>OY987244.1:11607337-12807337 GCA_963920765.1 Ulota crispa | reverse complement strand
TATGCACGTTAGGCCCTTCAGCCTCATATTTTTTAGTGACCAAGTTTTTAAATTTGACATGTGAGAAGAAGAGTGAAAGGCTTCAAATCACTACCACAATTTTAACACCCTCATAATCAAACATTATAATCTTTCAATCCATAAGAGATATTGTTGTATTTTCTTTTCTAATGTGATTTCTAACATGTCTAGTTTGATTTTATACGGTTACAATTCAAAGAGAATTCACAAAACTTATCAAAATGTTGGCTTTTGTTCAAATTAGAGCAAATTCCTAGAAGCTCAAAAAATTCAGTGTTATTTTGGAGTTAACCCCTAAACATCCCAAGGGCATAGTGGATATGTTGCCATATATTTTGCATTTGCTACCAACAAGAAATTTTAACTTGGGATCTCAAATAGCTCACTAGAACCGCCTTTATCTATATTCCAACTTCTTTGTTGATCTCAGATGTAGTAAAAGTGTGGATCCATTTCAAATACAAGAAAAATACCCCGTATTGTACTAGTTGCAAAGGGACTTTTTAATGTTTAACCCTTCAACAACCAAGGTATTATAATACATACTATATATGCTGCTGTAAAACTGGCTTTTGCTACCAACAAAAAGCTTTAATTTGGGATCTGAACTACCTCACTAGAATAGCATTGATCTATATTCTAACTTCTTTGTTGATCTCAAATGTAGTAAAGGTGTGGATGCACTCCAAATACAAGAAAAATACTCCTTATTGTATTGCCCGCAAAGGGCTGCTTGGTCATTCAAGGTTAACTCCAGAACAATCGTGGAGATTCTTGAGCTTCCAAGAATTTAATTTAATTTGAACAAAAAGCTAGCATTTTGATAAGTTTTGTGAATTCTCTTTGAATTGTAACCATATAAAATCAAACTAGACATGTTAGAAATCACATTAGAAAAGAAAATACAACAATATCTCTTATGGATTGAAAGATTATAATGTTTGATTATGAGGGTGTTAAAATTGTGGTAGTGATTTGAAGCCTTTCACTCTTCTTCTCACATGTCAAATTTAAAAACTTGGTCACTAAAAAATATGAGGCTGAAGGGCCTAACGTGCATAACCCAATCAATTTATGACTTCTCAAAATCTACTCTACGGTGTTTTTAAGATGAATTTCTAATGTGATTTTTTCTCAAAGATCTAGTGTATTTGAGGCTCATTCACAAGAGCCCTCAACACTACAGAAAGTCAAGATGGCAATGGACACCCGTGCACAAAATCTTCAATAGAAAAATTATTATCAATCATTTGCAAAATCAAATTGTTGAAGCTAAAATTAAACTTTGAAAAGAACTTTTCAAAAATATAAACTACTAAAAATTGAAATTTGGTAAGGTTTTATTTAACTTCAAAAATTGGTGGAGGATACATTCCGTCCTCACGGTCATTTTGGGGTTAAGGTAGCAACACCTATAAGCATGAATCTAAAAACTTTGGAGTGGAAAATCAATTGATGAACTTTGAAAAAATATTGTCAAAGTTTCTATTTCAAACAATTGTTCACAAAGAATTTTCAAAGTCCAAAATTATTGAAAATGTATAGTTCTGTGTAGGAGATGCTAAAAACGATGCTTAGTGAAATCTTTAGTGTGCTCATATGCTCATAACACTAACTTGAGGAATTCTTAGATAGTGAGATGGGGCACTCAAAACCGTCATGCTAGCATCCAAAACCATCACTTTGTCACCCATAGCCAATTTTTCTATATTTCTTAGTCAATGCACTATGAGAAAACAATGTCCAAATTGCCACATCCAAATTGACAAAAAATGTCCAAATTGACGTGTCTGAACTTACAAAATAGTGTTTGAATTGATAGCATTTTCTTGTAGTGATAACACAAATCTAGCGCATAGGCAATGCCAATGGGGACACTCGCAAAAGGGGTGTCGCTACCTTTCATCATAAATGAAAATGCGGCAAACAAAGTATCATTTCTTGACAATGGACAAGTCAATGTTTGAGATGGAGCACTTGTGAATTATAGCATGCTTTCAAAGAAGTTTTTGAGAATATACAAGTAAGGTAGTCACACCCATAGGCAAGGGTGTCTCCATAAGCGTGCTCTGTCACAGTCAGAATTAACAAATATTAAAAAACCTAGTTATGGGTGATAAAGTGATGGTTGTGGGTGACTAAGTGATGGTTATGGGTGACAAAATGATGGTTGTGGGTGACTCGCATGACAGGTTTGAGTACCCCATCTTACTATTTAAGAACCAATAAGCCTTGTTTCTGGCATCTCTTACATACAGTTTTACATTTTCAGTGATTTTGGACTTTGAAAATCTTTGTGAATAAATGCTTGCAGTTGAAACTTTGAAATTGATGCTAATATTCTTGGTTTCCTCTTGCTAACTCACAATATTTTTTTGAAAGTTAGTCAATTGTTTTACCTACTCCAAAATTCTTATTTCCACTTTTATGGGTGTGGCTCCTGTAAGTAGTTATTTATTATTTATGTTGTGGCACTAGTTCAAAAAATTAGAACAAAATTGCATGGATGAAACTAGATAAATAAATAGATGGACTTGTTGGTACCTAGTAGGATGAGAACTAAGCTAACTAAGTTAACCAAATTGAAATGTATTCAAATAAAAATTTATGCAAAACATAATTTAGCATGTAATATTTGTTAACTTCTGAGCGCCCCAACGCCCCATATATTGCCTCCCATGATTTCAAAGTCTTGTTTTGAGAGTCTAGATCTAACTTTTTGATCTTGCTATAAACTATAATTATGAGGGCATTCAAGTTGTCCATGCCAATGGAGTAGTGGTGAGGAAAGCCAAATGTTGCAGAAGTGTTGCAAGAGATTTGATTGGGTGAAACACCATACGGGCAGTGGTGGCAAGAATACGGGGAGTGGTAGCAAGCATATGGGGCGTGGTGGCAAGCATACAAGGCATGGTGGCAAGCAGCTTTTTACAGGTTGCAACCGGTCAATATCCCTTGCAAGCATCCTTGTGTAAGCTTTGTGGTAGCGGGAAACTTGTTGGCAAGGGTTCAAGCATGTTCTAGACCCTTACTATGGCAACTGCCACTGACTGTGCTAGTCATTGTTTTCCATGCAATAGCAATTTGAAGCCCTAAAACTTGACATATAAAGAAGTGCAATCTCCAATAATTTATAAGTGTGTGCATTCACATCTAATCTTGCTGCTCACAAAATTTGAGATGAATTCAGGGCTTACAAAATTTTGTAAAAATCATCAAATAGCAATTACCTACAAAAAAAAAGGTTTTGTCATCACATGTTGTTTGATCAAATGTTATAATCTCCAATCTTCCACAGTAAATTGTTCCCAAACTTTGCAAGTCATTTTCTAAGTAGGCGTTCCACTATTTTCAAAGGTCACTTTTTGTGGATCATCCGATTGACTGAGATACAATGCATCAAAGTTGTTGGTCTCCAAAAACCTTGATTTTGGTGAAAACGGCTTGGGTGCTCAAGGGTTAAGTTGTGAAACAAGAAAGAACAAAATGAATGACGGGCAAGTATGTTAACCCTTTAGAGAGCACACGCATTTTCCCAAAATCCACTAAAAACTAGAGGAGTAAGATTAGATGTGCATTTGAAACAAATATGGATCCAATTTGAATAATCCAACCATACAAATGTGAAGGACACCTTGCTTGCTGCGATGCATCAAAATTTCAACTAGATCTACCATTGGAGGTGAAATATTATAATGATTGAGTGAGCCGTATATGCAAAATCTCTAGTTTTTCATGCTTGTGTGGTTTTGAATGTTAATGCTTCATGCAAGCTTTGGTTGAGAAGAGCCTTATATTTCTAGAAAGGAGGGTTTCCCACCTTTCCAACAAGATTAGTTTCACTCAAAATAAACAAAAATAGCAATTACAAAGTGTAGCTAAGTGGACAAAAATGGTCAAAAATCCCATTTTCTTTGCTATCTTAAAACAATTCTACAAGAAATTTGATAATTGTTATGGAAAATCCAATCGGTGAAAGCAATCAAGAATTGGCCTTAAATGTAGGATGATTTAAAAATAAATAAAATGATGGTATCATTTCAATGGATTCTCAAATACTACTATTGTACTACTACCATATAGAATACAATACAAGCGTATTTCTTGAGTGATTTGAAGTTTTAAGATTGCACAATTGAAATGTGGCATTCTTCTTGGATGTTTGATGTATTGTGTTGTTACTTTGATCCATCTTTGATCAAATATGGATACATATTTTAAGGACATGATGTATAAATACCATTATTTATCAACTCACATATTTGATTCCATTGTCATTTCTTGGATTGGATGCAAAATTCTTGTGGTCACAAGCATTCTTCAAGATCATTTTCCAAATTGTTGAGCGATTTTATATATAGGCCAAAAACTACTCTCCCGAACCAAAATATGGTTCGGTGGTCTCTAAAGGGTTAATGTTCGTCTTTGTGGTTGTAAATGTGATGGCATCTTCCACAAGTAAAACAGAAAAAATTTGAGAGTTTTCGGTCATTAAATTTACTTGACTTTTTGCAAGTTGCAACTTGTTTTTAAATACTTCAAGCATTATGAAGCTTCTTAGATTTTAGATTTAAACGAAACCAAAAGTCAAAGCTTTTATAAATTTAAAATATTTGCAACAGCGTTATTTTGAGATTGTATATTTAATATGTTAGAGTTCGTGTAAAAAGAGAAAGTACAACAGCATCACTCGATGATTAAAATATTTTTATGCCTGAAAATGCGATATTCGTTAATTTGAGAAAATACCCTAATTTCGGGACTTCTGAAATTTTCATTTTTAAGAGTTTTTAGATGATTTAACTCTAAAGATTCAGTCGTCCTCCGGGGACAGTTGAGATTTCGGGCATGTACCTATAGTTAATCTAATTTTTGTGATTTTTTGAAACTTTTATTGAAGGTGTGGAATTCCAAATCCTACGCAATCATTTAATTTTTTTGTCATTTTGACATTGGACAAAGAAGCTATGCAAGAATTTTTGTTGCCCGGGAAGGGAGGGCAATCCGGGTAGCCCAAAAACTTCTTAAAAATTTGCATTTTCTAAAAATAGAAATCTGAAATTGGTTCTTTAGATTTTTTTTATATGTGGGAAGGTTTGAATCATTCAACTTCAATTGATGAGATGAAAGTTATGAGATGTTTTAGTTTGTGGGTAATTATGGATTCTCTACTCTAAAATAAACTTTGAAGTTCTTTATTTTCCACAATTTATAGTATTTTGGAAAATAATTAAACCTAAGGAAGTAGATTCTTTATCACAACATTATGACTATTGAGATTTTCATTTTTTCATTTTAATAATTAAATTCTTAACAATTTAGTGATTTGACT
The DNA here is from genome assembly GCA_963920765.1 of Ulota crispa. Classification (NCBI taxonomy): domain Eukaryota; kingdom Viridiplantae; phylum Streptophyta; class Bryopsida; order Orthotrichales; family Orthotrichaceae; genus Ulota; species Ulota crispa. The sequence continues at coordinate 12,801,984 of OY987244.1, read as the reverse complement.
TGTTCTCTACTTCTTTTTACTTACTATTTTCCCCCATGTGTTGTATAGTTCCAATCAAGGCTTTTTTTGGGCTTTTTGGTGCCAAATTGCACTAAAAAAAAAAATCTGGCTAAAAAACATTAAGAAAAATGCCAAAATATTTGGATGATTTTGCCACTAGTCTTCAATTTTTTTAAATAAATTGGATGAAATTGCCAAATTGTGGATGAAAACCAAATTTTAGACATATAGTATGTACTAATGTGATATTTTCTATCCAATATGTGGATGAATGTTGAAATTTGGAGCACCACTATAACATTTTAAATAGCCACCTTCACACTTCTTAAAAAATGAAAAAAAAAGCCTTGGTTCCAATTGATTTGAAAATTCTCCCACACATACCTAAATTGGTCTGCTACATGGAAAAAATAAACCTCAACTTTGTGTAGAGTAATTTTTTCATGTAAGTGTGGACAAAAGCTTCTGAAATTTTTTGGACAACACAAAAAGAAACCTTTTTTTTCACTTTAGATGTAAATATCTCCCTCCTCTCCATCTAGAATGACCTGAGTTTTTCCCACAATTACCTCTTCTAGTCTAAGGCAAGATCCTATGGTTGGATTTGCAAAACAAACTTTATTTCCTACTTTTCTACTCATTCCCCCCAAAGTGGCAGTTAACAGTGACTTTCACTGGAGAAAACTGCTTGGGCCTTTAGGGGTTAAAGTGAATTTTACGATGATTTCTTCAAGGTCCAACATCAATGATGAAATATCTTGAAGGAATTTTCTAACAATTCACTTTAAATTACCAAATACTCTTACAAATGCAAAATTCAATATCCCAAAATTTATTTTGGGAAAGTGTTTTCCCCAAATTAATGAAGATTGTGTTTTGATCACAAGGAGGCTAAAAGTCATTTGATTAAAAGTCTTTCAATTTTTTGTTTACATGTCAAACCTTAAATGATATTTGTATATAAAATTAAACTATGGGAAGGGTTTCTTCAATGGTTCTAAAAGAAATGCATGTCCTTAATTTTTGTTATAGGAATTTATTTATTTTCAAATTGAGAATTTTTTATCTATGGTCCTCTATATTAAAGGCTCATCTTGAGTTCCTTAAAGACCAAGGTATAATATTGAGTTTCAAATACATAAAAAGATGTAATTTAAAACCTCAAGGAGGGCAGTGAGTGGTAGCAATAGAAAACTAGGTGCAAACAAATGATAGGGTGCCTAAAAAACATTTGAGATAAAAATTACAATTTTCTTTTTTATACTATAGGGTACAAAAATTCCATGACATGTCTTCAAACTATTATAGGGTATAGAAAAATAGATTCAATTAGAAAAATACTAGATCTAGGATACCCTCATTTTTATTATTCTTTTTGGCCAAAAGTATTAAATGATGTTGCCTTGTGAGTGGCATATTCAAAGTGTTCAATAATTTGATACCTTCTTAGTAAATGAGTGTCACTGACAATTTTTACTAAAGATACAATAGTAGTATTGACTACACTTTTTTGTTAAGTTCTAGTTGTAATTAGTCATTAGTGGGGGAAAAAGTTTGAAAGAAATTTAATGTAGGACAAAAATTGTAGTAGACTTTTTTTTAATCTAAATTACCATATAATTTTTCATATCAATTTAGAATTATAAGTAATGCAAGCCCCTTCTCTAATAACCCAAAGTAGAAAATTATATAATGACATTGTGTTTTAAAAAAAAGTAACACCTCCCTAAAAAATACTTGATGTTTACACCTATCCCCTTATATTTTTACACACCAAGAGCATCTACACTCTTATGTGCTAAATAGGCCTCTGACGATTGTTTGCGTGGTTGCTCCGTTTGGCGCGCCTCATCGCACGCACGCACGCAACTGCTGTATGCTAGTCAGGGCCCGCTCAATTGTACCTTGGAAACAAAAATGTCCAGGGTTTGTACAATCGTGTAGCGCGCCCATATCCAGGAGGTTTTTTTGTTTGTTTGATAGTTAAATATTGGATAAAAATGGCATTGACAAATGCGGTTGCGTCGTGCTAGCTGGTCAAGAACAAAGATCTAAAGCGTCGCTGGATGGCAAGTAGAGCAACAATAGGCTGTTTGCTTTGACAAAAGAACAAAGAGATTCTCTAGGGCAGCAGTGCAACATTTACATTTGAGCGGGCTTGTGACAGGAGTTGCACCCTCAAAACAGGCATTTGGCAGCTCCAAGTCCCGAGGTTGGGTGCGGATGCTCTAACCCCCCCCCCCAAAGTTTGTTGGGTTTGGTCATTCTTTAGCAAACTTTCAATATTGCAGGTCTTTGATAGCCATTGATGGAACTCACATCCAAGGAAAGTATCTTGGTGTTCTTTTGTGTGCAACTACACTTGATGCTGAAGGTTCCCTTTTTCCTCTTTATGTTAGTGTGGTCATAGTAGGGAATGATACCAAGTGGATATGATTCCTTGCTAACTTGTGCTTTGCACTTTCGGCCAATTGCACTACCTTGCCTCAATGGACATTTTTGTCAAATTGCTAAAAAGGTCTTACTGAAGGTGTGAATGCAACCTTTGCAAAATGCCACTGTACGTTTTGCATGCGTCACTTGGCTAAATGCAAATTGTCAGCCAAGGTTTTGACAATCACCCCTTCATTCTTTATGCCCATCTTGTTGCTAACTCTACTCTCCACTAGCTCCTCCAGTTTCTAGTCAACTCTCCCATACAAAGGAGACGTGTTGCTCTTACTACCCTTTCTTGCCCACTTCTAAAAAATTCATGCATAATTTCTTCATTGAATGTCAGGATGAAGAAAAAATTAGATGCTCATGTAGGTTTTTGAATTCCCCATCTTCAATAAAAATTTCAAAAAATCATACGAGCTAGTTTAACTATAGATACATGCCTCAAATCCATTTGTCCCTCCCATAACACCTTATCTATGCAAATTACATCGTTTTGCCTATTAAAGTTTAGCATGGTTCTTGAAGTGTGGGCCTTGATATTTTAGTGTAGGTGTTGAATTTTGGTGTGGGTCTCAAATTTTAGTGTGGGTGTCGAATTTTAGTATGGGTGTCAAATTTTAGTGTGGGTGTCAAATTTTAGTGTGGGTGTCAAATTTTAGGGTGGGTGTCAAATTTTAGTGTAGGTCTCAAAGTTTAGTGTAGGTCTCAAATTTCAGTGTGGGTCTTGAATTCTTACTGTTTGAAACTTGCAGGCCTAGAGAATAATGTTATGAAATTATGATACGGCAGGTTCTTTCAGAATGTTACTTCCTAGCTACGGCTCCAGAATAATTGCTTGAGCCACATGAAGGAGGCCAGGGTGGACTGACCCCTCATTGCCCCCGCCTGGATGAATGGCTCCGGGAGCTCGGTTGGTCAAATGCTTTAATAGTTTGTGCCAGGATTGCCAGGACTAAGGAAAATAAAAGTAAAGCTTTTTCACATTTTAAAAATTGTGGACAATTGGAAATTTATCTTAACTCTTAAAGGACCAAAGTGCCCAATATGGTCAAATGGGGTTCTTGGAGGTGTAAAAGTAGACAAAAAAGTCATTGTTCACTCAAGTTTTGAGCTGCCACTCAAGTTCAAATGGAGTTAAAAGTCCAACAAAACTTTTGGATCGGCTTGTTGATCCTTAAAGCCTATAAATTTATCACCCAAACATTTGAATTTACTATTTTTAATATTAAAACTATTAGTGGGAGTGTATATAGGCATTGTACACTGCATTGTGAATGGAGGAATTTTGGATGGAATGAGTTGGAAGCCCACACTCCCATGTATAGGGGCGAAGGTTGGTGATGTGTCATTTTTTTTTCTCTTGATAGGGCAAGGTTTTTGTAACTTTGAAGTAGTGAGCTAGCTAGATCCACTCATGGATCCACTTACTGTGAATGACCATAAGTTTTGGGGTTTTTTCCCATTTGAGGAGTTTTTTTTTCCATCAAGTATAGCTGGACACAATCTCATGGGATCAACCATTAGGTTTTTTTTTTTTTTGAAAAAAAATTACGTCAAAGTCCAAAATCCATATTATGAACTGCTAACCAAATTAACAAATATTAGATTCTCAACAATGGGGATTTTGGAGATTTACTTAGATTTGAAATCAAACTAGCCTTAAACTTTTGATTTAAAATTGGGTATCAAATGATTGGTTTGGATTTTGTGAATACTAGTTCAACTTTCTAAAAATCGAGAGAATGTGCTGAAGGTTCCATATTGGAAGAATGCTAAATTTTCTTAGCAAGAAGCTTAGGGGTTAAAGAGATTGAATTTCAAAATAATTTTGAACTCATATTTGGATTCAACGGTCCTAATTAAAACTAGAATCTTGGAGGAGGGTAGAATTGAACAATGTCAAAATAAGGGACAACTTATTACCTTTACCCTTGTTTGAAGAATTACGGAGATTTTCTACCCTGGCCCAAAAACATGGATGAGTAATAGATAGAGCTTTCATCCCTATTCATTTGTGCAAGGGCAATGGGGGCAATGAGGATAAAGGTTAATCCCTAAAGGATCAAGCCCTTTTTTTTACCAAAATCACTAAAAACTGCCATTTCTAGGGGATGAGTAAGAAGGTATATACATATATATATATATATACATATATATATATATATATATATATATGTATATTGAAAATCCAATGGTAGGATCTGACCTTAGACTAGAAGAGGTACTTGTGGGAAAAAAATCAGGTCATTCTAGATGGGGAGGAGGGAGATATTTACATCTAAAGTGAAGGGAAAAGATTTTTTCCTTGTTGTCTGTAAATTTCAGAAACCTTTGACTACTCTTACATGAAAAAAATTGCCCTATCCAAAGTTGTGCTTTTAATTTATCATGTAGGATTTCAAAGTTAGGTATATAGAAGGTATATATATATATATATATATATATATATATGTGTATGTATATTGAAAATCCAATGGTAAGATCTAACCTTAGACTAGAAGAGGTACTTGTGGGAAAAAAATCAGGTCATTCTAAATGGAGAGGAGGGAGATATTTACAACTGAAGTGAAGGGAAAAGATTTTTTCCTTGTTGTCTATAAATTTCAGAAACCTTTGACTACTCTTACATGAAAAAAATTGCCCTATCCAAAGTTGTGCTTTTAATTTATCATGTAGGATTTCAAAGTTAGGTATATCTGGGAGAATTTTCAAATCAATTGGAACAATACAACACATGGGAAAGAAAATAGTAAGCAAAAAGAAGTAGAAAATGAGTCAAAACACTAAATTGTTAAGAATTTAAATAAGTCATAATAATGGAGCTAAATTTTATATTTGGACTTGCAAATTTCCCTAGTTTTTGAATATGGTGATTGATAGTAAACTTGAAAAACATCATGCTCTTAGTTAAAACATGAATAATTACATTGTATTCATGAAATTGTCACTTGTCATGTGAAAATGTCACAAGTGACATTCTTGCAAACTAAAAATCAAGTCATAATTTGTGTCAATTGCAAAGTTAATACTAAAACATGTCAATATTGAAGTTTCCCTTGACATAAACAATAAAAAAAAGCTTTGCATTTAAACAGTCAAAGCCTCTGTCTATATAGATGATCTTGACCAGCCTTACCAAAACATCAAATTCGTGTATGACGTTTTCAAAAATATAATAATATCAAATTAAAAGAATGAAGTCTTTCAAGAATATACTTGACTTTATTGAATTAAACCTAATGGTTTCAATCTGCTACTCTTACTTCAAGAGATGTGATTTGGCATTAATTTTAGGGAAAATGTGATGATACCCCTGAAGTTTGCAATATTTGTATAGATACCCATGTTTTTCAGAAATTGCACAATTACCTTTGGATCATAATTGTTAGTTGTTGGTTTGTTGTCTTCATGCACCATCATTATGGTCCTTTTTTGAGACCAAATATATTAATTGTTTTCATCACAATGTTACTTTTAATACTTTGCTAAAAGGTGCTTGAAATTTATTGATATTTTAGAAAATGAGTGTGTTTGGTGTTTTATATTTGGGGCATTGTTTATTATTTCAACTTCCATAAAAAAGTTTTAGAAATTTTTGGAAATGAACATGTTTGGAGGGCACTTGGTGTCTTATATCTTGGTTGTCCTTTGTTGCTTCAACTCACAACAAAAAGTTCTAGAAGGTTCTAGAAAAGAGCACATTGAGACAAATAACACCATATTAATTAAATTGGGAATAACAAGGGTCCCATTTTGTACTCCACATTAAATCCAAAAAGTTACCTTAAACCAGATTTGAAGGTATCAAATTCAATCTCAGCCTCTAAGATTTTTTCCCTCCCAAATTCCTCCTCTTAGGTGAGGGCACATGTACCAAAAAAGAAACGTTGGAGCTTGGATTAAGGTGATCAACTTAATCCTTAGAAGTCCCCAAATGTACTATTATTCCCAATTTAATTAATATGGTGTTAAATCCTCCCACTTAGTACTATAGATATAGATACGTAGATTTGGAAAATGACATGGTTGGAGGGCATTTCGTGTTCTATATTAGGGTGTCCTTTTTGCATTAGAGGAAAAATGAGCTCAAGAGAAGGCCCCTATGGGAAGTGGTTGGATGGGTCAAAAGCATTTAAATGTAATGTCATTTTTCAAATAAAAAGAGACTAATACCCTATACTCACTTACAAGTACTTCATGAGAGTAATTTTTTCTTTACAATATCATATGCTTTTTGTTTGATGAGTGTCCTTGTTTGATTGAGAATTCTAGTCCTAGTTTATTCTTGTGTCCCACTAAAGGTCCTTGCATTTATCATTGTCATGTTATAATATTATTTTCCATCATCAATCCTTTTGTTATGTACCATGGTACATTTGAGTACTTCACACAAGGTAGAGACCTTTATGTAAGTACCTTACCTATGCTTCTCCTATCTTAATAAATAGAGTGGTTTGTTAAGATGTAGGGGCCTTCTCTTGAGCTCATTTTTGAAGTAAGCTATTTCAACTCACCCAAATTATTCTAAAAGGTTCTAGAAAAGGGCGTTGAGTCCAAATCCTCCCACTTACTAGTACAGATAGAAGTATAGATAGGTGAAATTTAGTACTGTCAATGACAAAATTCAAAGCTCACAACTCACGGATCCCAGCTCACGGTACCTCGCGGTGTAGCATTTCCCCTCGATCCTTTGCACCTCATGATTGTCTTTACTTGCAGTGATCAGTGATAGGGCATGGCGTAGTGATCATGGTGCGTATCCAGAGACGCCAGGAAGTTCAAACATCCTGTTGGTGCTTGAGACGCTATGACTGACTGTCTCTGCCAGGCACGGACACGACATAGCACTCGAGGTTCAGTATCAACTGTCAAGCTCGCTGCAGCGCCCTTCCGAACGGCAGCTAGTGCCACCTTTACCAAAGCCTGCAATCATCGATATCAGTCTCCAATAATGATTCCAACTCACTCCATGTAACTTACTGCTGCACCAGTGGCACCGATCTGCAGAACTGCACAAGTGTACATGCATGCAGTTGGCAGGGATCGATTCATCCATCCATCAATCACTAGCTGCAATAGCCGCCAGGCTAAATCCTCCTGATCGATCAGAACCTGTGCAGAGTCCCCAAGCCTGCACGGCAACATATCATAGCAAGTCAAGCTAAGTCGGCTGGGGAGATTCTAGTGCGCATCAAGGACTGAGTGTGCACCTGGTGGACCTGGTGGACGTGGTGGACCTCGATCTCTGGCGATGGTGGTGGTGGCATGGACCACGGTGGCCGTGGTGGCGCTGGGGGCGATGCTTGCGTACCAAGTGGTAACAAAGGTGCTGTGGCAGGCGCTGTGGGAGCCGCTGCGATTGCAGCGCGTCATGGCGAAGCAGGGCGTCAAGGGACTGCCGTTCCGGTTCCTCATCGGTCACCTTCTGGAGCAGCAAGCCTACCTGCAGTCGCTTCCCGAGGTTGTCCCCCTCGACAGCTACGCCGCTTTGTCACCATCTGTGACTCCTCAATACGCCCTCTTCTTCCCCAAGTTTCCAGGTACCGTCATTATACCTCTATATATATATATATAGCAGGACCTGGCTTCTGAAGTTTTGCAATCTAAAGTACACTAGTACAGTGTCATTCAACGTCCTGGTTAAAATGGCGGTATTCAGGCACCAGAATAAGTAAGAAGAGAAGAGAGAAGAGGGGTCCAGGGATGATTTAAAGTGCAAGATATGTAGGTACGTTTCGAGCATCCCCAATGCAGCAGTGACCCAGGCAAGGTAATGAGTGTTAAACAAGGCCTCGGTGAAAACCCAGGCTCCAACGCAGCCGCTTCTTGCAACTGTTTGTTGCAAATCTTCCCACATGATATCTTGGCCTCGGCATTTTAGCACCGTTTGGAGAGTTTTGAGTAACATTTCAAAACGTGTGATTCTCTGACCATGACGCCTGTTTATGATGATTCTGAAATGAACCTTTTCAGATGAAGTACCTAGTACTGTACATTGAGATTCCCCTAGAAAATACATAAAAACTTGAATAATTGTGTTTCCTTGTTTGCATTGAGAGCTAGCAAGCTAGCAAGTGCCTTGACCCTCTCAATGTCTCATAGTCAAACCCTATTTAACGACATGAGGGTGCTAATGCAACAATTGCATTTGGGATGCCTTTAACAAACATACATACAGAGTTGTCATGATTTCACTCCAATACTCCACGCCTCCCCCAAATAAAACTTAGAGTTTTTCACTGTCTTTTAGGTCCCACACTCCCATAGTCCCATGTGCCATTGTAATGAAATACGCCATTTCAACAGCATTGATGGTTTGACTGTTTTGCAATGTCCAGTACAGTCGCAAAGACTGGTTCAGAGCTCTTTCTTGTTATTTTCTGTTTTTTTTGATTAGAACGTCATATTCCTTAAATTGGGAAAAAGAGTACATTTTGGGACTTTTGAAGGATTAAGGTAGTCACTTTAATCTAAGCTCCAGCATTTTTTTTGGTACACGTGCCCTCACGTAAGAGAAGGAATCTGTGAGGGAAAAAATCTTAGTGGCCCAGATTGAATCTAATACCTTCAAATTTGGTTTAAGGTAACTTTTTGGGTTTAAGGTAGAGTACAAAATAGTACCTTTGCTTTTCACAATTTAACAAAAAGGGCTAATAGCCCAAACAACAATAAAATCGTGTGATTGGTTTATTTTTGAGAATAATGACAAGGCATTGTGGAGTAGATAATGCTTGAGAGCTGAACAACTTGAAAGCATTCTCTAACTGTCCATCATTCTAGCCCTTTCTAAATAAAACCCATCACTTATATCTTGGATTTAGATAAATTGGATCTGATAGCATCCACACCCTTGTATGCTATATAAGCGCTCAATAGCACTTTGTGTGGCTGCTTTGCTTGGCATGCTAGACTTGTTAACATTTTGTACAAGACAGGGCTTGCTCAATTGTAGTTCAAACACTAAAACATTCAGAGTTTGATAAATCATTATTGTGCCCAAATCCAAGACAATTCAAACTTGTGGATTGATTGACACAAGAGGCCTACAATTGAAACTTGACACTTGTCCTCCATGATACACACTCAGTGCTTGCTTGTACCTACTTGAGAGCAAGAAGGGTGGGGCATCAAAGATTTGAGCAAGCCTATGGTCATGGATGCACCCTAGACACTTGCTTTTGAGAGCTCTAGGTTGCATGCAAGGGTGTGGATGGTCTAATGCACAACTACAAAGTCAAAGTCAAAATGCAGTGTTGTTATATTTTAACGTTTAAGACTTTGACAGTTCTAAAATGTTGCATGTAGGGTAGTTGCAAGAAACACTTCACAATTTTGTCTCAAACACCCTTAAAACTAGTAATACTAGGTAATACTATGAACTTCTGAAATAATTCTTTTTAAAATAAAACAAAATATGGATAATTGGTAAACCACTTAAAATAGCATACTCATAAAAGTTCAAACCTAGCAAAAATTTATTCTAAAAGTTATGCACAAAAATAGAGAGTCAAAAATTACCCACAAAAAGACAATTTCCTTTTTGCTTTTTAGAAAATAGTAAAAACATTCAAAAAAATTAAACAAAAAATGGCCATTTTTGATCTATTCAAGACGCTTGTATTGATAGAACTGCTTTTTTGGAGAAGTTTGTTTTCTTTCTCCAATCATTGACCAAAGGATGCCCTCTTTAGGAGCATGTGGATGGCAGGGAATTCACAATTTCCTACAACCCTTCTACAAATGCATGTAATGCTCTATGATGAACAACTTCCCTAATTTGTGGCATGAAATTTGCTTTTTTGAACCCAAAATAGTACTAAGACCCCCCAAATGGCCAAGGTAGACACCTATTTGGGGGCTATTTAAAAATAGTAAAATTATAAAAAAAAATTGCAAAAATTACGAAGGGTCTGTAACTATGACATGTACCTTCCTCTAAAATTTTAGCTCAAAAGAACTTCCTGAGTAAAAGTTACAAGCCAAAAAGCACCCTCAAGAGGTGAAGGGGACAAAAATAGTACAAGTGTTTCTTGCAATCACCCATCATGTATAAAAAAACTTCCTTCAAAGACAAATTCCATTATTTTATGTGTTTGAAACTCATTTAAGAAATAGTTATGTGATGTTTTGTTATTACCTCATTTGGTTTGCAGTAGATTCTGCAAGTTTCTAAGTTTTTAACTTTTTACAAGATTGGTGCACACGTAGGCCAGAAGTACTTCGTGTATGCGTGGGGCACAGCCATGCGACTTGCATTGCGAGATGCGGAGGTTGCCAAAGAAGTGTTTGTCAACAACCACGCATCCTTGGCAAAGACGCCACTTGAGGAATGGTTAATTTCTCATGTGCTTGGCAAAAGCTTGCTCATTCTTTCGGGAAAGAAGTGGACCATGGAGAGAAGCAAAATTACTCCGTTCTTCCATCACGACGCACTCAAGGTATGCCATGACAATTACAGATCTTAGATTACTTGTTTCCATCTCCATTCATTGGTAGAGAAACATGTCCACAACCATGCTGCACGCAGTAGAATTCATGCACGTAATTGCAGGACATGGTGGAGGCTATGGTGGCTGGAACTGCAACAGAGATACATAAATGGGAGCAGATCGTAGAGAAAGCAGGTGGTTCAGCCGAGATCGATGTTACTGCCGACATACACAAGATGATAGGCAAAGTGCTGGCGCTAACCGCATTCGGTGGCGACTTTGAGACAGGGGAGCAAGTCCAAAAGCTCGAGACAGAGTTGGTAGTAGAGCTCTTTGAAATGATTCGTGACTGGAAATTCTGGCTCATTCCATTCTACAGGTAAACCCTAATTCCATCTTCCCATTACAATTCAACTTGAAGCCAATAGTTTGTGTCAAACTTAGGTGTTTTTGATCCAATAGCCCCGACGGGGTTCACCCCACAACTCAACCATTTTTGCAACTTATTAGGTTTGATAATTTTATCACCCACCTCTACTCAAACTAGTTATGGCCTTTGTTTATAAAAATTATCAAGTGATCTTGTAGTTCTCTTCTAGCAAGCTAACCTTATTGCTATTAAACATACTACTAAAATCACAATTACCTCTGTAATATCACATCTTAACCTCTTCAATATCACACCTCAACTTTGAGTGAAGGAGATACAGGGAAAGCAACTACGGTTCGTGAAATTTGTAAGGATGACAAATTTGTGGATTGTTGAATGAGCAACCACCCCGTAACTTTGAGTGAATTGCAGGATAAAGTTATCGAAAAATCACCAAAAATGAAAGGTTTGACACCCATTGCAGAAACTCTGACGCAACTTCCGCAACTCCTCTGGCGCAGGCAACTCCCAACAAAACGAAACAGACTAATCAACCAAAAGTTCGCGAAAGTCGATACGATCGTGCGCGAAGTCATTCAACGCCGCCAGGAAGCAATGCGTAGTCAGAAAATCAACTCCTTCGGTAACGACCTTCTGGGACGCATGCTCACGGCTGCCAGCGACGGATGGAACGAAGAAACGCTGCAGTTCAACCTGGCGTCCGTGCTCAACAACAGCAAGCTGTTCTACTTCGCTGGAGAAGAGACGGTCGTGAACGTAGTAGGCTTCACGATGCTAATGCTGGCGTTGCACCCCGAATGGCAAACCCGTGCCCGCGAAGAAATCCTGGAGGTACTCGGTGAAGATGAGAATTTCAGCGCGAGCACTTTATCTCGCCTCAAAGTGGTACTGCACAAACCCTAAAGTCTACAACCCTAAACTCTGAAACCCTAAACTCTAAAACCCTAAAACTCGAAACCCAAAAACTCGAAACCCTAAAATTTGAAATTCTAAATTGGAAATCCCAAAATTTGAAATCCTAAAATTCGAAACCCTAAAATCCGCTCCGACTGCTCCATAGCTCCGGGGTTCATGCAATCCTCGTGCTAATGACGTTTAGGATTTCGGTTTGTGGCCATGCAGATGAAGATGATTTTGAACGAGACAATGCGGACCTTCCCACCCGTACCAATGATTGGGAGAGTGGCAACCAAGGATTTGCAGCTGAAGAACCTGTTCATTCCCAAGGGCATGACCATTGAGTTCGCCGCGGCAGCAGCGCACCAGGACAAGGAGTACTGGGGCGACGATGTGGCGGAGTTCAATCCCGAGAGGTTCGCGAATGGCGTGTCGGGAGCGTGCTCGCATCCGCTAGCGTTCAGTCCGTTCGGCCTGGGGCCCAAGTCTTGCCCTGGCACCAACTTCGCCATGATGGAGATGAAGATCGCGTTGGCCAGAGTGTTGCGGCGCTTTGAGATCCTGCCATCGCCGAATTATAAGCATCGCCCGACCTTCGACATCGCGCCTGTGGCCCGGCCCAAGTTCGGGCTTCCTCTCATTCTCAAAGCTCTGTAGAATCTCGATCACAGCTTGACACTCCCTCTTCCGATATACATACACTCGGACGGCGTCCGCCGGTCCCGAAGTATCCGGTACACTACTGCCGATAAATCTTTTTTAAATTTGAAATAAAACCAAAAATCTTTACTTCTTTAAGGACTTAAAATGCAGATGTTGCGCAATTAGCAAATTTAAACCGTCCTATGTACACAAAATAATTAGTGGCTCTGGTTTTGTACGGTGCAAGATACCATAAACCAACAAAATCACCAGGTGCTCTCGATGCCTTTTTGCAAATGATAATCCCAAATTGTTTTCGTAGATTTTTTCTTAAGATCTCCCTACTTATAATTACCAAAAGTTTCAACTTACTATCGGGCTTATAATTACAAGGAGTTTCAACTTATTAAGGGGAGTTATAGCATAAAACAACAAAGATTTAACAATCATATGATCTATTCATAACACCCCTTTAATAAGTTGAAAGTTGTCGTAATTATAAGAAGGGAAATTTTAGGAAAAAAACTACAAAAATAATTTGGAATTGTCATTTACTAAGAAGACATTGATAGCACCCAAAGTTGACCATTATTTGACATTTTGTGACCAAATGTTTGTTGGTTTATGGTTTCTTGCACTATACCAAAGGAATAAAAGGTTGCGCACCTAGAAAAACTACATTGAATAAAGCATTTAGGTTGCTTTAACAATTAGGTTGTCTTACCTTGGCAAAGTTACCTCATAACTTACTTTGGACCACATGGAGGCACATGCAACTCTCGTTTTGCTGCAATAATTCCTAATTTTGTATAAAATTATAGTTTTCCTCCTCCCTAACTTTGGCACTTGTTGTTACACCCAATCTTTGCTTGCTTCCTCTATTTTTTATCATAATATATACCTAGTGATAAAAGTCACTGTAACTTTGGTAAATACTTAAATAGTGTGAGATGTCAAGAAATTAGTATGAGGCAACCTAAATGCACTATTTGGTGTACCTCTAGGAAGCAGCTAGGGAGTTTGAATATGTAATTTATCCGACCAAAATATGAACCTACTAGTATACACACTAGTAGAAAATTTAGCACAAAATCAACATAATTTCAACCAAAAACTGTTGATTTTTTCTGTGGATTTGGTCAAGTTGATTTGGGTACTTTTCTGTTGATTTTCTGTTGATTTTTTGTTGATTATTTATAGTTTTCTGTTAATTTTTTGTTACTTTTCACGTATTTTATGTTGTTCAATTTTATTTTTTTTCAATTTAAAAAAAAATTCATAGAATTTTATTTTATTTTATGAAAAAGTGAACTTTTTTAAGGGTCGGGCAGCTGCTCGCACTAACAGGCAGCTGCTCCAACCGCCGCCGGGTAAGGCTGCCAATAGTGGGATTTGAACCCCCCCACCTCTAGGCTCACAACTCCACAACTCTACCACATTCCCGAAAACCACTAGAGAATGTGCAAACACACATGCACACGTTAGAATCATGATTCTATTTGTACATTAAATGTTCATGTTTTTAGTAACTCAATAGACTTTGGAGGCTATTTCCGCCCATTAAAGGATTTTTCTTCAAAAAACTTAAAACCAAGAAAAGTTGGCAAATGTATTTTACTTTCACCTCCAACAATTTTTTTTGGATTTCAGTCTTTTTATCAAAAGTTATGAGCTAAAATCAAAGAAGGCGTTTAGAATTTTTTTTTAAATTGTTTATTTCCATCCGTTTGATTTTGTTTTTAAATTTTTATTGGAATTCGCAAATCTCAAAAGGATTGTTGCAGGCAAATGTTGTATTCATTAATAATTATTATTTAATGCTAGTTTTTGTAAAAAAAACCTTATTTTGTTAAAATAGCCTCCATAGTTTGATAGCTTCAAATAACATGAAATCGTGAAAAGTTACGAAATTAAAACCTTGCAATTATAAAATCCAAATTCTATAGACTTTTGAATAGTTTTGGATATTTTTTAAGGGCATTAATATGTGAATCACACCTTTTGAACTACTGTACCATACCCCCAAGGTAAATTTTAGATTTCTACCATCAAAAAGCTGAATTTGAAAATTTTGAATTCAAATTTGGACTTAGAGATCATGATATTGTTTAGAACCATAGAAAAAGTTGCAATTCAAGAACATCCAATGAAAAAGTTTATCTTTTTTTACAAATAAAAGTAAAATTAACAATTTTCTCCCTAATAAACTTTTTCATTGGGTGTTGTTGAATTGCAACTTTTTTTATGGTTCTAGACAATACCATGGTCTCTAAGTCCAAATCTGAATTCAAAATTTTCAAATTCAGCTTTTTGATGGTAGAAATCTAAAATTTACCCCAAGGTGTGGTATAGTAATTGGAAGGGTGTGGTACACATATCAATTCCCATCTTTTAAAGCTTATAAAAGTATTTTATAAGATTGTTTTTTTTTAATTCATTTGGTTAGTAATAGAAGGAAAAATACTAAAACTACCCTTTAAGTCTTTCAAAATATCAAGTTTATGCCGAAAATATTTGAAACATAAAAAATATTCCTTATTTTTTGTAGGAATATCAATTATACTCCTATTATTTTAGAAAAATAATAAAAATGCTCTTCTATTTTGAAGTGTTAAATATATCCTTGTGTTATTTGAAATGTGAAAATTGCCTTTGGTTTCTTGTAAGAATTTGCATTAAACTATACACTTGGTTATCATATAACACAAAGATATAAATAACTTAAAATAGTTGAGGAGCATTTTTAATATTTTCCCAATATATTAGAAGCATTGTTGATATTTAGACAAATAGGAAAGATATTTTTGGTACTTTTAATCCTTGAGGGACATATATGATTTTTTCAAAGAATTGAGGAACATCTTTTATATTTGTTTGTAAAGAAATTTTGGTATTTAAAACAACAAAAGGTTATATTGTTTATATAAAATTTTATTGAATTAGTGAAGTTGTGTCCAAAAAATGTCAAGATCAACAGAAAATTGTTGATTTTTTTGTTATTATGGTCATGTTATTACTTGACTTTAAAGGCTGCTAATTTTAAATCTAACCAAATTGTGAAAAGTAAAGAAAATAAAACCAGTCAATGTACACTCAAACTTCTAAAATATTCTTTTTTTTCAAAACTTCTTTTATTTTTTAAAACTTCAAAATATTTTAATGAGGTCCAAAAAGATTTTAGAAAGATTTCAAAAAACAAACCTAAACTATTGTAATAGCGTTTTTATTAAAAATATTTTAAAGTATTTTGATGAATTACAAAAAGATTCTTAAAGGACTCTAATTCAGTCTAAGAGATTCTATTTCTATAAATATTTTGAAATAGTTTAAAAAATTTCATAAAGATTATAAAAAGATTCTCAATGATTCCAAAAAGGTTCTTGGAAATTCTCAAAGATTCTCAAAGATTTTTAAAATTTCAAAAAAGATTCTCAAAAGATTCACAAAGATTCCCAAAGATTTGTAAAGATTCTCAAAGCTTCTCAAAGCTTCCAAAAGATTCCAAGATTATTCTTAAAGATTTTCAAAAATTCTCAAAAAATTTCAAAATTCCTAGAACACTTCCAAAGATTCTCAAATATTCCAAACTATTCTCAAAGATTCTCAAGAATTCTCAAATATTCTTGAAAGGTTCTCAAAGATTTCAAGAAGATTCTCAAAGATTCCAAAAAAACTTGAAAAGATTCCCAAAGATTTCCAAAGATTCTCAAGGATTCCTAATAGATTGTTAAAGATTCCAAGATGATTTTCAAAGATTCTAAAATCTTGAAAAGATTCTTAAATATTCTTAAAAATCCAAAGAAGAATCTCAATGATTCCCAAAAGATTCTTAAAGATTCTTAGAGATTCACAAAAAGTTCCCAAAAGATTCCAAATTTTTTGTTGATTTAGATAATGGTGTCCAAATCAACTGAACATATTTTGTTTTTTACAAAATTCTGTTAAATTAGTCAATTAGCATGGACAAGTACCCAAATCAACATGAAACTGCTGGTTTTCTGTTGTTTTGGACGGAGTTTTCTACTAGTGACAAGCACATGCTTTGCATGAGTTGGACATGTATGGGTAATGTAACATTCAATTTTACAAAAAAAAACACCACACAAATTAATTGGTCTAGAGTCTAATCTTAATGTGTTTTACAAAAAGCCAATATCTCAAAATTGGTTTAGAATCTAAGCTTGAAGCACCATCATTTTGGTTCTTTTTGGAAACCAAAAGTAGTAATTGTCCTCATCACAATGCTACTCTTTTATACTTTGCTAAGGGGCGTTTGTCATTTTGTTGGTTTTCTAACACATGGTTGGAGTGTGTTTGGTGTTCTACATTTGAGGCATCCTTTCTTGTTTCAACGTCCACCAAAAAGTTCTAGAAGACTTTGGAAAAGAACATGGTTGGAGTGTGCTTGGTGTTTTGTATCTAGGGCATTTTTTATTACTTCAACTTCCACCAAACTTTTCTAGAAAGTTCTAGAAAAGGGCATGGGGTTAGGCTTCCACTTAGTAGTATAGATAGATGCTATGGAAAGGGAATCTCTTGTAAAGCACGGCTGCTTGTTTTTCATCCATTTACAAATTACTACATTCTAGTATAAATTATTTTGAGTTAGTTTATTACTGATTTTTTGAAATTACCTTTGCAATTATTTTAAGACTCAAAAGTTATAAGTTAATTTCAACTTAAAAACTAATTTTTTTAGTTCAAATAATAACTCTTCAAACACATTTACCAAAAGAAACTATAATCACCATTTTCTTACAATCACCAAAAGAAGAATTCAAAGTTATAAAAATGAGGAGAAGAAAATAAGTAAATTGAGAAACATTTGTCTTCATTCTATCATTAATTTTAGAAGGAATTTTTGATTAGTTATTTCTAAGTTCCTCGATAACTATTCTTAATTGCAATGGTAGATCCAACTACGTGTGGATATGATTTATGAGCTCTCATTATTTCTTTTGCAAATTCAGTTCACACCAAAATAGTGCGTAATATAATTGTAAATGATATCGTATTATTTTGTTGTAGATCTATTTCATAGAGCAAAGAAATGCTTT
The DNA here is from genome assembly GCA_963920765.1 of Ulota crispa. Lineage (NCBI taxonomy): Eukaryota > Viridiplantae > Streptophyta > Bryopsida > Orthotrichales > Orthotrichaceae > Ulota > Ulota crispa. The sequence continues at coordinate 12,784,129 of OY987244.1, read as the reverse complement.
GGAAGTGCTTATATTTTTGAACCATTCGAATTATTCACGGTTCATAATCCTCAATTTTTTTTTGTTGATACAAGAACAAAAGGCAGCTAAATATTTAGAACTACAATAAGTACAAAAGTTTCAAAGAAGGTTTGAAGGCTCAAAGTTTGCATAGGATCTTTTCTTAAACACTATTGTACACATTTGCACACAAAATAATTAAAACCACCTTAAAAAACAATTAGACAATTGCAAAATCAATTCGAAGACATGAGAGTTCATTTCGGACATCTCCAAACTTGGTGTCATACAGGGCCTATGAATGAGTACACGTTGCAGAGATAACATGCGTATTACCAGCGTATAATTAAATCTAAGGAAAATTTTAAATCTAAGAAGACATCAAAATTGAGATACCATTTTAAATACATGATTACTAATGATTCGTACTATTACATAAGTGAAAATGAAAATGAAATTCTACCACTATAACTTTTTTTGATGCAACAAATAACCACTTTCATTCATTCCTTGCAATCACCGTTGCCTTTTAATGAGAACAAAATATCGATGTTTGATTACTTGGAATTTGGCTTGAGCTATTTGAAATTGTGCATGGTTTTGTCATCTGTGCTTATATTCAAAACTTCTGCTATTTTTTTCATATTTGAAGTGAGCTACACAATAGAAATGTTTTAATACTCAAGAATAACTCATTCAAAAGTCGTGTAATAATTTCATTGAAATGACAATTTTAAAAACTAGACCTTTTATTGCTTCCACTTAATGCACAAACATGTATGGTGTCTATTACAGTATTAGGGTACTAGATAAAACTAACTGTTTTGAAACTTCTGAAACTTTTGAAAAGATTGTTTGATACTCAATTGGAAAGAGCTAAGGTGCTAAACATAGTAAATGGTACGAATCTTTTTGATGCTTTACAAATTTCTTGAAGCAAACTTTCCATTGTAAGTTATCCCCTTGATGGTTATGGACAAGTACTGTCATATTTCCAATTTCTATCTTCAAAAAAAAACTCAACAATTGGAATAAAACATTATACTTTTTAAGAAAAGAAAGTTTCTTTCAATATGTCTATATTTTGAAGGCAAAACTTTTCAGGCAATTGAAACGTTTTAGGGAAAATTTCTTGGCCATACCCCTGAAGTTTGCAATATTTACATAGATACCTTTGCTTTTTCAGAAATTTCACAAATACTCTTGGACCAAAATTTTGAAGCGTTTGTTTTGTTGTGCATATCACTTCCCTTCTTCCTTTGTGTGCACGTTGTTTCTTTCTTGTTTCATTACATTCCCTTCTTCAACATTAGTCATGAAAAAAGTATGAGCACAACAAATAAATGCCTAAAATTTCTGGTTCAAGGATATTTGTGTAATTTCTGAAAAAGTAGGATATCTATGTAAATATTGCAAACTTCAGGGGTCTCAATGAAATATTCCCAACATTTCAAGGGGCACATTTTAAACGGAACTTTTGTGCTATTACCTTATTTTCTTTTTCATGAATGGCGTTTCCTTTCTCAAACCTCAGGTTTCTTGGATGAATGTACTTGTCCACCCTCCCGAGGAAAACTCTGGAGGATTCCCGAGAGTCTGACGTGAGATGTAAAGCTCCGACGATCGACTTCAATTTCGACGGCGCAAATCGTCTTCTCCATCGCTTAACTTATATCGATTGAAACTCCTGCCGCACTCAGTTGCAGTGATCAAGTTACGCTTGTTGCATCAGCATTTGTCTCGTCCAATTTGGTGGAGTTTTGAGTACGATTTGAGGTTTTAAAGTTCCGCCAGGGTTTAGGGTTTATTGCTCTTTGGCCCGAAGCTTTGAGTGCTGTTTAGCAGTGGTTTTGTTTGAGTTTTTGATTGATCACGAGGCAATGGCTGTGATTTCGGAGTACGAAGAGGAGGAGCCGGTGGCACAGACCGCACAGCCGCAAGCCGCGCCGGCCGAAGTGCAAGAGATTCGTCTGACTCCAGGGACCGCAACACCTCCTAAGGAAGCGTACCAAGTCGACAAGCAGCATGACGCCGTGCTGAACTCGTTACTCGAAGTGCACAATCAGCAACCTTTGGTGCTTCTCACGACTGTGGTCGATTTCCTGTTCAGAGAGACCGATCTGTCGCAGCAAGAGGGAGTAGAAACTAGGGTTTCGGAAATAGTAGGAGCCGCGAAGAAGAGGAAGAGCGAGTCTGATGCTGAGGGTGCTGCTGCAGCGGTGAAGGTTGCCAAGGTTGATGAGAAGGAAGTGTCGGAGAGTCCGAAGGAAGTGTCTGTTGATCTTAATGAAGCAGCCGTTGTTGATGAAGATGTGGAGGAGGTGAATATTGCGTCGTCACCCGTGGTTGTTCCCGAAGATGATGACGAACCTGATGCGTCTGAGGTGAAGGAGAACATCGTGCCCGGCGTGGACGATTATGACGAGAAAATCGATGGCAAGGGCTTGAGTATGTCTCTTCTCTTGCCGTTTCTCTTACCAATTTTGCTTGATTGTTGGCGTTTAGGGTTACGTTTTTAGCAAACTAAAAGCCTATCATTTTCCTTGGATCTTGTACTTGAGATCGATTGTTTGCGTCGTTTCTCTTACCTCGTCTCTACAGAATTTTGCTTGATAGTTGGCTTTTAGGGTTAAGTTCTTAACAAACTAAAATCCTGTCACTGTCCTTGGATCTTGTACTTTCGATCGATCGTTTGCTTATCCTGCTGAAAGCTGAGTACGCAGATAATCCACGTGGATCCGTTTATCGTAAGTTGTGGATGAGAGGAATATCTGCGATAAATGTTTGGACTTCCTGAATAGATATTTCAAATATTGAAAGCTTTCAGTCACTCTTACTACGTTGTAATTGAGGTGTGCTAGCTGGTGGAAAGTATGAATTCACGTTTTATGAGATGTTATGCAGTTTTATTGTTATTTATGTTTGGAATTGATCAATAGCCTTGACGGTGTGTTAGAGCAATAGAAAGCATGGCAGTCATGAAGAAAATTTTGCTTTTGGCGCACTTGCTAGGTCGTGTTGGAGAGGATCGAAGGTCAAATTTAACATGTTTTTTTAATTTTTGAAGTCCTGATGTTTCTACTGGCATTTTGCAGAGCCTAATGACGGAAATGGTTGTGATCACGAGAAGTATTCATGGACACAAACTCTTCAAGAGGTTACAGTGCAAATTAAGATTCCGGAAGGAACGAGGTCAAAGGGAGTGGCATGTGATATCAAGAGCAAGGTCCTCAAGGCAGGTCTTAAGGGCCAGCCTCCAATTTTGTCGGTAAGTTATGTTCTGGATACTGGCTTCGTAATTCAAGCAGGGGTATCTATGAAAATTTTGCAAACTTTAGGGGTATCCATGAAATTTTCCCTATTTCAAATAGTATGAGGCTTTAATCCTTCGTGCTAACTTGTATGAATCTTGCATAATTAGTATGAAAATGTTACATGCCTTCAACCCCTACTATTAAGTAGGGTTTTGATCATAGCCTTTCATTGCTCTTTAATAAGCAATATGGTGGCGGAGCCTCTCGAGGTTTCTGCTTCGATTATCTGTATGTTTTTTTATTGTTGTAGCTGAAAGCTTGTTGGCTTTTACCTTCTGTTGTGGTTCCAAACGTGCTTCTTTGTTCTAGGAATCAGAGTGGTGAATGATGTAGGGCTCTCGTATTGTGCAGGGCGAATTCTACAATCCAGTGAAGCCTGATGACTGCTTCTGGGTTCTAGGTAACGCTCTTCCTTATTGTTGTGTGTTTAGAAGCTAGGGAACAAGTAGAAGGTGTCTCTACTGATGCTTCTGAGTACAGCATGTGTTGATATTTCCCTTGTTTCTGTTGGAATGACGTTGACAGTCTGAATCAGTCAACTCTTTTGAAGTTTCTTGAATCCTCGATGATACCTGTAACCATTTGCTGTTCCTTTTCTAATTTTCTGTTGCTGATATTGATTTAGAGATCGTCAAATATGTTAGTCTTCCACACGCTAGTTGGTTTTAAACCATTGTCTAGAAACTATTTATTGCAATCAAGAAGTTTTGTGAAGAGATTACTTTGAGGTGCTAGTCCTGTTCTGCAATTTTGACGATTCGCTCATGTATACTGCAAGGCTCACAAGAGGTTTATGAACTTGTATTCATAGAAGGAATATTAACAGGAGTTTTCGCTTGTTTGTTACAGAGGACAATGGCTCAATTCTTTCCATTTTATTGACTAAGCACAACCAAATGGAGTGGTGGAAATCTGTGTTAAAAGGCGAACCTGAAATCAACACGCAGAAAGTGGAACCTGCAAATAGCAAATTAGAAGATTTGGATCCTGAGACTCGCCAGACAGTCGAAAAAATGATGGTACGTATAATGGGCATATGCCGGATTGGATTGGCTTTGTTAGATATGGTGGTTCACCTTTGCATGTCCGAGCAATTTATAGAGCTCACGCTATTTCTGATGCAATACTCTTTTAGTACCCTTGCGGTTCAGCGAATGTGAACAAGTGTTATGTTAATATAGAAGGACGAGCACTGATGCAATCTACTGTTTCTATCGCAGTATGATCAGCGTCAGAAAGCGTTGAATCTGCCCACGAGTGATGAACAGAACAAAGCCGATATCCTGAAGAAATTTATGGCTCAGGTAAGGATTCGTGAACTTGAATTGTCTGTAGTGTATAGCTTTCGATTAGTTGCTATATGTTCATTCGATAGTATTTATTTATTTGTGGGTGTAATAAGATTGTGTTTTGACTTGTGAGGGAAAGGGAACTTTGCTTCAGATCGATTTTGCTTCATTTAATTCTCAAACGGATTTCCTAAAAGCCTCTCTATTCTTTCTCATGTCTGGAGTTAGTCACAAGGGTATTAACTCCGCTTGATACGTGCGTGTATGGTTTGTGAATACAGCATCCGGAGATGGACTTTTCAAAGGCGAAGATATGTTGAAGCTCGGAAGAACGGTGATAGAGAATTGGTAGTGTTTAGGTAAACACACGGTTTTGTTAATCATGCAAAGCAAGGACTATTTTTCAATGTGTGCTACATGATCCATGTGAACTACTAGGTTATTTAATTCAATACAGTTGCAGGTTTTGTTGTAGAGTAACTGCAGAAACAGCAGTGTGACTGATGTTTCAACAAACGTTTATGTGGCTGCTATAAACGCTTCGCAATCTGGTGATGTCTTTGAAAACAAGGGCTTTGTCATTAAGAATGATGTCAGGGTAATAAATTTGTGATGTTAATCCTGAATTATAGGTCTTCGAAGGTGAGGATTGACATTGCGGAGTACGAATGTGGCGTTTCCATTTTACTTTTCTCCCGTCTCCTAGTCATTCAAAATGTTTTCTGTTGACATTATCTTCGAGTAATTTTGCAATGAAGACCATCGTTCTTAAAAATGTTCACTAAGGTAGAGCCCACTGTTTACGTTTCTGGATTTTTAGGTGTACAGAGCTGCGGAGAGATTTTTGGGTACAAGAGCCAAATCAGTCGAAATCGAACTTTTATCACAGTTTATGATTTTGTTTTATCACTGCGTGACAGTGGGGACTGTTGCAGGGACAGTAGACAACCTCATTTTCTATTCAAAAACAAAGCGGTGTAAACATTTGGCCAAGTCTTTGTTTAGTGTTTACTCCACTAACTGAATGGAATCAGTGGATGAGGGGCTGGCTGATAACAGGTGTCAGACAAGCTGAGGTCGCTATACTGTAATACTGGCTTTAGTGTCCTTTCTAAGGTAAGGCTCGAATTGCGTTAGGGCACTAATTCCGCTCACCTCCCCCAAATGATCTCCGTCACCGTCAGTACATGGCTTATTCATAGCCTTTCCCTCCCCAAATGATCTCCGTCAGTGGATGTACATTTGAGTGGATGTACATTTGAGGTGTACCATTTTAGAGCCTTATAACTTTTCCACTTCAAAATTTCATAATTAATTTCACATTGCTCTAGAAAATACAAAATAATTTGAGTTAGATGCCAATTCCTCTTGTCTTTCAAGAAAAATTTACTGAAAAATAAGTTCTACCTCCCCAAAATTCAGTTTCAGCTCTTACATGGTCGGTTTACGAGCCTCTTACCTTATGGCTCAGGAGATACTTGCCGTGAAAATTTTCATGCATGATTCAAAATTAGACATCTACAAATCCCAAGTCCATAGGATTCTTTGCAATGCGAAATCTCCTGTACACTACACAAACCTATGAACTTGCTGGCTGTGAACTTGCTGGCTCTTCGGTGCTTCGCTGACACTTACCCAGCTTTTTCTTTTTTGGGCTGCAGATTGTCAAATCTCAACAACCTTCTTGGGTCTAATGACTCTAATCACAAACCCATTTACTACACCAAATAGTGCAACTAGGGTACCCCACACTAACTTCTCGATGTTATACACTATTTAAATACTTACTGTTGTTACAGTAATTTTCAGCAGTAATTATTACAATAAGCAACTTTTAAAGACCTTGGCAATAACAACATAGCTATAAAAAATCAAATTAGTGGTGCCCATCTTGTTAACCCCTAAAGGGCCAAGCAAAGTTTTCACCAATAACTCTTCAAAATTGCCATTTTTAGAGCATCAACTTTTATGCATATGTGACCGTAAGATCTTGTAGAACAATGGTTTTAGAAGATGTGGAAAAAATTTCAGAGTTTTCCACCATGTGGATTGGAAGTTAGAATGGTTTGAATATTCAAAAACATCTTGTGAAAAACCAGGCAACTACCTTTCAAAAGGTGAAATTCCTAAGGAAGAAAGGCCATGTGGGTGGTGCTTCTCTAAGTTCCTTATTCCACCTAAGTAAAGTACATGTCAAAAGAGTTCCAAATCATTTGGAATTGTATAACATATGGAAAAAAAATTAGTAAGTAAAAAGAAGTAGAGAATGATTCAAAACACTAAATTGTTAAGAATTTAATCATGGAAATGAAAAATGCCAATCCCAATGGTTGTAATGTTGTAATAAACAATATTCATCTTTTGATTAAATTGTTTTTTTTCTGAAATGTTGAAAATTGAGTAAAACAAAGGACGTCAAAGTTTATTTTGGAGTAGAGAATCCATAACTGGCCACAAACAAAAAATCCTCATAACTTTCATCTTGCAAATCCAAACGGAATGATTCAAAGCTTCCTACATTCACATAAATCTCCTAAACGCATTTAAAATTTTGGTTTATGAAAAAAGCGATTTTTAAAAATCTGCCCAGGTTGCCCGCCGAACATAAAAAAACAACATATTAGGCCATAACTTTCTACTCATAATTCCAAATGTCATGAAAGTTAGTGCATATGAAAGATAAACCTTGTCCCCACATTCCATTAAAATTTCAAGCTAAAATATGAAAAGCTCCAATCACAAGTACCTCCCCAAAACTGCTATGTTTCTTAAAAAAAGGGTATGGTTCTTTAGGGATTCACCATGTGAAATTCTAATATTTAAAAAATTACATGCACCTCCAAGTGACCAAGTGATGAGTCATGAGGTAACATTTCATGATAAGGCAACCTAATTGTTATGGCAACCTAAATGCACTATGTGGTGTTGAAATTGTATGATAGTTATTCGAATAATGAAAACGTTCTACAAACTTTGCTGCCAACTGGTAGCCTCAATCAATTTGTCGAAATCCCCCGCCTAAAAAATAAAAAAATAGTTGGCTGACTTCGCGAGAGTTATTTGGTTTGGTAGCCCCCATTTTCTTAAATTTGCAATTCTTCAAATTAATAGCATGTAGGAGTTTGAAATTCTTGGTCTATAATTTCAAAATTTAAGGAACAAAGTCCACGCGTTCTTTATCATGTACTTTTGGACAAAGATTCTTTACATTTCATGAGCCTTAACATTGTTATATCTCAATGTGACAAATTAAATAGAAACAAATGAAACAAAGGAATAAACATTCTACTCGTGCAGTATGAAGTTTAATTTTAAGTCTTATCTATTATTTCTTCATGTTTGTTGAGTTTCACCTTGTGTTAAGTGAATTTATCCAATAATTCAATGGAGAGTATAATTTCTTCCTAAATTAATTGTCCTTGTACACTTCAAAGCTTTGACGAAACCAAGCATGGGAGGTGCATACAAAATGATATAGAGGTCAAAAGATGTAGATATTATCATCTTTGATTTCATGTGGATTTTGGGTATTGTCAAACAATAATTGGCAAACAAAAATGAGCATGTTTGAAGATTCAAAGGACCTATTTATGCCTTACCGACTAGTTGCATCCATAGAATCAACTCTTTCATCAAATGAAGATTTCAAGTATAAAGGCTAGGAGATCCAAACATGGGTGAGAAAATTAACCCCTAAAGGACCATAGGGACAATTTTTGTCCCTGCTACATACACAGGGGGCCGTGTATTCACGGTGACCCCCCCTGCACCTTCAAGGGTTAACATGGGTTCTATTTAGTACAAAAACCTACCGTCCCTGTTCTAATCTTCCAACTTTTGACTCTCTCCTTGTGCACATTCAATGCATTTAATTTTATTACCTACATAAGATTAAAAAAAAATTGAAGCTTCCCTTCATAAAAAAATTTGTCAATAAAAAAATAACCAACCGTGTCTTCAAAAATGACAAATATCCAAATATCCAAATATCCACTATAAGTTAAACAAAATTATTTGTAAGAATAACCCAAATTTAGTTTGGACAATGAACTATCTCCTGGTTAACACAATTTATCTTAAAATTTATGCTTCTTTGCACCTTTTATAAACGCACCCTTGTCTGTTTTGCTAGCTAAAATTGAGATTGTTTCTACATTTATGCTTTGACCCTATATTATTAGATGGTAAACAAGAAAGTTGAAAGAATTGATTTATAAACTTCTAAGATTCAACTTTCAATTTTTATTCAATTTACTTATATTTTAGATTTGTAAGAACATATTTATTCTTTACTTTGCAATCTTGACATGCATCTTTGGTTTTCTTTTCAAAGTTTTACATGAGTAGTTTTAATTATTTAGTATAAAACAATTCCTATCTAAATGAAATCAACTTCTAACAAGCATGTACTTGTAGACTCAATCAATCATCGTATGCAATGTGTGTGGCAAGTTTATCTTTGTGAGAAAAATATACTAAAAAGAAGTGGTAACCAAAAGAGATGTTAAACTCTATGAATTGTGATTTGCAATTAGAAATTTTCCTACCATAATATATGTAACATGATCCATAATTTCCAAGCATCAATAAAACTTTGGAATGCAAGTATGAAATTCCTTTCTTCACAAGCAAACTCTACATTTTTTATTACAGCAATTTAGAGCACCAAAGCCTGATAGTCCAGATTTTCCAAAAGTACAAAAAACGCGAATGTTTATAATGTGTAAGTTATAAGAATACATAAGTGATCACCTCCCAACAAGCATCATAACTCATAAAGCACATCCAAACAATCAAATCTACCATTGACATAACAAAATTTTGAACGCAAATAATGTAGAAAAAAATCCAATCTCTTTCTAGAATCAAAATGTGTACCATATAGTGAGTCTGACCAAAAAAAATTAAATGTTTAGATTTGAAACATACTAAATCTAATTTAAATTCTTTTTTAAGGTTCACCATCTTGAGTATTTATTGAATTTAGCAATTTAAGGCTATTTTTTAAATTTGCAAAAAAGGTTTTTGGAAGTGAGATTTATCGGTAGTATCTGCAAAAAAATAGTTTGGGAATCCAAATTCTACAGTATAGAGAAGAGTTCAAAACCATTTAGATGAATGAGAAAACCAATTATTAAATGGGAATGGATATATTTACCACCCCTTTTTTACTATTCTACCACACCTACTACATGCGACTAACATTTACAATGTTAAAGTAAGTGTGGACTTATGAAAAAAACATCACTAATTTGAAAATGCAATTGGACATAGAAGTTGCGACTTTAATTTTGTTTTTTTAGCTCTAAATCTTGCTCATAGTTTCAGTTTAAAAAACCTAATTTATGCTTGATTTAATTTACATTATTTAGTGTATGTTTTGAGCAAGGTCTGGAGCTAAAAAAACAAAATTAAAGTTACAACCTCTATGACTAGTTGAAATTTCAAATTAGTGTGGTCCACACCTATTTTATTATTGTAAATATCAAATGTATATATAGATGTGGTAGAATAGTTGATAATGGATGGTACATACATCAACTCCCTTATTAAGTATATGTGAAATATTTTTGGCCCCATTTCTTTGTTCACAAATTGCACTCTTGCTCTTGCTCCTCATGGGTTAAGATTGTTGTTTGTGAAATGTTTGAATTTTCCTTTGGCAATGAATCGGGCTCGAGGAGTGTAGAAGCATTATAAGCCCTTTTGAACAACACATCGTACTCTTTGGGGAAGTTGGATTTGAGTTTCATAATATTTGTCTAACCCGTAAAGGACGAAGGGGTTTTTTCAAGATCTAGAAACATTGTTAAAAATTGCATTTTTTGGAATGCTGATCAAAAATGCAAATCAAAACATATCTGGAAACTCCAACCGTACAAAAACTATTGTAAGATATTTTACCAATATGTGGTAAGAATTTCAGCTTATTTGACTGCGTAGATTTTAAGATTTATAATGTTCGAAGTGAAAAAAACAACTTTTTTTCAGTCTTGCAAAACAAGGTAAGCAAACTGCGAGCCCTCCTAAAGTAGGATTTTTGCTCTACATAAAAATGAGATTTTTGGTCATTCACAAGTATTTGATGTTAGGTTCACTAATGAAAGATTTCAGAAGCAAACATAGAATCTTGTTTATTCTAATTCACCTTGCAATGCAAGGAGATTTGGTGAATTGGCAATACACTAATCATTGTTTCATGATTACTGGTGCAATGAGGAAGTCTTTTATTTGAAATATGAATGGTGAAAAGTTAGAGATAAACATTTGGAATATGTGAAAAAGTTTCAAGAACCTTGTATTTATGGATTGCAAGATAATAGGGCCTGAAGTTCAAAGAAAATGTTTTTTCTTAAAATCGCTCGGACATAATTAACATATTTTGACACCTCTTAGATTGTAATTTGCAAGCTCAATCTATTTCTTTTTTTGCACAATTGTATACCATATTTTATTAATTATGTACATGCCAAGTTTAAAAAGTTGATAAGATTTTTAGCATGAGATTTTCCAGAGATGCCCAAGGTGCCCAAATTCTTTTGGGCAGCATACCCATTTACTCCAACATCCTATTGGAGTTTTTTCTTTTTTTCACACAAAGGCGTTCATTGTGTACACCTTGTCTCCAATTTTTAGAAACATCCACCAAAAATTGACTTCATAGGAACCTACCCAAACTTTTAAGTGCTTATTGAATGGACAATTGTCCTTTAACCCCTAAAGGACCATTGGCCCTTTTGGGAGACAAATGGGATTTTAGATATGTACCTATGGCTAAACTACTTTGTGAGATTTTTTGAAAATTTTTATGAAAGATGGGGAATTCAAAGATCTACGTGGGCATCTAATTTTTTCTTCATTTCCACATTTATTGTAGAAGTTGAAAATGAAAATCTAGAAAACAGTAGTTAGCGGGTAGTCCAAACTTCTTTAAAATTTGCATTAAAAAAATATAAAAAATAAAAAAATGAAATAGGTTCTTTAGACTTATACATACGTGGAGGGCTTTGAATCATTCAAATTTTATTTATGATATGAAAGTTATGAGAAACTTTAGTTTGCAAATAAGTATGGTTTTGAAAAACTCCATACCTACCTGCAAACTAAAATTTCTCAAAACTTTCATCTCATAAATCAAAATTGAATGATTCAAAGCCCCCATGTACATTAGGAGGGATTTGGACCTCCAAAGAGGCCCCCTCCCCCAAATCCATGGGAGCTTTGGGAACACCTTCCACATGGGCAGTGTGCTGCAGGCTAGGTTGGCACTACATCAACCACATCAGCCTGTATTATTTTATTATTTTATGTTTTTTGAAAAAAAAAATTCAAAAAAAAATTCAATTTTTTTAAAAAAAATTCTAAGAATTTTTTTTTGATTTTTTTAAATTAATTTTTTGACAACTAGCATGGGCTAGTTCCCAACATTGGGAACAAAAAAACTCACAGGCCCTTTGGGGGCCCAAATCCCTTGTAATGATGTATAGGTCTAAAGAACCTATTTCATATTTTAATTTTTTTAATGCAAATTTTAAAGAAGTTTTTGGGCTACCTGTTGACCACTGTTTTCTAGATTTTCATTTTTAACTTCTACAATAAATGTTGAAATGAAGAAAAAGTTAGATGCCCACGCAGATCTTTGAATTTCTTGTCTTCCACAACAAATTCAAAAAATCACACAAAGTAGTTTAACCATATGTATATGCCTGAACTCCCATTTGTCCCCCAAAAGGGCCAATGGTCCTTTAGGGGTTAAGGATTACGGGCAACTCTTCTTGCATGTTGCTCCATAAGACTCAGAAAACAAAGCAATTTGGGTTTGGAGGAGTTGCAATTACCAAGCACACTCCAAAGAGTTCTTTTAGCTTAACCCCTAAAGGACCAAGGAGCCCACTTTGGGCTTTATGAGAACTCGGGCAGGCTCTATTGACTTCACAATTTGGAAATTTTTCATAAATTCTTTAGGATGGATGCTACTCATCGTAATCTACATGTGAAGCTTTATTTCATGTCATTCCAATAAGTAATGCAAAAGTTATAAGGTTTTTTCAATTTCAATGTCAAATCAGGCAGTGAAAAATGTTTTCTAAATTTTGTTTTAATTTTTTATAGAATTTTATTGATTGACACCTACTCAAAAGAAATTGAACCACTCAATTCCAAATAATGAGGTAAGAGTTAAAAGGAGTTTTCTTTTGCAGGCAATGAAGGTAGGAAGAGGGTAGAAAAAACATATAAAGTTATCTATTACTCTCAATTTTGAAAATTTTCATAAGAAAATGAAAATTAAAGTTATTAATTGTCTATTAGAGCATTCTCACCATTGGGATTAACAATTTTCAAATTCTTCCAAAACTTATTAGCATATTAGTTATATCTTTCATTCATCAATACCTTTCACTTTACAATTTTTGTTAAAATGAATCCAAAAGTTTTTTGGTTAATTTTTTTTTATATGCTTGCAACCCATTTTCCAAGATATTGCCAAAATTGCACAAGAAATACAACATACATGTTTTTCTCTAAAAAGTTTGAAAAACAAAACTTCACCTCCTGGGAGGACTAGAAAAGCCTATATTTTAAAATTTAGGCACATTGATCTTGCAATTGGTGGGGATATTCATTTTGAAATTTTGGGACAACGTACTTGTGCAAGTCAACCAAAGGATCCTACGGTTGGATTTGTTAAAAAGTAAGTTTCAATGAAGATTTTGACCCTAGTTTGGGGACTAGTATTTTGAAGCAATTTTGGGCCTCTAAATACAAAAGAATTTTAGGGGTTAATTGGCCAATATCCTACATTCTCTTAGACCAATCGGTTTTCTAGAGTATACTCCCAACCAAGCTTATAGAAACATTAAATGATCTCTTTTTCTCCTCTCAAATGATCAATTTTTTCTCTAAAACTTTTGAATTCAATTTGACAATTCTCAAAATCAACCGGCCAACTAGTAACCAAATGCCGGTACTCCCCGTACATTGTTCCCAGGCGTTGTTTTGGCAACAGAATTGACGGCAGTGCCGCAGTAGTGTAGTACTGGAGTCACTGGAGTGTAGTGTTGTGCAAGTGTAGGAGTGGAGGCCCCGCAGCAGCAAGTCACGCGTGCTCTCGCGCGCAACCCGAAATGTCCGAGAATCTCTGACTTGGGAAGGGCAGCAGTCGCAGCAGTCGCAGCAGCGGCGTTGTTGTTCCTGACGCTGCCACTGCCACTGCGCAGGGGCGCGCTCATCAATGCATCGCATTCTTCCTAGTTTCCACTTTCCACCATGCGCTACACTGAATATTGTATTTACACCAAATAGTGCATATAGGTTGCCCCATACTGTAGAACTCCTGTAAGCTACTCCCCCTGTCCCATTATAAAGCTCCTCCAAAAAACTTCTTTGTGAGGGATTAACTGTATTTTTAGTCATTATGTTAGTGACAAATGTATTTTAGAATCAATATACCACCTACCAAATATTTGCAAAATCTCAAGTCTTTATGTTGCCGTTTAGACATCCAAATTCCATGCAAAAAGTACCATTTTTTGTGCATTGTTTGTGAAAAATGCCGGCTCCTCATTATTTTAGTTTTTGTAATGATGACACATGCATTCTAGAATCAATATACCATCTACCAAGTGTGTGCAAAATCTCTTGCTTTGAAGTCCATGCAAAAAGCACTATATTTGTACATGTTGCAAGCTCCTTATTATTAATGATTTAAGGATTAGTAGCAACAATGGTACCTCATATAGGTAAGGCCAAGCTTGTTAGGAGAGGAATGCTTAACTTGCCCCCATGAGATCATTGGACATGCCAAATGCTTTCTTAGGAATTGAAATTAGCAAAAGGGAGCTTTTTAGTGGGACAAGAACTATGCCTAATTTGGAGCTTTATATTGGGACAGAGGGAGTAATATCTTGTAAGGGCATCCCCAATCTAGCCCGAATTTTAGCTCCGCAAACTCTGTCAGACAGTGTTTGATTCTGCCTCAGTTGCAGAGCAGGGGCATTTCCCCACTGCAGTAGCCCTAATGCAAACAAGTTCTAACACTCACTAACTATAAATTTTTATTAGTTTATGTCTTTTTAAGTGCTTATGTGTGGCTGATTCATGTCATAAGTATCTGAAAATCCCTAAAATTGCGTTAGTATCAGAGTTGGAGTGGAATGCAGGACTCTCCAAATAGTGAAAATTTGCAGAGGAGGGGCTCTTATGTGGGGAGCCCTGAAAAATGCAGTATGGTTTAATTGCTGCATTGGAGCCCATGTTCTTGCTCAAGTCAAGTTAGACCCCTAAAGGGCCAAGCAAAGTTTTCACCAATAACTCTTCAAAATTGCCATTTTTAGAGCATCAACTTTTATGCATATGTGACCGTAGGATCTTGTAGAACAATGGTTTTAGAAGATGTGGAAAAAATTTCAGAGTTTTCCACCATGTGGATTGGAAGTTAGAATGGTTTGAATATTCAAAAACATCTTGTGAAAAACCAGGCAACTACCTTTCAAAAGGTGAAATTCCTAAGGAAGAAAGGCCATGTGGGTGGTGCTTCTCTAAGTTCCTTATTCCACCTAAGTAAAGTACATGTCAAAAGAGTTCCAAATCATTTGGAATTGTATAACATATGGAAAAACAATTAATAAGTAAAAAGAAGTAGAGAATGATTCAAAACACAAAATTGTTAAGAATTTAATTATGGAAGTAAAAAATGCCCATCCCAATGGTCATAATGTTGTCATATACAATATTCATCCTTTGATTTTGTTTTTTTTCCAAAATGTTGAAAATTGAGTAAAATAAAGGATTTCAAAGTTTATTTTGGAGTAGAGAATCCATAACTGGCCACAAACAAAAAATCCTCATAACTTTCATCTTGCAAATCCAAACGGAATGATTCAAAGCTTCCTACATTCACATAAATCTCCTAAATGCATTTAAAATTTTGGTTTATGAAAAAAGTGATTTTTAAAAATCTGCCCAGGTTGCCCGCCGAACATAAAAAAACAACATATTAGGCCATAACTTTCTACTCATAATTCCAAATGTCATGAAAGTTAGTGCATATGAAAGATAAACCTTGTCCCCACATTCCATTAAATTTTCAAGCTAAAATATGAAAAGCTCCAATCACAGGTACCTCCCCAAAACTGCTATGTTCCTACAAAAGGGGGTCTGGTCCTTTAGGGGTTAAAGCACTGCACAAGCTTTTGCCTACCTCTCTTCTAGCTGCATTGGGGATGCCCTAAGCTAATATGCTTTGTAAACTAATGTATGACACAAATCTCAATGTTAGACCATACGTTAGTCATAAATCAAAACAAGTAATTCAATAGTAGTAATTCTCCTTGGTGGTATCTTGGCACTAACCTCAAGGTAATTAACTGATAACTTACTTAAACTAATTTAGTTCTTGGGGTCCCAACCTTATCAGTTTAGAGGAGTTCTAGTGTACTAATTTCTTGACATTTCACACCATTTAAATATTTACCAAGGCTATTGTAACGATTACTATGATAAACAACAAAGGAGGCAAGTAGAGGTTGGGCACAACTATTAGTGTCAAAGTCAAGGAGCGTGGAAGTTGGAAATTTAAGCAAAATCAATAATTACTACAACATAAAGAGAGTGGCATGCGCTTCCAGGTGAGCTGGAATGAGTCAGGAGGTAATTTTGCCAAGGTAAAGCAACCTAATTTGTAAGGCAACTTAAATGCACTATTTGGTGTAGGTTTGCCTTAACAATTAGGTTGCCTTATCCTAGAAAGTTATCTAAGGTAGGACCACCCATTCCCAAGCGGGTTTGAAATCAGACCCCATGTACCTGATTTGTTCATTTCAGAACTGAAATGAACAAATTTGGTACATAGGGGTCAGATTTTTTAAACGCTTGGGAATAGGTGGTCCTACCTTAGAGACTCATCACTTGACCACTTGGAGGTGCTTGCAACTCTCTAGATATTTGGGTTTCATATATTTTACTCCATGAAAGCCACTATCTTGTTTTTTCTGCAGCTTTGTTAGTATTGTTGCTCAGCCCTTTTAAAAATTGTTTCTTGAATCAAATATTGATGAAGGTTATTTACTATAGCAACAATAACATGAAATATTTATGTTGTGCAAAATGTCCAAAAATTAGTATGGGCAACCTAAATTCACTATTTGGTACTAGCAAATTGCCTACAACAGGGAGATTTTGTTGTTGCAGCCATTCAAAAATTCAGACTTGGATAGCAATATATATACATTTGGAAACATGAGATGTTAGTGCAACGCCTCCCCTTTCATTGGAATGAGAACGCAACAAGTGTTTTGGACAGCCACAAAGCAGGTCAATTACAACAATGGCTTCACAATTTCTGAAACATTCCAATTGCACTCATATTAACCTCTTGCCCCTTGTTGTTGCCAAAACCTTTCAACTACAATAAGAGAATTGAGTCCTTTTGTGAGCTCTAGCATGAAAGGAAAAACCTCCACAATGGCTTAAACAGAAGCTTGAACCGGCTCCTCATGTTCTTTGAAGATTGATAGCATTAGCGTTTTTTTTTGGGCAATTTAAGGCCCCATTGCCTCAAAAAAAAGGGCTAGCTTGAGCCTATAGGAAAAAAAGAGGGAATTTTTTTCAGAAAATGCTAGATTGCAATAATGAAAATTGCATTGCAGCCTAGGTTTTCATAAAATCCTTATTAAATTGAAAATTGATGCTGTCATTTTAAAATTATTTGAGCATTTTAATTTTTTTAAGGTATTGCCTAATCCAATTCAATACAATACTTAAGTAATGACAATGGTTATTTGGATGTTTTCAAAAAATGACCAATGAATATTTTTTACCTACAAAAGAAATCCCATGATGTTCCAAAAATCCATGCATTGGGGTCACCTTTAACTCCAACCAAAATAGGGACAAAGCCAGCAAGCTACAAACCATTTTCAAAAAATACCACCCAAACATTGATGCGAAAACCCAAAAAAAAACCCTCATAGCGACTATGTGGTAGAGGCCCAAACTCCGAGTCCTCCCAAGTCAAGTCTCAAGTGTGCCTTTTCCGTTTGCAGTGGCTATGCTCTTACTAAAGTTTGCCCGATAGTTAGGAGGGTACACATGGTTCGGTCTTTGGTATTTTCGTAAGGAGATATAAGATGCTCACTAGCACCGAGGCGGAAGTGAAGCAGAAAACAGGGTCTTCACTTTCAATGCAGCCAGAAATCAAAGAGGGGGGACAAAAAAATATACGCTCAGTTTGAACCCGTAGATCAGAAAATCTCGAATCTTGAATTCGGGTTAATAATTGTTCATGCGTGACACAGTTGTCTTTTCTCATCCCCAGACTTTCCAAAGGTCGAAGTCTATCGTGGACTGACATTATTATAATGTTTTCTTTGCCATAGAAACTGAATAGCGTAATTTAGCTTCTTCACCTCCCCTGCCACCTCACTTTGGCTCCCGCAAATGCAGCCCTAGAAAAATGAAAAGAAATGCACCGAGTAGGCTCAGTTTACTGCTCATATGTCGATATGGGCCAGGGTAGAAAAGCTCAGGATTTTTTCAAACAAGGGTAATAATAGTAATAATGTGTCCCTTGTTTTGTTTGGGAATTGATATGTGCATAGTTGGGGTTTGGTATATGCACACCCAAGGTTTGATATATGCACATCGGGGTAAATTTTAGATATTTACCATCAACAAGTTGTATTTGGAAAATTTGAATTTAGATATGGATTTAAAGATCTCAATCTATGTTAGAACCACAAAGGAGGTTATGATCTAACAACATCTAGTGCAAAAGTTTAAGTAGGAAGTAACTTATTACTTCAATGTACTCTTGTTTATAAAAATATACTAAGCTGTTTCATTGGGCATTGTTCAATTGTAACCTCCTTTGTGATTATAAATTAAATGAAGATTTCTAAATCCAAATCTGAATTCAAATTTACCCAACTCAACTTGTTGATGATAAATATCTCAAACATACCTCCTTGGTGTTCATATATCAAAGTCCGGGTGTGCACCTACCAATTTCCTTTTTTTTTTTGCTATGTCCAATTGTATCCTCCTCGGTAAAAACTAAAACATGGTCTCTAAATCCAAATATGAATTCAAAATTCTCAAATTCGGTAAATATCTAAGCTCTAGAGGGTGAAAACACAAACGCTTTTCCACCCTAGCCTCACATCTACGTATATGCACTTATGCAGTGTATTGAGCCCACCGAGTAGCGTTTTTATTTAAGGTAGGAGGCTCGAACTTTGTTAGGGTAGTATTACCGCTCGCCTCCTCAAATGAACTCTGTTGGTACATGTCCTTATTCATAACCTTTCAGAAATGTACAATGGGCAAACATTTGAGGAAATGATCCATTTTAGAGCCCTATGACCCTTTCCACTTCAAAATTTCATAACTAATTCCACAGTGCTCTAAGAAATACAAAACAACTTGAGTTAGATGCCAATTCCTCTTGTCTTTCAAGGAAAATTTACTGAAAAATATTTCAAGAAGTTCCACCTCCCCAAAATTCAGTTTCAGCTCTTACATGGTCAGTTTGTGAGCCTCTTACCTTAGCTTTACCTCTATTGGCACCTCACTTGGACAATCGCATTTCTTATATTTAGCCAATGTCGTGGGCGAGTCTGGCACGTAGCTGACAAATGGGTGCATTGTCCCAAAATATTTTCGGAACATGCTCCTGGCGCTGGAGCTGGAAGCCTGAGAACAGTGGGACCCTTTCTCTGCAACGCCACCACCACCACCTCCCTCCCCTCCTGTTCCGCCGTGAGATCGCCCAAGGTTGATTATCCCCTGAACAAGCCACTCTCTTTGGCTTTTGCAAGTGCTCTTTTGTAACAATAGAACCAGTTGACATTCCAGAGGAGCCGAATTCTCGAGTGCAGCGGTCGCCTCTTTGTTCACTTCGAACTGCATTGGCGTTGGCGTGTTTACAGCGATACTTGCGAGGAGGAGTTTGAATGTCGCGTTTCGTATCTAGATCAGCTTAAGAGAGGTTGCTTTTAGTTGGGGTTTTGGGGCGGATATATAGCGTTGATCGAGCAGGGATGGCAGGGAACTACTACCATGACCCCAGGCCTTTCTATGGCCTCAACCAGCACAACTTGGTATCCATGGATGAGGTATGTATGGAAAAAACCATTCTCTGGAGTAATAACCCTGCTCAATTCTTCTTCCTCGACTCCATAGTTGTTCTAATTGCATACCGTAAGTAGTTTCATCAAGCAAGCAACCAAGCTGGTCTTCTCTCTAAACGCTACTAACGGCCATTACAAGTGTACGTTTGTATGCTTGCGACCGACTGTTTAAAGTGGCCAATCTTTCTCTAGTTTAACCAGTGGTGAAGATGAAGACTAGTTTAACCAGTGGTGAAGATGAAGACTAGTTTAACCAGTAGTGAAGATGAAGAGTGCGTGGTACTAGCAGGAGGGGAAATATTGAACATTTGTCGGTAAACGTCACTCGTCGATGTTGTCACACAGATTTTTGAGTACGTCTTGCTAGTCTGAAGCTGCTGTTGATTGATTGACACTGTCTTCAAGCAAGTTTACGTTGTGTAACTGGTCTGCAAGGCTTTGGGTCTCGACCATATTTGTTTGTAGTGAAACAAACACAAATTTTTTTTCGGTCGTTTCTCGTCTCGAGGTCGGAATGCCGGTTATTTTAACCTCCGGAACCAGGTGTTGCGTCCTTCTTGTCTGTTGAGAGTACTTAGGCCCGGTTCAGACTACCGACCAGATGAAATTATCTCAAACGTCATTGTTGAAATATCAGTTTTGTTCATTGAAGGATTCACACTTAGAGAGTTTTGTCTGGTATTTCAATTTGTCATGTCACCTTCTAATATGTCCACATCAGCAAACAACATAGTGAAAATTTGAGGTTTGTTCAAAGGATGGTTCCAAACTTGTCAGATAGAGGAACATTCTTGGACAACACATCCAATGAATGGATGATTTGAAAGTGGTCCTAGTGGATGAAACTCCAGTTTTTGTATTTTGTCTGGCCGCTAGTGGGCCTTATTTGCAAGTATCATGTGTTGAAAGATGCCAGTATTCAATTGTGAATCGTGTGGAGCTTTGAGGAAGTAATTTTTGGAAGAGTAAACTAAGTCTACTGTTGTCAAGGAGAAGAATTTGTGAGAGTTTTGTGGTTCTGCTCCTACACACCACTGCTTCGAACAAAGTTGACCTTGCTTTGAGCTTTTATGAGATAATTCCTGTCATCATTTGTGCTTTTTTAGGTTCGGGGTTTTTATGAATGCAACTAGCTTTGCAAAAACTGAGGCGAGGGTCTGAAAGTGGGACGTGTGTAGTTCCCTAAAACATCATATTAGGTTAATTGGGTATGGTGTTCTAAAGGCTCAAGCAGTAGGAGTGTTAATTCTCGGAAAGGCTTACAAGAAGACTGGTCATCTTTTGAATTGGGGCGGTGCATTTCATTTAGATAGACATAGTTTTGTTGTCCTTATATCCAACATCTTCAAATTGTTTTTAATAATGAGCTTGAATAAGTAATTATGATTTTTATTTTATTTTTTATTTTCTCTCAGCCACCACCAACATAAATTCACGTTTTGGTTGGTCATTGTGCCTTTTTCGAAACGTTTCGCAAAATTAATGGAGTTGGAGCTGTGGTCCTGAATTTGAGGAGACTGTTTCATTGATTGCGCTACAATGAAGCTTAGATGCCTTTCTCTTTACAGATATGCTGTAGTCTTATTTGTTTTGAATGAGGCTATGTGCTACAGGACGAGGCTTTTGAGTACCTTAGTAAATTTACGTTTATTTTGATGTTTGAATGTTTGCAGCTCTTCTACGGAAGAAGAGAGCCGCCGCCATGGTACATGCACCAGATGTCGCACGGCCACTTCGACGACCAACCTCGCAGCAGGTCCATGGAGCTTCGACGCCCCGAGCAGTACATTCAAAGGGAAGATCAGTTCCGAGAGTACAGACGACCCGACATGCGAGACGACATTTACATGGACTACTATTACGACGCGCATGGAGCGAACAAAGGGCAGCAGCAGAAGAATCATAACCAAGGCCACCTTGTCAACCACGTCAGCAACAACAATCACAACCACGTCAGCAATAACAACCACCACGGTTTAATCAGCCACCACGGCGATAACAACAACCACAGTGGACACAACAACAACCATAGCGGACACAACAGCCACGGCGGCAGCAACAACCACAGTGGACACAACAACAGCCACGGTGGCAGCAAGAAGGGAAAGAATCATCAGAAGCAGCAAAACGACAGTGACGAAGATGATGACAATAAGAGTCACAAAGGTGGTCACCACGAGAACACGAATAAGGTAGCCACACCCACAACCATCACTGTACCCATGACCATCACTTCTAAAATCTTGAAAAGTTTGTGGAAGTGAATAGATGTAATTACAAGCAAGGTACTTTTTTTTGGCGACAGAAACGCAGTTGTCAACAGTGGGTTTGTTAGAATTGGAGGGACTAATTTTGATTAGTAAAAATCTATTGGTGTCACCAAAAAAAAATGCCCTAAAAAACATGAATACACAACATGTGAACATGAAACCTTAGTGTTGGTATTAGATGCAATTGCAGTCGACTCTCTTTAAAAATTCACAACTGAATATCCAAATAATACATTTGAAATTGCAAACTCATCATTTTACTTTTGCTAATAGGATCCTATAATTTGCTAGATGTTTCATGTTCAAAACCCTTAATTTGACGGTTATGGGTGCTGCTACCAGAACAACAAGAGCCACAACAATGACCATGGCCATGGACACAACAAAAGCTGGTCTGACAACAAAGGCTTTCACGGAGAACGAGGCCATGGGCGCCACCGTCGGTCTCTGTCTTTGACGCAAACCGTGTTGAAGAAGCTTGGGCTGAGAGATGATACCAGCAACTCGGATAGCAGCGATGACGACCGCCGTGGAAGCCGAAAGATTAAGAACATTAACTATGGGCATGTGCCAACCAAGGGGGATCATAAAGCATACACCGTCCGATTTGACGACCAATACTATGGACATTCCCACCAGTCCAACCACAGGAAAGGTGGAGGGTTCGAGAAGTTTGGGGAAGACCATGGCTCCCATGGCAAGAAGAGTGGAGGGTTTTTGCAAGGGATTTTGAAGATGGGTAGAAACAAGCATGGAGACGATGGGTACAGTTCTGATGAAGAGAATCGGGGACACAAGAATCACGGTGCTGGGAAAGGAGTGAACCATCAACATGGTGGAATAATTGAGTCGGTGAAGAAGATTGGACACTCTGCTACCAAGGTATTGCCAAATTTCAGTTTTTTTTTCTATCGAAGTTTTCTTGCATATTTTGCATATTAATGTATGTACACCCATAAGCGTCAAACTAAGGGTTTTGAACATGATGAGTATCAATAAATAACTAGCAAATTATAGGATCTTATTAGGAACAGAAAAATAATGAGTTTGCACTTTTGAATGTATTATTTGGATACTGTGAGAATAAGTTGTGAATATTTAAAAAGCAAACTGCCATTGCACCCATAACCACTTTCAAGATTTCATGTTCACAAGGTTGTACATCTTTGTCTTTATGTCTATCCATTTCCACTGAATTTCCAAGATTTTCAGAGGTGACGCTTATGGGTGTACATACCTTATGTTAGTGATAATTTGCTAAATTTTTTATTTTATTTTATTAAGGTAGGAGCAGCACCCATAAGCTTAGCTTGAAATTGAGGGATTTGGGGGTAGGAAAACCAATTGATGAACTTTGAAAAAATTGGTGTTAAGTTAGGAAAAGGAAAACCAAAAATATTGGCATCAATTTGAAAGTTCCAACTGCAAGCATTTGTGCACAAAGATTTTTCAAAGTCTTAAATCACTGTAAATGTATAATTGTGTGTAGGAGGTATTTTTAGTGTGCTCATACGCTCATAATACTAACTTGAAGAGTTCTTAGATAGTGAGATGGGGCACTCAAAACTGTCATGCAAGTCACCCAAAACCATTGTTTTGTCACCCATAATCAACTTTTTTTTAAATGGTCAGTCGTTGACATCATTAACACAAGTATGGGGATACTAACGAAGGGGTGCTCCTACCTTATTGTATGTTCCAGCAGCATGGGCGTTCACAATCAATGAATTTTCGGGTAAATCTGTGCTGCGAGAACTGTGAAAGAAAAGTGAAGAAAGCTCTCTGGAAATTGGACGACGGTACGTGTACTCAAAACCTTTGCCTTTTTCATGCAAACAACCTGGTAGATTGTTGTAGAGGGGTGTTTCTTCAGGGAACATAATTATTCTTCTCCTTGGATCTACTCGATTAATGCATTTATAGAAGTTTTACAACCCCATATTTGCTAAATTAGGAAAAACTTAAGGATACATTTTGACACTTCTGAATTTTGCATTTTTGAGAGTGTTTTGGCAATTCATCCTGTATCATAAGTGTAAGATCTTAAAGAAATCATCATAAAATCACTCTAAATCACCAAAACACCCTCAAAACTGCAAAATTTAGAAGTCCCAAAATGTATCCTTTTTCCCAATTCAAGAACATGGTGTTTTTGTCCAAAGAATCAATCTCGTGTTAGATCTTGTCAAAACCTTGGATGCCGTGCCTTGACATGAATCTCATCAGCATGTGCCTGATTCCTTTAATTTCTTTTTGCAGTGGACGATGTGTTCTGTGACCAGTGGAACAACAGGGTGGTTGTTACGGGAAACGCGAAGCCTGAAAACGTGTTGAAGAAACTGAGATCAGTCAAGAAGGATACTCACATGTGGCACTAAATTGAAGTGATTCTGCCAAAAAAAGTTTCCTGCTCAAAATTTTGCTCGCTGAGCTTTTGACAAACATGTCCCACATCTGCGTCTGAAGAGAAAACCGAGACTGTTTTTGCCCAGATTGACATCAGTCATCAGGCATCCAGCTCAGCCTCGATCCAATGGGAGGGGAGATTTTCCTGCCTCCTGGAACTGGTAGGTTAAAAAAAAGTATAATTATACCGTTCTTCGTTTTCTGCAGTCAAGAGTGGGGGACAGCGGAGGGCTGCAAGTGTGACTCATAAAAATGGGTTCAGACAAGCTCCCTTGTTACAGATATTTTTGACTGCCCATGCTAGATATGCTTGAACAGTGTCTATCCAGATGCGTTTTTAGCGGTATTCCAGCATCCCTATAATGATTGTTTGTTACTGTTCTCCCTCTGCTACAGTAGCTCTCCTTTTTTCTTTCTGTAGACTGAGCTAGCTACCGGTATTTTTGTCTTATAAATATCTCCTCTCTATACAGTTGTAAGGATGTCTCAAGAACCTTTTCTAATAAAGCTTATTCTGAAGAATTAATATTCCTTTTGGCTGACGATTAGATTTCAGTAGGATTGATGGGTCATGCTCAGTCTGGTCTTGTCATTGGATGTGCCTTATGCACCTTAGCTTGAATAGTTGCCAATCACGCGACGTGTAGGTCTGTATAGAGCCAGGTTAGAATCCTTTCTATATCAAGATTCTTCAGGCTAAAAGTTCCTTCTGGTAATCAGAAGGCTCCTCACACGAGAGTATTGTGGGCATTGTGTTCAAATTCTGAGTGTAACTGAAGGAAAGCTGAGCTCCTCAGATTCAATAAAAACATCTCTGTAGTCCTGGGAAATGCACCAGCATTTACTTGACTTGAAATGGGTTGAAAGATTATGTATTGGATTTGTGATTTGCTCTTAAAATGGAAGTACTCTCCCCAAATTCGAATGGGATCTTTGTGCCTAACGACGTGGACGTAGCTGTAACTTAACCCCTAAATGCCTAAGGCCCTTTTTGGGCTTTCAGGAATTTGCTTCAAATTGGACAAAAAGGCAACATTTTAATAAGCTGCATCAAGTTCTTTTGAATTGTAATTGTACAAATTCAAATTAGATATAGGTAAAAAACAGCGTCCTATATGACTAAGTGATAATGACTAAACCATGACTGTACAATCATTTTACAGTCATTTTGTAGTTGTTGTATAGTCATTGTAGTCATTGTCACTTAGTCATTTAGGACCCGTTTTTTTACTAGTGAGATATGTTACATGTCACACAAGAAAAGAAAACACAACAATAGCACTAATGGATTGAAAAATTATAATGTTTGATCATGAGGGTGATCAAACTACAAAAATGACTTGAAGCCTTTGAATCCTCTTTTCACATGTTGGATCTAAAAAATTGACCATCAAAAAAATTTAAGGTTAAAGGAAATAACATACATCCAATCACTTTATAGCTTTTCAAAATCTCTTCTACAAATCTTTCAAATGAATTTTTTGTATAATTTTTTCTCCAAGATCTAGTGTATTTGAGACTCATTTTCAAGAGCTCTCAACACTAGAGAAAGTCAAGACCCTAACTTGCACAAAAATTTGAATAAAAAACTCATAATTGATCATTTTCAAAATCATATTGTTGATCCTAAATTTAAACTTCATAAAGAATAAATTCAAAATGTATACTATTAAAAATAGTAACTCAGGTAGGTTTATTGAACTTCAAAATATTGCAGACACCAAAATTTGGTGCCATAGGCATTTAGGGGTTAAGACGTTGAGTGCTTTATTGTAAAAGTGTGAACTCCGGCCTAATTGCATATTTCAATGTCAGGCTCCCCACAATTTCTAACGCAAATCTTTGATCACTCATGGTTTAGAGGGGCGTTCAAGATTGCAAAATTTGAAAGTTGCTATTTTGTGTATCTAACCAAGTAATTAAAAATATTGTGTTTTGGGTTTTGAGAAATTCCAAGGTGAGAGGTGTGATTTTGAGAATCTCCTTATGTCACTTTTTTTTTATCACCAAAAGACAAGTTCCCATGTAGTTGTAATAAGAGTGTCAAAGTTTCTTAATGGTTTTCTCTTTAAAAGTACCATGCCTGTTATGCAAGAATCTTATGTACTTTAAGTTCTCAATCTTCTTTTCCACTATTGACTTATTGTGGAAAACCTCTAGATTCCTCAAATGCTCAACATTTACTATTGTAGTTGTGAAGAATTAGGTGAGTGTAAGTTCTTCAAAAAGCAAGTTAGGATAAACTCCTCTTCGAGTAAATTGGTGATTGCTCAATTATACGAGGTATTGAAAAAACACTCAAAGTTGAAATTGTGAGAAATGGAAAAAAAGAATAAACATTTTGGAGGAAGTATAGGAGGAGGTCTATAAGTAACTTAACCCCTAAATGCCTGCGGCAACAAATTTTTCTTGACAATACTTTGAAGTCCAATAAACCTAAATAAGTTGTAATTTTAATAATTTTTATTTTTTAAATATTATTTTTAGAGTCTAGTTTTAGCGTCAAAAAGTTGATTTTGAAAAGGATTGATTATGATTTTTCTATTGAAGATTTTATGCAAGGGTCTTGACTTTTAGTAGTGTTGATTGTTGAGAGCTCTTGGAAATGAGCCTCAAATACACTAGATCTTGGAGAAACTTCTACATTAGAAATTCATTTTTAAAAATTGTAAAAGAGATTTTGAAAAGTTGTAAAGTGATTTGAGTTATGTATGTTATGCCCTGTACCTCGTTTTATTATGGTGACCAACTTTTTAGATTCAACATGTGAAAAGAGGATTGAACAACTTTAATTGTTTGTGCAATTTTAAAACCCTCATGATCAAACATTATAATCTTTCAATCCATAAGTGATGTTGTTATGTTTTCTTTTCCTATGTGCTCTCTAACATACCTAGTTTGAATTTGTAAGGTTACAATTTTGAAAATTTTGATAAAGCCTATTAAAATGTTGGCCTTTTGTTCAATTTAGGGAAAATTCATTGGAACTCAAAATAGGCCTCAAGCATTTAGGGGTTAAGAAGAGAATGGTGAATTACACAAATATGAGCCTTTACTTTGTAATAAATGCACGTAAGGGCTTCAAACTCAACAAAGAAGAGGTTCCATGGGTATTTAGCAATAAAAATCACAATGGACTTTAGAATTTGCCTTTTTTTAGCATTGGCACTTCACAATATTTCCATTCACATATGTTTCATCCTTTTCAATTGAATTACGTTTGTATGTCTTCTAAAATCAAGAAGATAAAACTAAGAAGATGAATGCAACTAATTTATAATACGGCATAATTCATTAAATTGAAAAAACTAGATTCTCAAGTTGTACTTCACCTTAAATCTAGTGTTTCTCCTTAAATCATTTAACCCCTAAACTACCAAGGTCATTTTCTGCCAAAAATCATTCAAGATTGTCTTTATTGTTGCATTTATTAATCCCTAAATCCCTAGGGTCATTATTTTGTCAAATGACACCCAAAACTACCATTTTTATTGCAAAGTATTAAAAAGATTGAAAATTGGTCTTTTTGTATATCTAACCGTAGGATCTTGTACTAGACTTGTATTGGAATGTGCACACAAAAATCTATAAACTTTGACTGCACATATTGCAAGATATTTGCAATTGAATTGTAAAAGAACAAGCTTTTTTGCACCTTGCACACTACAAGAAAAAGGGCCATTTTTGATTAAGGATTTTGACTACAAAAAGGACTAAGACAACTCACTTTCGTGACTAGTATTTATGACCGCATGTAGTCATAAATAATTAATTTATGATTGAATAATTTCATTTTGTCATAGATAATTTAATTTATGACTACACGTAGTCATAAACTAAATTATTTATGATTACATGTGGTCATAAATACTAGTCACAAAAGTGTAGTTGTCTTAGTGTTTTGGTAGTCAAAATCCTTAGTCAAAAATGACCCTTTTTCTTGTAGTGTGCATGACTAGATTATTTGACTTTAAGCTTTTTTAACTTAAATTTTTTGCACTACAGAGTTTTGAGGTTTATTTTTTTATGGTGGAAAATCCAGTTAAGAATCTTAAAAAAGCGAAAACAAAAAATGCCTAATTTTCATTCTTAAAAAAATCATTAGGTGGGTGTAATTTTGAGATTGAACAAAAACTTAAATTATTAATAACCCTACATTGGAATTGAAACGCTATAATCCCAATGGTGAGATTGTTCTAAAAAGCAAACTTCACCCTCAACAATTTTTTTTGAAAACACGTTAAACTTGCATTTAGAAATGAAGTTTATAACTTATTTTTTCAAGAAGTTGCTTGAATTGCTTGAAAAACAAGATTGTCCATAACTTTCTCATATCTAGTCCAAATGGAATGAATCAAAGCTTTGAATGTAAACAAAACTATAACCTATGAGAAGAAACAAAATTAAAAAAATTCAAATTTTTGTGATTTTTTTTGCTGCCCGATCTCCATAAATTTTTGCTTATCTAGGCATAACTTTTGCTTTTAGGCATGGATTGGAATAAAAATTATATTCCCCAAAAGCTAGTGTGTTTTCCTATCTTCAAAAAAATTTCAAAAAATCAAGACAAAAATTAAGGCTGTAGGTACCTGCCCGAAATCTCATTTGTCCCCCAAGGGGACACTCAAGGATTTAGGGGTTAAAAACTTCAACAAAATGCTGTTCTTAAAAATCCAACCATAGGATCTTGTAATGCACTTATAGAAGAAGAAGTGGTAAACATTTTGTGACATTTGACCGTACAGATTGAAAGTTATGAGCATTTGAAGGGAAAAGTTTTTTTTCCTTTCTGCCCAAAAATTTCAGATGGCTTTGATTGACATTTGCTGATTGTTTTTGCACTACTAACCTTGAAGTTGTAATTTAGTCTTACAGGAAATCAAGTTAAACATTTGTACACCAATTTTCAAGGCAATCAAAGACATGGAACACATCCTAAAAATATTGCAATGCCACTAAATGACATGTTTTGCAAATACACTATGACATTTTTGAGTGAAGTTTCCCACCACATGTTTTTAGATATGGGAAATCCAAACAATGTGTTTGAAGATGAACATGTACTTCAAATGTAAATTTTTTTTTTGAAAACCTCAAAAATTCTAAAATTTAGAAGCTCCTAAAGCCCAATTTGACCTCTTAATTAAAAACAAAAGAGGAATAATGGAGACCACTAGAGCAAAATGTGGCAACCCCTCCTTGCTCCCCCCCTTCAAAGTCAATATCTTTTGCCTTGCCCAAGCTTCCCCATGAATTGTTTTTGGCCAAAAAGAGCTCATAACTTGTGAATTGTGTGACATAATCACATAATTTTTTGCATCCCTCAAACCTTATACATTCCTACACACTCATAAAAAGTTTCAAAAAATCATGTAAAAATTAGAGGTCACACTGGCCTACCCAAAAACTTGAAAGTCCCCCAAAGGGATTTTGGGGCTTTAGGGGTTAAATGCTAGGTTCGAAGATATCAGATTCCGTTTGAGCCATTGAGATTTTGTCCCTTGCAAATTACTCCTCTCAAGTGAGGGCACATGTACCCAAAAAAAAGTTGCTGAAACTTAGAGCTTGGTTTAAGGTGATCACCTTATACTTAGTCATTTCCAAAATGGGCGTTTCTTCCCAAATTAACGAATATGGCGTTTCATAGTTTTGGTGCTATGGAATAGGCCGTTCTACCTTCTAAGTTCTAACAGTTGTGACCAAAATCCCCATTTTCCTCAAGCTTGCCACATGAATACATATTTCCTCACAGAAAGTACACTTTTGATTCTACCGCTTGCTACAAACAAGCAGCTGGCAAACTTTAGGATCGGAACTCTTGTAAGTGATTGCCATGTACTATTGCAACTTTGGGTTTCTATTAGTCTACAAACAAAAACTTATGACCCCAACTATGGTGGTTACTTTGGCCAAGATTTGGTTGTTGAACAACACATACGGACACACAAAATAAACATCACAAACAGACATGTCCATTCTTTCTTATCTTTTAAGGCATTCTAGAATTCATGATCTAAAATACAAAAATTCATATTACTATTTTTCATTTTGAGTACATGATATGGCTTTAAATCCATGTTTTCACTTACATTGACAACAATGAGTGTCACCAGCATGTACAAAGTAAAATTTGTTATCATTTTTTATCATCCTAATCCGGCACTTTGAGCGTACAGACAAGCGAAAGGACGTGCCATCCAATGTGACAACCATGGCCCCGACAACTGAATTCAACCAGGCATTCATACTCGAAATCTACAAGTACCATGAATTAACTCTTGATCTTTCCTAGTCAGTCTGTGAGTCCACCCCCCGGCCCCTGGTGCTCCAAATTATATTCCAAACCAATCTTCAGTTGTATTATTGTTCGTCTTTCCACAATTGAACAGCGTGTAAATGAATCGAATCGTCAATCACGAGACAAATAATATTTCTAAAATTATAATGTGGACTGCGCTGCAGCAATTACTGCTGCTTGAATATACCGTCTGAGTAAATCGCGCGTCATTTATTCGTCTTAGTTAACACTAAATTGCTTCTACTAAATCGCAATCTCTGCAGGAATGGTGTCCAATGAATCAACCCCAGTAGCGAGGGATGTCGCCCCGCAACTGCTTGACGGTGTTGCTGTCGATACCGAACGACTTCTCGATGACGACGCTCGTGACGTTGGGCACGAACACCTGGTTGGCCGTGAACAGGAGCCCCGGGCCCTGCGAAGTAAACGTGTTGAAGGTGACGGCTGGCTCGGTGCCCACGTTCAGCTGGAAGTGCAAGAGCGCGCGTGGGAACACCGTGAAGTCGCCCGCTTCTAGAGTGGAAGCGTACAGCAAGTTGTCTTTGTCGATGAATCCTGTGTACACGCTTCCCTTCACCACGAATAGCGTCTCCGTCGCGCGGGGGTGCGTGTGCAGCGGGATCACGCCGCCCACGGCGAGGTCCAGACGGGCGTGCATCACACCCATGGTGTTCAGGCCTGGTAGTTGGCGTACGCTCGCCAGGTCCGCGGTTGCCCCGGTCTCCGAGACGGATGTGGGGTTCACTGCATGCGTGGAAGCCCAGGCCAGTGAGGCCACGTCAGACGTATAATAATTGTGATTAGATCGAAAGATGGACCACCAATAATCCCAACATGGTAGCCATGCATGCAATGAAGCCACAGCAGGTGAGACTGTTGTGGCAGTTTGAAACTTAACTGTGTAGAAAACATACACGTACAGCACAGGAACCATACTGAGAAGTACAGCGAATTCTCAATGTGAATATTTAGGTAAATTGGGAAAATCACCACATTTTGGGACTTACACTGTTTCTGCCACTATGTACATTAGCATATCATAATAAAATGAGCGTGCGTGCATTTTCTTGTACAATAATGAAGTCTTACTTAGTGATTGCCTCCAAGAATTTTGACAATTACAACTTTTGAACAATAGTTATGCCTACAATCCTACATTTATGCCTACATTATTGACATGAGATTTAGGTGGAGGGTGGAGTACAAAATGGTCCCTCGGTTTATCCCAACATACCTAATATGGTGTTTCATGTGATTTCAGAACTTTTCACTTCAGAACCGTAAAGAATTGCCACATCGTAGTGCCTAACATTCGTGACATTCTGAACGACTCAACTGGGACCACTTACCGTTCCCCACCATTGATAGTCCCAAATCGAAAAAAAAAGACATTCTAGTCATCAAGTCATGTGTCAGGTCTGTAAACAATCCAGTACGTGGCCTCACGAGGATTGTCAAGTGCTCACGACTCACTACTACTTGGGTGTTGGGGTTGTAGTGACACGGCAGACACGTAGTGCGTTGTTAAGCTCAAAATTTGACCAACTAGAGAGTGCTCAAAATCACAGCGAGTTTCGACCGGGAGCCAAATCCACCGAGGCTCACACTGAATATGAAATCCAGCTATTAACATGTACTGCCCTCATCAAAAAAGCTGATGCATTGATTGTACAGGGCTCGTATGAAAAGAGTATGAATCGGTGTGATTAATTAAGGGGGGCGAGTCTCACCAGCTTTGCGGAAGCCGGTGTACGTGAAGTCCTTGGCGGTGACCTTGTCGCGGGCCAAGCACGGAAACCCATTCACAACGACGGTGGACTCCAGATCCGCCACGCAGAAGTCTTGCAAAGGATCGGGGTCAGCGGCATGAGCAACGTGCAATGTGCTCACAAAGGCCAGGGCCACGACGAGCCAGTACATGGCGGCCATAGCTGGACAGTGGAAGCACTACTCTGATCTCGTGAACGATCTCGCTGAGAAGTGCTCTCAAGCTGATGAATGGCAACGACCGAGCTTGGGTAGCAAATGCAGGCAGACCTTCACAGGTGACATGAGAATGATGGATGCTCTGTTCTTGCCCCATGCCGGGCAATTTATACACCTTGGAAGCCCGCTTTTTTCCTTCAGAGGACTGGGGACTGTTGCAGCGACCACACCAACAGCTTCTGGAAGTGTGACAATCAATCGACCGCGTGGCGACGATTGCGAATCGAAGGACTTCACAGTCTTGGCTCGATCCGTGCGTGTCATTCAATTCTGGAGACGTCGAAGAAAGTGCTGTAACAGATTGTGGTCGTCGAGTCGAAACAGAATGCGAGTATCGCGGTGAGAGCTGGGGCTGTCGGAATGGGCTAAAAGCGGATGCAAATGCAGTGCGGGTGCTTTGGAAAGGACTGAGAATCGAATAGCACACGTCTTGTGGAGTGGATCGAAGTAGTGTAGAAGTGGCATCGGACCCTGAAGGACTTCAAGGAAAATGCAATACTGTCGAATTGTCACGTTCACGCTGGGCACCTCGCAAGCTCCATCTCTGTCAGCGCTTGAGTGATCGGTAGGGTCCTGCAAAACGGCGCTGTTCAAATGTACTGACACACTCGTGCGGAGAGACGGAGACTCACTCCGTCATATACAGTGGTGCTTGGTCAAAGTCTGTTGACCTTGTTTTACAAGAATTTAAAAATGTAGTTTTTTTCTCTTAAATCATTATAATCTTACAATCCATGTAGTCAAATGGGCTGAAATTTTTTGCACATATTGTTTTATATGTTTTGCACACTTTTGCATGGTTGAAATTGAGAAAAAAGGTTTTTCATTTCAATTTTGGGCAATGCACTAAAAGTTGGTAGTTTCTAAGATTTTTCCTCAAAAAACACCATTGGTCCTTTTGGGGTTAACCCCTGAACGGCTCAAAAGCCCTTTGTGGCCATATGTATAGTTGTATGTGCAACTGTATTTGAGCTACTCTAAGGGTTTTCCAAATTTTTGTATGCACCCACCATTATACAACCCTTCAATAAGTATGGTTGTAACACTTGATTTCTAGCTGATTCAAATTTTTGAACATTGATTGCAACCATATTTGGTACCGCATCTCCAAAGCCCAAGGGGCCTTTAGGTGTTAACCCTTTAAGGACCACGCGACCATATTTTGGTTGCTAGGTGTGGTTTTCGGCTTGTAGGTTGAAATTGCTTAGTAATTTAGAATTTGGTCTTGAAGTATGCATGTGATCACAAGAATTTTGCATCTATCTAAAAAAATAACAATGCAATTGGGTATGTGAGTTGACAAATAATGGTGTTTATATGGCATGGCTTCAAAATACATATCCAATATTTGTCAGAGATGGATCAAAGCAACAACACAATACATCAAGTATGCAAGAAGAATGTCAAATTTCAGTTGCACAATTCTAAAAAATTTCAAAATGCTTAAGAAATACGCTTGAATTGTTTTCCTACACGATAGCAGCATAATTGTAGTATTCAAAGATCTATTGAAATGTTGTTGTCATTTTGGCTTTAAAATTTGTCATCCTACATTTAAGGCCAATTCTTGAATGTTTTCACCAATTGAATTTTCCAAAATAATTATCAAATTTCTTGTAGAACCATTTTAGGGTAGCAAAGAAAGTGGGTTTTTTGACCCTTTTTGTCCACTTAGCTACACCTTGTGATTGCTATTTTTGTTTATTTTGTGTGAGACTAGTCTTGTTGAAAAGGTGGGAAACCCTGCTTTTTAGAAATGTAAGGCTCTTCTCAATTAAAGCGTGCATGAAAGGTTAACATTCAAAACTATACAAGAATGAAACACAAGAGATTTTCCACATACGGCTCACTCAATCATTATAGTGTTTCACCTCCAACGGTAGATCTAAATGAAATTTTGGTTCTTTATAATAAACAAGATTCACTTCCCATTCGTACGGTTGGATTACTGAAAATGGGGCCATATTTGAGTTAATTGCACATCTAAGCTTACAGCCTCTGTTTTCAGTGAATTTTGTGAAAATGGGTGTGGTCGTTAAAGGGTTAACTTGCCCCATGAGATCCTTGGACATAGCAAACGTTTTCTCATCTTTTGAAATCAGCCAAAGGGAGCTTTGCAGTGGTACAAGAAATGTGTCTGATTTGAAACTTTTTAGAGGGACAGAGGGAGTAGTTTATAATCGGTTGTGAATGAAGGGTGGTGTGAACGGGTAAGCAACCGCATTCGCCTACAATTTTGATCTGATAATTAGGTGTGCTATTGCCCACAAAACCTGGAAACTGCTTTGAATTTTCCTCAAAATCTGCTTGCTTGTATACAGCACACCTGTACAAAATTTCGTACCTGTATTTCACGTAGTATTTCACAGTGTATTTCACGCAGTATTTCACAGAGAAGTAAGACTAACATCATTTGATTCCATATTAAAATAGAAGATCTCGAGTTTGGCAAGACATGGAAAAGTAAGGTTTAGTGGTCTAGAACCGTCGTTTTAAGGGCTGGCCTGCCTTTTCATGGTCTTTGTGAGAAAATAAGATATTTTGTTTAACTCCTAAACGTCCAAGTGTGTTGCTGCGACCAGTACAATACAAGATATTTTTTTTGTATTTGGAATGGATTCACACCTCTATTATATTTGAGATCAACAAAGAATTTGGAGAATAGATCAATGCGGTTCTAGTGAGCTACTTGAGATCCCAAATTAAAATTTCTTATCGATAGCAAATGGCAATTATACATCAGCGTATATACGGTTCCTTATGGACGTTTAAGGGTTAATTATGAGACAAAGAGAGATGGATGCCAAATGTAACATTTTTTTCATATTTTTTGAAGCATTACTAAATTGTTGTTGAATTTTCAAATTTTTTTTGTAGTTGCATCTATTTGTGACACTATGTCTCCCATGAAATGTCCACCTCTAACTGGTAAAGAGATGAGATGAAACAAAGGAGTATGATTGGCTCTTGTAATAGAATACTCCTTTTCTTCTATGACTTTACCCCTAAAGGACCAAGGAGCCCACTTTGGACTTTTTGAGAACTCGAGCAAGCTCTCTTGACTTCATAATTTGGAAGTTTTTCATGAAATTTTTAGGATGGATGCTACTCATCATAATCTACATGTGAAGCTTTATTTCATGTCATTTTGATAAGTAATGCAAAAGTTATAAGGTTTTTTCAATGTCAATGTCAATGTCAAACCAAGCAGCAAAATTTTTATTTTTATTTTTATAGAATTTTATTGATTGATACCTAATCAAAAAAAATTGAATCACTCAATTCCAAATAATGAGGTAAGAGTTAGAAGGAATTTTAATTTGCGGGCAATGAAAGTAGGAAGAGGGTAGAAAAAACATATAAAGTTATCTTTTACTCTCAATTTTGAAAATTTTCAAATGAAAATGAAAATCAAAGTTACTAATTGTCTGTTAGAGCATTCTCACCATTGGGATTAACAATTTTCAAATTCTTCCAAAACTTATTAGCATATTAGTTATATCTTTCATTATTCAAAACCTTTCACTTTACAATTTTTGTAAAAATGAATCCAAAAGTTTGTTTGGTTAAATTTTTTTGTGTATGCTTTCAACCCATTTTCCAACATATTACCAAAATTGCACAAGAAATACAACATACATGTTTTTCTCTAAAAAGTTTGAAAAATGAAACTTCACCTTCCGGAAGGACTAGAAAAGCTTACATTTTGAAGTTTAGGCACATTGATCTTGCAATTGGTGGGGATGTTAAGTTTGAAATTTTGGGGCAATGTACTTGTGCAAGTCAACCAAAGGATCCTACGGTTGGATTTGTTAAAAAGTAAGTTTCAATGAAGATTTTGACCTTGGTTTGGAGACTAGTATTTTGAAGCAATTTTGGGCCTCTAAATACAAAAGAATTTTAGGGGTTAAAGGGGTTCATTCAAGAACCACTTCATATCCATTCTTGAGCTACCTACAGCATGCTTTAAATACAACGGTCACAATTCTAGCACACTACCTTAATTTGTTGGATGTAGGAACATAATACTGTATATATATGTTTGTGGGCACTATAAGAAAACCTTGGTCAAATCTACAAAAAGTTGACAGAAATTGTGACCTAATATACACTATACTTTAGATTAGGTCACAATCTTTGACAACTTTTTGTATATTTGACCATGGTTTTCTTGTAGTGGGGGCCAAGGTGGAAAATCGCAAGTTTCTTTTACAAACAATGATAAAAGTAAGAATCTACTCTTTACGTTAGTTGGTTAGTCATATCTTCTTTAGTAGTTTAAAACTAAAACAAGGTTTTTGAATCCAAATGTGAAATCAAAAGTTTCAAATTCAATATTGTGGTGGTAAAGATCCAAACTATTACATTTTCTTGTGGGTGAAAAATCAAAGCTTAATTTTCCGTCTTGACTCCACATTGGCATATGAACAATAAATCAAGCCCTAGCTATAAATTGCATGAGAGGAGGTAAGTGCATATAAAGAAGTTACACTAAGAAAGTTTGAATAGGTACTTTACTTAGAAAGCAAGCCACATTACAATAAAACGTGTTTTAAATTGTTAATTTGCAATGATTAAAAATGTCCATAATGATTGTAATTGAGTTATCTAATCATCAATGTAAATATTTGTAATTGTTGTAAACTAGTTGTTTATGCACCTCTCTTTTTTTTGTAGTGCTATTGCTATAAGAAACAAAGCCCTTATAGTATAGCTGCTTATTTTTGCATACTTTGTGTGGAAATAGATAGTCAGTACATTACTTTTCTTTATTAAAACACAATAAAATTTTGCAATTTTCACGTGTGATATATAGAAAAACATATGAGAGATTTAGATGCTAAAAACTACACAAAATTTTCTTCCATGCCGATACTTACAACGTGGTGTTTGTAGTGCGTATTTTGAATTGTGATTATACTGTTACGATTTTTTATTTACACTGTCATTTAGATTGAATATGGACTTCACACCACCACCTTATGAATAGCAATAGTGGGCGTCAAGCCTTTTATTTTTGAATAGATTTATCCTAAAATTCACTCAAAGTTATGGGGTGGTTGCTCATACAATAATCTACAAAGTTATTATCCTTTCAAAGCTTCACAAAGTACTTGATAATTGTGGTTGCTTGTTTTGCATAACTCCTTCCCCTTCTCCCGGATACGCAATGGAGTGAATTGTTAAGGAAAACTTCAAAAACTTATCATTAAAATTAGTGGTTGGCACTTGCTACACTACGCATTCACCATTAACATTTTATTAGGATTTTCATATTTTGGACAAAATGCAAGCTAAAAATTTCAATAAATCTTCAAATTGAATGTATGTGATAATGTCACAAATATTAGATGTGTGATATTATAAAGGGGCATATGAGATATTACAAAATTCATTGTGATTTTAGTAGTTCGATGCTTGAGACTACAAGAAAAAGGCACTTTATTGACTTAGCACTATGACTGCCGTGAGTCATTATGTGTCCAAAATGACTCCAAAATGACTCATGATAGTCATAGTACTGAGTCAAAAAAGAGTCTTTTTTCTTGTAGTTCAATTGGCAAACTTTGGGAAGTGGCCAAATTTTTGGGTAGTTTATTTATTTTTAGCTTTTCACTTTGACACCCTTTTCTACTCAAATACTGAGATGACACCTCTTGGGCTTGTCATATGGTCATAAATGTCTTGACCAAATAGCGTGATTCCAGCTTGGATCATCGTCAATTTAGTTTATCAACTAATTAGTTTAATACAAGTTAATTATTAATATTGAGGCAATTAGTACTAGGGTGGCCAATTCTTTGCCCTCTTAATGTGAAATGTCAAATAGTTGCTAGTTTTGAATGGTGATAACTTTTTTGGCAAACAATAACTCCAAAACACCATATTCATTAAAATGGGAGATTTCCACTGAATTGAGAGGTAGTTGAAACAAAATTCGATGAAAGGTTTTATAGCAATTTAGCTCGAGTCAAGCTAAATTGCAATAAAACCTTTCAAAACTGACTTAAAATTAGAAGTTTTTATGTAAAACCTTTCAAACTAGCCTAAAATTAGAAGGTTTTATGTCAATTCAACGGAGAACTCTACTTTTAATGGAAATTGCCAATTCAAGTCGAGATCGACATGGTTATTTTGAGAGGTGCTCAATCCCATTTTAATGAATATAGTGTTCATTTTTTTTTGCAACTTTTTTCCTATCATCTCTTTGCTTATAGTTACAAAGAGTTTAATTTATTGAGGGGTGCTATAAATAGTTAATATGATTGCTACATCTTTACTGGTTTCTGCTATCTTGCACTGTTGGCACTGGCTATGCTATGCATTCACCATTAGAATTTGTATTTTAAGTTGAATACAAAGTAAAAATTTCAGTAAGTTTTCAAATTTTATGTATGTGATAATATCAAAGAGAGTGGAGATGTGATATTATAGAGATCAAGATGTGATATTACAAAGGTCATTGTGATTGCATCTATAATCAAACTTTGTTAACTATGTCCTGAAGATTTCAAGAAAATTTAGTTTCTTCTAACTTCAAGCCCTATTATCTTGCAATTTACAAGTTTAAAGTTCTTGAAACTTTTTTCACATATTTCAAATGCTTGCCTCTAACTTTTTGTTGTTTGGATTTTAAATAAAATATTTCCTCATTGCACAAGAAATCATGAAAAAATAACTAGCGTATTGCTT
The DNA here is from genome assembly GCA_963920765.1 of Ulota crispa. Taxonomy (NCBI): domain Eukaryota; kingdom Viridiplantae; phylum Streptophyta; class Bryopsida; order Orthotrichales; family Orthotrichaceae; genus Ulota; species Ulota crispa. The sequence continues at coordinate 12,744,745 of OY987244.1, read as the reverse complement.
ATTCACTTAACCTCGTTGCATTGCAAGGTGATTTAGAATAAGCTAGATTCTATATTTGCTTCTGAAATTTTCATGAGTGAAACAAACATCATACACTTTGTTATGAATGGTCAAAAAGCTCATTTTTGTTTAGAGCAAAAAATTTACTTTAGGAGGGCTCAAAGTCTACTAAACTTGTTTTGCAAGAATGAAAAAAATTGTTTTTCTCACTTCAAACATTACAATCTCACAATCTACGCAGATAAATGGGCTGAAGTTTTTACCACACATTGGAAAATTATTTTACTATAGTTTTGTAAGGTTGAAGTTTCCAAAAATGTTTTGATACAGTGCATTTTAGATCAGCATACCAAAAAAAATGCAATTTTATACAATGTTTCTTGAAAAACTCCTTCATCCTTTAGGGGTTAACAATACCAAAATAAGAACAAATTATTACTTTTATCCTAGTTTGTAAAATTGCTGAGATTTTTCCACTTTGGTTCCACAAAACAGCATGCCATTTAAGGTAGGAACACCCATAAGCGTCGGTGTCCCCATAACCGTCACTTCTGAAATCTTGGAAAATCTGTGGAAGTGAATAGATGTAGTGACAAGGATGTACAACATGTGAACATGAAATCTTAAAAGTGATTATGGGTGCAATGACAGTTTGCTCTTTAAAAATTCACAACTTATTCTCACAGTATCCAAATAATACACTCAAAAATGCAAACTCATTTTTTTTGTGTTCCTAACAAGATCCTATAATTTGCTAGTTGTTTAATAATAGTCATCATGTTCAAAACCCTTAGTTTGACGTTTATGGGTGCTCCTACCTTATCCCCAGCTATACATTAGAGGTGTACATGTACACATGTTTTCTAAATGAAGTTGGAGCTCACGTTGAAACCACTGTTTACAAAAGATATCAATTTAGACAGTATTATTTTAGATAGGTTCTACTGTGGTGGTAAAGCATAAATTCCTATGTCTCACCCAAGGTGAAAATTTTGGAGGCTGTACAACAAGGGATCGGGGGACCACATCATTTACTGGTGGTATGAACAGTAGCCCAAGGATTGTATGCCTTCCATAACAAAAAGCTATGACCATACATCTTCATCCATAAGTTTTTTTTCAGGGAGTGGCAATACTACATTCTCTTCACTAATATATATATATATATATATATATATATATATATATATATATATATATATATATATATATATATATATATATATATATATGTGGGGGAAAATATTGAAAGTGGTCTTAAAAATTGGCCGTATTTTGAAAACATGCCTGACAAATAAAAAATATCAAGAATAGGCCTCATCAAGGTCCGGTCAATTTCAGTCAAATCCTGTACCGGTTTACCAAGGAACGTTTTCCGTTATTTTTTCTATTTCATGCTATAAGTATGAAAAATTATATTTTCAACCAATTTTTTAGTTGATGTTTACAAACTGCAAACGATTTTTTCTCATTTCAACTGGCTAGCTGTGAACTAGCCGCCGGTTCCTCCAAGACCCCTCATCATATATAAAAAGAAGGCATTGCAACTAAGGTGACCAACATTTTGTGCGTGTTTATTCAAGGGAGTTGATATGAGCATACCTTGGGTTTGATATATGCACACTAGGATAGGCATAAATTTTAAATATTTATCATCAAAAAGCTAAATTTGAAAAATTTGAATTCAAATTTGGATTTAGAGACCTTGTTTTAGTCTAGAACCACAATGAAGGTTACAATTGAACCATGCCCAATGGAAAAGATTAGCTAGGGGGGTAGTTTATGACTTTTATCCTTGTTTGTAAAAAAAGTTAAGCTTTTCCATTGGGCGTGGTTCAATTGTAACCTTCATTGTGGTTCTAGACTAAATCAAGGTCTCTAAATCCAAATCTAAATTCAAATTTTCCAAATTTAGCTTTTTGATGATAAGTATTTAAAATTTATGCCTATCCTAGTGTGCATATATCAAACCCAAGGTGTGCTCATATCAACTCCCTTGAATAAACACGCACAAAATGTTGGTCACCTTAGTTGCAATGCCTTCTTTTTATATATGATGAGGAGTCTGGGAAGAACCGGCGGCTAGTTCACAGCTAGCCAGTTGAAATGAGAAAAATTGTTTGCATTTAGTTAAATATCAACTAAAAAATTGGTTGAAAATATGACTTTTCATACTTATAGCATGAAATATAGAAAATAGCGGAAAATGTTCCTTGGTAAACCGGTACGGGATTTGACTGAAATCAACCGGACCCTAATGAGGCCTATTCTTGAGATTTTCTATTTGTCAGGCTTGTTTTTGAAATACGGCCAATTGTCAAGACTACTTTCAATAATTTCCCTATATCTATTTATCTATATAACAAAATTCAATTTAGCCATCAGGCAATCCTTTTGCAGTGATCCTTTTATCGCATGGGTAAATAAACTTGCGTGGGTAAAAACTTGCTAGAGTAAAAAAATTGTGTAGGTAAAAACCAATGTAAAAAAAAATGGGCAAAAAATTGTATGTGTAAAAGAAAACATAGGTAAATAATAAATAATGTAAGAAAATTGCATGGGTAAAAAACAAAAATTTATGAAAAATTACATGAATAATTACTACATGGGTAAATTTTTGTGTAGGTAAAAAATTTAAAAAAAGTTACATGAGAAAATAGCGATGTTCCTTCTACTATGTGTGAAACAAAATATATGGGTATAGAATAAAAATGCTTTACTGCATAGGGATGTTTTGTAAACAAAGACAAATACTTTATTGCATGGATTAAGTATGAAATTGGAGTGCATGGATAAAAAATAAGAATTACTTTCTTGCAAGGAAAATGTTTTGTGTAATTGGGTCTAAAATTATTTTGCATCCCGTTGGACCAATGGATGCCTATACTTATTTATATATATATATATATATATATATATATATATATATATATATATATATATATATATATAAATAAAAACAAATAAAGGGACTTTTGAACACCTACCAAAAAACTTTGGTCCTTCATGGCTTTTGCAATAAGCACATATAAGCATGTAACCTTCTCAAGACCCCAGGGAATTTTTGGTACTGTAGGTAAATAGCATCCAAGCTGAAACAATGAATGATTTCCAAAGGATTGTTTTTTTTCTTTTTAAACTTTATTTAAAAACTTCTCTTTGGAAACCGGTATTTTTTTTAATGATGATAGCACGGTCATTATTTGAATTTTTTTGTGGTAAACCTTTTATTTGCTTTCGGTCACCTAATTTTATTTTATTTTAAAAAACAAGCAAAGATGTAATATTCAGTGCAACCAGTTGCAAGAGTAATTTGGTAATGATCTTATGAATAAGTGTTGCAAAACATGGTTGATTAATCATACAATTACAATTGGATCTACCATTGCATTATAATTGGATCTACCATTGCACCAACCCTCTTTCATCAATAAAAATAAATAAAGTTTAAATTCAAAATTGCTTTTAGAACTGATTGTAAACTGTATATTATTGAAATGTAGCAAGGCTCCCTTTTGCAGTTTACAACGTAAACATCTGGATACGGTACTTTTAAAATTTATAGGATTTTAGTGGTATTTATTTGTTAGATTCATAGTTGAAAAATCATTAATCGGAATGAGAAATTGATTTTTGAAGTGAAATACATTTGCTTTTTTTTAATCATTAGAAAAATGCAAAGAAGAGTTTTCCAACTCCAAGCCACGCAAATGTTAGGAAACTAGTATAAATATCTTAAAAATTGGATAGAAGAAATTGCACTATATAAAAGGGCAAAGTCCTATTTGCAAAGACGAGACTCACCCAAAAATGAGTTGTTTGGTGGTTTTAAGTGAAAGAAGAGCATCGACATGGTGGTGCATGAGGCCAAGTAAAAATGGGGTTTTCTAGGCTTCTATTTATATGCGCCACTACAACCATGCATTTAAATACCAAATATAGCCAGATGCAATTGTGCTTAACCCTTAAAAATTTGAGCCATTTTGAAGGTGTTTTGGACTTCAATTTTGTAAGTTATGAAAGGGTGAAGCTTAAAGAATGATGAGTCATTTTTAGGCCAAAGTAACCATAAGATCTTACAGAAGGCCAAGTCCTTATCATCTTTGCAAATTTTGATTTCAATCCAAGGGTTTTATTGGAAGATTATAACAAAAATGTAAATAGTACTATAAGGAAACTAATGTTTTGGAATAGTTGAAATTGTGCTTTAATTGGTTCTTTTGGACACATAACATTTTAAAAAGTTGGCATCTTACGCTCATTTTCAAGGTAATCAAGTTCCACACGCATAGAAACAAGTCTTGTATTTTTAGGGTAAAAAATGAGAGAGCAAATGTTCTTGCAATAGTGACCACTTTACTCTTAAATTTCAAAAACTGTGGGTAAAATTGAAGACTTTCACAAATCTAGGGCCAAAATTTAACACTACAACTCCAAGACCACCCATGGTTTGAAATTTTCTTTAAATTCAACGGTGACTCTTCTTCTAAATTTGAAAACACCCCTACATAGCTAACTTGTTTATCTTTCAAATGAGTCAAAGTTCAAGTGACTCTTCACATTCCTAAGGTCATAAATGGCATTGCTAAAAACCGATCGACCCAATTTGGGTCGATGAAAAACTTGAGGGTTAATGGCCCAATTGTTCCCTTGGGGGACAAGTGGATTTTGGGCATATACCTATAGTTAAACTAGTTTGTGTGATTTTTTGATATTTTTATTGAAGGTGGGGAATTCCAAGATTTACACGGGCATCTAATTTTTTCTTCATTTCAACATTTAATGATGAAGTTATTAAGAATTTTTTGAAACTGGACAAGAAGAGGTAGTTTGGGAAGGGCCTCTCTTTTATAAGTGAGTGTTGACTCCAAAGAGGGTCAGCCCTTGTGGGCACAAGGTGTGGACCCTTGGGCAAAAGGGGAGTGGAGTGGAAGGTGCCCATCTTGGGGGACTCTCAAACCTCCATTCCTTTTGCCCCTTGTAAAATTTGGTGCTTTACTTATTTGAGCGATTTGAGTATTTGTTTTTTGATTAAACTTTTCCCAAGTTGGACTACGCTAAGAATCCATTGCTTTTGTTGTTTTGATCAATGTGCTTTGAATTTTTGAGTTTTACATAAAGCCTCCAATTTTGCCTAGTGTATATGCAAAATTCATGACCTTATAGCATTGCAAGATTTTACAAAGTATGATGCACACCTCCAATTCATTTGAAGATTCTCCAACATATACCAAATTTGGTCTTCTACATGGAAACAATAAGCCTCAATTTTATGTAGAGTAATTTTTTTGATATAGGAGCAATCAAAGGCTTCTGAAAATTTTGGACAATAGGGAAAGAATCTTTTTCTTTCATTTCAGATGTCAATATCTCACTCTACATTTAAAATGAGTTGATTTTTTTTCCACAAGTACCTCTCATAATCTAAGGCAAGATCCTATGGTTAAATTTCCATTTAAATTTTTTTTTTTTCTACTTCTCTACTCATTCTCCCAAAAGTGGCAGTTTTTAGTGACTTTCACAGAAAAAAAGGCTTGTGCCTTTAGGGGTTAAAAGTCCCATGGCGGAGCAATACTTGTCCATGTCTCTAAATCTCTTCTCCAAAGTTAGAAATTCACAGGGGCTTTAGATTTGTTCATGTGGAGATATATTATTTATTGCCAAATACCAAAATTCATGGGACAATCTACTTGAGATTACTGTCAGGACCTCCTGGCACAACACGATATGGACAAAAAGAATATTTTGAGGTAATCAAAACAGGTCATTCATAACAGTGTCTCACCTCTGGTGGCGGAATGAAGGAACGTTTTAAGACTTACCATGCAAATGCTCAGGTACATTTATTTGGTATGCTGGAATCCTCTCTCCTTTACCGCCAATGACATAGCAATAGGAATCACGTTCAACAATAAAAGTGGCAATTTTAATTGTTAGCTGTCCCTACCTTGATTGAAATTGTTTTTGCAACCAAACAAGACGAGAGCCCAAAAGCGGACGTAGACAAGATTTTTGTCTGAGCTTTTGTTTCTCCTAAGAAGAAATACATCTTTTTTGAAAGAATGTTTGACAATAAATCCTTCTTGTTTCAGTGGATGAAATCTGTGAATTGCTCCAAGATCTTCATTTTGCATGAATGCAGTTTTTTTTAATGAAGGAATGAATTTTCATCTTTATTTTGGATTTAGCATCATGTCCATGAATATAAATACACCAAATAATGCATTTAGGTTGTCTTGACAATTTGGTTGCCTTACCTTGGCAAAGGTACTTCATGATTTGCCCTTGGAAACCTAGAGGGGCACACAACTCTCTCTATGCTAAAGTAATTCTTGATTTTGTCTACAGTACAAGCTTTCTTGCTTTCTTGCTTTGGCGCTTGCTGTTGCGCCCAATCTTTGCTTGCTTCCTCTATTGTTCATTGCAGTAATTATTGACATAAGTTATTGTAACCTTGGTAAATGTTTAAATAGTGTGAAATGTTGAGAAATTAGTTTGGGAAACCTACATGCACTATTTGGTGTAGCTCCGTCACTTTGATAAGGATCACTTTAGGCATTGCTCAAATTAAAGTAACCTTACCCATACCTAAGCGTTCAAGGGTTTAGCCCCTAAAGGACCAAGGGCCCTTTTGGGGGACAAATGGAATTTTGAACATGTACCTATGGCTAAACTACATTGTGTGATTTTCTGAAACTTTTATTGAAGGTGAGGAATTCAAAGATCTACGTGGGAATGTGATTTTTTCTTCATTCCAATATTTATTGAAGAAGTTAAAAATGAATAACTGAAAAATAGGGGACTTTGGGTAGCCCAAAAACTTCTTTAAAATTTGTGTTTTTTTCAAATAAAACTTCTCATAACTTTCATCTCACTTATCAGGATTTGAATGATTCAAAGCTCCCCACGTCTATATAAGTCTAAAGAACCTATTTCAGATTTTTATTTGAAAAAACGCAAATTTTAAAGTAGTTTTTGGGCTGCCCAGAGTCCCCTATTTTTCAATTATTCATTTTTACTTCTTCAATAAATGTTGGAATGAAGAAAAAATTACATTCCCAAGTAGATTTTTGAATTCCTCACCTTCAATAAAAGTTTCAAAAAATCACGCAAAGTAGTTTAGCCATAGGTAAATGCCTGAAATTCCATTTGCCCTCCGAAGGGACAATGGGCCTTTAGGGGTTAGGGTACTTCAAGGTCTCGGAAAATTCAAGAAAAACATCCATAGGGTTGGCCTTTCAACAAGCTATCATGGAACATAATTTTTGTGGAAAACGTATTGTAGATTATTTTATATTGAAGAGCAAAGCTACAACTCATAGGGTCCTTATCAGCAACTCTAGACTACCCTTGAAATTGCTTGGATGTGTTCCTATACATGTACTTGACAGCCCCAATATCGACCCTCTCAAACTAGCTCCTAAGTTGACAAGTGGCAAGATTTGCTTGTGCAAGTGACATTCAGTGCTCCACTTTGGATTCAAGAGTTTGTGTGAAGAACACCCCTAATGTAGAGTGCGACATTGGGGACTGCTCAAGTATGGGGTAGGTTACCTTAACCCCTAAAAAATGTTGTTGTATTGTGTATGCTCTCTTGTATTGTATACAAATGGAGTACTTGGGTAGCAGTTGAATCCCATTGGAGCTCTAAATTTTAGACCAAGTCACAAACATACTACCAATCACTGAGGATTTTTTGGGGAATTTTTGGCGTTTGTCATAAAAGGCATTCTTTCAAGCACCAAGGTAGCTGCACCCATCACCGTGATCGTCCCCATGGGTGTCACTGACATCATAATTAAAAAAACAAATGTTTATGAGTGAACTAAGTGATGGTTATGGGAGACAAAGTGAGGGTTGTGGGTGACTGGTATGACGATTTTGAGTACTCATCTCACTATTTAAGAACCAACAAGCCTTGTTTTTAGCATCTTTTACACATGGTTCCTACAATTTTAGTGATTTAGCACTTTGGAAAATACCCACACACACATGACTATGTGGATAACTTCCCAAATTAAACTGATATTTTTTGTTCTATGTTTCCAATCTAATGATATAATTTTTGCGCTTGTCCAACTACCCTAACCATACTAAAGTGCTTAAACTCACGCTTATGGAGGCGACTAGCTTATATGGTCCTTGACTCCTTGTATGGATACAGCCATCACTTCTGGTACGCAATTCCTCTCACCCTTTAAAGACCACACACATTTTTGCAAAATTCATTAGAAACCAAGGTAGTAAACTTGGATGTGCGGTTGAATCAAATATGAACTAGATTTCTATAATCCAACTGTACAAATGGGAACTACACCTTGTTTATTATAAAGTATCAAAATTTTAATTAGATCTAGCGTTGAAGGTGAAACATTGTAATGATTGAGTGAGTTGTATGTGGAAAATCTCTAGTTTTTTTGCTTATGTAGTTTTGGATCTTACTTCTTCATACAAGCTTTGCTTGAGAAGAGTGTTATATTTCTAAAAAAGAGGGTTTCTCAACTTTCCAATGAGACTAGTTTCACACAAAATGTATAAAAATAGCAATCACAAGGTGTAGTTAAGTGGATAAAAAAGGTAGAAAATCCCACTTTATTTGCTACCCAAAAATAGTTTTACAAGAAAATTAATAAATGCTGTGGAAAATCCAATCGGTGAAAACAATAAAGAATTGGCCTCAAATGTAAGACAGCATTTTTTTAATATGAAATGATAGCACCATTTCAATGAATCTTCAAATATTACCATTATACTACTACCGTATAGAGAAACAGTACAAGCGTATTTCTTGAGGAATTTGAAATTTTTTAGGATTGCACATTTGAAACTTGACATTCTTCTTGGATGTTTGATGTATTGTGTTGTTACTTTGATCCATCTTTGACCAAATATGGATACGTATTTTGAGGCCATGCCGTATAAACATTATCATTTATCAACTCACATGCTTGATTTCATTATTTTTTTATTTAGTTGAATGCAAAATTCTTGTGAGCACAAGCATTCTTCAAGACCGGTTTCCAAATTGTTAAACAATTTTACTCATTAAGCCAAAAACCACTCTCCGGAACCAAAATATGGTTCGGTGGTCTCTAAAGGGTTAAATGAAAAGAAAAACAAGAAGACACTGGGCGGAGATTTTCATCCATGAATTTACCACCACCAATCTCTCCCACCACGTGGAAGGAAAAAAGGCGGCTTTCCCGAATCGACCGGGCCGGGTCAGGGGGACACCAAACCAAAACCCGACCCGTTATCCTATCGCCGACGGGGAAACAAGCCGACGTAATATCCAATACTTATTACGTATTCTCATTCGTATATACGTATTCTCATTCGTATACCCGTATCCGTACGAGCCTCGGTAAGGGGGAGGGCGCTGGGCTGACCCCGCACTGCGGCAGCAGCACAACAATGCCCTTCCATTTCCGTCGTCACTCTTGCCGTGCTCAAGTCCTTGGTCGTCGCGTCTTTCGCCTCTGTTCTTTGACCGATCCGGTCCAAAAAGCTCCCAGGACTACCCTTACCTTACCCTTGGCCCCTGCTTGGGGAGGACCGCACCGCGCCCCAGCCAGCCGTGAGAAAGGCGCACACCACTGGACTGGACGAGACACCACGGATTGCAAGGAGGGTGGGTTTTTTGTCCTTGGAGTTGGAGGCCACGGCGACTGCTGCAGTGGATGCGGGAAACTAAAGGCACACGCACGCTGAGGCCCTTTTTTTGGGGGTGCTTTGGGTACACAATACTTCCTTCCTTGACCATGTCTAATTTGGTATACTCCATGAATTTTTTGGAATTCGGGATCCGAAACTCCCACTTTTTCTTTTGTCTGTCTGCTGTGGGGATGTTGGTTGTGTTATTTTTTTGCATGACTCAGAGGGTTTGTTGCCATTTCACGACGTGCTGTAGTTTACCATTTGTAGAGGTTGGTGAAGGTTTGAGAATTGGCACGGTTTTTTTGTGTTCGTGACTCTTCCCCAGTAGCAGGTGGTGGTGGCAGCAGCTCCTTTCTTATGTAAACCCCGCCGCGGAATTGCGAGGCACCGGAATCGCCAGATTTCTGAGCAAGAAACAGTCAGTGGTTTTTGCAGGTGGGAGATGGTGGAGATGATGCGAGGGTCTTAAGCTTAAGTAGTAGTAGCAGGAGAGAGAGAGAGAGGACCTGGGAGGTAATGGCATGTCCATGTGATCGGCAAAGTTTTCCATTACGAGCTCCGAACAGACAACAGTCGAGTGACCGACACTCCCATACGAGGTTTATGGAAAATCGTCGCAATACGTCGACCAAACCCTAATATTTGTGTGAAGAAGTGTTATCCCGACGTTGGATTTTAAACGAAGCTTTGAAGGGGTACAGGATTACATGGCCGCCCCGATATCTATGGACCTGGGCGATGGCGGGGAGTTAGGGAAAGGGGCGAAGACAGGGGGATCGTTAGCAGTGAACAAATTGTCGAGCAAGATAAAGAAGGGGTTGCGGCCGACGCTGGCACAGCCGAGGGTGGCGCCGCAAGTGTACAAAACCGAGCCGAGCGACTTCCGGTCGCTGGTGCAGCAGCTCACGGGCACGTCGCAACCGGTGAATCCGCCGTTGCCAGGACCCAAGCCTCTCAACTCGCGGTTACAAAGAATCGCGCCCCCGCCGCTGCGGCCCACGCCCACGGGGACGTACCCCTCGCTCCCGCAACCGCAAGCCGCCGCCGCGACAACGACGGGCGGGCAATCGCAGCTCTTCCCGTTCGGCAGCTTTTCGCCGCTGTCGAAGCACGCGGCGGGCGGCGGGTCGCCGTTTCCGGGCGTCTCGCCGCTGTCGTTCTCGCCGTTGCCGCAACTGTCGCCCGGTGACGCCGGGTGGGTGAATTCCTTGGCGGGGCTGGAGTCGCCCAGGAGTGCCGTCATCCGGCATCTGGCGGAGAAGATTGCTGAAGGGAGTGTGCCGGCGGCGAGCAAGCCAGACGCGAGTAGCGCGGCCGCCGCCGCCGCCGCATCGTTTCCTCCGATGTCGCCCACGTTCTCGGGGCTTCGATTCTCGTCCTCATTTGGTCTCCCGAGTCCCTCTGGCTTCCCTAGCCCCAGCGGATTCGGCTTCGGTCTCGGCAACGTTTATGGGTTGAGTGGGAGCTTCACACCGTCTGCTGCTCTGGCTATGGATGCCACTTTCAGTTTTCCCGAACCTGACATCGCCATGTCGCCTGCCAGTACTCCATAAACATCGCCTGCTTTGACAGGATCCACTCTCCCCTCTCTAAACTTTCACATCCACGTGGACACTTTCTTTCCAGGGGTTAGCATGTGGGAGAGTTGGTTGGAGTTCCATTGATGAAGAATATGCAAGCAGCCTGGTTTTGAGCATGCTTTTGGGAACGTGTTGCTTGTTGCTACCCATCTGGTGGTGGTCTGGAGTTGGTTCATTGATGAAGAATACGCAAGCAGCCTGGTTTTAAGCATGCTTTTTGGGAACGTGTTGCTTGTTGCTGCTACCCATCTGGCATCTGGTGGTGGTCTGGTGGTGGAGTTGAAAGTGGATAGCTCAGGAATCGGTATTATCGGAGCTGCTGGTTGTTGGTGGGGCTTTGTTGCAGCCAGCGATGGGAAGTGAAGTGAAGTGAAGGGGGGAGAAAAACTTGAAGAGCGTTTGTGTATAGAGGAAAACCACCCAGGTGTATAAAATCAATGCACCATTTCTGAGCTTGATTTATTCTTCGATTGGCTCCTTACCAATTGCCGTGTCTTCGAATCTTATCTTTCCTTAACAGGAAAGATCTTACGTAGCTCACAGTACATACGAGATTGCTTTGTACAGTATATACCCTTCGAACCATACCCACCCCTGTGGAGTTGATAGAATAATAAGGGAATACCTGCTTCAAGTTTTGCAGGACCATGTGTTTCAAGTTTGGGAGTGTGCAGGTCTGCGTATTGATTGGCTCTTCCCTTCCCTTTGCTTTGGACATTCAAGGTATGACGAATCTATAAGTGGTGGTTTTGTGCTTTCACCTTGAAGGAGTAACTGGAAGGTAGAAAAGACTGTGTTTTGTGTTCGTGGGGCGCTCTTTAGTATTGGCAGTACTTATCCCAGATTAATGAACAGATAATTGATGTTGCATCAAGCTGAGTCCCAAGTGTTCTGAGGTTTCCGCTTGCTTTTCAACTTCTACTTGAATGTTGCCATGCAAAGACGACGGATATTTTGCAACTTTTACGAAATAAGACCAAGTCAAGCAGTATCATTCCATTTTAAATTAAGAAAAGGTTTGAATTGGAAGGACCACATGTCAGTGTTGTCGGATCAATCCATTTAAGGTAGGAGCACCCCAATGGTGTGTACCTTTCAGCGACACATAATTTGACATACGTAGATTTCAAAACCAAAATGTAGGCCTCTCTGAGATTGAGTCGCCTTTTGGATGCGCCACTTATCTAGAAGTCGTAAATTGCGTGTCTCCGAGGGTCTGATTGCATTCTTGTTGTTAGTGCGTTAGGTGCCAAGTACGATTCAGTCAACCAACGTGTCAGAATGCCTACGGCAGATGACGTAGAACTGAGCAAATAAAATATTTTTCTATAGAAGTGGAGACACACCTTACTCGTTGTTGTTGGAAGTTTTCACAGCTGCATTTTTTGCTATGGTACGAAGGGTACCACCTGAACGACATCCTGGAAGAGCCCCACACTGAGGCCCTCACCCATGATTTGACGTGAGAAGATTGTACGATACAGAGCTCTGGCTGGAAGTATAACTTCATAAGAGACAGTCCTTTTACTCGTGCATCGCTTACCCTTGCATTACGTCAAGAGAGACTCAATGAGTCCCATGATGTATGGCATGAAATTATTAAAAAAACGAAATTTTATTACTACAGTATCGCAGAGATGAAGATTTTTAATGCTCTACTTCTTTTGATGATCATTACACCACGACTCCTCACATCACAGAAGACGTAGGCAACTTCAAATCCATGACTGGTTAAAATGTATCAAACAAAATTAACCAATTTATGTGCTTGATAAATAATACGAGGTGTAGTAAAACCTCAAACTCTAAAAATCTGGTTCATTCAGCATCTCAAGGCTCCAGAAGTGAGAGACCTACTAGCTGCACACCGATGAACAATGCGGCACCTACTACCTTTCTATGGATAATTATCCACTTAATGCTGTCAATACCAAAAACCAGACTAAAGAGGCTCCATTACATCAGCAGTTTCTTCTAACTCGTGTCCTTGGATTTGCCGAAACTAGTGCCCCCATCCTGTCACGACGAAGACGTGTATTTAACATCACGGAAGAGAGCACAGTAAATAAGGGAGAAAAATATGCAAAACAAAAGCAGATGAATCGTAATTACCGTACCTGTGAGGTAGGTCGGGTTCTTTCAATGTAACGGTACCGATCACTTTCCCTTGCTAATGCCAACCTCGCCTGGGAACACAGTTCACAATTAACGTTCAAAAAATATTTTGATAAAAAAAAACCTCCTTCATGGTAGAATTGTCCTCCCTGGTAACTATTGTGCTTCCACTTACTTGGTCTCTGTTCTATAGGTATAGCTATGCATAAACTCTTTTAAGCACATAAGGTCTCCATCGTAAATAGTGTCTCCATCGTAAATGCATATTCTTACTCCCTCTGTCCCTCTAAAAACTTCCAAAAAGTTTCATTTGCAAAGGATTAACTGTGATTTTTAGTCTTTGTGCTAGTGACACGTGCATTCTAGAATTGATGAACCATCTATCAAATGTATGTAAAATCTCCAGCTTTGATCCCGTTTGGACACCCAAATTCCATGCAAAAAGTACCATATTTGTGCATAGTTTGTGAATGCTGCCAGCTCCTCATTACTTTAGTCTTTGTGCTAGTGACACATGCATTCTAGAATCAACATACCATCTACCAAATACATGTAAAATCTCCAGCTTTGATGTTGTCATTTGGGCACCCAAATTCCATGCAAAAAGTACCATAACTGTGCATGCTCCCAGCTCCTTATTATTGATTATTATTATTGATGATTTAAAGATTAGTAGCAACAATAGTACCTCATATGGGCAAAGCCAAGCTTGCTAGGAAAGAAATGCTCTCTAATCATTTAACTTGCTCCATGAGATCATTGAACATGGCAAACGATTTCTCAGCATTTGGAAATCAACAAAAGAGGCCTTTTTAGTGGTACAAGAAATGTACTCCCTCTGTCCCAATATAAAGCTCCAAATTAGGCATAGTTCTTGTCCCACTAAAAAGCTCCCTTTTGCTAATTTCAATTTCTGAGAAAGCGTTTGTCATGTCCAATGATCTCATGGGGGCAATTTAAGCAATTAAAGAGCATTCCTCTCCGAACAAGCTTGGCCTTGCCCATATGAGGTACCATTGTTGCTACTAATCTTTAAATCATCAATAATGAGCTAGCAGCATGTACAAATATGGTACTCTTTGCATGGAATTTGGGTGTCTAAACAGCAACATAAAAACTTGAGATTTTGCAGATATTTGGTAGGTGTTATATTGATTCTGGAATGCGTTTGTCACTAGCATAATGACTAAAAATGTTAGTCTCTCATGGAGAAGTTTTTTGGAGTTTTATAATGGGACAGAGGGAGTATCTGATTTGGAGCTTTTTAGAGGGACAGAGGGAGTACAACGCAAGGCCTTAAGCTTGTCACTTCCAGACTTCCTCAGACAATCATGAACAAATTCAGTTATAAAAAAATGCAGGAAGATAGAAAATTGTACGAGATTGGACAAACCTCCTGCTCATGCTTCAGGTCCAATTCGGGCTTAATCCATAGAAAGTAAGAAGCCGTAAATGCGACTCCCCAAGCGGCCACATTCTGGTAACCCCTCACTCCACCGAAAAGATTCGTGATGGAATTCCTAACAGTTCCAAAGAAAGTCGTCCGCGCCATGGATGTCGTCGTCCTTTTGCTCCACTCAATTGGCCCGCTTCACCTAATCAATCATCACTTCAAAAAACCTCGCAAAACCTCGCAAAGATCTATACAGCAAGAAAACATCAGAACGCATCATCTAATCCACGACGTCTCATTAATTAACACAACCAGTATAACGCTCCCAACGCTGATCCAAAACCCTAAACACTCCTTCTCCCTCGAAACTCGCAAAGAAAATCACACGAGGTACCAAAACTACCGCATCGACCGATCCTCGGAAATGACAATCTCGATTCCTCAATTGCAAAGCTGCATCGAAGCTGCGGCAATAGCTTTCCTACAATTGCACAGATTCGATATTCCTGAATTCCTACAATTGCACAGATTCGATATTCCTGAAACGCCCTGTTACAACTTACAAGTGTCCGAACTCGAAGGTCTAAAAACACAAAATAAAAACCCTAGCGGATGAAAACGGGTGATGATATTGGATGGATGAGAATTGCTGGTGGATGAGGAACGTGCCCCAATTGGGAACAGCTTCGGGAACTTCGTCTCTCTCCTTTCAGACGGATGTGTCCATGTCAAACTTGAGTTTTGGCGGGTATTCTGCCCCTACTTCTACTATTCAGATTTCGTAAAGGAGATCAGGCTCTGTGCTGAACTTCACATGCTGATTAAAGCTCAGTCCTGTCGAATCTTTCTAACATTGGAATTGTTTTCATGTAGATTTTGGTGGTGGCTTGGTGAGATCTTGGGAGATTCTTGACACTCCGTGCAGCTTGCAGGTTACAACGCAAATTAGCCCTGTGATTGCTGTTGGAGTCTGAGTATTTGGAATTTCAAATGCAAGAGTGCACTAGGATTTAGGAATCGATGTACGTGCAAGTGGACAAGGCGGTGGGAAAAGTGGTGCCGTGGGAAAGGTATAACTTATGCTTAAGGTAGGAGGCTCTAATTTGGACCAGGCATTTTAAACCGATCAGGTATCACAAAAACAGTGTATAAAGTTTTTTGGATGTGTCACCTTTTTTATGTTTAGAATTGTACTTGCGTATACATCGTTTTAGGAATTTAAGAGAGTGACATGAGCCATTGTTGTGTATGCTTATTGGTCATAATTGTGTTCAGATTTGTCTTTCAATAAAATATAAAAACATGTCATACTAAAATAATTGAAAACATGTTCTCAATCATAATTTGGGTATTAGAATATGGAATGGGTGCTTGCACGCTTTAAGGGCCTTATTGGAGAATTCTTGGTTTTGTAATGATTGCTTTTAGGACTCATGTGCTCCATTCACAAGCTGCCTTTGCATCATGAATGTTACCACTTATGATCAAGAATAGCTACCTATGCACCTTTTACTTTGATAAATTGTAGTTAATTCATACTAACTCAAAAAAATTCAAATTAAATGGCCACATAATTGTCTCTTCTTTGGCTATCTACCAAAAATATTTCTATTTTACTAAACTGCCCTGATTTTTCCACAGAAGGGCACTTTCGCTTAGATGGTCCATTCACGAGCCTCCTGCCTTATATGGTAACGGTGACTTTACAAAGGATTTTACATGGCTCAGGGCAAATTGAGAGGAATTTGCGGATAATTACTCTGGAGGAATTTTTTGGATCAATCTGATGAGTGTCTTCCGTACCACTGACCAAAACAATTAAAGCGACAAATTTGTTTAAAGCGATATGAGACTCTAAGCTCAGTTTAATAAGGATACTTTGTCTCAAACCTTTGTTCCTTCTGAGGAAAATGGCTTAATTCAAGACTTTTTAGCAGTACGAAGGGTAATAGAATTATATTAGGGCTTCAAACATAAAATCTGGTCTACTAGTTTCTCACCTCCCAGGGTCCCAGCTCAATAGTGAATCATTTTCATTCACTTGCATGTTCAAAGTCTCAGATACTTGTGAGTTTGCGATTAGGGTTTTGTGCACAAGTCAAGTGTTTGAGATATTCGTGAGGATGAGCGGCACAAAAGTGAGTTTCTGAAATTCACTCCTAATATGGATCACATTAGGAGTGAATTCTAGAAGTGACTCACTTTGCTGTTCATTAGTGAATTCACCGAGGTGAATTGTGACTTGATTCACTTGAAAAAATTGATGTTTGAAGCCCCCTATTGTGACCTTTGTACTAAAATTGCAAGATTCTCTATGACAAAGGTGGGAGAGGATTCTCCTAATTATGCTTGTGATAGAAGCGACTACTACACAAGTGATTTACATACGAAAGAATGTAAAAACGCAAGAATTTAAAAATGCGAGAGGATCCAAAAGTGGTTATCAACTTGCATTAAAGCTCAAGTAGCTGACAGGTAGTGCGGCCTCAAAGAGAAGAGTTTGGCTGATACATTTGTGCCGCAAAAGATAATGGACCAGGTAGGGTTCCGTTTTGCGATTTGATGACCGCAAGAGGTGCTCTTTGAAAAGTACGGTCTGATTACATACTAGCAAGCTAGACCAGGCCTTTAGCAAAGCACAAGTTGAATGTTACTCCCTCCGTCCCTTTGAAAAGCTCCAAATCAGACACATTTCTTGTATAGTCGGGTCCATAATTCTTACAAATTGCCTTTTGAGGTATTCATATTTTTTAATGAAACTTGGAGTACAACTAGTATATTTTTGTCCAAAAATTTATCATTGCATCCTTATGTAATCCCAATCAAGCATACCAAATATCAATTTCAGAAAAGCAAAACTTCATTTGTGGTGAAGTTTTAAAACAAAATTCCATGGTTTTACATGGCATTTTATTAAAAACATTTGGTGGTGAATTTTTGAGATTTGATTTCATGGATACAAAGGAAACATCCATATGCACATCTTCCATGCTAAAAATTCCCACTTAAGCAACAAATATTTGATCAATAAAAGATTCAATGAAACTTGTGATAGGCCCAAATCTTGTAAAATACACATCTTTATTTTTTAAATAGCTTTTCGTTAAGTAAACAAGATATCATGTTCAAAGATACAAACTTAGTCACAATATTTGAGTCAAATAACAAAATTTGATTTTCATAAAATAAAATAAAAATTCAAGATTTGGGCCTATCACAAGTTTCATTGAATCTTTTATTGCTCAAATTTTTGTTACTTAAGGGGGTATTTGTTAGCATGGAAGATGCGCATATGGATGTTTCCTTTGTACTCATGAAATCAAATCTCAAAAATTCACCACTAGTTTTTTAAATAAAATACCATGTAAAACCATGAAATTTTGCTTTAAAACTTCACCACAAATGAAGTTTTGCTTTTCTGAAATTGATATTTGGTATGCTTAATTGGGATTACATAAGGATGCAATGACAAGTTTTTGGACAAAAACATACCAATTGTACTCCAAGTTTCATTAAAAATTATGAATGCCTCAAAAGGCAGTTCGTAAGACTAATGGACCCAACTGTACCAATACAAAGCTCCCTTTTGCTAATTTCAAAAGATGAGAAAGCATTTGCCATGTTCAATGATCTCATGGGAGCAAATTAAGCATTTAGAGAGCATTCCTCTTCTAACAAGCTCAGCCTTGTCCATATGACATACCATTGTTGCTACTAATCTTTACATCATCAATAATGAGGAGTTGGTAGCATGCACAAATATGATACTTTTTGCTTGGAATTTGGGTGCCCAAAAGGCAACATCTAAGCTAGAGATTTTGCATACATTTGATAGATGATATATTGATTCTAGAATGCATGCGTCACTAGCACAAAGACTAAAAACACAGTTGATCCTTCGCAAGGAAGCTTTTTGGACGTTTTTAGAGGGACAGAGGGAGTACATAAGTTGACATGGTCTGTTGATGTGAGGCTCACGAGGGTGGACGGCGACTCGAAGTACCATTGATCAGCACAAAGGGAAGCCACCAGCAAACGTTTCAAGCAACAACTCTAATGCCCAGACCAAGGATCGACAGCAGCATTCTTGGACCCGGTCACCAGGAACAACAGTGAACTGCTTCTGAAGAACCTGGTGCTGAATAAGAGTTGAGGTCCAAATTCTGCAGGAGATGATGGATTTGGGCATTGATTGGTCACCAGAATAGCTTCCGATGTTATTCATACAGTACCGGAGCATTCCTTTACTAACAAACGAAACCGCCTCTGGCAAACTTATAACGCATTCAGTTTGAAAGTGAGTGTATCATCGATAAAGCTCATGAACCGTTGATAACATGCGCAACACAGATTGTCTAAAACATGTCTGAGTAACTCTACAAATATTAACTCAAGCCTCGTCCATCCTAAATTCTAAGAGCTAATCGGAAGTCAAAGGTTGGGACCCTTTTTATGCATGTAAGGAATTGGAGGAGCAGGTAAGATTCCTGCTTTGTTGAGCAGTCTTCGTACAGTATCTGATGGTTGAGCTCCAACTGACAACCAATACCTGCCAAAAAACAACAGGAGATGAGTAACACTTGAGTTACCGCTAATCAAACTTAGCAGACGCGAATTCTTCAGATTGTGAACACATTAAGGTACCCATAACCGTTAAATTAAGGGTTTTGAACATGATGATTATTAATAAACATCTAGCAAATTATAGGATCCTATTAGCAAGAGAAAAATGATAAGTTTGCACTTTGGAATGTATTATTTGGATATTCTGAGAATAAGTTGTGAATTTTTAAAAAGCCGATTGCAATTGCACCTAATACCACCACTAACTAAGGTTTCATGTTCACATGTTGTTCATCCTTATAATTACATCTATTCACTTCCACAGATTTTCCAAGATTCTAGAGGTGATGGTTATGGGTACAGTGATGGTTATAGGTGTTGCACCAATACTTACTTGATTCGATCACTGTTGACACCAATGCGCTTCATACCGTCCTTGCCTGCAAGAGAATAGAGCACTTCATCAGTCTCGAGCCAACAAGCCTACCTTCAAATCTAACCACCTTGATTCCAACTGACGAAACAGGAAACATTGACGATGTATCACATTTGGCTACTTGTACGAATTTCAGCTCGACATCGTGGCGACATCTTCTCGTGACAAAGAGAACACCGACCAAGAGCTAGAATAGACACATCATCGACGGCGAATACGGATCCCCCCGAGAGACGGCGAATGCAAGCGAAAACCTTCACGAAGCAGGAGAGAATAGAACCAAATCGACAAATGCAAGAAAAAAGCCTTACCAGGCAAGGGATTGTAGTGGCCGACGACTTCAAGATGCTTGCCGTCACGGGGAGCGCGACTATCTGCCACAAAAATGCGGTAGAATGGCAGATTCTTGCGGCCAAAGCGAGCGAGCCTGAGTCGCACCACCCCCATCGCTGCCAATTTTCTTCCTCCTCGCTTTTTCAGGTTTCTCTCTTCCGCCGCAGCTCCTTAACGAGATTGGCGTCTCTTAATCAGGTCTCCTATTCCTTGTCCGCCATAGCCAGAGACCTCCAACAAGTGCTTTACCGAAACTCAAAACCCTAAACCCCTGCTTAGACGACTTGAGAAAAGGCACGGATGAATAACCAGAAATCATCCAAAAAATGACGGATGATTCTTTTTGTGATAAATGGATGAACGTGGACAATATTCATTCATCCGTTTCCATGGTTTCAGTGCCTTTCCCGAAGAGGAAACCCCTGCTTAACCCTTGAGCGCCCCAATGGAAATAAATTCCTGTGGAAGATTTGAAAATAGGTACCTAAGTCATGCTAGTACAATGTACTAAAATTAGGGTAGGGTGGTATAAAGGTGATATGGAGTGCGGTACCCGGGTTCCTAGTGATTATGATTAATTTCACATGAGTTATCATAAATTTTGTAAAAATCACAGGCTTGTAAGTGTGAGTAGGTTTGCCTAAATCGGATTTTGAGCTGGGCGCTTAGGGGCTAATGTAGGAGGCTCATAAACTGACCATCTAAGGGCCGAAACTCAATTTTGGAGAGGTGGAACTTCTTCAAATATTTTTCAGTAAATTTTCCTTGAAAGACAAGAAGAAATGACATCTAACCCAAGTTATTCCATGTTTTTTGGAGTTTTGTAGAATTAGTTATGAAATTTTGAAGCTGAAGTGGCATAGGGCTCTAAAAACAGCCCACCTCCTCAAATATATATTCTTTGTACATTTAAGAAATCTATGACAAATAGCATGTAAGGTAGGAGCACCCATAAGCATTAGTGTCCCCATAAGCATTAGTGTCCCCATAACCGTCACTTCTAAAATTTTGAAAAATTTGTGAAAGTGAATAGATATAATTACAAGGATGTACAACATGTGAACATGAAACCTTAGTGTTGGTTATGGGTGCAATGGCAATTTGCTCTTTAAAAACTCACAACATATTCTCAGAGTATCTAAATAATACATTCGAAAATGCAAACTTACTATTTTTCTGTTCCTAACAAGATCCTATAATTTGCTAGTTGTTTATTAATATAATTTGCTAGTTGTTTATTAATATAATTTGCTAGTTGTTTATTAATATAATTTGCTAGTTGTTTATTAATAGTCATCATGTTCAAAACCCTTAGTTTGACGTTTATGGGTGCTCCTACCTTACAAAAGAAGTACATTTCAGAGGGTGAGGGTGAGCGGTTTTAGAACCTGGACGGTTTATTAGCCTCCTACCTTATACGACTTGAGATAAAGGCACAGATGAATAAAAAAAATCATCCAAAAATGACGGACGAATTCTATTGAGATAAACGGATGAACGTAGACCATCATTCATTCATTCGTTTTCCATGGTTTCAGTGTCTTTCCCGACGAGGAAAAGAGCGCAACAGTGTTTTGCTTCGACAGCACTTGCTCTGCGACGCTTTTTGCCGTGGAAAAGTCTGCAACTGTTTCACGAGCTTGATTGTCGGCAGGAAGGAGGCTCGATTGGAGCTGCGCTTGGAGCTGCGCTTGGAGCTGCTGTTGGAGTTAAGCGCGCAATTCGCAGGGATTAAACGAATCCGGGAGAAATTATGTTGTGAGCTGCATGAGTAAGTATACATGACGGACCTTCCAATGTTGGTGGATATCCATAGCGTCGGTATTTTAGTTCTTCTTTTTGTTGAAGCGGAGAGAACGATGAGGAGCGCGAATTCTACTGATCGACAGGTTCTTTTAGAATTTTCGTGTAGAATCACGCATCAATCCTTTTCGCATGAGAGTTCCGTGACATTGCTTGGAGAACAATTCTGAGCCTTGGAAGCTTTGCAATAATAGAGTTTGGATCCAAATTGTGTGTCCTCGGTCATCTTTGCGGGAAAATTTAATCACGTCAGGTTTAGTTCGTTTTTTCCGGATGATATTTCTGTATATTGCTTTATTCCGGTTGATAATTGATATGATCTGGTCTCTCGAGAAGGAGTAGAATTAGGTCATCTGATTTCAAGTTCATCTGCTTCAACTTCAGCGTCGGTTTTAGAACTCTTGAAGTACTTAATTAGCTTTAGAATCGAAGAGCGTCATTGTAAGTTTGCATCTTCTTTGGTTTTAGAGCCATGACCTAAGTCTCGGCAATTACTTTGTGAGCTCTGAGTGAAAAGAAAGCATTAAAATATTGCGTTGATATTACTCTTTGTGGTAACTCAAAGCTGGTATTTCCAGGACAGAGTTCTCAACGCCTGCATGTCGTTGGTCTAAAGAACGGTAGTTGCTTTTCTTTGTTGCAGGACCTCCAGAGAATGACACGATGGCTTCGAGCAAGTCCAAATCGAAGGGGAAGGAAGTACAGAGCAATGACGCCATGGTTACGAAGAACGAGGAGTGCGAGATGGATCCCAACCTTTGGGGAGACTTGCAGAACCACATAGACTTAGAGATGGTGTACGAGAAGCTACCATTACAACCGTTCTTCTTGCTGCGCGGGGTGTGCAAGAGCTGGAACCGCATTGCTAATGAACGTCGTGGCTTCAAGGATCCCATTCCAACGCCATACTTCGTGTGCATGCCCTTCAGTTGGTCGAAGCCGAGCATTCTGGCTTTCAACATCGTCTCAGGACAGTGGTTGCTGAAGCGCCTGGGGAAGCGACAAGGGCCGTGGAAACCTCCAGTCCCGGCGTTTGCTCTCAACGGCTTACTCTGCAGCTCGGATTCAAACCGAGTACTCAGAGAGCTTCAGCTTTATGTATATGACGGACACATCAACAAGGAGTACGTCCTCCCGCCCCTTCCAAGACTGGAGCAGGAGTTTTCATGGAACGGCATGGTGGTGGACACCACGGTCACGCCCTACAGTTTCAAAATCGTACGAGGAGACCCGGATTTAGGCACCCAGATTTATGACTCGGTGTGCAACCAATGGACAACGAACTCTTCCCGACCCTTGCGCAGGAAACCCCCTCACCTTACCACATGTGCTTATCTCAATGGGAACTTGTATATTAGGAATCTTGCTCCTGATATCATTGTGGTTTACAATCTTCAAAAGGCTGTTTGGAGTGAATTGCATCCACCGGAGCAGCTGCCAGGGTGCCGGACGTATAGTACTTCCTTGGGGACATGGCACGACCGGCTTCTCACGGTAGTGGAGCATCACAACGGAGACAGGTTTGACTCGGTGGTAGTGTGTGAACTTCAAGCTGGATCACTGGAATGGAGGGAATACCTTCACATGCCTACCGAGTTTTACAGCAGATGGTTCAAGTGTGCTGATGATGTAATCTGGTCGAGCTTCTGTGGCGAGTATGTACTTGTGGTTGCTTGGCACTATCGAAGTGGGGAGTACGACCAACCTCAAGCAGTTTGTCTGTGCAATTTGGCCACAAGGCAGTGGGAGATGTTTGACGCCCCTTGTGATAAGAACGTATACGCCGAAGGTGAGGTTTCTGATGACGGTGAAGATTTGTGACGTCGTGCCCCATTACTACGGCGAGGTGTTGTAGACGGTTTTGGTTTTGGTTTTTGAGGACAAAGAGGTCCTTCTTACAGAGAGCTCTTTGTATTGAAACTCCATCATTTTGTAGATCATTTATTGAGACTTGTGTGGCTGCTCAAAGTATAAAGCGGTGGTGTCTATCGGTAGGTAGCGAACCTGAGAACTCCAATTTTGTTGAGAGAAGACTTCTATGTATGCGATGAACTGTCCCGCAAAATCTCAATTCCACATGTGCATATTCCTATCACTTTGTAGCAGTTGTTTTCTGCCCATTCAGTCATCGAAGATTTCACATTGTGTTTTTGAGAAGTCGACAAATAGAATGTAAAAATTGATTCTGTTCGTACATCAATGGAGGACGGAACATCAAAAAACTATGGCACTCTATCTATCTTAGCGTTTGGGCCTACACGTCTCTACAGTAATCTTCTTCATGAGTAGTTGAATTGCTCACGCTTCTGCAGCAGGGGCAGGCTCAGGAGGGCTGACAGGGGTCATGATTCCTTGCTTGTAAAGAATGTTTCTCACTGTGTCTGAAGGTTGAGCTCCCACCGACAACCAATACCTGTAACCATTTGACAACACGTGAGCACCACTTTCAACTGCTTGAAAAAACTCTTCCTACTTCATTCTATTGAGCCAAAAAAAATTCTAGTACTGATCAAAATATAGGTCAACCCTATAAATGCTTTTTTGACATTCATAGGCTAATTAACACAGGATACCCGCATCTATATCTAAAAAGATCACATTAGTTTAAGCCCATTTCCATTGCTAAGTCGTTTGTAGCGGACCTTCCAATTCAGTACTAATGGAAACAAGCTCTTATCTGAAAAAGCTTCAAAGAAAACACTGAACGACAAAAGAAACCATGTCCTACAATTTTGAAATGCAAAAATTTGTTTTGGAAGCTATTGTAAGAAGTCATGGGCTTCCTCTTTTCAGTTCAGGAAATAAGGAGGGGCTAAGAACAGATGATCAAAATACAACATCTTACTTGATTCTATCTCCGTTCACTTGAATATCCTTCACACCATTCTTATCTGCAAGAGAAAGACATTAAACTTAAAAGAGATTACAAATGGCATTGTCCTTCTGTAGCAACATAGAGGAATCATGGAGAGTCTGCGTAAAATTCTGTGCAGAAATTTGCTGCACAAAGTGCCCTCACCAGCTAAGGTAGCAACACCCATAACCATCAGTATACCCATAACCATCACCTCTAAAATTTTGGAAAATCTGTGGAAATGAATAGATGTAATTACAAGGATGTACAACATGTGAACATGAAACCTTACTGTTGGTTATGGGTGCAATGATAGTTTGCTCTTTAAAAATTCACAACTTATTCTCACAGTATCCAAATAATACATTTGAAAGTGCAAACTTATCATTTTTCTCTTGCTAATAGGATCCTATAATTTGCTAGATGTTTATTAACAGTCATCCTGTTAAAAACCCTGAATTTGACGGTTACGGGTGCTGCTACCTTAAACCTAGAATGTTTTTCGGAAAATTGACAAAATCATGTAACAGGAGGAAGTATTAATTACCAGGCAGGGGGTTGTAGCGGCCAACCATCTCCAGAAACTTTCCGTCACGACGAGAACGGCTTGAAGCGATGATGATACGATAGTAAGGCAGTTTCTTACGACCAAGGCGGACGAGTCGAATGCGCACTGTTCCCTTGCCTGCCAATCCTTCTCCGGACACCGCGTCTATCCTCAACGGCTTTCGCATTACACCTGCAATCACAAGCTTAACTCCACCATCACTATATGACTAAATTCCAAAACAGCTCTCGAGCAGAAACCCCCGGGGGCAAAGTTTTAGGGTTACACACCTCACCTCGATTGTTTTGGCATTAAACCTCAAAAAAGCTCGTGAAAAAGAAAGATACCAGAATTGGATGAAGATTGCGGAGAGGCGTGTACCGTGAGTGGGAGAGGGCATGGCGGAGCGGACGGAGGGGGCAGCAGCAGCAACGAGGCCATTGAAGTCGCGGAATGAGGAGCCGCGCAGAGACAACGACGCCATTGACGACGTCACGGCAGCTGCTGCAGCCATTGTTGCGGTGGCTTGCTCGATCCGGTAAGCTTACCGAGAAGGTTGAATGCGACCGGCCGGTTCAAGCCAGAACCCCGAAATGCAACACACTCGACAGGACACGCAGCGTTTGCGCTGCGGCGAATGCATCAACGAAGCCCAGGCGCGCCTTATCCGAAACTGAGCGAACGTGTTCCCAATGGATGTTCTCCGGTTATGTTCTCAGCTTCGCACTGAGGCCCGGTTCAGACTAGTGACCGGCCAAAAATTTCTCATTGGTTGAAATTTGACTTTTCTTTGCTGTTGTGTTCAGATCATAGAACGGGGAGAGCCAAAAATAATAGAAAGTCAGCCGAGTGAAATGTGTAAAAAATTGACTGAAATTTAAATAAAGTGTCTAAAAACCAACTAAGATTTTTGTATATGGAGAATAGCTAATACATCTTTTGAAAAAATCGGATGAAATTGAGAAATGTAGGCTTCTAGTCAAAAAAGCTCAAAATCTCCCTGTACACTAATTCAGATTGCAGGTTTGTCCGATACTTTTACATCCATCTTCACCATCGTGAGGACCACCCTATATAGCCCCCACTAGAAGAAAAACAAGGATAAACAATTGCCACAAATCACAACAACTAGGTCACCAAAACTGCCTTGCAACTGCACAACAACTGCATGACTAGATGTGCAATTGTTGTGCAGTTGTTTGTTCAGTTGCAAGACAGTTCTGGTGACTTAATCGTTGTGATTTGTGGCACTTGTTTATCCTTATTCTCCTTCTAGTGCACGTTGGTAGCTAAGATAGTGAAGATTTGAGGCCTGCTCCAAAGGTGGTACCAAACTTGTTCAGCAGAAGCATACTCTTAGATGACATGTGATTACACGGAAAAGTTTCTATTGGACAAAACACCAGACGGACTGCTGATTTCCATGGCTCTGCCGGTCGCTAGTCTGAACCGGAGTATCTCGGCACAATGAAACCACCAAGCATAAGTGTTCCCAATGACGTTCCCTTGGGTGTTCCCATTGGCAGGTTAGAAACATCGTCTCGCACCTCTTTGGGAACGTCGAAGTCATGTTTTGGTTTGGTTGGTTGATGGCAGGATTTGGACTGTAAGGTAGAATTGTATATTACAGTACATTCGAATATCGTTGTATGACATGGGTTTCGTCTTTTATTAATTGAAAAATGATAAAATTGAAATTCCACAATATCAAGAGACAAATGATGAAATTTGTGAAAAATGGGTAAGTGCTTTAACAAAAAGTTCACTAATTAAACTTCAATGTTGAAATGGTTTTGAATTACCGTTATCTTGCATCGTTTACAATTTAATTATAACTCATTACACACACCCACTTACATTCATAATGAACTTTATAGTAATTCAATTGTTTCTACTATTATTGCCCCTTTAAATTTGAAAGGACAGATATTTTGTTCACATTTAATATATGACAAATAGTAAAATAATTATGTACTTACTAAAAAAAATCATATTTATTTCATTTTAATGTAAACAAACGCTTTGGGTGAAAATAATAATTATTTTGTCATTGCAAAGACAAAACTCATGTCATACTACAATAATGGGCTTCCTTTCCTTTTAACCCTTAAAGGACTGAGCTACTATAATACATAGTATGTACGCTGTGCATAACTAGCATTTACTACCAGCAAAAAGTTTTAATTTGGGATCTTGACTACCTCATTAGAACAACATTGATCTATATTCTAGCTTCTTTGTTGATCTCAAATATAATAAGGTGTGGATGCACTCCAAATACAAGAAAAATACCTTGTGTTGTATTGGTCACAAAGGGCTGCTTGGCCATTCAAAGGGAAATTTTTTAAAACTTTTGAAATTTTTTGAAGTCAATTTATACGTAAACTTGAAAGCGTCATATAGGTGGACCTTTCAACCATCTTTATAAAGATAATATTCACAACAACTTCTGTTACTTTACGATTGTTTCATGTTGTGTGAAAGAAGTGATGGTTTTATGTCAAGGTGGAAATGCTAACAAGCACCCTTAGGAAGGATGAAAGTTAAGAACTCTACTATAACACCATATTTGTTAATTTGGGAAAAATGGGTCATTTGGGGACTTTCAGATTTTGATATGAAAGTTTTAGGTGCCCTCCTAAAACCTACACGTGTCCTCACCTGAGAGGAGGAATTTACAAGGGAAAAAATCTTACTGGCTCAGACTGAATTTGATACCTTCAAATATGGTTTAAAGTAACCTTTTGGGTTTAAGGTGGAGTACAAAGTGGGACACCTGTTTTTCCCAAATTAACAAATATGGTGTTCTATTGTTTTGTGACTACTTTACAATTGGTTTGTGAATATGTTACAATCACTAAATGAAAAGTCTACAATTGCTTAATGAGACCTTTGTAATTTGTTATTTTTACATGACGTTTTTTATTCTTTAAATACTTTGTGAAACTTTTGAATGTAAGTCAATTATTGATGTCCACATTCTTTCATGTATTCTTCAAACTAACATGCCTCAATTCAAGCAACCAAGGATGTTGCATTGTTTAACTTGAAAATATAAACAACTCCAAGTTGTTTTGAAATGAAGTGAAGGAGCCACTTTAAAAGACATATTGCAAACTACCTTGAAAGCAATACAAAAGGTAGTGCAAATGTCAAATGTTCTCGTCACTAACAATGTAGAAATAAGAAACCTTGTTGTTTTGGAGGAAGTGTTAGTTCAATTGGAAACCACGTAATTGTTTTCAACGATCAAACCAAATACAAATGATATTTTTTTTGCATTTCCCATAGAACATATCTACCTATACTACTAAGTGGGAGGCACTCACTCCATGCCCTTTTCTAGAATCTTTTAAAACTTTCAGACAACAGAAGGTGAATAGTCCTTGGGAAATCTTGCATTAAGGTTGTTGAACTTTTTCTATACAAATTTTTGAGCTTCCTTTATACAAATCCTTAAACTTCCTTAATAGAAACTAATTTTTCTTTTTCTCAAGAGGAGAAGAAACACCAAATGCACCAAAACAATACATATAGTTTGAGAAGCCTATGCTAATTGAACAATTTCCTTGGATAGTCTTTCACAACAGCCATTCACAAAAGTGCTATTTCTTTGGGTAATTACTGACGTTGTGGTTTTCCGGTGAGCTATTCATTCAAATCTCATATTGCTGTGAGAGCTTAGAAAATAGTTTACACTTAGCTAAAGCAAGCGTGCTCTCAACTTTAAATCATGGACTACCTTGCTTATATTTGAATCTAACTTATATCTGAAGCTTATTTTACAAAGCTTACATCTGAAGCTTATATCTGAGTTGGTTGCTTTTTACAAAGAAGCTGTGCCTACAATTCTCTCTTTGCGTTTACATCCATGGGAGTTACTATTGACAAAGGGTTGGCAGATGCCTGTGATGGTGTGTACACCTTCCGAGTGTATCATGCAATTGCCAACCTCCTTCCAAACGATTCATGTCCAAAATTCTTGCAACTATACATCTACAATACTGCCGATGAGATGGAGCACCGATCACATATGTTTCCTCATTTGTCTCAAGACACATTGCTAATCTTACGAACCACACTTGACATGGTGAATCCATTTGTCAAGGTCTTACAATCAATTTGGGAATTACCTAACATTGAAGCTGGTCGATTGTCATTACTGCCAAGTCTCCTTGAAAGACTCTGAAGGGAGATTATTCACTTTTTGAGATGAGATGTTGAAACAATGCAACTCTTATGCTTAGCCAACTCGCGTATACTAGTAACTAGTAAGCATAGCAAGTGTGCACACATGTCATGTATGTGAGTTTTGGATGTTTGTGATAGGATTTAGAATTTGCCAATCTTGAATTTGCTTTAAAAATAAATTTGATATGTTGGACTTTGAAAAAAAACTATATAGAAAGCAATATTTTTTAATTTGGGAAAAACAGGGGTCCCTCTTTGTTTTCCCTCAAACCCAAAAAGTTACTTTAAAACCAAATTTGAAGGTATCAAATTCAATCTAAGCTACTAAGATTTTTTCCCTTGCAAATCCCTCCTCTCAAGTGAGGACATGTGTTGGTTTGAGGTGATCACCTCAAACTTCTTGACTCACTTCTTGAAAGTCCCAAAATGTACCATTCTTCCCAAATTAACAAATATCGCGTTATAGCGTGTAAGGCACATGCCAATAATGATTACAAAAAAATGACTTTGTAGTAGTAGTTGTTCTTGGAAAAGTAATCCTACTTAGACAAACATGGTACATATCATATATTCTAATTAATTTTTAAATTTTCCACAATGATGCAATACTAGAAATTGTCAATTTTTCATTAGTTGCATGGAAGTCATCTAACAAATGTTCTTCAATTAATTTATGAATATGGCAATTTCATGTTAATTTTAAAGTTATAAATTAGCTACTACATCACTTGCCAAATGAAAAATCATTGATGTAGGGATGAGAAGAATATGATTATCAAGCTTGGTAGAAAGCAGAAGCAAAACCCCTTGACAGTAAGCCAATTATCTAAGTTCTTTGAATTGGCCAACACTACTATTACAACTAGTGTTGAAGACAAGCAAAGTTTCTCCGATTTGATTTTTGTGAAGTCAAAACTCCAAAACCGCTTAGGCAAATATTTGGACACTTGAGTCAAATGTAAGAAGCTAGCTTTGAGAGCACTTGATGCTAGAATGCAAAGAGTGAATTTGACAAGAAACTAGCTTGAGGTGCACACGGGTTCCTACTCGAGCCTGCTCAGGTTCTTGCTCTCTTGCTCTCAAGGGAAAGGGGACATGTGGTTGCAAGCTACTGTTCATGAAAAGGGAAACCTCATGAATCATCTGTGAGCTAAGCTCAATTGCTGCTAATGAGTTTAGAAGGTTGCATGGTGAGTTGTCACGCTTGAACCGAAGGTGGCCACTGAGGTCGCATCCTTGGGCACCAACCCATTACATCAGATTGCTTTTACAACCATTCTATGCTAATGAGATTTTCCGTTACTAAGATGCAATCAAGCATTGGCACAACGCAAGGAACAGGCGCGGTGCCGAAGAGTAAAATTTTGTTTCTATCATGGCAGCAAGTAATTTGTATTGGAATTTTTTCATAAAAACAATTACGAATTCAATTGGGGTGGGTGGAATTGACTCTTGTGTTGAGCAAGATTTTTATGACCCAGGTTTTACTCCCCAAGTCAAGTTTGTGAATTTAACTTTGATTTATACAAATGTATTCATATGTTTCATGTGTACAGTCGGGTACAGTAAACTTATGAATTTTTTTCGCAGTACAACTTCAGTCAACTTCAAGACCTTCCGAAGGCCATAACTTCCTAAAAAATTGTCCGTTTTTGAAACCAAAAATTGTGTTGGAATACTATTGAAGGGCATTACATGATTTGGAGTAAAAAAATCTGAAATTTTTTTTAATGATAAAAAAAATTGGGCTACTTCCTACATAGTGTACTTCCACCTTTTGCCAAAATCATTGCTTGAATTTGATTGAGCTACGCCACCACCATCAGCCGAAGAACAAGCAAGAAATGATACACATCATTCAAAGAGTATGGGATGAGGTATCCATGGAGCAACTAAAAACTCTTATTACAAGTATGCCCAATCAATTCAAGCAGTGATTTCTGCAAGAGGTGGAAGTACTAGATGGTAGACACAATATAGGAAGTAGCCAAACTTTTTTTATCATTCATAAAATTTCAGATTTTTTTTATCAAATCATGTAGTACCCTTCAGCAGTATTCCAACACAATTTTTGGTTTCAAAAACAAATAATTTTTGACGGAAGATATGGCTTCTTAAAGTTGCTGAACTATTGGCTAAAATTTCACTGCAAAAAAATTTGTAAGATTACTGTACCCAACTATACTTGAAGCTCATTTCCAAGAGCCTTCAACACTAGAAATTGGAGATTTGCTATGAACACCTTCGCACAAAATCTTGAATAGACAAATCACTTTAATTCATCTTCAAAATCAGAATCCTAATGCTGAAACTAGACTACAATAAGAGCTTAAAAATAATAATATTCACTAAAAAAAAATCTTGTAGAAAGGTTGAGCATCTCTGAATAAAATTCAAAGAAGCCCAATTTGGTCCCCTTGGGCGGTGAGGGGCTAACCCCTAAAGGACCAAGCTCTTTTTTTAGTGAAAGTTACTGAAAACTGCCACTTTTGGGGGAATGAGTAGAAAGGTAGGAAAAATAATTCTTTTTGGAAATCCAACCGTAAGATCTTGCCCTAGACTATGGGAGGTACTTGTGGAAAAAATCAACTCATTCTAGATGTACAAGAGTGAGATATTGACTTCTGATGTGAAAAAAAAAAAGTTTCTTTTCCTGCTCCCCAAAAATTTTAGAAGCCTTTGATTGCCTCTAAATCAAAAAAATTGCTCTACAAAAGTTTGAGGTTTATTTTTTCCATGTAGAAAATCAAGTTAGGTAAGTGTGGGAGAATTTTCAAATGAATTGGAGGTGTGAATCATACTTTGTAAAATCTTACAATGCCGTAAGGTCATGAAATTTGCATATATACTCACTAGAAGAAAAACAACCATAAATGACTACCACAAATTGCCTAGTCGTGCAGTTGTTATGTAGTTATTGTGCAATTGTTATGCAATTATTGTGCAGTTGTTTGTGCATTTGTAAGGCAGTTATTGTGGACCATGATTGGCAATATGTGGTAGTTGTTTATGGCATGTTTTTCTTCTAGTGACTATGCAAAATTGGAGGATTTATGTAAAATTCAGAAATGTGAATTACTTTTATCCAAATGGTAAAAACCAAGGAATCTTAGTCTACTACAATATGGGGAAAAAAAGAAGTGAAAAAACAAATTCACAAATAGCACAAAAAAATAAAGCACCAAAGGCAAAAGGAATGGAGGTATGGGAGTTCCGTACCTGCCCGCAAACTAAAACTTTTCACTCATAAATCAAAATTGAATGAATCAAAGCTCCCCACATGTGTATAAATTAAAAGAATCAATTTCAGATTTTTATTTTGAAAAAATGTTATTTTTAGAAAAAATTTTGGCTGCCCAATCTCCCATGTTCTTCATAAATTCATGCATAATTTCTTCAATAAATCTCGGAATGAAGAAAAAATTAGATGCCCATGTAGATATTTGAATTTGTCATCGTCCATAAAAGTTTAAAAAAATCATACAAAGTAGTCTAGTTGTAAGTACATGCCCAAAATCCCAAGTGTCCCTCGAGGGGCAATTGATCCTTTAGGGGTTAAAGGACCATAGGGCATAGTATATACATTGCCGTATAATCAATATTTGCTACCAATAAGAAGTTTTAATTTGGGATCTCAAGTAGCTCACTAGAACCGTTTTGATATATTCTCCAACTTCTTTATTGATCTCAAATGTGGTAGAGGTGTGGATCCATTCCAAATACAAGAAAATACCCCGTATTGTACTGGTTGCATCAGCACACTTAGTCCTTAGGGGGTTAAAATTGGTTTTTTCATTGGTCATGCGATAGGCACCCATCGATGCAAGCAAGTAAGAAAATGTTGGATAGAAGTGAACAGAGTCAACAAAGTGTGTGCGTTTATCCATCAAATTTACTAATATTTAGTAGTTTCATCCAAAAACAGACAAACCTAGTACTAGCTTGGGGAGGACTTTGACGATTCCATCCATTTTTTTCACCCGATTATTCCAGTTTTATGGTAGCCAGCCACAAATCGAGGTAAGATTTTGGCGAAAATAGCCAGCTTTTTAAACGCTGTTGCAGATGCCCTTTGGCGTAGGCTCACAGCCAGAATGTGCAAACTTCGAAAAGTGGCCAGAAAAAGCCTGGCTATGTGGGGCCGTTCTTTGGCAGCTTGGTGACCTGCACGTTTGCACAGACGTGTTTTTGGGGCCAAGGTGGAAAAGCTCAGCTTTTCCACCTGGCAGAAAACGTACCGTTTATGCAACTGTGAGATTGAATTTGGGAATTTTGATTTCATATTATTTCAAAGACCCTGATTTAATTTGGATTACAGTATTTGGACAGGGTTTAATTTTTGTTTTTGGCGGGGTAAAGCGACCCACACCCCAAAATACATGCAGGTAGGGAAATTTTAGCTAAAATTGGAAGAAATGAATGATATATAGACGTTCATCCAAAAAATTGCTAATATAAGCTATTTTCATCCAAAATCTGGTGAATTAGATCTTGCTCTAGAAGGAATTTGGCAATTTCATCCAACTTTTCACATATTAATCTTAGTGTACCAATAGCCACCTAAAATTTGAGGTAAGATTTAGGCGAAAATTTGCCAACTTATTAAACGCTGTATTTGGAATGATAGAAGGAAATAAAATCGACCAAGTACAAAAGAGGGGCAATTTTTTACTTTTATCTTTGCTATGAAAACTTGTACTTTTTCACCTTGGTCCCACAGACACCTAAGATAACGTATCATACTGTGGACCCATCTTCCATTGTGGGTAGTGAGAATATGGCTCCATTCTCAATGTGCCCAATAAAAAACCTTAGAAAAGGAAACCAAAGTCCAACTTCAAAAATATTTTGTTCCAAATGAGAATTGCTTTGACCATTTGGGAACTAATAACTGGTACATTGGAGGAAATTATATGTTTTAAAGAGGCAATAATGTTTTTGATTTGGTGTGGTTGCTTTGGGTTAACACATTTTGTGCAAAAGGATTTCCACTTGGACACAATGGTCAAAGAAATTGGCCAAGTCAAATCGTTAGTAGGATCCGTACCCAACATTGGTATTGTTCATTATGAGGCATTCACAAGCATTGCTATATGTATTTTTATGGCATTGAGGGCCACTCAATATCCTCCATGAGCCACATGAACTCAAACACTTTCACAATTTTTAACAAGTGGTGTAATGCATGATCCGGGAGAGTTAGCAGTTTGTGTACTGTTATCCAATTGATATTGCAAAAAATTAGTTGAAACTTGAGATAACCAAAATTGGCCAGTTTTTTCAAAAAATACACTAATTATAGTATATTATAGATTAAATATAAGAGTTTTGCAAAAAAAGAAGCCTGTGCATGCTTGTGGAAAAGCTATTGAAAATGAGAAATGTCAGATTATATTAGACAAATACAAAATTCCTCCTCAAGTATTGGTGAAATGCGTATTTTGTATTACTTTCACCTCTTCCATGCATCAAATGGATTATTCTGCTACCAAAGTTGTCTCTTGTTTTGTATTGCAGTCTAGCATGTCAAATCAACAATTGCGTCCACAATGGGGTGCTTTACCTTATGTGCAACACAACAAGCTTATTTTTGGTAATTTAGTGACCTTGATTAACTCTTAAACGCTAATGCAGACGTTTTTGGTCCATGAAGATGACAAAAGGATAGTAGGTTAGATGTAAGAAGTCACTTTCACTTTTCATTCATTAAAAAAATAAAAAAAATAAAGAAGACATGGTCCATCGTGGAAGGAAAAAACAAAACTCAATGAAATAGTTACTCCAATTTGAGAAAAGATTCATAAAAATAATGTTAGACCCTATGCTATTCTTTTTACAGTTTTCATGAAAACAATATTACATATTGACTCAACTAACTTTTTGGTAATAATATTAAATTTTGTAAACACTTTGCCACACCATTATAGCACCATTGTAGAGGATAGGCACTGTGACCAGCTTGTTTTTTAAGAATTAAAACAAGTGATTTGAGTAAGAACAACAATTTCAAGTTCCCCTACATTGAATATTGTGTTTAGGTTGCCCCACATTAATTTCTTAACATCTTACACTATATAAATATTACTGTAGGAGTAGTTTCATCAAAAATTACTACAACGAACCACTTTTAAAGTGCCTGATTACAACATTGAAACTATAAAAAAACAAATCGACAGCTTCCAAGTCATAGACTATGTAAAATTCAAGTATCTAAAGAGTTGGGTGCTCCTCCAAGTGGCCAAGAATGAATCCCAAGGTAACTTTTTCATAGAAGGCAACTTCATTGTCAAGGGAACCTAAATGCAACATTCAGTATAGCAAAAAAAAAAAAGACCAATTCCGAAACGTGGTCTATCAGCTGACCTCATCGGCAACGTCACTTCACCGTCATCTACCGCATCCTTCCAGAAATTCACCACTTTAACACGTTTATTTCGAAAAAAATTAAAATGGAAATTGAACGCGTGCGCCATCTTGACATCATACCTTTCTACGCTTTGCTCACCAGATAAAGTCCATGCAATACACGTGCATCCCAAGTTGAAGCCAAGCCGCTTTCTGGCCGCGGAATATAAGCTGTTCGGAGGTGAGTTGATTCAACACTGAATACAGTATTGCAATATTGCATTTAGGTTGCCTTGACAATCAACCCCCGAGCGCCCAAGCTGATTTCACCAAAAGTAGAGTTTTTGGTGACTGTCGACTTTAATGCATTGTATCTCAATCAATCGGATGATTCACAAAAAATAACCATTGAAAATAATGGAACACCTACTTAAAAGAAGGCTTGCAAATTTTGGGAACGTTTGATCGTGGGAGATGGGAGATGGGAGATTATAACATTTGATCAAACAACTTGTGATGGTAAAATCTCAATTTTTGGTAGGTAGCTGCTATTTAATGATTTTTACAAAATTCTATAAGCATCCGATTCATCTTAAATTTTGTGGGCAACAAGATTAGACGTGAATGCACACACTTGTAAATTATGGAAGATTGCACTTCTTTTTATGTCAAGTTTCAGGGTTTCAAATCGCTATTGCATGGAAAACAGTGATTAGCATAGTTGGTGACTGTTGCCATAATAAAGGTCTAGAACATGATTGAACCCTTGCCAACAACTTTCCGCTACCACAAAGCACATATTATGAAGCTTGCAAGGGATATTAACCGGTTGCAGCATGTAAAACACTGCTTGCCACCACGCCTTTGTTGCCTCGTACGGTGTTTCACCCAATCAAATCTCTTGCAACACTTGTACAATATTTGGCTTTCCTCACCATTACTCCATTGGTATGGACAACTTGAATGCCTTCATAGAGATGTGGACAAAAAGATCCATTCCTCACTCAAACCTTATCGAAGTAATCAATTCTTCACCAGATCTAAAACCAATTACGTATTTTAAAAGCCTATAAGGGGAGAAAATATGTATTAAATTTTGAAAAGTGGAGTATTCCAACTCCATGCCTTTAACCCATGCCAAGTGCAATTTTGCACTATCAAGTATGTTGTGTTCATCAACTTTTAGTCTTCCACCAACAATTTTTTTAGCTTTTGACCACCTTTTAGAGCTTGAAATTGCCTCAACTCAAGCAAACCACTTGCAAATAGAAAGAGAGACACAATGCACTAAAATTTGACATGAACCAAATTAGGAGAAGTGTTAATAAAACTTTATTTAGAAAAAGCATCAAATTATGATTAAAATTCTTTTAAAATCATTACAAGTCCACCATCAGTCTAAACCAATACCTTCTCATCTCATTATTAGAGCTTTAAACATATATAATTTTAAATTTTAGATTTAGTGAAGTATTAATGGTGTGGGAGGGGTTTGATTGAAGAATGGATCTTTGTGTCCCCATCTCTAATTGTAGTTTATAGCAAGATCAAAAAGTTAGATTCAATACCTCAAAACAAGGCTTTGAAATCCTGGAAGGTGATATATGAGGCGCTCGGGTGCTCAGGGGTTAAGTTGCCTTACCATGAAAATCTTACCTTGTGATTCATCCCTAGACCACTTAGAGGAGCATGCAACTCTCTAAAAATTAAGATTTTACATGATTTATTGTTGTTTGGTCCTTTAAAAAATGTTTACTGCAGTAATTATAGTTGAAATTTAATGTAGTAACACTAAATAATTATGTAGTGTAAAATATTAAGAAATTAATGTGGGAAAATTTGAATGCAATATTTAGTGTTATACACAGCCAACCTCCATCTTTCCCCAAATCAATTTTTGGGAAGATTATTTTAGCTTCAAGAGCTAGATTTTAACCTTTCTCATTTTAACTAGGCTTTCCTGGACATGTATTGGAAATTTTCTATACTTAGAGCATCTCTACTTGTATTGTGAAAAACTACATTAGGGAGACTTTTGGATGAAAAGGGAGCAATCACTACATGGATCTGTCTTCTCCTTTGCATGGTAAAATTTGCATTATCTACCAATGTCCAACAACTTACTCCTTTAAGTAATAGTTTTTCTTCAACAAAATCAAATTGGGTAGATAATGATGGAGAATCTAATTGCTTTTCAAACAAAGAGACCTGTTATTGGTTGGAAGTGAATTTATTGAGTTGGACAAGTGGGAGAAACAAGTGATCAACACCGAAAACAAAAGACACAAAAAACATTGTGTTTCCTAATGATAAATTTTTTGAGGTCAAATAGAGATCTCTTCTACTCTCATATATTATAATTATGATTTTGGAAAACCTTACCGGCTTTTATTTGGTGGTTCAAATTTCAACTGGTTTTTATTTTTTTGTCATTTTAACAAGTTGACTGTGTTCCTACTTTGCAGGGTTTCAAAATTACTTGGTTTATCTACAACAAACCGAACGAAGGTTTGTGAAATTCAATTATGAATTCAGAATTTCCAAATTTAGCTTAAGTTGTCGGCTTTTCAATTCCAACATTTTTTCTAAGAGCATCTTTACCAGTTGACAAAAAACGGGAGGACAGTGTGGTCGAAGGCTCTTTGCCCATCCCATATTTCCACCAGTGACATGAGGGGAGAAAAAGTTAGAGCGGGCTTGCTCCAGAACTCCAAGGACGTTTAGCTACTGACGTCAAACAAATTTTGAGTGACTTGAGTTTGCGGGGCTTCATCTATATATACACTCCTGCAATGCTTGTGATCTTGTTGCAGGCCCCAACCCTAGATGGGGCAGCCCCTTCATAAACCCTAAGACACATGTTTCTTGAAAGTGGGGTGGCGAGTTGTTTCTTGAGCGCAACCAATGGATTTCGCAACCTTGCCACATATAATTTCTCCCCCGTGCCCTCTCACTTGCTCTCCTCCCGTGCCAATCTCGCCTGACCGGTGGAGATACTCTAAGGGAGATTTCTGAAAATTTTCACCCTGATGTCAACTTGGAGGAAAAGAAGAAATTTGGAAAAGATGGAGACTAGCCGTGGGTTTAATGAAATAACCTCACCGCTGGATTGTGTCCAGTACATGGCCTCTTTGTGAAGGAGATCTAACCAAGGTTCATTGGAGAGTTCATTTTTTGTTTTGGTCAAGGTAGAGCAACCGGCACCCAAGAATTCAAACATATAAAGAAAATTTCTGTAAAATTGGATACAATGAACGATGTGTACATCGTCATCCATAAAATAACCAATATTAGTTATTTCCATCAAATTTTGGCTAACTTTATCTTTGCTAGGGAGGAATTAGACAATTTCATCCACCTTTTCATCCAATATTTTTAGTGTAATGATAATCCATGTTTTTAGTGTAATGATAATCAATGTCAAATTGAGGTAAGATTTAGGCAAAAAAAATTGCCAAGAAAATGAAATTAAGATTCAATGTCTTGAGAGATTCGGCAATTAATGCATTCTCAGCGAGTTCAAATTGTAGAAAAGTCAGTTGAATTGAAATTGCTAGCTAAAAATTGGTCCAATTATACAAAAAACTGATTGTAGTACATTGCAGTGTAATTATGAAAAATATCCAGTACAATCATTTGAAAAAACTATTTAAAAATGGAAAATGTTGGAGTTTAGTAGGTGAAGGCAAAATTTTCCCACAAATGCTACTTGGATCCAAGTCTCATTCAAGTCCAATCCTTCAAGTGAAGGCAGTGTTAGGGAATTTTTTTGGACTTCACCAGCTAAAATCATGCATTTTTCATATTCCAGCGGTCTTTTGCCAAATTGTGCTGGATATGTTTCTAAACTTATGCTATGATATACTATATTTTGATCTTGTAGTAAAATATACTTTTTTTTTTAACAATGTCAAGATACAATCAATTTTTTTCCTAATTCCACCATCTAACTTTGAACTAGCTGTTGGGTTTTCCCCATTGTCCATGACAAGGCGGGACCAGACAAGTCACTTTCTTTTAGAGTGGACTTTTTGGTTTATGATTCTTGTCTTCCTTCCATACTCTCTTGATTTCATTGCACAAGAAGACTAAGGTTTAACCCCTAAAGGACTGCACCCTTTATTTTGTCTAAAGACACTCAAAACTGCCATTTTTATGGCAAAGAGTAAAAGAGTTTGAAATTTGTCTTTTGCATATACAAGCATAGGATCTTGTATTAGAATAGTTTAAGAATGTGGAAAAAAAACTCAAAACCTTTGACCGCACATATTGCAATAATTTGCGTTTAAAGTGTAAACAACAAACTTTTTTGCACCTTGCATGATTAGATTTTTTGACTTTGAACTTTCATAACTTAAAATTTTTGCACCATAGAGTTTAGAAGTTTAAATATTTATGGTAGTAAATTGAAATGATAATTTTTGGAAAGAAACTAAAACAAAAATGATTGAATTTTCATTCTTAAAAAAAATTAGGTAGAAGAAGGTATGAGATTGAACAAAAACTTAAATGGTTAATACCCTCCCATGGACTTGAAACACAATTATTTCAATGGTGAGATTGTTCTAGAAAGCAAACTTCACCCTTTCCAACAATTTTTTTTTTTGAAAAAAATGTTAAGCTTGCATTCAAAAATGAACTTTAAAGATTATTTTTTCAAGAAGATGCTTAAATTGCCTAAAAAACAAAATTGTCCATAAAATTCTCATAACTAGTCCAAATGGAATGAATCAAAGCTTTAAATATAGACAAATATATAATCTATGAGAATTTATTTATTTTCTAAATCACGTTTTTGTAAAAAAAATTGTTGCCCAAACTCCCAAATTTGTGCTTATTTGGGCATAACTTTTGCTCCTAGGCATAGATTGGAATAAAAATTATATTCCTCAAAAGCTAATGTGTTTTTCTATCTCCAAAAAAAGTTTCAAAAAATCAAGACAAAAATTGAGGTTGTAGATACTTGCCCAAAATCTCATTTGTCCCTAAACGGACAATGGTCCTTTATATAGGAGTTAAATGCAACTCAAAAGGATGATTATGTTAGAAAAAGAGAGTACCAATTTCCAAACCACATTCTAAGGTGGAATTTGACCCTTGAAGACTTGGCTGGCCACTCTAGGATTGATAGTTGCTTATGAGTTTCATTCATATTAAACTAGTCCTTGATCTATACTCGTCAAACCGATGGGGTGATGCATGAGTTTAAAAAATGGACCTCCACACAAGTTCACCTTCTTTCCTAACCTATTCCTTTCCCTCCCTTGTTTTTGAATTTCAAAAAATGAAAAACATAAAGACACCCAATGCCAATGTTGAAAACCTCAAATTCATAATGTTTTCTTATATGGAATTTGAGAAATTCTATATGTTTTTCAATTCTAATAACTTTTTATGATTCAAGCAAATTTTCACTTCCATGCTCCATGACTCCCCCATCTTTGTGCCTCCCCCCATCCTCGTGCCTCCCTCCATCCCTATGCCCCTCACCATGTGCCCCACATACTTGTGCCCCCCATGCCCTTGCTCCATCCCGTGCCTCTTGTCCCTTGCCCCCCATCATAATTCTTACAAAACCCCATGCACTCCCATCCTTATAATTTGGTTACAAAATTGTTATCCTTAGTTACTAAATTGTTAAGGACAACCACCACGGACAATTTTGAGGTATATATATATATATATATATATATATATATATATATACATATATACATATATATAGGGAATTGATATGTGCACCCCAAGGGTTGATATTTGCACACCCCCCTGTGAGGTAAATTATAGATTTCTACCATCAAAAAGCTAAATTTGAGAATTTTGAATTAAGATTTGGACTAAGAGACCATGATTTAGTCTAGAACCATAAAAAAATTGCAATTGAACAACACCCAATGAAAAAACTTATTTTTTTTTACAAACAAAAGTCAATATAACACTTTTCTCCCTAAGTAAGCTTTTTCATTGGATGTTGTGCAATTGCAACATTTTTTTATGGCTTTGGACAAAATCATGGTCTTTAAGTCTAAATCTAAATTCAACTTTTCAATTGTAGAAATCTATAATTTACCTCCCATGGGGGTGTGCAAATATCAACCCCTGGGTGTGCACATATCAATTCCCTATATAAAATATATTATATATAATTATATATATTTACATATATAGATAGATCATAAGTGCAATGAGTTTTCTTATTCAAAGAAAAGTCTGTTTTGTATTCACACTTATTTATTGTATTTGCATGAGGATCATTTGGATAAGAAAGATGTGATTGGAGAAAATGACAAAAGAAAGAAAGGTTGTATTTTAGCTTCTCCATTTTGTGAAGTAAGGGAAAATTTCATGGATACCCTTGAAGTTTGCAATATTTACATAGATACCCTTGCTTTTTCAAAAATTACACAAATACCCTTGACCATAATTTTTAGGCATTTGTTTTGTTATGCATGTCACTTTCCTTCTTTTTTTGTGCACATGTTGCTTCTTTATTGTTTCATTACTTTCCCTTCTTCAGCATTTGTCATGAAGAAATTACAAGCACATCAAATAAATGCCTACATTTTTTGGTCCAATAGTATTTGTGAAATTTCTAAAAAAGCAAGGGTAAGCTTTGTAAAAATTGCAAACTTCAGGGGTATCCATGAAATTTTTCCTTTGAGCAAAAAAGACAAACACCCATGTGATAATTCAACAAAATTTTAAAATCTAGAGAATAGAATCAATTCATCTTTTGATTGCATAATGGTTGCCTGACTGTAAGTTGAAATTTAATCCTCTAGGGCCGGGAGTGCCACATTAGGAGGAATTTGAGCCCTTCAAGGGGCTGCAAGTTTGGTTGTTCTCAATGCTGAGAACCAGCTGAGTATAATTTATTTATTTTTAAATAAAAAAATAAAAATTACTCGTAACATCTCACGTGGTCAAGCTTTGACCAGGTCAGCTTGCCCATGTGGAAGTGTTCCCATGTTTTGGGGGAATGGGCCCAAAGTTCCCATGGTTTTGGGAAAGGGGCCCATTTTTGGGTCCAAATCCCTTGTAATGATTTTGGTTGTTTTAAGCCGTTTATTTGAAATAACATTTGAAGAATGACGCAATTGCAATTGACATGGGAACAAAGTTGGAGGGCACGGGAATTTCTGATCAAGCAAGCCTATGTACATTGTTATTGGATTTATATTGAATCCAAAAGCTTGGATTGAAGTAAGTCAAGCTCAAGAATTGTGAGTAAAAACTGTACAAAGACCCCCTCACTTTGCAATGCTTGAAATTCTTGTCCAAACTTAGATTCA
Organism: Ulota crispa; assembly: GCA_963920765.1. Lineage (NCBI taxonomy): Eukaryota > Viridiplantae > Streptophyta > Bryopsida > Orthotrichales > Orthotrichaceae > Ulota > Ulota crispa. The sequence continues at coordinate 12,701,636 of OY987244.1, read as the reverse complement.
ACTGAAATGATTTTCATTTGCTTGGTATAAAGGTCACCTACCACATTGCAATTTCTCAAATTCACATTTGGGCTCTAAAAAAACACAAATTTGACCTCACAACATTGTATATGATTTTGGAAATAATAACACCCTCAACTTGGCATGGATGTGTTATAATCTTTCCGGTCATTTAGGCTACGCTTGCAAGATTTGACCAAGTAGTAGATTCAGTAGTATGTATTCCATCTATACGGGAAGATCTCAATAAGATCTGAGCATTTAATGAGAAAATATGGAAAAAGGATGCTACCTAGTGATCTCAAATATGATTTTTTCTTTTACCTTAAGTTGCTAAAAACACTACTCAAAAGTAAAAATTTACAAATTTAACATTGCAAAATTTAAAAAAAAATTAGCTGCATATTTTTTTTGGTAGCAATCTCACTAATTTAACTAGTTTAAAGATTGCAGTGCTCACAGTGACCCTGAGCCAGGGGCGCCCTTGGCCCTAAAGGGTTAAGGTCCAATACTTCTAACAATTCCTAATTCAACTTGAAAATAACTTAATATTAATAAAAATAACTTCCATAAAATGTGTTGTTGTTCAATTTGACCAAATGCCTCAACCCCTAAATGCCCAAGGCCTATCTGAGCTTCTTCAAATTTCCATGGAACTGAACAATCAACTAAATTCTTCATAACTTTCCTCAAGTTTTTTCCAATTGTAACTATACAAATTTAAATTAAACATGTTAGAGATTACATAGGAAAAGAAAATACAACACTATCACTTATAGTTTGAAAAATTATAATGTTTGAACATGAGGGTGTTAAAACTGCAACATTGATTTGAAGTCTTCTAATCCTCATTTCACATGTCAAATTTAAAAAGTTGTTCACCAAAAAAATATATGGTTTAAGATCATTACATGTCTAACTTTAATCGATTTACGGCTTTCAAAATCTACTCCTACATCTTTTTTGAATGAATTTCTAATGTGAATTTTTCTCCTTGCTCTAGCCTAGAGCAAAATTATGAACCCCAACAAGGCCCTTAAGATTTGACACTCTTAATATTTATTGAGCCTATGCCGGTTACATTAGAAAGTGCGTAAAGTGGCTCTACGTGATATGGCTTTCCTATTATACATCACAAAAATCATATATAGAAAATGATAATCTAGTCCTTGTATGAAGGACCTTATCCACATGCACAATCTAAAACACTGCAAAAAGGTATTGCATTGATAAAATATGTAAACGCGCTCTTTAGTCACTACCCAAGTACTTCACTCATTGAATGCAAAGGACAAGTGGAAATAGGGGATTAGTGATTTGTTCGTTGCAATAAATACAATGTTGGGGTCCTTTTTTATCCTTTTTGAGACTTCTTAAGGGCCTTGACGCCTTGTTGGGGGTTCATAATTTTGCTATATAAAGTGTACTTGAGGCTCATTTTCAAGATCTTCCAACACTAGAAATTTCAAGATTGCAGTGGACACCCTTGTACAAAATCTTGAGTAGAAAAATCATCAACGTTCATTTTCAAGACTAGATTTTGGATGTTACAAATAGACTTCAAACAAATTTATATTGAAAAAATCAATACTAAAAACCATGAATTGATAAGGTTTTATTCATCTCCAAAGTTTTGTAAAGACCCAAATCTGATCGCTTGGGCATTTAGGAGTTTAAAGAACTATTTTTTTAATTACAAATACCATATTCAACCACACCCCTTACTTAGCTAGAAAAACGTCACTTTGACCCTTAAACAACATTGTAGGTCTTGGTGGAGCAGCCCAAGAATTACATACACAACAAAAAAACAAACAAATACGTTGGGCATGCATGCATGAACAATCACAATAATAATTCACACAACTAGAATCAATTGAAAACTTGAGCAAGAATTAATTGATGTTTCAAGCCTCTTATGCACGCGTTGCAATCAAACATGAAAGAATTTGAAATTGCAAATAAGTACAATAGATGATTTGCAAGCGTGCTAAATTGAAAGACCCTTGCCCTATGTATTACAACTAAGTGGTACTCTTGTGCAAAGATAAATTTTTGTGAACATCAAACCCCTAAGTTGGTAATGTTGTAACATTTCCGAGAGCTTTTGAAAGCATCTCAAAAGGTAGTTAAAAGTGATGAAAAGTTTTGGGTATCCATGACAAGTACTTGAGTCAGTGGGTGGCAACAATTTTCATCCAACGTAATGGTCAATTTCACCGACACCATTCTTCTTTAACCCCTAAAGGATCAAGCCCTTTTTTTTGTGAAAATCATTGAAAATTGCCACTTTGGGGGAACGAGTAGAAAGGTTTTTTTTTTTTTTTTTTTTTTTTTTTTTTGGAAATCCAACCATAAGATCTTGCCCTAGACTATGGGAGGTATTTGTGGGAAAAAAATCAACTCATTCTAAATGTAAACAAGTGAGATATTGACATTAGAAGTGCAATTTTTGTTTTCCCCGTGTTGCCCAAAAATTTCAAAAGCCTTTGACCACTCTTACAATAGAAAAATTGCTCTACACAAAGTTGAGGTTTATTTTATTCATGTAGAAAACCAAATTAGGTAAGCGTAGGAGAATTTTTTGATGAACTGGAGGTGTGAATCATACTTTGTATAATCTTGCAATGCCAAAGGTCTTGAAATTTAAAAATACATTAGTTAAAATTGGAAGAATTGTGTAGAATTTGAAAAATCAAATTTCACTAATCTAAACAGTCAAAACCAAGGAATAATAGTACACTGCCATGTTAAAAAATATTAAAATTAAAAGCATACTCAACTCTCTCAAAGTAATTAACCTAAAGGCCCAAGGAGCCCACTTTGGGCTTTATGAGAACTCGGGTAGGCTCTCTTGACTTCATAATTTAAAAAATTTTCATGAAATTTTTAGGATGGATGCTACTCATCATAATCTACGTGTAAAGTTTTATTTCATTTTGTTCCGATAAGTAATGCAAAAGTTATAAGGTTTTTTCAATTTCAATGTCAAATCGAGCAGCAAATTTTTTTTAATTTTTAATTTTTAATTTTTAATTTTTATAGAATTTTATAGATTGATACCTACTCAAAAAAAAGTTGAATCACTCAATTCCAAATAATGAGGTAAGAGTTACAAGGAGTTTTCTTTTGCGGGCAATGAAGATAGGAAGAGGGTAGAAAAACATATAAAGTTATCTTTTACTCTCAATTTTGAAAAATTACAAATGAAAATGAAAATTAAAGTTTTTTTCTGTTAGAGCATTCTCACCATTGGGATTACCAATTTTCAAATTCTTCCAAAACTTATTAGCATATAGTTATATCTTATTCATCAATACCTTTCACTTTACAATTTTTGTAAAAATGAATCCAAAATTCTTTTTGGTCTAAATTTTTTTATGTATACTTTCAACCCCTTTTCCAGCATATTGCCAAAATTGCACAAGAAATACAAAATACTTGTTTTTCTCTAAAAAGTTTGAAAAATAAATTTCAACTTTTGGAAGGACTAAAAAAGCCTACATTTTGAAGTTTAGGCACATTGATGTTGCAATTGGTGGGGATATTCAATTTGAAATTTTGGGACAATGTACTTCTGCAAGTCAACCAAAGGATCCTACGGTTGGATTTGATAAATATTAAGTTTCAATGAAGATTTTGACCTTGGTTTGGGGACTAGTATTTTGAAGCAGTTTTGGGGCCTCTAAACACAAAAGAATTTTAGGGGTTAAGAATTATGACTCTCTGTACTTGAGATTTTCATTTCATTTCTGAAATGAACATGCCTAGTATAGAAGGGGCGGCATTAGGAGCTAAGCGGAGAAGGGTGCGCCTACCTTAGCTCTCAAATTCTTGACCCTCACCTTTGCTCTTCAAGTGTGCCGCATAAACAGTCAATTGACCAATCATCAAGTGAAATATAAGATAAAGCTCACTAAACTTAGGATGAATAGTGATTTCAAGGGCCTTTGCTTGACACATTTGGTTTGAGTTATAGCATTTTTTGTGTCAAATTGGAACTAGGTTGACAACAAGTTTGACAGATTTGCACCAATGGTGGCTAGTCCTTCCATTTATTAACAAATGAAATGTGGACTACAAAAATTTGGCAAACAGAAAAAATGCAGTGGTTTGAGTGTCAAATTTTTTTTGAGCACTTATCATTCAAGTATTACATGTGTCAAATCATGAGCATGTAATGGTGCGAATGCTCTTGCAGACTTTGCACCACAGGGAAGACTGAGGCTTTACATGACTAGAAACCAATGTTCGAGGAAATCCGGCTTTCACAGTCAGCCGGTTGAAATGGAAAATAAAAGAGTTGTTTGAAATTTGAAAGTACAGAATAAAAAAGAAGTTGCAAAATCTAATTGTAATACATTACAATATGAATATAGAAAAAGGTCCTATCCATGCTCATGAAAATTTGGTTGACAATGAAAAATGTTGGGAATAATTCGGTGAAGCAGAAACTTCTCCCTAAACCGAAAGGGAATCTACCTCAAGGAACTTTGAGTAGAAACCTTACTTGATAAGCAAGCTACAGCATGGATAAAGCTTCTCATAACATAGCTACTTATTTATTTTTGCTTATTTTATTTTTGGACTTTAATTTTATCTTAATTTTTGCCACACAAAGAAAGCTAAGCAGTCCGGCGTGACATATTTGTGCCTCTAGTTGCGATGAGTTTGTACCATTTGTAAAACATAAGCATTTGTTTTAATTGTCTAATAGTAAGATAAAATAAGAGTAAAGAGAAGTTGCTTCATATTTCTTTGTTACATCAAGTCTTTCAAATTACAGTCTCAGATCTAAAACTAAGTCAATGTGATGGATACACTCTAATGAATTTATAATTCATATTTCAAACAGGATGTTTTGTGTTAGGTCCATTAGGATGTTTTAGTCATAGACATGCAAAGATTATTAGAGTATATTATATGGTTTTGATTTTTTGAGTATTTTGACTGGTCAATTCAGGGGTGTAAAATAGAGAGCCATGAGCAGTGAGCCAAGATTCTTTGAGCTAGAAATGATCTTGAACTCAAAATCAATGAAAAACTTAAAAAGAGAGCAAGTTTTTTAAAGATGAAAATAAAAAATGAACAGTTATAGGGCCCTATGTACATAATTAGTAAAATTTAGCACTCTGACATACAAACAAAAAAAACTCACAACTCATGGCTCACAAATCCCCGCTCACAGTATAGCATTCCCCAATTTCACATCACCCAAGCATGCTCTAGACATGCACCTAGTACATGTTTGATAAAGATTTCAAACCTTGGCAATTTGTGCTTACATTGGATACTTACTTTATTTGATATAAATGTTCACACTACACCATAAAATCAAGTGCTGATATGGTTTGGCTAGATCAACCCTTCTAAAAAAGTGTTTAGATGGTCATATAAAGTGTTTTTATGGTTTCATTTTTTTTTGAGCAAAATTTTCTTTTTACCCATATTATCCTCCAAAGTAAACCACTAGTTGTTGAAAGGGTTCCTTAAAATTGGAGCTCTTGCTCCTTATTGCACACAAATGCTATGTAGAAGGACTATAGAGTTACATAGCCACTCAAGGCAAAATTGCAAACATCTATGAAACATAACAATGCACCATTGTTATGACCCAACCTAGAAGCCTCTGTGATGTCCATCTAATCACTTATTTGAAATCATACAACAAAGGGTTTCAACTTTGGATTGTGATAGATACCTGAATTGACCAATCAATATACTCAAAAAATCAAAACCATATAATATACTCTAATAATCTTTGCATGTCTATGACTAAAACATCCTAATGGACCTAACACAAAGCATCTTGTTTGGAATATAAACTATAAATTCATTGCAGTGTATCCATTCACACTGACTTAGTTTTAGATCTGAGACGGTAATTTGAAAGACTTGCTATAACAAAGAAATATGAAGCAACCTCTCTTTACTCTTTACTTTATCTTACTATTAGACAATTAAAACAAATGCTTATGTTTTAGGGGTTAACCTTAGTCTAAAGCATAAGTTTCTCCTCAAATGTTACTTATAGTCATTGAATTATGCTGTAATAGCCATTAGGAAGGACTTTTTAATCAGTAAGAGCGTAGCTCCGAGTGCTTAGCATGTAGATTTGGAAACTTCACAGCAAAACAAAATATGGGTTAAAACTTAAAAACAATAAACGCCTAAAAGGATGCTAGGAATATAATCTTCAGTTCCGCAAATCCGTTTTTTCTTCCAACTAAACTTGAACTCATGTAGAGCCTTGTGCCAAAGTCATGAAGCACCTATTCAAAAAATTAGTTACAACCCGTTATTTGATAATTTGGTAAAAACATGAGTACCATTTTGTACCTCACTTGAATTTGAAAAGGCCTCCTAAATTTGAATTCAGGAGATCACTTGAAAACTTTGATAATGGGTGATGGCACAATCAAGGTACCCTAAAAGGTCCTGCCGGACCTCCGGACAGGACTATTATTTCACTTGCACTAGTGAGTCTTGATAATTTTTGTTTAGCAAAAAAGTTGAACTTGCAAGTGATGAGTCATTTTTCTTAAGCTTTCCTTACATTACAACATTCATTTAGAAATTGTTCCTTTCATCAAAAGGACTTCTTGATTTTTTTTCACACCATAAAAGTGATTAGAACCCAAATGTCTTGATTAGGACATTTTTTTACTTATAATGGCTTCCTAAAATGAATTATTAACATTTTAATAATTTTGACCATATGTGCACTTAGAAACAAGTATATGTGCATGCTTTTGCCATTTTAAAAATAGAAATTACAAATTTTTAATGTTATTTATTGGAAGTGGAAAAATTTGCATGAAATTGTCCCTAAAATAATTCATAACATTTAATTATAATAATGTATGTACTAATACACTTTAAATTCATGGACCACAGAAGCTTGCACAACTATAAATGCATTAACTTAATTCCTACTAACCAAATTTGTAGTTTGGATGGGTCCTTTACTTCATTTTGATGAAATGAGACAGTTCTGGAACTTCTCACAAAATTGCTCATTTGGACACGATAACATTCATCATTTGAAAAAGTTTTTTTTTCTACTAATCTACAAGTATAAGCAACTTTTTGCCAAAAAATAAACAACAAAGCACTATCTAGTAAAATGTAATAAATAGCAAAAGTATCATGGGTATGGCCAAATTAGACCTAAGCAATCCTTTTTGGTTATCCTAATTGTGCCATCACCCTAATGAATTATGTCCAAAATTTTGACTTTTTGTCCAAAAAGAGCGTATTTCTAAATGATATATATCTTATTTCATTGGAAAACAATTAACAAATTCCCAATTCAATGAATATGGCAATCTCTGAAAAAAAAGCCAAAAATCTCACTTTGTACGTCTTTTACCAAATTAATAAATAACACGTTTTACATAGGTAGTTGAAGAATAGACAAAAATTCCTCTCCGGATGAATTTCAGATGTTTCATTCAACTCCTTCCCGAAACAATCAAAGTCATCCATCATCCACGTTCTGGAAGCTAGCATTATAAATTGTGAATCTCCCGACAAAAATCATGTGCCTAGGGTAGGAGGTTTGTGAATGGACCATCTAAGGGAAAGTGCGATTATGTGGAAAAATCAGGGCAGCTTGGTAAATGGAAATATTTTTGGTAGAAAGTTAAAGAAGAGAGTGACGGTTGTGTGGACAATTAATTTGATTTCTTTTGAGTTAGTATGAATTAACTAGAATTTATCAAAGTAAAAGGTGCATATGTAACCATTCTTGATCATAGGTGGTACCATTCATGATGCAAAAGCGACATGTAAATGGAGCACATGAGTCTTAAAAGCAACCATTACAAAACCAAGAATGCTCCAATAAGGTTCTTAAAGCGTGCAAGCACCTATTCCATATTCTAATGCTCAAATCATGATTGAGAACATATTTTCATTTATTTTAGTATGACATGTATTTATATTTTATTGAAAGAAAAATCTGTACTCAATTATGACCAATATGCACACTCAATCATGGCTCATGTCACTTACAATTTCTGAACATAAAAAATGTGACCCATTTAAAAATCTTTGTGCACTGGAGGTTCAGTCTGCATGATCGGTTCAAAATGACCGCTCTGAATTCAAGCCTCCTAACTTAAAGGCCCCAACGATGAAAATCAATGCATCCGAAGATGTTATCCTCAAAAGTCAAAACTTCAGACTAGATCTTGACTGTGGCGTAAAGAACTACAGACTGGCGTACATATCAGATCACCAATTCACCAGTAGACGTAAGTATGGCGATTTTAATGACGTCAAGTATCACAAGCTTGGCCGTACTGTAGCAAGCTTCAAACCTGCAAGTGTAAGGACCAGTGAAAATGTTTTGGGTGAAGTGGCCTCAGCTTTTTTTTTCTAACCAAAAAATGGTTGAGTAGCAAGGATGGCTACATTTTTTTTATATATTTGATGTAATGTTGAATGCTTTCAACCTTTCATCAAAGTTAAATCTCATGCTAGTTTTGTGAGAAATTCAAATATTGCACTATTAAGATGAGGCGATATCAAGTGGAACCCTGAAATCCGAGATCCTACTCCCAAACCTGTGTATAAAAGTTGGTTAAATATTTTACATTTTCTCAAAAAAATACTATAGAAGAAGGGACCAACTAGGTGGACACCCCCCAATTGCTACGCAGACACCCCCTTAGCCAAATTTATTAAATTTGAGATTATTATTACGCTAAAATATGAAATAAAATCAAAGTAATAGTTTAGCATACACTTGTATTTACAAGGGCTCCAAATATACAACAAACCTGCCTCATTTGTGACACAGTCAAGAGTCAAACCAATAAATGAAGGGAGCAATTGGTTTAACTCCTAACTGCGTCACAAATGAGGCAAATTTGTTGTGTGTTTGCATCACTTGTAAATGCAAATGTACACTAAAGTATTGCTTTGATTTATTTCATATTTCAGTGTAATAATAATCTCAAATATAATAAATTTGACTATGAGATGTCCGCGTAGCAATTGGGGGTGTCCACCTAGTCGGTCCCTAGAACAATTAGGCACACCAATTTTGATGTAGCAAAAAAGCGATAATTAGCACAAAACGTTTTCACTGGTAAGGACGGACCTACACATTTAGAGTGCGTCATGTTTGGTCACCAGGAACTCCCCGTGGTAATTGGCGTTGCTAAAACAATGGCCTGCATTGTTCCTCGTGCTCGCCGGAGCTTTGCACACATCATGATGATCCTTCGCTGACCCGAAAATAATAGTTAGAAACTAGGCCGACTGTTGAGATTTCCTGACGAATGAATTTTCTAGCCAATATACAATGCAGGTTTGCGTTGACTAGTTTCCCTGATGGACACAAGCTCCGGAAAAGGTACCCCTTGCACTACTCGATGCAACGTCATATTCACTAAAAAAGGGACAACTCTTACAAATTGGGACTTCTGTTTTTTATTTTTTCTTCCGAGAATGTCATATTCATTGAACTGAAATCCAATGACTATTTTCCAATGAAATGTGATATTTGGATAGAAAGTCTAGAATTTTGGACATAAGTTCATTAAGTAGGTTTTAGGTTACCTCCTTAATTGAATTAAGCCGGACTTTCTGGATTCAGGTGAAAAACAAATGGGACCCATGCTTTTCCCCTCTTAATGAATATGATGTTATGCCTGCCTATCTGGGGCAAGTTGCTACCTCCCGGTCGACTCCGACGTCGGCACCACCGCACCACCTCGTGGGGGAGAGACTGGACTGGAGCGCATATGCTGTCCCCCAACCCAACTCGGTCGCCGATTTGCGTGTTCGATACGATTTTTCAGTGCATGTCTGAACTCCGGGCAATTCGGTAGTCATTCAACTCGTACTAGATCGCACAGCTTGGATTCAAGGGCGTCCTTGGGATTGCCAGTGTGCACAGATTGTAGTATGCAAGAGTTCAACAAGTACTAGACTTGCTAACGTCCCTTGGCGTTAAGTTATCATGGAGGTTCAATTGGAGGAAGTTCGGTTTGAATCACCAGTTTGAAACTGTGAAGCTGATCTAATCAGTTTGGGGTTTGGTGCAGTATTGGAAGGTTATTAAATCGCTCCTCTCGTACGTGATTAGGCCATAAAAATGGCTCCAATTAGCATACTAGATATTGTAGGTGACAAAAGCGGGACTAGGTATGTAGTATCGTTTCAGGAGCGGCCGCTGTCGACAACTCAGATTGAAGCCACCGAAACGGATCCAGCCTGTTCCGCAGAGCCCAACCTTGCTCTTAGCCTGGACGAAACAACTCTCACACGGGACTGCCGAATTCTAGAAGCACCGTTCTCTGACAGGGACTCAGACAGGGACGGAGAAGCCGAGGTTAATGCAAGCCTGAGAGAAGAAGTTCAATCGCACCACCAGTCTTTGCTGGCCGGAAGCTCAACAGTGCCGTGGTTACTGGCAGATCGTCAACCAAGCCCCCGCCGGAAAGCATCATCATCGTTTTGCGAACCGGATTTTATGAGACACAGACAATCTGATATGGTAGGATCACCACACTCTAGATAAGATACTTCTAGTATCGTGAAGTGCTACTATTGTTCAGGACTCACAGTTTCGATCGCAACCTCGATACACGCCGCTGTCAACTTCAAATTACTCGCGCAACTGTTGTAATTTAGTGAACCTTGACGTTGCCAGTTTACAAGTTCCTCAAGTTTGGGGGTGTTATACAAGTGGTGCTTGGTTAACGTCCAACCTTTATAACTGACACAAGAAAACTCGATTCTCAGCGATTCCCAGTGAGAATCGAGAAAAGTTTTATCTGTGAAATGATTTGATAAGATCACAATCTCACTCCCCTTTTGCCTAAAATGTGTATTATGAGTTTGGTTAAGTTCAAGTGTTTGGTGTTTGTGAATGATAACATTTGCTTTTCATCAACGCCCAATCTGACGAATCAACTAGACAGGTGCCATTGGTGGGAAAGCATTAATTTTTAGAGTTGCAATCACTACAACTACGGGGAGTAATGCGAACGGAATGCTGGTTTATAAGCAATGTTTGGATCCGGTTAACATTTTTTTCCAGCCCGAAGTGTTGACCTTGTTCAAGCACTTAGCACCACTGCATTGACATAGTGGAACTTGACGCAGAGCGGGAGAAATGTCTCCGAGGAGATTTTGCGACATGATCAACTCCAACCGGCGTCGACGAGTGAGGAGCTTCATGAATCTGCTGCCAGCCTGGTGTATGAGAGTGGCCAGGTACGTTAGCATTTTAGTTAGAATCCTAGACCTGCTTTGCGGAATACATACCGTCCCATACTTGCTGAAATTGGGTCTACTGTGTCTTATCTTTAGTTGTCACTTACTAGTTATTGGTGAGGTGACTGGGGTTGACCAAAGTTTTCTTCGATATAGTTTGAATGTCTGATGATGTCTGTGTCTTTGCAGCAGCAGCTGTTGGTCTCGCATTCGGAGTTCAGTTGGTTGAGTGAAGAGAACAAGAAACTGAAGAGCGAGCTTGCTTCTCTTCGGAAGGAGAAGCATAATCATGCCCTCGCACTCGTGGATTCGCGAATTCAGCCGCGGACGTCAACAGCATTTCAGGTAACAGAAAATCCGAACTTTGGCCTGATCAGTAATATTGGGTTTCAAAATAGCCAATTCTGGAGTTGGAGGTTCTCATTGTTGGAAAGAAATTGCCATGTGGCGCACTTCCAACCATTCCAAGGGCAGGATTTACAGTAGTTTATGGAACGAACAATCTTCAAAACGAGTGATTCCAACATTGGCCAAGGAGACCGAAAAGTGAGGCAAATATAGGCGAATAGAGGACACTTTTCGGAACGCATCGTCCCTCCAGTTTCTAATGGAGGAAGATAAACTCAGCTGTTGAAACCAATCACGTAAACGAGCCTTCGAGCTCAAAGGGATCAAGTTGAATGCTCATGCATGACCGACAACTTCACCATGAGAAAGATTTTGCAAGAATGCAGCTGTGCCACAAAGCAAGTTCTGTCCAACGATGAGACCTCCATCAACGGATCTGGCTATTCTGGAATCCACCTATGCACGGATCACGCGCCATCTTCATGCTTTGCAATCGGAGATTTTATCTTCATTTTTCCAAAAGTGGAGACTCAAATTCCTGGATTGACAAGTTGCAAGTTGAGTGAAGATAGGATTACAGATTAAGCACGGTCCCGTAGCTCCTCCCGTTCCAGTATTGGAATTGCTGGCAGGATTCATTCAAAATTGACAGTTATTTCACTCGTACAGTAATCTGAAACCCGCTGTTGCAGTAACAAGTACCTCAGTCTCAACTCTCAAGAGATTTGCACAGTTTGAGTGTTCTCAAAAATCACAGATTTTTGAGTTTTTTGCTCGCCCTTGCTCTCCTTAATTAAGTTGGCTGCGTTGCGACCGAACCTGTAGCAGGAAACGGAAGAATTTTTCGAAAGATCGTCCGAGTCACAACCTGGTCGTGAGGATGAGTCGACGGCCATGGCTGCTGTGGAAGTGGACGAATCGGGAGCTCGCAACAACACTGGAGAAGAATTGCATAGGCAACTGTCGTTTTCAGAAGGAGACGATGGTGACCCGGCATTAATTGCATTTGGCTCCAAAAGGTCTCAAGTTGAAGACCCGACAACATCTGCCGCCGCAGCAGCAGCCCCACCACCAAAGAAGCAGCGGCACTATCAGAAAGTCCCTGCTGCAGTATGTAGCTCTTCTGAGAACATCTCCAAACTGGATACCGAGGATCATGCACCCGTGCGCAAGCCCCGTGTGTCCGTTCGAACCCGTTCCGATTCCACCACGGTAAGCTTAATTACTGCTTGGCATTTGGCAACGTATCGCCCTTAGTCAGAAACACCATAAAAAATACAGCAATGAGATACTAACTGTTCTTCCAACCTAGAGGTCGGAAAAATGCTGTGTAAATCTCTTCAAAACTTGTTGTAAAAATGGGATTTACACCAGTGCAATTGCTGCCACTCAAGATTCATAAAGATCACCCGGCCGAGGTTTTCGAAATGAATATACCTTGCAGAATGGCAATGTTGAAGGTCTAACGGGTCTTCTCACGATCCTAATTGTGGCGCTTAATTTGGTGGTGATCGACAATTAATGGTGCAGATGGGTGATGGCTGCCAGTGGCGAAAATACGGTCAGAAAACGGCGAAGGGAAATCCCTGCCCGAGGGCGTACTATCGCTGCACAGTACTTCGGGGATGTCCTGTTCGGAAGCAGGTATGTTCACTTGCACTTCATGAAGAAGTGTGAATAAAGATTGATACCATCCATTATATTTCTTGGCTGGCGCTTACAACCTCGTCACCAGTGGAGAGAGCAACTTAGAACGTTCGATATCTGGAATGACACTGGTTGTCTGGGATGTCGTAAGACAATTGTGATTGTAACTAGTTGAAACGACGTTATCAAGGACAGGCATAAAAGTCTGTGTAACGATCGAGAACAGCATTGATACGTCGTTAGTTAGGGCGTGGTGTATAGTAATGTCACAAAAGTGTCGTACTTAGGCCCGGTACAGACCAGGACGTCCAGAGCCAGCGGACAAAAGCCCTTGTCAATGTTTCATCTGGTGGAGTTTGGAGGAAAATTGTTATGTCCTCATAGATTTGTTTGTCTGTCTAGTTTTACACTGAAATAAGATGTTCAATGGAGGTGTAGTTTTATTCCTTCTATTCTCACTTGACATGGTTTTATTTTTGCCTCACATGAAGTGAGAGGAAGTGTTTTATCCAATGAACAAGATTTGGAGTCACCTCCCAAAGTGACCTCAAATTTTGTGCACTACAAGTGAACCCCTCTCCAATTGTGACAATGGTTGATGACATGAACTCATAGTCAAGTGGACGTAACGCGGACGTAACGGGATATTTGTTAATTTAGGAAAAATGGTACATTTTGGGACTTTCAAGATGTGAGTCAGGAAGTTTGAAGTGATCACCTCAAACCAACACGTGCCCTCACCTGAGAGGAGGGATTTGCAAGGGAAAAAATCTTAGTGGCTCAGATTGAATCTGATACTTTCCAATCTAGTTTTAAAGTAACTTTTTGGATTTGAGGGGAAAACAAAGTGGGACCCTTGTTTTTCCCAAATTAACTAATATCACGTTACGTCCCTCCTGCATCCAATGTGAATGCTATATTGCACCTTAGGATTGACGAATGAGAATGCTTAGGCTTTTATCCAGTGCCTCTAGATGTTTTGGTCTGAACCGGGTTAGCACCTTTGGTATAAGTTGAAACTGGCAAAAGCTTTCAACGCTATATTTGTTAAATTGGGATAAACAAAGGTACCATTTTGTACTCCACCTTAAACCCAAAAAGCTACCTTAAACCATATTCAAAGGTATCAGATTTAGTCTGAGCCACTAAGATTTTTTCCCTCGCAAATTTCTCCTCTCCGATGAGGACACATGTACCAAAAAAACGCCAAAGTTTCGATTAAGGTGACCACCTTAATATTTCAAAAATCCCAAAGTGTACTGTTTTTCCCAATTTAAGAAATATGGCGTTTTTCTAGTATTGAAGATTGGTCATGACTATTAATGGGTACGAAACTATGAATGTGAGAATGATAATTTGAGGTTTCGGTTAATGCAGGTTCAGAGATGCGCCAATGACGCATCGATATTGATAACAACCTACGAGGGAGCACACAACCACCCGCTTCCCGACGCAGCGGAGGCCATGGCGTCCACGACCTCCGCCGCCGCCAGCATGCTTCTCTCCGGCTCCACCACCAGCGAGGTGGCGCGCATGGCTGGCGTGCCAGAGCATTACCTCGACCAGAAGCCTCAGGCACTCGGCTCTGAAAACTCTTCCACATTCGCAACTTCAACCTCGTTCCCCACCATCACGTTGGACTTCACACGCGACCCCACCACCCAGCTCAGCCTCCGCTTGGGATCGTCGACAAGCTCACCTGCAACTCAAAACCAGTTCGCATCCTGGCCTGGTAACAACAACGAACACACCTCAGCAACCAGGATGACCATGGATCTCCACGTGTCTGCCCCTCGACCTGCTTTTCTCAGACCCCATTCTTCTTCTACCACCCAAGTTATTTCAATGCCGAGCTTAGAAATCAGTCATGCGAGGCAGCAACAGGTGCAGCAGGAGTTGTCTGCGAAGATGGCGTCATTTTTGAGTCCCGGAGTTATGAAAGTTGGCTCTGTTAGTGCCGCCATCACCGACGATCCGAAGTTCACTGCGGCGTTGGCAGCAGCCATCAACTCCATCATCTCCAAAGACAATCATAACAGCAGTGGTACTGATGCGCCTGTTGCTCGTAGCAACTCCTGTCATACAAATCTTTTTGATTTGAATTCGGAGAGACGACTGTTGCCGCATTCTGTAGAAAAAACAGTCGTGACGACGTCGCTTGAATTGGACCTTGGATTGGCCCGAAAAGATCATCTATGACATAAAATCTTCGAGCTTTTCGATGAAGCAATCATTCTAGTTGAACTGTCTAATATGAAGTGATTTGAACACCTTTCGCTGTTTCAATCTACAGGTTTGTTGAATCCAAAATTTGGCACAATGTCATCTAAGGTAGGAGCGGCTCATTATTGGATCATCTAAGGGCTGAAACTGAATTTTGGGAAGGTGAAACTTTTTGAAATGTTTTTCAGTAAATTTTCAATTTCAAAGATCAGGGGAATTGGCATCTGACCTAAGTTGTTTCATATTATTTGGAGCATTGTGGAATTAGTTATAAAATTTTGAAGTTGAAATGGCGTAGGGCTTTCTAATGACCTCTTCAAATGTACAAAATCCAGAAGTACAGTTACATAGGTCCATTTTTGGCATTCCAAAGAAATTTGTATCATAAAAAATATAAATGGCATTTAATTCTCACTCATATTTTTGGTATTTGATTCTTATACAATCCCAATCAAGCATACCAAATTTCAGATACTAAAAACCAAAATCTTATTTTTGGCGAGTTACTTTAATTAAAATTCATGGTTTTACATGAAAATTGATTACAAAACATTGGTGATGAGTTTTTGAGATTTGATTGCACAAATATGTAGGAAACATCCACACACATCTTTCCATTTAACAAACATCTTACATCTTCAAAAAGTTCAGAGTTCCTTTAATAAAGATTTGAATGTTGAGGTGATCATGACCAAATTAAAAAAAATAAACATCTCTTTATGGAAATTATATTTTGTTATTTAACCCATACATTATGATTGGGTTTGTACCTTTGAGCATGATGGTGTATTTATTTTGCCAAAAGCTAATTAAAAAATTTGATATATTTGTTTTTCTAAATTTGATCATGAACATTCCAACATTAAAATTGCTATTGAAGGAATTCAAAAGCTTTTGAAGATGTTTTTATCATAGAAGATGTGCATATGGAAGTTTCCTACATACTCATGCAATCAAATCTTAAAAATTCATCAACAATGTTTGTCAATCATTTATCATGTAAAATCATGGATTTAGTACAAAGTAATTAATCAAATATGATATTTAGGGTTTTTTGAACTACAATATAGTAAGCTTGATTGGAATTGCACAAGAATTACACAACTAAGATGCTAAGACAAGAAAATACTAACTATGCTCTATATTATGCAAGTTCTTTTACTTGCAAAATAGGTACGTACCTATTTTTATTAGATGGTACTGTTCATCCATCCTTGTTTAGATTTTGTGAGATTTATTTATAAATTTCAAAAGTTAGAAATATATATGGCTCAAGAAGAGTTTGCTTTGCCATTAACATATTGGGAGTTCTATGTATGTTTTTGTGTTACACGTAGTTTTTAGAGAAGAACACTTTAGCACCTTCTACCTTAACTTTGGATTGAAATTGTTGCAAAGTACAATGTATACAGGTGAGCTTAGTCATATGAAATGATATGATTAAGCAATTGCGGAGTTTGTTTGGTCACATTAGGATTAACCACTAAAGACCTTAACATCCTCAAAAAGACCTTGATTACACCTTGATGAAATTTAGTTGCAAAAGTAAAGCTTGATACTAAATTTTTATTCATTTTTCAAGATTTGTTAAGTTCCAAAATTTCATTAATTTCTACAATTGCAAACTAAAAGTGTTTGAATCAAAATTTCAAACCGTTGATTTTCTTTCTTGTCCTTCTTGGTTTTAAAAAAAAAAATGTCAATGATTGCTTATGACTTGAACCTTAATTTTGGTAAACTTTTTGAAACCATTATAAACTTTTCTAATTAATAAAGTGGTGTTTATGGTTTACACTTATAAATCACAATTAGAATTATTTCATTTTCCATCAAAAGTACTACAATCTATCAACAATAAGTGTAAGTGCTTATACAAAGGTTGTTTTTATATTAATAGTGGTTTTTTTTACTTAATTTGACTTCAAACTTATAACTAATTATAAGATATATTTATTACTAGTATCAATTGTCAACTAATTAGTTTTTTTTGTCACATTTATCAAATTTTTTAATATTGTGTCATAAAACTACAACAATCACATTTTATCTTGAAATTAATTGATATTTCCTACATCCGTATATTATATATTATAATCTCATCTACAAAAAATACAAAATTGAAACTTAACCCTTCAATGACCATAGGGCATAGTATACACTGCCATATAATTGGCATTTGCTATTAATAAAAAGTTTTAATTTGGGATCTCAAGTAGCTCACTAGAACCACTTTGACCTATTCTCCAACTTCTTTGATAATCTCAAATGAAAGAAAGGTGTGAATCTATTCCAAATACAAGGTAAACATCTTGTATTGCACTAGTTGCAACAGCACGCTCAGACGTTTAGGGGTTAAATATAATATTAAAGTACAAGTTAAACTTGAGAATGATAGTTGGGTATGTGACCACTGAATTCGTGTTTGAGAAGTTACTCCTTAAACATCACACCAAACCCCTCAACTTAATTGTTCAGTGTCTTTTGAAAATTTGTGATGTTCAAGGGTTAAGATGGTAGACTCTAAAACAAGGGACCTGATCTAATATCTCTTACACTGACCTTTTTACAAACAAGGATTCAAATACTGGCATTCATGCGATTGGTTGGATTGAACCTCCCACTTTGAAATTGCACAAAAAAATTCATAAACGGTACTGAAAAAAATTATCTCAACAAAACATGGCTCTTATATGTCAAGATCTCTCCGAATCTCTCTATACATTTCCACAAAGTCACCCCTAATCATAGAAAAATGCTTAAAAGTGACGCAAAGAGCGAGCAAACTCAGTCTGACGAAACAAATTAAGGTTTAAGCTTATAGGAGATCGAGACTAGAACTCGCCATACAAGGAAATGCCAGATTTTCGAATATGGTTACTATGATGTTTGCCAGGACTATACAGTTTCTCAGACCTATTTCATAAACTGCTGTAATCCAAACAGCTGTAGTAAATAGTTGAAGAGGAGGGCACTACCGTATTCGTGAGTATTGTTAACCTAAGAACATGTACTAAAATATAAATGTTTCATAAAAGTAACTGTAAATATTGAAATCTGGACAATCACTCATAACCATTTCCATTTGAGAAGGCTGTGAATTCCTCAACACAGAGCAACTAGGGTTCAAGCCCCATTCTTGCATTAAAGTTTTTATGCCACGCTCTTTGCCAGATTGTAGCTTACCTTGGAGACTCCCTTTTTCACACGAATTTGAGTGACCTGCATCAAGATCAGAACGTTATCAAATTCCAACAATCATACATAACCCCCTCAAGAAAAGCAGTGTATTATTTCTAAGCAAACAGCCACTCACACTGCTAAGATTAAAATAATGAATAATGGCTACACTAAAAAATAATGCATTTAGGTTGCCTTACCCTGTAAAGTTATCTCATGAATCATTGCTTGGACTCTCTGGATACTAGGATTTCACATGGTTTAAGGCTTGGACGCCGCTTATTGTTAAGATTTGTTTATTGCAGTAATTGTCGACGAAAATTATTGTGGTACCAGTAAATATTTTTTTAGTGTAAGATGTCAAAGAAACTGCTGTGGGGCAACTTAAGATTTTTTTTCAATATGGAAAAAGAATGGAGCATACCTTGACTTCTCCGACTTCGGAAATGTCAGAAACATGAGTTCCTCCACAAGGGCACCCCGGGTTTTCACCCAAGCAAACAATCCGTGGGCAACTGTCCTGCACCGTTTAGACCTTAAGAATCAGCTTCAATCTCAACAACGACGTTTTATGATCGTTTTGCAAATTCTGGAATATATCACATTCCCTTGAAAAAATATGACAAACCTTGGCAATGTAGGCAGGCAAACTTCCACCACATAAAGCTGCAGCGTCCGAATAGGATGCAATCATCGCTCGTACCTGCAAAGGTTTCCGGAGAAAAGTGTTCATTCCTTGGCAACTCACAGAAGATTTATCTGGAGACAAGTGCAGTAAAATCCAAGCCTTGCTGTTCTATGTACCTGACCGCCCAACAATACTTGTCGATTTGCTTCAGTTTCCAAAGCAGCCCGCTTGTTCTCTAACTCTTTTGATGGTATTACTCCCTTGTACTCTACAAAAGGGCTGGCACAGAAACCTCACATCATTGAAGAATTTAGGCATCACAAAAATAAGCAACTATAAACACCACCAACTGCAGAAGCAATTACAGTTTAAGACAACTCAAGCTAAAATTAGAGGGTCCCACTTTGGAAGCGAATAGTGAAAAAAAAGTAAATTTTGAAACACGTACGGTACAATTTCTTACAGACAAAGCATACCTTTCAGGAAAATGATGGCCTTTTCCTGGCTCCAGTGATCCAAGTCCGACAAAGCTCAAACAGGCATCAAGGAGATGACCAGCTGTATGCAGTCTGCCCTTCCCAAGAATCACCAATAACTAACAAGTCAAGATATTTTCAAAATAAGATTTTTTGGAAAGAAGCTCCAGAAACATGATCACACTTCACAACAAAATGAACAGCAAAAAAATTCCCGGGAATTCTGCACTACATTCCATCGCCACAAAGAATTGGGTCGATGAGTAATAAACCTAGAGTTTAGTGATCGCCGGACACCGTCTACGAAAACTTTGACTCCATCTCCAGGTTTGAAGCCAGTTGCCTCCGCC
Source organism: Ulota crispa (assembly GCA_963920765.1). Taxonomy (NCBI): domain Eukaryota; kingdom Viridiplantae; phylum Streptophyta; class Bryopsida; order Orthotrichales; family Orthotrichaceae; genus Ulota; species Ulota crispa. The sequence continues at coordinate 12,681,555 of OY987244.1, read as the reverse complement.
CCGGTTGTACCATTATAATTTCCATAGTGGTATACCTGCGGAGCACAAACATCGGAACAGTTTAGAACTCATAACAAATGTTACTACAGCCCTTCTCAATTGATACTGATCTGGTTTAGAAGAAGACAGGCAACCCATGCTGTCATGTACAATTTTTTTAGGGAAAATTTCACGGATACCCCTGAAGTTTGCAATATTTAAATAGATACCCCTGCTTCTTCAGGAATTACACAAATACCCTTGGACCGAAATTTTCAGGCATTTGTTTTGTTGCGCATGCCACTTCCCTTCTCCCTTTGTGCGCACGCATAACAAGAAGAAGTAATGTGCGCATAAAGGAAGAAGGAAGTGACATGAAAAATGGAAAAATGCCTTAAAAGTTTGGTCCAAGGGTATTTGTGTAATTTCTGAAAAAGCAGGGGTATCTATGTGAAAATTGCAAACTTCAGGGTTATCCATGAAATTTTCCCATTTGTTTATATCAGAGTACAGTATTGAATTTTGATTGTTAAGATTCTTTAGCATACTTAACTTAGAATCAGCACCAATTTATTTCAAGATGGTAGCAATAGATATTACGGTACTCTCCAAGAACCTACAATCAGGTCTTGCAAATTAGGTGCCGAATTAATATACGGAAGGATCAAGTTTTTTGGATGCATGTCAAAAGTACCATTCGCAGTCTTACGAAGCATTCACATCATCAGTGAAGGTTGAAAGCTTACCACCCCGGATTTTGCACGAACGTCAGTGACCCAGAACTTGATGGTCCCGTCTGATGTTTCAATAGAGCCCGTGTCAAATGGTTGCCCTCCGCCTTGAGGATACAAAATCGTTTGATCCAGTACCACTGCCACCCGCTCTCCTTCCTGTCTACAAGGAACACAACCCAGAGAAAAAGCAACAAAATCACGATACCAAACAAGAAGAACTTCGCTGATGCACAAAAAATCCTGGCTCACACAAAAGAATTATCCTAAAAAATCCCGGTGTTTCTCCTTCCAAGCCCTAGAAGTAACAAGGGAAAATTTCATGGATACACCTGAAGTTTGCAATATTATCATAGACACCCCTGCTTTTTCAGAAACTACACAAATACCCTTGGACCAAAACTCTTAGGCATTTATTTGTTGTGCTTGTACTTTCTTCATGACCAATGTTGAAGAAGGGAATGTAATGAAACAGAAAAGAAGCAACATACGCACAAAGGAAGAAGGGAAGTGGCATGCACAACAAAACAAACGCCTGAAAATTTTGGTCAAAGGGTATTTGTGAAATTTCTGAAAAAGCAGGGGTATCTTTGTAATTATTGCAAACTTCAGGGGTATCCATGAAATTTTCCCTTCTAATAAACAGGCTACCGACATACGAAATCTGCTATTTCTAAACCCTAACCCTAACCCTAACCCTAATTCACTACATCGCAGGAAACTACAATTGCTTTCACCAGCAAAGCGACCAGCTCCGAGCAGAGGCATGCACTGACAACAACCAGCCAAGTCCGAAGAGAACTATTAAAAAACATAAGCGAAATTCAAAACATAAGAGCTAGTAATCGCGAGAGCAGCACCGTGATGACACCGAGCACAGTAGCGGTCGATTGCAGCTTCTGCATGTGGTCGAAGTAGGTCAACTGGGTGGGAGGAAGAGCACCATCAGCAGCAGCTGCAGACTCCATAGCTCCTGGCAGAATCAAAAGGCAAAAAAGCTACAATCGATTCTGGAAACAATAGGGATTGCACTCCGAGAGAGTGTCGCTTGTTTAGACCTTTGCAGTGTCTGAATTTCTGCTCAAAATATTAGGCCCCTTGTAAGAGTTGAAATTAGATTATGTAGATCGCCTCCTTGCTTTTGCTCTAGTACTTTCTAGCAGAGTTTGCGGATTTTTTCTGCAGTGATGTCTGTAGGAGAAGGATTTTAGTCTGCTTTGAGAACTACTGAAAGTTAAGAATCTTTCTGCAAAGCAGTACCGGAGACGAGAGGAGGGCTCGATAAATCCTAATGGGGTTTGGAATGATGCGTTATCAGAGAATTGCTCTCTTATCAGATTTGATTACTCTTCCAGGTTTACTGTCTATCCTCTCCAATACACGGGCTTCTCAATGCACTCTGATTTTCTGGCGTGGAGAAGGGATTTGTACACAACGTGAGAGATGGTAAAGATAAACAGAGTGTGTGCAATAAGAGAGGGTGAACGTTCTAGAACCCCTAAACCCTAAAGCTCTTCTATAGCTACTGCAAGTGAGTATGGCAGTATATAAGAGTTTCTCCACTGCAGAACGTAAAGAGAGTTAAGAGACCGGCAATACCGAGCTTCACATATTAAGGGCCATGAGAGATCTGATGGTACTTAGCCTCTAAATGTCCAAGGGTGTAGGTAATTTTGAAGTTTTTGAATTGTCCTTGTAAGATCATTATTAAACATCAAAATAAAATAGTAATCATTGAATCTTGAACTTCAAGGTCTCTAAATGGCATTATCCAAAAAGAATCCAAAATGGCCACGCGGATTTTAAGATATTTGTGATTGAATGATGATGAGTATGGAATTTTTTGCTTTTTTTTTAGCTGCTTGAAACTTCTAATGGAAATTGGCAACTTTTGCATACAAAATTGGGAGACAACCACTTAGGATGCTTTAATGTTTATTGTTGTTACTTCAAAACCAATGGCCCTTCTTCCAAATCCACGACCACAATTTCACAAATGAGTTTGCAACGCAACTGTCAAAACGCAACTGTCTAATACAAAGAAATTTTCAACTTCAATTATAGACCAAAAATCATTATGAATGAAAGAAAATTCAATGGTGAAAGGATCCTAATTTTTATAACAAAGACATTCCAAGTGAAATTAGTCCAAAAGCATTTTTAGATTTTGTTAGATGTCAAAATTTCAGTAAAAAGGCTCTTATTGCCCAAGGGAGTGCCCAAGAGAAATTTTCACCTTTTGCTCAACTTGATGCCCATCTTTTCAATGTAGCAACTTCTCATAGGCTCTGTGACATTATTCATGACACTATTCATGACACTTTTCATGGCACTATTCAAGACACAAAATGTATGCTTGCAATTAACCTTCCACCAAAATCAATTGGAATAAGATATGGAAGAAGTTGAATTTGAACAGCAAAGCTAACTTCAACGCGCAACTTTTCCACAAAAATAACCTCAAAACAATAAAATCTACAACTTCAACATGGTTTCAAAGTTTCCTAAAAAATTTTGGACACCAAAATCTGGTGCCTTGGGCATTTAGGGGTTAATATGTGAAGCTCAATATTGCGGGTCTCTTTAGGCTTTGCAGTGGAGAAGCTCTAGGTAAAGTACCCCATGGTGGACACAATTGGTGGTTTCACATGTTAACCCTTAAATGCCAGGGCCCCTAATCATGATCTCCCTATACTGTAGAGCTATAATGCTTAGGCTATGCCCAGCCTATAGTATTGCTTCAAAAAGTGTGAAAAATCAATAGTGTATGCTGCCCACATGAAATTTGTATAAAGGGTAGGAGGGGACTTACAACCATGGTTGTGAATATTCTCACAAATTTTAGTTTTGAAAAACATAAGGACTTTCAATCAATCCAATTTTGGCACTCCGTGGTGAAGAATCTTGCAATGACTGCTTTTGAAAAAAAATTGAATTAAAAAAGCTTTTTTCCTAACCTCCAAACTATTTTTTTTGCACCAAAAGGAAGATAATCATCTCCTTCAACATTTAGGGGTTAACCCTTAAACAACCACAAGGCTCCGTAGCACTTGGGCTATATAGTATACATACGGTGAAAATGGGGGTGCTAGGGTGCAATGCAAGCAATGGTTTAGTAATTGGGGTGGTTCGATGCAATTGGTTTGGTATTGCGCTACGGTTGCAAATTTCCTGTGAAGATCCACCGCGGGGTTTCCAAATTTGCGGATGCACTTCACTTGCTACGATGCGGCAGGTGACCCAAAGATGGATAGAGGCGAGGGCGCTATACTTGCCACGGTGCTTGCCACGTCTGGCTGGATACACTTCCACGAGGGTGGAGGGAGTTTGATCGTACAGATTATTTTCGTTGGTTGCAATGAATGGATAGAACATGTGCTCAGCTGGTCATTGAATTTGAAGCCCCAAACGTGCAGTTTCATGAGCAGACAATTGTACTAGTAAATGCTGGTTAATATTCTTCCTAGGAGAACGGTCACGGACAGTAGGTGGCCTTGCCGTACAGATTCAAGTTGGGCATTGTCTTTTGCTAGTGTTTCTTTTGTTGAAGTGTGGGATTTTTGTGTTTCGTTGCCCTAGATTTCCCAATGACTTTGATTTTGCGACCCAGTGGTTCACTGGCATTAAGTAATGGTGTTTGCCTCATTTGCCGTTTCTAGAATTACAAGTATTGATGCCATTGCCTACGGAGTGGTTTGACCACAACACACACGGTTCTCCAAAGCTTGCATTCCTGGTACAAAGAATACCCCAGTCAAGGAGACAAATTTTATTTGGCACTCTCTTAGCCGCTCCAAAAAGGTTGATATTCCTTGGTGTAGCGAAGTTTTTGTCATTCAAATTTCATGCAGGTTCCTATGTATCAATTCCAACACAACACACGTTTGAAAACATCCTAGTAATGTGTTGGGATGCCTACAAGAATTCACATCCTACAAGTCCTCCCACAATAAGGCAGAGCTTGGTGGGAATTGCAAGATTGCTGCTGCATATATAATATGGTGTGCTTCGCCATATCTCAAGCTCTGAACTTGGAAAGCGTTGTCTGAGTTGGGTTTTGATCGAAGGTGGGCTAGTCTCTGTCCAAAATTACTCAAAGTATGTCAGAATTATAATCTCAGTAGTGAGAAGCAAAGGGGGTAGTGTGGTTTTCAAGTTGACAAAATCTACTGCTTCAGGCATACTGTTTGCACCTTACACAATGTTCCGGCAATTCTACTGGGGGCTGGAGCCCACTGCAAACAACAGTAAGGTGCAAAGGCCAATTGAGACCGGTTCACAATTTCTCCCGGCTACTGTGAAGTGCTCCCGGAAGAAGGAAATTTAACCGACTAGTCAACCACCACCTTCTCCACATTATCCATGCACAAAATGAACCACCACAACAACAAATTCATCGCAGAAAAACTTCTTCTACACTTCTTCATTCCGCAAGCGGCATCCCCCTCAATATTGGGAATCACCTCACTGTATCTCCGGGCTTGGACCCGCAAACACGGACCCAAAAAAAAACCGTCACACACCCATTTTGGAACATTTTGACGAGCCGCCATTCAAACCGCCGCACGTACGTAACTAACGGCCCAAATTCCATACTCCCTCCATATCCCCACCACACTTGCCACCTCAGGAATAAGGGGTCCACGTCTACATCTCAACACCTGACCTTGCTCCGGGTGTACACCTTGCCCATAAATACGTAACCATAGACTGTTTGACATATAATCTTCTGCAACTCTTTGCAAAACAATTGCATGCAGTTGCCAAACATCTTGAATCAACCGCAAACAAGCTAGTACAATCCTCCCCAAACGCAAGCAAAAGTCAATACCCACAGATCTTACAAATACGTGATAAACCCAGCGTATTGGCCACAGCGGCACTCTGGGTCATTTAAGGGTTAATCCAAAGTATAAAGCTTGAGATAAATACGGTAGTTAGAAAAAATCCATTCAACATGTGGGAGAGGTGAAATACAGTTAAAAGTGCATTATATTGTTTGATAAATTGGAAAAGTGTTGGATGTGACTCATAAGGGACATTAGGTGCCTCATTAGTGCCATACCATTACTTCTGGTTGTACTTGTGAATACTCATAATGAACAATACGAATGGTTAGTGAAGACACTTCTAACAATTTAAACTGGTTATTTTGTTTATTCATTGTGTCCAAGTGGGAATCCTTTTATAGATGTTGCATTGGCCAATGCAACCATGTCAACATAGAAACATTGATGCCCATTTAAAACAAATGATTTATTACAATGTAACAATTATGAGTCCATAAATGGTCAAAATGACTCTCATTCTAGATCAAACATGTCAAAATTTGAGCCCTAATTTTTCTTCCTCCAAATTTTTTGAACACGTTGTATTGATCAAAAAAGGGTTGTATTCATGTTGTTTTCAATGGAAGAATTGTCCACAATAGGATAGTTTACCTTAGTGTTCACAAATGTTGCCATCAAAGTCCTCTTGACCAACTAATGTTCACAAATGTTGCTAATTGTAATAAAGACTTCAACCAATTTTTTGTATCGTTACAAAATTATACACACTAGGGTGTTGAATTTGAAGTGTTAGCTTATTATTTTACAAGGGTTGGTACACAAGCATGTACACAAGTTACTACTATTTTTGCATCTTGCACTAACATTATTCTCACATTAATTCACAAAATATAAGTGAACTAGTATGACCTATGTGTGCTATGGACACACTTTAGAAAATAACCCATTAAATGCAATAAAATATTTGTCTTTTTTTAACAAACATTTCCTTGCATTAAAGCATTATTTGTTTTGTACCCACAAAAAAAATTACCCACATAGTAAAAGGAACATCATTGTCTTCTCACACATAAAAATATTGTTTATTTTTTACCTACACAAAAATTTTACCCACATAATAATCATTCAAAAAAAATTTATACTTATTGTTTTTTACCCAAGCAATTTTTTTATACATGCCATTTTTTACTCATGCAATTTTTTACTTATGTGGCAAGTTTTTCCATAAGCAAGTATTTTCATATGCAAGATTTTTTACCCATAAGTTTTCATTATGTTGCAACTAATACAAACCGACAAACAACCTAATCTATTACATGTACACATAAAAATATTATGTGTTGTTCACCTACACAAACATTTTACTCCTCAAGGTTTACCCACATAGTAATCATTCACGTTATTATTTTTTAATTTTTAATTATTACCCACGCATTAAACCCAACCCATGTAGTTGGTTTACTTCAGGTTTTTAATATAAAAAAAGTCAGAGCATTGGTGGAGTGCCACATACCTGTGTCAAACCGACAGACAAATTTGAATCCATGTTTATAATAAACAATGCCATATCTATTATTAGTATAGATTTGCCTAACACTAGTAGAAAATCGCATTAGAATTTATGTTTTTATGTAGTGTAGTTTTTGTTGAGTTCCTTGTTTCCAACACAAATTTTACATTGGAAACAAGGAACCCAACAGAAATTACACTACATGAAAACAGAAATTCTAACGCAATTTTTTATTAGAGAAAACGGTGTTGAAGTTAACATAAACTACATGATGTTTTCATGTTTCTAACATAGAAATTTGCGGTAGAAGCATGAAAACATCACGTAGCTTATGTTGACTTCAACACCGTTTTCTACTAGTGAAGTGCACTTATAAGATATTTGAGAGTAATTTAGATGAATACATTAGAATTTGGGCATGCAATAATGTTTTAAAACAACCTCAAACAATGTGATTTAATCTTGAAAATATTATCTGACCATGCACCTGAACTAAAAAATGCATGCAAGTTGCAACATTACATGAACTTCCAAATCATTTCTTCCAAAAGAACAAATGATCATGGCCATAAAATTATATTATACTTAGGAGGAGACATGCCACCCTTTCACACTAATTGAAATAATTTTGTGTACACTAAATATTGCATTTAGATTGCCTTAAAAATTAGGTTGCCTTACCTTGAAAAGTTACTTAGCCACCTAGAGACCCATGCAACTCTTTTAATATTAGGATTTCACATGGTTTACAACCTCAACATTGCTAGTTTATTTTTCAGCATTTTCATTGTTATTGCCAAAACCTTCAAAATACATTTATTGCAATAATCATACTACTAAAATCACAAGGCCATCTTTAATATTGCACCTTGACCTCTGTAATATCACATATTCACTCTATATATATCATACCTCACAATGACCTTTGTTATATCATATCTTGACCCTTGTTGTATCATATCTTGACCCTTGTTGTATCATATCTTAACCTTTGTTATATCATATCTTGCCCTTTGTAATATAAAATCTCCAACCTTTGTGGTACTATAGATACAATCACAGTGACCTTTGTAACACCACATTGACTTACCAAAAAAATCCTTTGTATTTTATCTAAAAATCTTAATAAAAGTCTATAGGTAAATGCGTAGTATAACAGGCGCCAACCGCTAACTTAGTTATTGATGAAATTGTAGTGCCGGTAAGTATTTACATAGTGTAAAATGTAGAGAAAATAGAGTGGGGCAACCTAAATGCAATATTTAGTGAAGTTACAATAAGTTATCTGCGCTACTTAAGCCCTTTTGCACCCAGCACCATATAAAATGCAACACCAGTATTGGTGGGCTTAAAAAACCCAATTTGTATTCACATAGTTTTGATTTTGAAACTAAATATTTTGAAAGATTTTTTGTTTTAGGTTCACACTAGAGTTTTACATAAAGCAATACCAATGTTAATAGCTAACTTAACTATGTGACTCCTCCTCACCTCCATGACACTCCCTCAACAATCCTAAAATGTATGTTTTATTAACCCCTGAGCGCCTGGAGTTGTTTTAGGGTTTAGGAGAAAATGGAGGGTTTAATGGCCACCACAGCTTAGAAAATTATGTACATCCAAAAAAAGTGACCGTAGGATTTGAAAAATGACCACCTTCTTTGCTGATGGGGACTAGCCACAACTTTTTTCACAGTACTTATTGAGAGAAAAAGTGAGACAAACTTGGTATCTCCAATAATAGGATCCTGTTGTGGCGCTTACAGGTTAAGTTGTTATAATACTGTATTGTTGCTAACACTCAACAATTGCGAGTGTTTAAAGATGCCACCGTGAACTCCACATCATTTTTAGTGCTCCATAGTACTCCAAATGTGAATGCTAAGGCTCATATAGTGCGTGCCACCATAAACCAACAAAGATGCAACAATCATATTAATTATTTATAGCAACCCTAAAAATTTATATCTTTTTGTAACTACAAGCAATGAGATGTTAGAAAAAAAGTTACGAAGAGAAATTGGAATTATTGTTTGCCAAAAAAAAGTTATCATCATTCAAAAATGGTAATTGTTGGACATTTTACACTAAGAGAACAAAGAATTGGCCACCCTAGCACTCATTGCCTTAATATTAATAATTGATTTGCATGAAATTGACAAGTTGATTAACTAAATTGATAAAAATCCAAAGTGAATCGGGTTACTTAGTCAATGCATTTATGTCCATCATGACAAGTCCATAAAGTGTCATCTTAATAGTGGAGTAGATCATAATTAAAAACAAATACAACAAATTATACATGAATTTGGCCACTTTCTATAATTTGTTGGTTTATGGTGGCACGCCCTATAGCACGTTTTTGACTAGTTTGCTCCATAACACCGGGTGTGAAAGGGCCATTAATTATGAAAAATCCACTTAGAGCCAGTGCGCTGATTCTGCCACGTACTTATCTAAAACCCAGTCGGGCAGCCCGAAAAGAAAGGATGACTTACCGACCGTCCCGACTTCCGAACCCTGGCTGTTGCTCTTCCGGAGCTTCCGGATACGCAAATAACGACGCACAACCTGATCACACTCTCGCTTCGCCGTCTCTCGATCACTCTCGTAAGCACTCCGGAAATCTCTTAAGCTTCGCATTGATCCACGCACTTGAGAAAACGGCGTTTCCTCGACCTGAAATGGCCTTTATTTGGTGCATTTCGGTGCTCGGACGGCGTAGTTCAAGCTTTTGAGCTCGCGGATTTTTCATTTGCGGTGCGCTCACGTTTATTTTGGCGGAAGCTTTAAATTCGGGAGCTCTTCTTACGTGCATTTTCTTTTAGTCGTTTTACAATTGTCAGGATTGGCTGCGTGCACTTATTGCCGAGCTATGGCGGAAGGTGTGAACCCCGAGGAAGGCGAAGGAGGCGCACAGGTTGCCGGGATTGAGCCAAGCGGTGCTATTGTCCCCATTCTGCCAACTGCTGACGTCGTTGAGTCTCAGGTATACATTTCCATTAACCGCCCTAATCTGCATCAGAAGGTACGATAAACTCAGCAATTGTATTCACATTTGATTAATATAACTCCACAATCGATGCAGAAGATTATCTTACAATAGCATCGTCGTTCCAGCTCCTCTGGAATTTCTTTTATTTGTTTAGTTGGTGGACTTGGCGATTTTGAGGAATAAGCCGCCCTAATTTGTACGAGAAGGGAAGGCGGTTGCGTTGTTATTTATTGTCGAGTTTTATTAATCGAATATGAATCTGAATGCTGATTTTATAGTACGATGGCGTTGTCGTCCAGCTCCTCTGGTTTTTCATCATTTATTACAATGGCATCGTCGTTCCAGCTCCTCTGTGATTCTTTTGTTTGTTTAGTTGGTGGACTTGGCGATTTGAGGAATACACGTTGCATTAGCCGCCCTAATTTGTACGGAAGGCAGTTGCGTTGTTCTTTATTGTCGAGTTCTATTAATCGAATATGAATCTGAATGCTGATTTTATAGTATCGATGGCGTTGTCTTCCAGCTCCTCTGGTTTTTCATTATTTATTCGGTTGTGGACTTGTCGAGTCTATTGTAATGCTTGAATTTCCTTTAATAGTTCCGTTGAGAGAGGCGCGGTGATGATTTGGTTTTGAGGAACGAATTGAGACCTTTGTCGTTTTACATTTCGATCTCAAGGCTTCAATTAGAATTTTTTAGTGCTAGTTATTATTTCCTGGTGTGGATGTGCCTATTCGCATTACCAGTGGAAAACACTAAATAATGGCCATGTTATGAACATGAGTAATACTTGAGCATTGTTAGCCTTTGCATTTGTAAAGTGAATAGAGATGAATGACATTTTTATAGGTATTAAATCCATATGTTGGTATTGGTATGAGTTTATATTTGGTAATCAATGGAACATGAAACAATTCTCCAGAGGAATTGTCATATGGATCCTTTGTTACAAATATGACAGATTTTAGTTCATCTAAGTATCAATGCTCATAGTTTCATCTATCTGATGAGTTCTCTGCAAGTATTTCTGAGACCCTGGTTTGTGCATCAGAATGATGCTTATTCAGTTGTCTGCCGTTTTCAGGAGAAATCCGGTCAAACTGAGAAAGGGGAAGAGATAGCAGCTGAGGTGGATTCTGAGAAGACCACTTTTGAAATTGGTGCGCGCGTCGCATGTCTGTCAACATGGGACGAGATGTATCGTAAGTACTTGTGATCTTTGTCCTACTATTCCATTATCCAGAAGATATTATTTACTTATTTGTTTGGACAGGTCCGCTACTTATTAAACCTGCTCCCTCTCTAGATGCACACCCTTGATATTTAGAGATGCATATGAGTTGTTTTCTTGTATGTTAAAGGTTCTCAATATTTGATAAATCCTCATTTTCTCATTCATGACTGCAGATTCTGCTGAAGTTGTAGATCGGCGAGAAGCAAAAGCAAAGTTTGAGTACTACGTTCACTATCTTGAGTGTGAGCCATTGTTGCCTATTCTGCCAGTGAGTTGTTTTGTGAACGGTCCATATAAAATTTCTTGTCTGGCTAACTTGTTTATTGTTGGTGAAGCGATTTTACGTTTAGTAATTGTAATGACACGATTTTTCCGTTTCTGCTGCTGCAGATAACAAGCGGTTAGATGAATGGTTACCCAGCACTCGTGTTGAGAAATGGAGACGGGATATTGTTCCTCCTTTGAAATCAGCGTTGGCCGAGACGCTGTCACCGTTGGCCATTCCAGCATCGCCTGCACTAGGTGGCTCAGGAACTGCAGATACTCAGAGAGATACTCCGGGGACTACAGACCGCAAGCTTACGCGTAATTTGAAAAGACGATATGACGAAATTCACAATGTTCCCAAGGTATGAACCACGTGTTGCAGAGGTGTTCCATTCTCTTCTAGCCCAAAACCTAGTCTCCTTGATCGCGTGAGCATTGACCCGGAGCCAAACAACATCCTTCATTATCATGGTAGATACTAATCTTTCGAATGAATTGATAAAACCCTCTTGCCTTACAGCCTATGGAGGAGTTGGCACCGCTTGATCAATCTTTGGAGAAGGAACACGAGGAGAAAACCAAAGTAAAGAATATTCAGGTACGCTCTTTGTCATTTTTATAGAGTTGGAATAATACGGGCATACGACCAGGTCACAACTCTTGATGAAAGGACGATTACGAAGGATTCACAGCACTCAGCAATAATTGAATGATTCACCTGAATTTTTAAGTTGAATTTATATTCCTCATTATGTGATACTTCATGAAGTAAACTTTTTTGAATTGTAGGCCCAAGAGCATTTTGTGTGGTCATTTTTCTCAAAAGCGAGTTATGAGCAATCTTTCAGTAAGTGCATTATTTTTATGGGACAGTTCTTGTGAATATACATGCCTTCGCTGATTTTCTGCCTTAAAATGTTCCCTGGGTTCTGAAGATGTGTGGTTTATGGAACTCGATGCATGGTTTGACAGGTGGTGGAGCTCGGCAAGTATGAGATAGATACGTGGTATGCTTGCTAGGGCCATGTTTCAGTAATTTGCTATGACTCACTTATTATCAACAAGTCGCAGTGCTCAAATTGCGTTTTAGCGTTGGCAACTACAATTGAATGGAGAATGAATCTATCGATAAGCAGACCCTAATTTTCTTGGTATTGTGCAGCTTTCACGTTTTGAGTTGTTGGATTGATGATAGATGCATTTATGTCAACCATTAGGCCTTCATGGCTTAGTAGTCTTCTGCTGCCTGGCAGCATAGCTATCGTGAGTCTAAATGTATGATGAATTTTGCAGGTACTATTCACCCTATCCTGACGAATATTCTCACGAACACAAGCTTTATATCTGTGAATTCTGCCTAAAATACATGAAGAAGAAGAAGAGTATTGAAAGGCATAAGGTAAAGTCTTTATCTGCTCGGTTTGCATAAACTGCATTTCTGGGAGGCCTGCTACTGCATCGAAAACTCTCCTGTCCACTTCGTGCCGTAGCTTTGTTTAACAGCAACCAACTTCCAGTGCTGAGATTTCTAAGATTTCTGTCTTCTTCTCAAAAGTGTTCACTTAAATCTACCTCATGATCACTGCAGTCGCTTTTTAATGAGCAACAAGGGTGATTGGAAGTTCTTTGCAAAATTTGATGCATAATGCTCAGAACTTTTCTATGAAATTTTGGTGCAATTTCTGAACAGTTCCATTCACTAAGTTCTCTTCGTGGTAATACATTTCTGGAAGTTTTGGCGTCTTCATTACGTTCTAGATTTTACGGTCACAATACCAAGCGTGGACTTGACACTAATATCCGACTTACGCATGTCTCTACTTAGATGAAGTGCGACCTGAAACAACCTCCTGGGAATGAGATTTATAACACGACCGCATCCATCTTTGAGCAAGGCACAATTTCCGAGGGCACTCCAGTTGAGGATCCACCCGCAACCACTGGAACCGAAATTGTCAGTCAGGGAAGGTTGCAGCATCTCTCTATGTTTGAAGTGGATGGAAGAATTAACAAAATGTACTGCCAGGTATTTTTCCCTCTACCATCTAGTCATACTTCCTGTAGAGGCGGTAACAAGTTGTTATTTTCCCCCTTGTTTCCGATTTTTAAAGATTTTAGTCCAACCCTGTGTTCTGCTTTTGTCTTCCGTTCCTTTGAACATTCTCCAGAAACCTGCTTGCAGAGTATTTGTTTAGACACTTGTCTTTTTTCAGAGCCTATGATATTTGGTTAGTTTAGCTGAGTTTTAAGGGCAATGTCAATCTAGTCGCTCTATCTGTGTAGAGTTTGTTCGTAGCAGTACCGGTAGGCAGTGCTTCTGTGTTAGTTATTGTCCTGGTACGTTGCTTGCTACTAAGCTGCTTCTCGCAAATATGCATGATGCTCACGAGACAGGGCCTTTGTTGCCGGCCACAGGAATGAGATATCAATTGATTTCGCAACGCTGCAGTAAACTTGTTTAGTATATGGATTTTCTAATTGAAGTTTTTTTGCCAAATTGTCGTCTCGTCAGTCGTATTAATTGAATTCTGCGTTGTTTGATTGCAGAATCTTTGTTTGCTGGCAAAACTGTTCCTGGATCATAAAACATTGTATTACGATGTGGATTCGTTCCTTTTTTACATATTGACCGAAAACGATGCTTTTGGAAGGCATCTGGTTGGTTATTTTTCCAAGGTATGGCGGGATGATTACCGACTTCATGGTGCTCCTAATGCTTAAATCCTTGAGAGGTGTGAATAACGTGTCAGGTTACTTCACGCATCTCTATGCCTGCGATGAGTTAGAAAGAAAACGAGGATCGCAACCGCATCTAGCTCACCTCCTGAAATTCGAAGGAGGTAGATTGGAAGGTTTTGCTGAAGACTGTTGACATTTTGATGAACTTTATTGAATCACAATTTGTTCAACAGGAAAAACACTCAGCAGAGGACTATAACTTAGCATGCATACTGACTCTACCTCCTTTTCAACGCAAAGGGTACGGGCGTTTTCTGATTTCTTTCGGTAAGATCCTATGTTAGTTTTCCATTGATGTCAAGCTCTTGTGCTTTGATGGTTCAATGTTAGGTTCGTCCGTTTGAACACTTCAATCATTTTAGAACAAACTGCCGTTTTGACTACTAATTATATAATGTGAAATTCTGCAGCTTATGAATTGTCCAAAAAAGAAGGCAAGGTTGGAACCCCAGAGCGTCCGTTGTCAGACCTTGGCCAGGTTTAATTTGAACAATACTCTCGCATCTAGTAATGAAATTCTTGCATGCAATAATTTTTGTTACAAATCTCCCTTAGGTGTAGCAAACATGTAATTCATAGTCTTACCTAGCTGGCAAGTTGCTACATGACGGCGCTTGGGAAATAATCTAGAGCTGCCTTAGTTTTGGTGGAGGCATGTCAAGACATATCTCAGATCCGTTGGCGGTAGATTTGTACATCGCCATTGGCCTCAAACTCGGTTAGTATAGTTGCTCCGGGGTTTAGACAAACGGACAGGATTGTTGGGTAACAAGTTCTTGTTGATCCTCGCAGGTGAGTTTCAGGAGTTATTGGACACGTGTAATACTAGAGCTTCTTCGTGATCACCAAAATGTCTCCATCAAGGTAATGAGGCCTCTGAATGGTGAAGATGCGTGATAGAGTACTCATGCGAGTATTTACCGTTAGACAACAACTAGTCCTGGCTTTCATAGAACTGACCATTCATATTTTGAGCTTATAATTGGTAATGCAGGACCTCACTACCATGACTTCTATACGGTATGATGATGTCGTCACCACCTTACAGACTTTGAACCTGATCAAGTGAGTTGTACTTAAGACCTAGTTGTTGGGCATTAGCTGTAGAGTCATTTGGTCAAGTCACTTGTTTTGTTATCCGTCAGTTCAGAGATCAATTTGAAACGATCTCGCTTTAGCTTCTGGAATATCAGTGATTCCTTATATAAGATTTGCGTGGTGATTTTTATAAATAGGATTTCGTGGCCTAACCTGCTGCTGTGCTGCTTAGATACTGGAAAGGACAACACATTATATCAGTTACTGCTAAGCATATTGAGGAGCATCTGAAGGTATTTTTTCCTGTTCATTGCCCTTCTCTCTTTGGATTTCCTAGATATGAGATCACATCATTTCACACCCGTGTCTAACAACACGGAGGTTCATAGTCAACACCTTTTTGTCTCAACATTCATACTGCCGATGATGAATGAGCTCCAAGCTGTTCCTTGTGCAAAATTGCTTGTTATCTTTATGTTTACTCAACCTTTAAAGACTTGTTTTAGTATTCTTACATTCGTATATTTTGGATTTTCCAAACTCCTCTAGAAATAATCTGTAGTTCAAATAGAGCAAGTCATATTCACCTCTACAACTTTCTTGGTTTGAAGACGCTCTTAATAAACAACAAGTAACTCTTGAATCTCAATAATTCACCATAAGTAGGATTCTGCACTTCAAAATCATAGCATTTAATTTTTTTTTGTGAAAATCGTCACTTTTCAGTTTACAATGAATTTCAGAAGGAATCTCAAATTTATTGTTTCAAATTTTATTAATAAAATGTTGGTTTGTATGGTAGTATCAACCAAGTGGATACGATCGATGGGTTATAGTTTGCAATTTTTCATTTGAAAGCCG
Organism: Ulota crispa; assembly: GCA_963920765.1. NCBI lineage: Eukaryota > Viridiplantae > Streptophyta > Bryopsida > Orthotrichales > Orthotrichaceae > Ulota > Ulota crispa. The sequence goes on along the minus strand of OY987244.1, from coordinate 12,665,411 downwards.
TCACTAAATTATTTGTCTAAGTTGCACCTTATAACACATTTTCACATTTTAGAGATTTGGACTACCGCAACGTGGTAACAAGGTACGTGCGCCTAATTGTGACACTCCAAAATCTTTGACGATAATTAGATACTGATTTTGTGATGTGCATGGTGTGCATGATTTCTACTGTTGTTTACTGAATTTATCACTTTATACTGGACTCATGGAGATGCATGGAATAGCATTTGCTGATGTAACTTGTATTGACTACTTCCGAATGCTATGATTTCAGAGCATGAGTTCACAACCAATTTGGTCAATTGATGCATCTAAACTTCAATGGACTCCATCGCCCGCACGGCGGCCCAAGTAGATACATGCACCGTGGAACTGCTGTTATTGTTCAAGAGGAAGGACTATTCTTGTGGCTATCCTTTTAAACTTTGGTATGGACATATTGCTTGATATGAGATATGGGTGAAGTTTACTGTTAAATCTCTTTCGAGGTCTTCCATCGTCTTTTTTTTTACTTTGAACAGAGTCTTCCGTTTAGATTTGCAAATGTTTTTCTGCTGTTGTCAGTAGATGGTATCAAGTAGAGCAGGTAAGTTTTAGAATTCGATCGGTTAATATTGTGAGATTTGATGTTGTACGGCATGTTTACCTTGTTTTGTGATAACCGGATGGTATCCCTGGTACGGTAATATTACTCAAACTTTTAAATGATATGGTTTGTGATGCATATATCAAACCTGCCAGTACATGGACAAAAAAGAACTAGAAGAGAAACCTGAGGTGCTCGCATCGATGTACTGGGAGAAGTTAGGGTTCATTGGAGTTTGATTCTCCAATTTCTGAAAGTGGGAAAATTTGCTGAATTTGAGGGGGGACTTTGCTGCTTCTCAGGCGCATATTTGCAATGCAGTGCTGTCTTTTTGAAAACTAAGGAGATAAAGGAGGGTATTCTACGTGTGAGTCTTTTTTTTAATAATTAAGCAAAACCTTGATAGATAGGAATTGATATGTGTACCGCACCCTTTCAATTACTGTACCACACCCAGAGTAAAATTTAGATTTCTACCATCAAACACCTGAGTTTGAGAATTTGGAATTCAGGGTAAAATTTAGATTTCTACCATCAAACAACTGAGTTTCAGAATTTGGAATTCAGATTTGGACTTAGAGACCATGATTTAGTCTAAAATCACAAAAAAAGTTGCAATTTAACAACACCCAATGAAACAGCTTTTTTTTTTTACAAACAAAAGTAAAAGTAACACTTTTCTTCCTAGCTAAACTTTTTCATTGGGTGTTGTTGAATTGTAACTTTTTTTATGGTTCTATACTAAATCATGGTCTCTGAGTTCAAATCTAAATTTCAAATTCTCAAATTCAACTTTTTGTTAGTAGAAATCTAAATTTTACTTTGGGATGTGGTACAGTAATTGAAAGGGTGTGGTACATATCAATTCCCTTGATAGATTTGTAGACTAATTTTCAAAATGTAAAGTGTCTTTTTTTTTAAAGGTTTCTAAATCTTCGTTAAGTCCTGCCTCGCTTCCTCCCATGTATTGCACCATTAAATCTTTAATAGTGCATTGGACTGTTAAACTACTCTTGCAGAAAGAATCGCAGGGGAATCGAACTCACGCACGGCACGGCTTAACGCTGGTTTAAGCCCCGGAACGAGTGCACTCGTTCCGGGGCTTATAAATTTTGAAATTTCAGCATTAGTAATTTTCCCAAATTTCCGAAGTTTGGAAATTGGAATACGATATTTCCGTAAAATTCAAGTTTCAATATTAAACTATTTTGATAATGGTGTTGAAAACGACATAGGGTAAAAATGTATTTTGACAAGTGCTGTTTCTGAGGGCTTTTGGGGGATTATTCGATACAAAATAGTCCCTCCAATGTATGAAACTACAGGATAGCAAAGAAATTTGTGCAGTTATTATAGACTCAGAAATTTAGTGCTAAGGGAGAACGCTCATGAATGAAGCATCTAAGGGCTGAAACTGAATTTTGCGGAGGTGAAAACTTCTTGAAATATTTTTCAGTAAGTTTTTCTTGAAAAACAAGAAGAAGTGGCGTCTAATTCAAGTTGTTTCATACTTTTTGAAGTTTTGTGAAATTAATTATGAAATTGAAGTTGAAATGGCATAGGGCTCTAAAATGGTGCACCTCAAATGTACATTGTTTGTGTATTGTGGAAGGGTTATGAAAAACAACATTTGAGGAGGTGCACCATTTTAGAGCTTGCATGCTTTTAGAACCTCCTAAGCTTATCTTATATAGAGTTGGAGACAAAAGGTTGTAGTCTTCACTTCCACGTCCCTCCCACTTACTTGAAAAGCATATAAAGATGGACAAACTACATTAAAATTTAACATAGATTTATCATGGAGGAGTTTAGAAAAAAAAACATCAAAACATGATTTAAATGCTCTTGAAACCACTATTAGTCTATCACCAATTTATCACCAATATGTTCTCAATTTGTTCTCAACTTACAAGAGGCTTGCTTGAGTTGAGGCAATTTGAAATGCTAAAAAGCAATTAAAAGCCAGAAAGGAGTTGATGGTGTTGATGAATATTGATGGATTTGACATTTGTATTTGTGCAAAATTACATTTGATATGGATTAACCCTTAAACAACCAAGCAACCCAAAGACATAATATGTACTTTGCTATATAACTAGCATTTGCTACTAACAAAAAGTTTTAAATTGGAATCTTGAGTACCTCACTAGAACAACATTGATCTATATTCTAACTTCTTTGTTGATCTCAAATGTAGTAATGATGTGGATGCATTCCAAATACAAGAAAAATACATTAGATTGTATTGCTGACTACGGGGGGCTTAGATGTTTAAAGGTTAATCCGTAAAGGACAAAGCGTGCCATTGTGACCAATACAATATAGGATATGTTTCTTGTATTTGGAATGGATCCACACCTCTACTACATTTGAGATCAACAAAGAAATTGGAGAATAGATCAAAGCAGTTCTAGTGAACTACTTGAGATCCCAAATTAAAACTTCTTACTAATAGCAAATACTGATTATACGGTAGCGCATATACTATGTCCTAAAGTCCTTTAAGGGTTAAAGGCGTGGATTGAGAATACTCTACTCTTTAAATTTTATAGCATTTTTGTCCTCTTTTTAGGCTTTTTAGATACATGGTCCCTTCTAGATTTGATGAAGAACTGAAGGAATGGGAAGAGTTTAAGGGTGGATTGCTTCTTTTTGTCTCGACTCAAATTATTGTGAGAAAGACTAGGCAAAAAATTCCATAGATTTCATTTTCTTTCAAAACAAGTTTATCTACTACTAGTTGACTTGTGCACCCACCGTTCTGGAGTAAGGTTATTGGGTCACCCTCATGCTCACAAAAAATATTTCATGGGATAATATAAACTCAAATTCAATTTCAGATTCAAATCAATTTGCCTCTTCATCTCCCTCTCCACCCCTTTATATGTGAATTCCAATTTCAAGTTGGAAAAGATTCAATGGGTTCCACCAACGATGTCCTTTCACACACAACACCCATGTTCATCACTTTGCTCCTTGGCCCTCGCCTAATCACAAATTTTTCATTTTGCCTCTTGGCCCTTGGCCAATCATGAATTTTTAAATCATACTTTGCTTGCAACTACCCAACTAATAGAGATAAGACTATTATAGAAATAAGATAAGATATATCATGGATTTTGCTTGAAAATATTCTTCTTTTACAAGATGTGGTAGTTTTTTGGAATCAGCTAGATACAATTAGGGGTACTTCACACTAAGATTCTACACCATACAAGTGGGTTCCAAAAACTCCATATTGAACCACTATTGGACCATAGGTAATATCAATATATTAGGGGGAAATTACAAGTAGGGGCATGAAAATGAAAAATACTACAAATAGGGGCATAGTTTCAAAATAATTACAAATAGGGGAGCAATTTACAAATAATTTTAAAATTATGACCCTATTTGTAATATTTTTCATTTTAGTGCCCCTATTTATAATTTCCCCATATATTATTATGTATGTTGATTTTGCCTCCTAGACCTAGTTACAAGGATTTGGAACTAATTATAAGTTCAATTTGAATGTTGCAATTTTTTTAGAAAGTCTTGAAACAACTTTACAAGAAGCAAGTAAATGTAGTCCTAAAAGTGGGACACTCTTAAAGCATCCAACAAAGGAGAGGAAAAGAGAGAAAATGGGAAAACAAGCAAATAGGAGGGAAGGAGGAAAAAGTAGAGAATTTTGAATTTATGAAATTTAAAAGGTACTTGGTATTCGGAATGTATTTGGACATTATCCTAAATCAGATACATTCCAAACATCAAGTTCTTTTTCAACTTCAATGAACTTTCTTCACCAATGAGAATGTTCAAAATATATTTTATTTTGTTGTTGTGATTCTCAAATAAGACAGGAGTTGGGGACAAAAGTGTTGGCTTAGGCAATGAGGGGTTAAGATACACTTGGTTCCAAGATGGAGGTTTGGTTTGAGGAAATGAGAGGAGTATTTTATTGGGATGAGAAACTTGGGATCATAAAAATTTGGTGCCAAAGTGGCACTATGAAGACTCTATGTCATTTTTATATTGTTGATCCCACTTCCTAATTTAAAGCTCTTAGGATCAATTTTTGACTCTTCACTATCAAGATTGCTCAATTAATGAGTTTCCTTGATCTCAAGTAAATTTTAGTGTAAAGTGGTCCTCCCTTTTATACTAATTATGCTTATTAACTTTTTGCAACTTATCTAATCATAAATTGTGCAACATAACTCTTCTTGAAGTGAGCTTCCATGTAAATATAAAAATAAGTACACTAGACCCATACTTTTTTTTGAAAGTACTGTGTAGAGCTGGTTTGTAATACACCTATTAACCTGTTCAACATTCATTGTTGATACACTCAATGTTCACAAAACACATGCCAAAAATTTGAGATCTTTCATTTTCCAACAAGAGCCAACAAAATTAAGACATTTTCAGAATCAAAATCATGGTAAATTTGGATGTTACTAGAAGTGGTTGCCTTGCATAATCATAGGAATCTTCATTAACAAAAGTCGCTACGCCAACAGCCACAGTATAATTAATACTCAATTGCATAAGCACAAGCAGAATTGCATATTGTTCCTAGGATCCTTGAAATTTCCAAATTTTAAATACTCTGAAAATTTTAATCCACTTCATTAAATTATTATTAATATCAATTTTATTTCAAATAGTTGTAAGCTTGAAGTTTAATATTTGTGTTGTATCTTGATCAAACAACGCATATAATTGATAGCGCTTGAAACAATCAAAATACACAATCAACAATATAGTGGAGACAATTGTCAAATGCCTTACTGTCGTTGCAATTGGTTTTCATGCATACATTTACAATTATAGGATGAAAAAATGCAAAGAAGAAGTAAAAGAAATGAACTACAACAAAAATTGTCTAAATTGTCATGTTCAAATTGACTAAATGTGTTCAAATTGACAAAAAGATGTCCAAATTAATAAATAAAAAAACATCCTAATTGGCATGTTTGAATATATGAAAATGTCCAAATTGACAGGGTTCCCTTGTAGTTAACCCTAAAGGCCCAAGTAGTGTTTTTTGGCAACATAGCAATTTTGAGTAGCTCACTATAGCTGGAGTTTTCATTTTTTTCTTTGAAATTTCGACACATGATGTGTCCAAGGAGTAGCTTTAAAGTTCAACAATTTTCACAACTTTTGACTACATGGCTCAAAAGTTGTTGCATGATATGTTGTTTTCTTTGTTTGACGGGCACTCGAGGTAGATTAAAAAATTTCTTTAAAAATTATACTTTTTTTATTTTTGTTTTGAAATTAGTTCTTTAGATTTATGTATATGTGAGAGGCTTTGAATCATTCAATTTTGATTTATGAGGTGAAAGTAATGAGAAGTTTTAGTTTGTGGGTAGGTATGGAGTCTCTCTAAAAACCACACCTACTCACAATCTAAAACTTCTCATAACTTTCACCTCATAAATTGGAATTGTATGATTCAAAATTTTTCATATATATATATATATATAAATCTAAAGAACCAATTTCAAAAAAAATTCAAAAAAATGTAATTTTTAAAGAAGTTTTTTGATTTGCCCAGATTGCCCGCTGAGCAAAGAAAACAACATATCATGCAACAACTTCTAAGTCATGTAGTCAAAAGTTATGAAAATTGTTGAACCTTAAAGCTACTCCTCTAGCACATCATGTGTGAAAATTTCAAAGAAAAAAATGAAAATCCCATTTGTAGTGAGCTGCCCAAAATTGCTATGTTGCCAAAAAATATTGCTTGGGCCTTTAGGGGTTAAAAGCATTAAAAAATAAGAACAACAATTAGACAAAAAATAAAAATAAAAAATAAAAATAAAAAATAAAAATAAAAAATAAAAATAAAAAAATAAAAAAATAAAAAAATAAAAAAATAAAAAAATAAAAAAATAAAAAAATAAAAAAATAAAAAAATAAAAAAATAAAAAAATAAAAAAATAAAAAAATAAAAAAATAAAAAAATAAAAAAATAAAAAAATAAAAAAATAAAAAAATAAAAAAATAAAAAAATAAAAAAATAAAAAAATAAAAAAATAAAAAAATAAAAAAATAAAAAAATAAAAAAATAAAAAAATAAAAAAATAAAAAAATAAAAAAAATAAAAAATAAAAAACCTCTCTGACTAGTGGAAGAGATAATCAATATAAATGCTAAGCTACTTTTTCACATGTTTTCTCCCTACTCACATGAAAGTGACCAGTAATTAAATCCTTGGTATACCGATTAGCAACACTAAAGAACCAATCAGCAACCTGGAGAACCAATTACCAACCTTGGATAACCAATTACCAAACTTGGATAACCAATTACCAAACTTGGATAACCAATTACCAACCTTGGATAACCAATTACCAACCTTGGATAATCAATCACCAACCCAGAAAACCTAATTACCGACCTTGAAGAGCCAGGCCAAATTTGGGCGAGTCTTTAACCCAGGCCTCTTTAATTTACGTTTTCTAAAAATAAATGCACAAACTAACAAATTAACCCTTGACAATGTGCATAACTTAAGCCCACTTCTCTATAAAAAAAAGTTTGCACTTGGCATATGTCACATTGTAGTCACTTTACAATTTTTGTGGCAGCAAGGTCACCATGTTCCTTAGCATGGCCAGAGTTGAATTTTACTTCTCTATTCTTAAACTTTCAAAAAAATGAGCATTGTAAATTGCTAACTAACCTCTCACTTGAAGGGGTGTCGCAATGCAAACAATTTGGTGTTTTGTCACAATTAATATGATATCAAATATGCAAATATGAAAAATAAGTTTGTTAATTTATGACAATACACAAATTAACTTTCATGATGTGCATACATTAGGCTAATTTGTTAATTTATGAAAAAACATAAATTAAAGAGGCCTGCTTTAACCTTCTCAAGGTCCACAGAGCATATCTTGAGCTGTGACAGCTGTCTAGTGATCTTGGGCAGGTCACAATAAATGGATTTTGCATTTGTTTTTATTTTATTTTCACACATGAAGTACCCAAGGAGTAGCTCTAACCCCTAAAGGACCATTGTTTGTTCAGGGGACAAATGAGATTTTGGGCAAGTACCTACGGCCTCATTTTTTGTCCTAATTTTTTGAAACTTTTTTTAAAGATAGAAAAACACATTAGCTTTTGGGGAATATAATTTTTATTCCAATCAATGCCAAGGAGCAAAAGTTATACCCAAATAAGTAAAATTTGGGGGTCCAGGCAGCAAAAAAAAATTACAAAAATTTAATTAAATTTTTTTCCCCTTGTAGATTATATCTTCGTTTACATTTGAAGCTTTGATTCATTCCATTTGGACTAGTTATGAGAAAGTTATGGACAATCTTGTTTTTGGGTAATTCAAGCATCCTCTTGAAAAAATAACTTATACAGTTCATTTTGGAATGGAAGCTTAACACTTTTTCAAAAAAAGTTGTTGGAGAAGGTGAAGTTTTCTTCCTAGAACAACCTCACCATTGGAATTATTGAGTTTCAATTCCATTGCAAGGTTATTAGCAATTTAAGTTTTTGTTCAATCTCATACCTTCTTCTACCTAAGGTTTTTTTAAAGAATGAAAATTAAGTAATTTTTGTTTTGGTTTTTTTCCAAAGATTCTCAATTCAATTCCCCAGCATAAAAAAATAAACCTCAAAACTCCATGGTGCAAAAAATTAAATTGAAAAAGTCTAAAGTCAAATAATCTAGTCGTGCAAGGTACAAAAAAATTTGTTTTTTATACTTTAAATGCAAATATCTTGCAATCTATGCTAGTTAGGTTTTTAAGTTTTGGATGACACATTCTTATACAAATCTAGTAGAAGATCCTACGGTCAATTATGCAAAAAGACCAATTTTCAAACTTTTTTACTCTTTGCCGTAGAAGTGGTAGTTCTAAGTGTCTTTTGACAAAATAAAGGCCATGGTCCTTTAGGGGTTAAGGCCCAACAATTTTTATAACTTTTGACTACATGGTTCGAAAGTTATTGCATGATTTGTTGTTTTTTTTGCTTGTCAATGCAGCCCGGGCAGCTCAAAAACTTCTTTAAAAATGACTTTACAAGTTTGTTTGTTTGTTTTTAAATTGGTTCTTTAGACCTACATATAGGTGGGAAGCTTTGAATCATTCAATTTCCACTAATGAGATGAAAGTTATGAGAAGTTTTAGTTTGCGGGTAGGTATGGAGTCAATCTACTCGCAAACTAAAACTTCTCATAACTTTCATCTCATTAGTGGAAATTGAATGATTCAAAACTTCCCACCTATATGTAGGTCTAAAGAACCAATTTAAAAACAAACAAACAAACTTGAAAAGTCATTTTTAAAGAAGTTTTTGAGTTGCCCGGGCTGCCTTGAGAAGCAAAGAAAACAACAAATCATGCAATAACTTTTGAACCATGTAGTCAAAAGTTTTGAAAATTGTTTGGCCTAAAAGCTACTCCTTGGGTACTTCATGTGTGAAAACAAAATAAAATAAAAATGCTAAATCCATTTGTTGTGACCTGCCCAAAATCACCAGACAGCTCAAAATACGTTGCTTGGGCCTTGAGGGGTTAAGAGTGGTGACACCTTGCCTTGCCCTTATGACGTCACGCATTGCCATATTGACTCCATAGACCTACCACCCCCCATTTCTATGGTCTGCATAGCTTGGCCTGCTTACAGTCTTGAGAGTTTTTTTTAGCTTAATCGGCTAATATCCTACATTCTCTTGGGCCAACTGGTTGTGTAGAGTATACTCTCGACTAGGCCTATAAAAATAAAGAATGTTCTCCTTTTTCTCTCTTAGCCCCTAAAGAGCCAAGCCCTTTTTTCTTTGAAAATCATTGAAAGTTGTCACTTTTGGGGGAATGCATAGAAAGGTAGGAAAAAAAGTTTTTTTGAAAATTCAACTATAAGATCTTGCTCTAGACTATGGGAGGTACTAGTGGGAAAAATTTCATCACATTCTAGAAGTAGATGAGTGAGATATTGACATCTGAAGTGAAAACAAAAGTTTTTTTCCCTACTACCCAAAAATTTTAGAAGCCTTTGATGGCTCCTATATCAAAAAAATTGCTCTACGCAAAGTTGAGGTTCATTTTTCTCATGTAGAAGATCAAATTAGGTAAATGTGGGAGAATTTTCAAATGAAGTAGAGCCGTAGAGGTGTGAATCATACTTTGTAAAATCTTGCAATGCCGTAAGGCCATGAAATTTGCATATAAGGTAGAAGGCTCGAAAACTAACCATCTAAGGGCTGAAATTGAATTTTGGGGAGGTAGAACTTCTGAAAACATTTTTTAGTAAAATTTCCTTAAAAGATAAGAAGAATTGACATCTAACCCAAGTTGTTTCATATTTTTTGGAGTTTTGTAGAATTAGTTATGAAAATTTGAAGCTGAAGCAGCATAGGGCTCTATATCCATTCACCTCCTTAAATGTACACCCCTTGTACATTTTAGAAATCTATGAAAAATATATGTACAGAGTGAGAACACTTTGGAGGGTGAGCAATTTTAGAGCTTGGACGGTTTTCAAGCCTTCTACCTCACACTAGGCTAAATTGAAGGATTTATGTAAAATTGAGAAATCTGAATTACTTGTATCCAAATGGTAAAATCCAAGGAATCTTAGTCTACCACAACTTGGAAAAAAAAAAGTCAAATAAATAAATACACAAAGAGCTCAAAAAAGTAAAGTAACAAATTTTACAAGGGGCAAAAAGAATGGAGGTTTGGGAGTCTCATACCTACCCGCAAACTAAAACTTCTCATAACTTTTATCTCATCAATCAAAATTGAATGATTCAAAGATTTTCACATTTGTATAAATCCAAAGAACCAATTTCAAATTTTTATTTTAAAACTTGCAATTTTGATTTTTTTTTGGGCTGCACGCCCTTCCCCTTTTTCAGAAATTCATGCATAACTTCTTCAATAAATGTCGGAATGAAGAAAAAATTAAATGCACACGTAGGTTTTTGAATTCCCCACCTACATTAAAAGTTTCAAAAAATCACAAAAAGCAAATTAGCTATAGGTACATACCCAAAATCCATTTAAAATCCATTTGTCCCTCAAAGGGACAGTTGGTCCTTTCGGGATTAGGGGTCGACCGAGGGCCCTTTTGGGGTTAAGCTTAAAAAAACTTCCCGGGCTATGGCCGGTACTTCCCGGACTGGTTCCCGGGCCTCTTGAATGAACCACCGCTCCCAAGTCCCAGTCACCTTTCATTCAATCAAGCTCATTGAATGTAGTCAGGGCCCTCCCCTGAAAAGGTGGGATAGAATAGTCCATGTCAGCATCCCGTAAAGGTATCATGGATAACGCCAACCCACTCTGACACACCTGCCGCTCGCTCTCTCCCAGTAGCTGACATGGCAGTCCCGCCCCTCACTCGGTACTGTCCTATTTATCCATCTGCCGTTTACGTACCATCCTCGGGCAGGAGAAAAAGTTATCGATCGTCTCGGGCACCTGCCTGAAATGAAAGAAAAAGTTGTCGACCGTTTCGGGCACCTGCCCGAAAGTAAAGAAAAATTTATGGACCGTCTCGACCATCTCTTCCGAATGAAACCCTTGCTGTAGCATTACTTTGCGGAGCACCGAGGTTCTCATATATTCCGCGCACCTTTTTGCTCTCTTTCTCGCCTTAGCTTCTACTGATCCATCTCGCAAGCTCTTCGGAATCTCTTTAGCTTTGCTTCTATCCAGGCGCTTGTGAAAACGACGTCTCCTCGAGCTTGAACGGCGTTTTTCTGGTGCTTTTTGGTGTCCAGACGGTATAATTTGAACTCTTGAGCTTTTGAACTTTTCGAACTTCTCTTTGCGGCTTAACTTACTTGTGTTCGCTTTACTGGAGGCCTGATCACGCCTTTCCTTCTACTGATCCATCTCGTAAGCTCTTCGGAAATATCTTTAGCTTTGCTTCAATCCAGGCGCTTCTGAAAACGGCGTCTCCTCGAGCTTCATCGGCGTTTTTCTGGTGCTATTGGTGTCCTGACGATTTAATTTGAGCTTCTGCGCTTTTGAACTTCTCTTTGCGGCTTAACTTACTTATGTTTGCTTTACTGGAGGCCGTCAGTATTGAGCTCTTGCTTGCCTGTACTTTGATTATGAAGTTTTAATTTGCAAACTGTGAGGATTGATTGGCTTGCTGGAGATGATTTGGTTGTGAGAGAGGATTTTTTTCGGTTTTTCATTGTTTTTGAGTTTTTCTGTGTTTGCACTGGAGGCCTTGAGTATTGAGCTCTTGCTTGCCTGTTTTTTTGATTCTGGAGTTTTGTTTTGCAATCTGTGAGGGTTGATTGGCTTGCTGGAGATGATTTGGTTGTGAGAGTGGAGTTTTTATTGGTTTCATTGTTTTTGAGATTTTGTTTGTTCGCACTGGAGGAGAATTTCTAGCACAAGTCTTTGGACTGGAATTAATTTGGTGCTTATTTTTTTTAATTGTTTGTTTTTTTGTACATGCAGTTCTTTCTGAGTTATATAGCTTGAATCGCGTCGTCCAAGTATGTCGCTCTTAAGCGCTAGCATCCGACCGCCGTTGGCAGTCCAAAACGAGGCGTCGACTTCGTCACGTCTTTGCGCTCCCGAGGATGCGTTCCCTAAAGCCGCGGCGCGTGCGAATTTTTTCCGAAGGAGTGCGATTGATTCTTTCAAGAAAGCGTCGGTTCAGTATAAGTTCGATCGAGTCTCAAGGTGTGTTTGATCTCTGTATTGATGCTGCTCTGTCTTTCCAAATCTTTGTCGATGGATGGTGAAGGTGGAATTACTTGAATTAGAGGGCTTCTACGGATGTAGGTGACTTCACGATCTTCACAAGCATTGCTGTGTTGTAGTTTCTGGCATCTACCGATGCCCTTCTTTTTGGAGTGTAGGATATTTTGAAAGATGACAAGCCAATGTGAGGTCAACGAGTTTGTTAATGTTTAGGTCTGGCACGTTGTTTTCTGTGAGGGTGTGATTTCTGGTTAAGATATATTTTAGGGCTCTGCTGACTCCGGGGGGATGGTCATCGAAGTTGAAACGGAGTATAGTGGATTCATGTCTTTTGATTGTGTTGATCGCGGTTCTTCAGATGAGCTCCATGTGTTCCATAGCAATGCCCTTCCACAGGCAATTTTCTTGTTCGCTGTTGCTGTAAACATTTGATGCTTGAAATCCAGTAGAGATTTGAGCTTGCGAGTATGAACCGTGATCGCGTGTTTGCATGTGGCTTCTGGTACACTAAACGTACCATTAACTGTGGGTGTTCAATTGCATTGGTGAAAAATTAATGTGCACTGCAGTAATTTTTTTGTAAGCTAATTTTCAGCTTCCAAGGGGTCAGAAGCACCACGTCAATTTGAAAAATGTACATCAGTTTGGTCTCTCGTATTCCTGAGGTTCACAGTATACGGCGTATTTAATATGCTGCTTTTCTCATGCTCTGGACGATTCGTAAAACAGACGACATGCTTTGTATTTTTAAATGGAGGGTTTCTTGATTCTGTGTACTTGTGGTATTATTCCTGCCTGGCATATTGAGGTTCACACGCGTGTAATTAAATTGCATATCCTGATGAGCTTTAGGAAGGCAAACCCTGTATTATTCAATTAGTTGATGACCCCCAGTTTGACGTGTATTTTATGTTCCAATTAGCATCTGACGACGTCGAAACGCTCGAAGAGTTTTCTAAAAGGGGTGGTTCAACGTTTTGTAATGTAATCCAGATTGCAAGTGTCAGCACGACACGGTGAGCATGCAATTCGGAGCGTTCCAGTGCAAGTTGCCCATGAGCTGATCAATGCGGGTCACCACTGCTTGGATGTCAGGTCAGTTTTACCTACACACTTGCGTGAAGATCGATATTTGACAGAAAGTTTCTCAATGAGTCCCAGGATTTCCCAATCCTTTATATAACTGATTATATAGTTACTGGCGAAGCTGGTGTTATGTGAATTTAACGTTAACAGCATTGGACTTGAACAGGACCGTAGAAGAATTCAATGCTGGACATGTGAGAGGTGCTTTAAATATTCCCTATCTCGTGAAGTGTGGACCTGGTAAGTAATTTATCTCCGGGCTCTCTAGCAAATAATCTGGCCGTGTTAGGTTTTTTCTGATTAAGTGTGATCAATGAATAGTGTAGACCTTTTATGTGGAGAGCTAGGGCTTAGGTTTGGATCTTTGCTGGGAACTCTTGCTGTTATCTCCTAATCCTTAAAGGACCAAGAAGCCCACGCGTGAGATTCATGTTTGTTTAGCAGTCTTGAGTAGGTCGTATAAGGACTTTTCTTGTTGAAATATTGATTTTCTTACAAACGCTTTCAATGTTTTACACTGCTATTAGTGATAGGAATTCAATCTTGTTTGGATCATATTTTTCACAATACGGTCTATTGAATGGGTCATTCTAAAACCATGAATCTTTGCTCTGTAAGTGTTACGTATCAAAATGAAAAATTAGCAGCAATCTGTTCTAACCTGCATAACAAACAAGTATTGACTCTGAGTTATTACGTAGATGTGTCGTTTTCTCTAGAGATAAATCTTATCGGCTCCCACGTTATTTTGTTTTTCAGGCATGAGCAAGAATCACAAATTTTTACAGGAGGTGTCTGCAGAGTTTGGCAAGCATGACGAAATAATTGTGGTGAGTGTCAGATGCTTGAGTTGGATTCTGACTCAGTTACTATGAGCAACGATTCAGACCTAATCCTGGAATATGGAGTTGATTTTACATCCTTTAACACAGTACTCTGCTCTTTAGAGACTGTTTCAAGATAAAAAGATTCTCTCTCGTTTTGTTGCAGGATTTTACAACAGCTTACTGCATTGTTCTGGCCAATATCTACTGTCTCTAGGTAGTTTAGTCATATCAATGATCAATGAGTTTGTTGAGATTGCTAGTGTGAGAATCCCAATCAGAGGTTTTGAACAGAAACGTGGATATTGCAATTTCAGGGTTGCAAGAGTGGTCGCCGATCGATGATGGCTGCAGCTGAACTTCTAGCTGCTGTACGTGACCTTCACCTCTTCCTTGTGCTTGGATTTCTTTCGGATTGTTCAAATTATCTGCATTTTCACTTGCCATATGTACCAGCAGTTTTTGTTCTTGAAGTAGACTTTTCCTACTTTTGAGTCGGTAACATGTGAAATTACTTTTCTCCAGTAATGTTTGTTTTTATAAGCAGCATATGCGATTTTCTTTACTTGTGTTGATAATGTTTGGCCCTATTTGAAGTGATTTGTTTTCATTATAATCATTCAAATTGGTCAGTTTCAATCCATGGTTCCTTCGTCCTTGACGGGTTAAGTTGGTACGCATTAAAGTAGTGTCCAGATAATCCTGATTCAAAGCACAAATTTTATGATCTAAAAACCATGTCGTTTTTAGGGTATCGAACGTAGTGGGAGTTCATTGGCAAAATGAGTTCTGCTCCTCATTTGTTGTTGTCTGTACTTCGGTTGCAGAACTTTACTGGTATCACTGATATGGGAGGAGGCTACCTAGCCTGGAAGGAGAGTGGGCTGCCTACTGTGAATTCCAAACAAGCTTCAAGCCATTCCGTATAGCCAACAAGTACCATAATCCCCTGTCGTTGGCTATTAGGAATAGTTATGTACAGTTTTCGAGACAGAGCATTATGCTTGGTGCCCTAACACTCTTAGAGGTGTTCTAGGGTACTCTTTATGACATAGATTGTAGATGAAATAGGAGTTTGTGTATCCGTACGCGTGCTGGAGAATCTGGAACACCTAAATCATTCTTGATTTTCTGTAGCTTGTAGTTCATAACTAGAGCAATTGCAGGAAGCACTGGAAAATTGTGTAAATACTGGCGAGCACCTCGAAAAGAGTTAGTGCGTTCTTGTATCCCATTAGTCGACTTCAACAATGAGCTGGAGACAGCTCTCTGGTAGCTCCTTGTTCATGTCAATTGGTGTCTGCTTGTCGTAGATGCAGATTGTCAATCAGCCATGAACTCTAGCTGTGTTGTATGTATTTTACAGTACGTGATGCTGGCATGACTGGATTCACATACTTGGCATGTAGATTTTCTCCATATATTGAAGGGCTACCAGCTTGCTTACATCACATGCCATGTCACCAAATAACTCACATGTATACCCTCATGGTTTTCTAACCCGGCCCATGTCAAACTAGTAACTATTTCAAACCATTTGAAACTTCAGCAAAATGTTTAATCCCTGAGCACCCCAAATCTAGCCTCTCCATATTTAACAGTTTGTTGTCTTTGACTGTTATAATCTTTTGATTTGTGCAATGAAAATTTATCAAATTTTTCATATATTTGTGGACCCAGAGCCTTGTGCTTTATCAATAGCTAACTCTTCTAGATGTTGTTTTTGAACTTGCGGTGCCAAATTATTTGCAATGAGGTCTAACACTATACAAATTTGAGTTGGGTGTTCATGGTTAACTTTTATTTTTGTAATATCTTTGAGCCGCAAAATAAGTCTATGTAGGAAACTCATTTGTGTGGCCATTGAGTAGTCACAAGTCTAACAATGCAAGGAAAGTTAGCCCTAAATGCCTGAGGCTTTTTTGAGCTTCTAGGAATTTGTTCTAAATTGAACAAAAAATCAACATTTTAATAAGCTATATCATTTAAAAAAAATTGCAACCACACAAACTCAAACCAGATATGTTGGAGATCTCATAGGAAAAGAAAACACAACAATGCCACTTATGGCTTGAAAAATTATAATGTAGGCCTCTCTAATTTACGTTTTCTAAAAATAGATGCACAAATTAACAAATTAACTTCTAGCCATGTGCACAAATTAAGACTACTTTTCCCTTACAAAAAAAGACATGTGGCGTATGCCATATGGATACACAGATATGCTATACAATTTTTGGCATAGGTGCAATAGTCACGGGATGAGTAGACCATTGCCAACATTGAGCAAGAATTTTGTGCCCTTAAGGTTGCATATTTGAGTGAATTAGCTTTGATTGTATCATTGAATGGTTGCGACAGCATTGCAACTTTGTTCCTTGAAGCTTGGAAGATTGTTGAAAGCCACTTTGAGTCACTACGCAACTTTTGTGGTGGCATAGCCACCATGTTCCTTAACATGGCCACAATTGAACCTGACTTCTCTAATGCCATATTCATTAAATTGGAAAAATCAAATTCCCAAGTTGTACCCTAATACTCGGTTTAAGGTGGTCACCTTAATCCCAAAATGTTACAAAATTCCCAATTTAATGAAATGGCGTTCTTTGTTCTTAAACTTTCAAAGGATGAGCATTGTAAATTGTTGGCTGAGCTTTTGCTTGAGGGGTGTTATAGTGCAAGCAATTCCATGCCTTATCACAAATAATTTGATATCAAATATGCACATAATAAAGATAAGTTTGTTAATTTGTAACAAAACACAAATTAACTTTCATGATGTGCATAAATATAATTTTTGATCATGAGGGTGTTAAAAGTACAAAAATGACTTGAAGTCTTTCAATCCTCTTTTCACATGTTGAATCTAAAAAATTGGCCACCAAAAAAATATAAGGTTAAATGGCATAACATACACAACTCCAATCATTTTATGACTTTTTCAAATTCTTTTCTACAATTTTTGAAAATGAACTTCTAGTGTATATTTTTCTCCAAGATCTAGTGTATTTTAAGCTCATTTTCAAAAGCTCTCAACACTACAAAAAGTTAAGACCCTTGCACAAATCTTGATTAAAAAAATTATAATTAATTATTTTCAAAATTGGATTTTTGATGCTAAACTAAACTTCAAAAGGAATAGTTTAAAAATATAAACTACTAAAAATAACAATTTAGTTAGGTTTATTTGAACTTCAAAATATTGTTAGCACCCAAATTGGGTACCTTAGGCATTTAGCGGTTAATCTACTACAATACTAGCTAAATTGAAAACCTAAATTAGGAGTAAAGTCCCATCAATCTTTTTATAGAAAACATTCAAATATATTCTTTAACATCTCCAATTTTCCTCCTTTGCAATGCAACCGTTGCACTATAATTCATTAAATTGGGAAAAAGCTTACATGTTGAGACTTTTGAATTTTCATTTTTTAGAGTTTTTAAGTGATTTAGAGTGAAAAAGATGATGATTTCTTCAAGATCTTACATCAATGGTGATTGGTGAAATACTTTACAGGAATTATCAAAAAAAACCTCTTCAAATCACCAAAATATTCTCACAAATGTAAAATTTCGTATTCTCAAAATACATTTTGGGACAATGCTTTTTCCCAATTTAATGAATAACGTGTTTAGTTGGAATCTTGCATTGAACTAGGACTTGTGGAGTGGGACATATAGAAATCATAAACTACATACTAATGACAAACCAAGTGTTCATGCCATTTGTCCCACTAGTGGTAGTCACGGTTGGTGTGAGATTGAGATTTCTGTGAAGATTGAGAAATGGCTGAGCGATTTTAGGAGCCAATGGAAGCACTTCTTCATGGAAGGAGGTGTGACACCCCTTTTGTGGGTGATGGAGGATGAAGAATGAAAGAACGGAGAATGTTTTACTTTGAGGAAGGCAACACAACCACTGATTAGAGGAGCAGAAAAAGCAAGGGTCAAAAGTAGTTCACAAGCAATTAAATGGTAAGAGTTCTCACACAAAAAAAATTCTCAAGCCATTTCTCCACGCTTAAAAGACAAGATTTTTTTTTCTCAATCTTCACGGAACTGGCCTTGTGCCAATCGCGGACAGCTCAGCACGTAGGTTTTCCGTGAAGATTGAGAAAATGGAAACTCAACTATGACTACCACTACTGTCTCCCGCTTCACACAAATTCTTCTAAATTGATTACCTCCTCATTGTCCGCTTGCGTGAAGACTCCTTAGAGTTGGCAAATGCATGCTTTAATCAAGGTTGCAACAATGAAAGCCATATTCATCAAATTGAGAAAACCAGATTCCCAAGTTGTACTTCACTTTAAACCTAGAACTTGGTTTAAGGTAGTCACCTTAAACCTAGTAAATGCCCAAAATGTTGGCAAATTCTCAATTTAATGAATTGACCGTAGATGCTCAGTTCTTGAAATGAAGTTCTACATTCTTGACGTCAATTTTTTTATAAGTGCCACCACCATATTGGCATTTCTAAGTAAACCAAGATGTGAGAAACAGGATTGTTTGTGAATCTGGGGATGTGAGAAGTTGGACTTTTTGTGAATCTACAGAACCGCCTCCAAACAACGCTATTTTGTGAGCATAAAAGGGTGAGCCATGAGCAATGAGCCAAAAATTTGCAAGTAAGAATCAATTTTGAGCTCAAATTCAATAAAAGGAGCCTTTTAAGAGATAAGAGTTTAAATTGCACAATTGTAGAGTTCTATGTATAATTGTACATGATTATAGGTGAAATTTGATACTTTGACAAAAAATCTAGGCTCGCTGCTCACGGATGTCCGCTTAAGGTAAAGCATTCCCCTCATTAATCAACAAAGTCAAAAGATTTCTTTCCAACTAAATGACCATTAGAATCAAGGGAAAATTTCATGGATACCCCTGAAGTTAGTAATAATTTCATAGATACTCTTGCTTTTTCAGAAATTTCACAGATACCTTTGAACCAAAATTTTTAAGCGTTTTTTTTTGTTGTGCATGTCATTTCTCTTCTCCCTTTGTGTGCACACTACTTCTTTCTTATTACGCTTACACACAAGGAACAAGGAAAATGGAATGCAAAACAAACAAAAAAATGCTTGAAAATTGAAGATATTTGTGAAATTTCTGAAAAAGCAGGGGTACCTATGAAAGTATTGCAAACTTCAGGGGTATCCATGAAATTTTCCCTAGAATTGATAGAAAAATTGATGTAATGCTGACGTGGCATAGCACTGGGAGCAGTTCCCAAAAGGGGGCAAGGGACCCATGCATGAGAGAATGTGGTGGAGCTCGTGACTGGCAGCCTTGTGAGCTCATCCAAATGGGGCAGGTCTACAGGGAACTGTGGCGATAGTACTGGAAGTCCGGGACACGTACTCCGCATCCACAATGATGCGCTGCTCTCACGGGGCAAACCAACACAACCAGTGCTTGCTTTTTCAGATCACAAGGAGTGAGTTCCTTGCAGAAGTGTAGAATGATCTGGTCTTGGAAACTAATAAGTCCCTTCAGTTTTATGTTTTCATTGGCAAGCACTCACAAACATTTGGAATTTTCTTTGAGGTAAGCGCCTTGAGTTCGAACTTAATTCAACATTCGTCCTTGTCTTTTCCCAGTTTTGTGCTATTCACAGGTTTGTTACAGTAAACTATGCTAGTTAAACAGAATTGTCAGTGTGTGTATATATATTTCCTCAGCCTGAGTTGAAAATTTAGCATGCGCACGGGCCGCTTTCTGCAAACCCCTTTCTTCCCAGGATCATAATCCCTTGAAAAAGAGACAACCAATCGTGCTTCCAGCTAGCGATTTTCTTCCGTTTGCAGTACTGATAGCTTACTTCCTTCGGTGGGTACTCCATAATTAGGGCCGCTTTACATATGGGGGCCGGGCCAATTTGGCTAGGGGCCAATTGCCTCAAATTTCAACCCACATTTTGCTTAAGGTCGGCCTTTATTATTAATTAAAATAAGATCATAGTGGGGTCAATTGTCTCATATGTAAAGGCCTTGATGCCAAGGAATTGGGCCAATGCAATAAAGTTAAGCCATTTTTACACTAGAGGTGAGAAGTTGTGACAAAAATCTCTTATGGGTCATGGCTTGTTTTCAAAAAGTTAGCATTTGGAGATAGTGGGTCTTGTTGCAATGTAAAGTGAGAATAGGCCATAATTTTTTTAATTAATTATTTGTATTATTTTTAAAATTGAAACAATGACATGATGATAGACACCAAAAAATAGCCAGTTGGACAGAAGGGGACATTGCCAAAATGTGCATGAACCCTAAACATGAAGTTTGAAACAAACTCTTAAGTTCTTTGTTTACCTTATCAAGGTGTATTATACCAATTGCCTTCATTATTTTCTTTTTATCATCCACAAAGCAATTATAATATTTTTGCATATTGATTTGTTCTTCCATAAATTAAGTTTTATGCAGATACTATCTAGCAAAATATATACTATGAGTAATGGATCATCAAGAGTATCTTGCATAAAGTATGATAGAAAAAGAAATCAACATATGAACATATGCAAGGTTGAAAACTTCATGAGAAGTATAGAAGGAAAAAAATGATTTAATGCCATATTCGTTAATTCGGGAAAAATAGGTGTCCCACTTTGTATTCCACCTTAAACCCAAAAAACTATCTTAAACCAGATTTGAAGGTATCATATTCAGTTTGAGCCACTAAGATTTTTCCCCTCGCAAATTCCTTCTTTCACATGAGGACACATGTATAGAAAAAACTTTGAGCTCGGTTTTAGGAGGCCTCCTAAAACTTTTAGATCAAAATTCAAAAGTCCCAAAATATACCATTTTTCCCAAATTAACAAATATGACATTATTTGCAAATAGATACTCCATCTGTCTTGTTATAAAGCTCCAAAAAACTTCTCCATGAGGGATTAACTGTATTTTCAATCATTATGCTAGTGACAAATGCATTCTAGAATCAACATACCACCTACCAAATTTTTGAAAAATCTCCAATTTTTATGTTGCTGTTTAGACACCCAAATTGCATGCAAAAAGTACCATATTTGTACATGCTGCTAGCTCCTCATTATTGATGTTTAACGATTAGTAGCAACAATGGTACCTCATATGGGCAAGGCCAAGCTTGTTAGGAGAGGAATGCCTTGTAATTGCTCAACTTACCTCCATGAGATCATTGGACATGACAAATGCTTTCTTAGCAATTGAGATTAGCAAAAGGGAGCTTTTTAGTGGGACAAGAACTATGCCAAATTTGGAGCTTTATATTGGAATGGAGGGAGTACAAAATATACAAGCCTACACAAGTAATTAATAAACCCATTTAGCAAGAAAAATGCTCCATGCCCCCCATGCCATCCCCCCATCCCCCCATGCCATCCCCCCATCCCCCCATGCCATCCCCCCATCCCCCATCTCCCATCCCCCCATGCCATCCCCCATCCCCCATCCCCCATGCCATCCCCCCATCCCCCTGGCTTTTGGTATAACCCATAACCTCATATTTAGTAAAATGGGAGTTTTCCATTGAAATGAGAAAAAATGCAAAGGAAAATCAACAAAAGGTTTTATGTCAATTCAACTCAATTTGAGCTGAAATGACATAAAACCTTTCAGATTTTACCTGAAATTAGAGGGTTTTATTGCAATTTAGGTTGACTCAACCTAAATTGCAATAAAACCTTTCAAAACCAACCTAAAATTGAAAAGTTTTATGTCTCCTTTGGTTATTTTGGGAGGTGCCCAATCTCCCAATTTATTGAATATGAGGTTTCATTGTATTGGATGAAAAATAATATTTTGTGATTTTTTTTTTTTTTTTTTAATGAAACTTGACATTGGCCCCAAGGCCAAGAATTGGCCTCCCGTTTTTGGTGCATCCAATTCAGAGAGCTCAGGCCATGTCAGATCTTGTCTTTGTTGAATAAAACATTCATTCCAACAAAATTAGCCTTGCTATTAGGTGTAAGGGGATTGGGGTTGATCTTAGCTTTTTGTCCAATCAAAAGTTAAGATTAGTGGTCTTTGATGCAGTCAAAAGTTCTGGCCCCCATATGTAAAGCGGCCTTTAGATATATGAAGAAAATATTGAAACTATAGTCATTGAGTTTTATGCAAATTCTTAAGCAGCAGTTCACCCATGCGGACGTCAAAAAGTCTCACTTTGTTACATTTGAAATCTCTACCAACAAGTGAACAAGGTGTATTTTGTCATATCAAACGTCATATTCATTAATTTGGGAAAATGATGGGTACCATTTTGTACCTCATTTTAATCCAAAATAGCCATCTTAACTTAGTTAAGGAGGTCAACTTAAATCTAGGTAATGAACTTTTTGTTCAACAATTCAGAAGTTAAAGAATTTTTTGTCCAAAAAGAGCATATTTATGAAAGATATATATCTTATCTCATTGGAAAACAATCAACGAACTCCCAATTCAATGAATATGACGTTCTTTGGAATAAAAAGCCAGAAGTCTCACTTTGTACACTGTTTCCCAAATTAATGAATATGACGTTGTCGGACATTATAATTTTTATTATTATGCACACCGGCTTTCTCCAAGAATTGTATAAGAGTTTATACCCAAAATTAGGCGGACAATGAAAGAACTTCTTCTGATGTGTATTGCTTCAAGGATTGTACAAAAGTGACTATTAGAAACTAAAGGATCTCTTGTAGAATGTAGTTTTTTTCATGTCCGCCTGCCCGCATCTGAGGCTCGATTGATTTTCCAGTAACACCAGACCCAAACATACATAAATGAAGTACTTAACTGATTTGAGACTATGATTTCAAGCAATGTTGGACTACGTAACTTCTTGGGCTATCCAGATGTTTTGCGTGTTATTCCACTCAATTAGACTTAACCGATTTATGGATTATATAGGCAAGACAGAATCACAAGATTGTATGTGGCCATGGAGATTTTGTGAGTGAGAAAATTTGACGTCGAATAAAATCATCCTCAAGAACTGAACTTCCCAAACATGAATTACTTATACTACTTATCAGGAAATGTATTGAATGATGCACTATACATGGATTGAGGTTAGAAAATCCTCCATTCTCTCTACGCCTTGAAATCTTACAGCATGATTTTTATCTTCTGACTTTGGACTATCCAAAATTAGTTCAAAATGGCATATTGAGATTTTTTATTTCTCGATTCAGGAAGAAACTATTGCCCCAAACAGTGGACATCACTTCACCTCTGCATAAGTGCATGCAGCTTATGACGATGATGGCATGATGCAATGCATCCCCTCCAAAGGTCCAATGCTAAGAAAACAAACAAGGCAAAGTAGCCAATTTTTTCATTTTATCATACAGAAGCTGATAACAGTAGTGGGTTGTTACTTTGGGTGAGTTGAGGTTGTTAGATAGTACGAAAGGGCGGACAAATTAGATCAAATGGGTGGATTAGGGCATTTTTAGGGTTTTTGACTTAAAAATGGAAGAATCAAATTATAAATTTTCATTTTTATTACGTGATATGGTTTTGAATCCACGTTTTGACTTCATGTTGGCAACAATGAGTGTCACTAGCATGTATGAAGTAATTTTTTTTTATCATTTTGAACAATTTTTTAAAGTCAACTATGAGTTGACTTCACCGGACGGACCATGACTTCAATCGGACACTTTGGGCGTACGGGCAGGCGGATGGACGGCCCAATGTAACAACCATGGATAACACCATATTCATTAAATTGGGAACTTTTGAACATTTTGGGAATTCTGACCCTTTTCTATCAAGTGCGCACTTGACTATTTTCCAATGAAATGAGATACATATCTTTTAGAAATATGCTCTTTATTACCCAAGAAGCTTATAATCTTCTAAAAATACACTCTTTATTACCCAAGAAGCCGAGAACGGGACCTATTTGTTTCACAAAATAACAATACTTTTGAAATTTTGAACAAAAAGTTCATTAATTAGGTTGTTTAAGGTGGTCACCTTAAACATCTCAAATGGGTTTAAGGTGAATTTTATGATTTTAGGTGAAGTACAACTTGAGAATTGCATTTTCCCAATTTAATGAATATCACGTTTGATGCGACACATTTCACTAAGTATGGACTTTCCAAAGTCCATTGGTACAGTAACTGTCTATAAATTAGTATGATAATTATGCAAAAATACAGTAACTGTCTATAAACTGGTATGATATGCAAAACATTGATACGTAGGTACTTGCTAAACATCCAGAAAGTATGTCTAAATAAAAACAAAGACAAAATCTTGAAAAAAACTTACAAAAAATATTGGGAAATCCTCCAATGTTGCAGGACGTAAATAGTCCATAATTACATGAATAGACCATATTTAGTTAAATGTGCCCTTGTGGCATTAATCTCATGATATACCAGCCACACGCTACCGCCCCTAAATGTGCAAGAATATCTACCAACTGTCCTCACAGTCGCCATAAGTTTGCTTCAGATGAAAGAGAAGCTCGGCTGAGATGGAAAGGCCAAAGAAATATGCGGACGTCGATCTTCCTGATCAGCGGTAGAGCAGAACGTGGGAGGATAATATTATTCAACTTGACTCGAGTTGATACCTAAATCTTGACAACGTCGAAGAGCTGGAATGCATTAGAATACCCCATCAGAATTGTTTGGCTCTTGTTTGTTGTGAGATGGAGAGCAAGGTAATCTCATGCACCAGAATAACAGATGCCATTCACAGCTACTAAAAAAAGACAAATGATGACTTTGCTAACAATTCTTCAGCAGAATGCCCTCCATCGTCATTCCAGGACCAAATCCTAGTGCAATGGTCCATGGCTGGATGCTTCCAGGTGGCAGAGTTGGCGCGTCCTCTCGCAGTTTGTCGAGAACGAACAAGATGGTGGGCGAGCTCATGTTTGCGTAGTTCTCCAACACGTACCTGCCACAGCGTGTGCTTCTTATGAGCACCGAACTGTATACTAAACACACCACTAGATAGATTCTAGTATATTAGGTAAATTGGGAAAAAACGGAGGGACCATTTTGTACTCCACAATAATCTTAGGCCTAGCTATTAATACTAGCCCAAAGTATTTGAAATTTTTGAAGGCCATCATTGAGAATTCACTATTATACAGGTAAATTGGGAAAAATAGAGGGACCATTTTGTACTACACAAGTTCACGTTAATCTTAGGCATAGTTATTAATAGCCCAAAGTTGTAATTATTTGAAATTTTTGGAGGCAATCACTCAAACTTCACTATTGTAGAAGAAAGTGCACACTAGTTTTTTTGTAATATTTTAAATTGTACATAATGACAAAAAAATAGTGAAAGTCCCAAAATGTACTATTTTTCTCAATTTATGGTGTTAGGACAAGTACACATGATAAAAATCAAAGCAATGATTAACATGACAGGGCCTCAATACAAAAACTTAGCCATAATTGCCTACAACATGATATACATTATACTGAGAAAACGTGATTCCCAAGTTGTACTTTGCCTGAAACCAAACAAGTCACCTCAAACTCATTTTGAGAGGTTTAAGGTGATCACCTTAAACCTAGATAATGAGCTTTTTGTACAAAGTTTCAAAAGTATTGTTATTACGTGGAACAAATAGGTCCCGTTCTTGGCTTCTTGGGTAGTAAAGAACGTATATCTAGAAGATTATAAGCTTTTTGGGTAATAAAGAGCATATTTCTGAAAGATTTATATCTCATTTCATTGGAAAACAATCAAGTGCGCACTTGATAGAAAAGGGCCAGAATTCTCAAAATGTTCAAAAGTTCCCAATTTAATGAATATGGCGTTCTACCTGGTCCATCGAAGTTGCTCTGGGATCAGGCCGCACCCTTTTTCCACGGCATCCACAACTGCCTTCCCGCCGGGATGCACAGCCCAGTTCACGGAATCAGACTTCAGGTCGGTGCCTTGAAGCAGCTGCGCTACAAAACTTCTGGAGTTCTGGCCCACAACGGCGGGCACGTTCTTGTTCAGAGTCGCCATGAGCCCAGACTGCGACAGTCTGGCCTGCAACATTTGGCAGATGGTTACAGATCGTTTTAGACAACAGAGTAAGTTATTTGTACGTGGAATGCACGATGAGTGAGCAGAAAACTTAACCAAAGAATATGAACTGAGCAAAATGTACGATGTACACGAGTTTTGCAAAATGCACAAAACATGTAACACCATATTCGTTAATTTGGGAAAAGCAGAGGTTCCATTTTGTACTCCATCTCAAACCCAAAAAGTTACTTTAACCCAAATTCAAAGTTGTTAGATTCAGTTTGAGTCATTAAGATTTTTTCCCTCGCAAATCCCTCCTCTCAGGTGAGGGCACATGTACAATTTTTTTTTGCTGAGTTCAATTTGAGTTGATCATCTCAAACTTCTTGAAAGTCCCAAAATGTACCATTTTTCCCAAATTAACAAATACTATACATTGTACAATACTTGATCTAAAAGGTTTCCTGGAAATATTAGTAACTCCCTCTGTCCCTCTAAAGAGCTCCAAATCAGAAACATTTCTTGTTCCACTAAAAAAACTCCCTTTTGTTGATTTCAAACGTTGAGAAAGCATTTGTCATGTTCAATGATCTCATGGGAGCAAGTTAAGCAATTAGAGAGCATTCTTCTCCTAGCAAGCTTGGCCTTTACTACCCATATGAGGTATCATTGTTGCTACTAATCTTTAAATCATCAATAATGAGGATTTGGGAGCATGCACAGATATGGTACTTTTTGCTAGGGTGCCCAAATGGCATCATCAATACTAAAGATTTTGCATACATTTGATAAATGATAAATTGATTCTAAAATGCATGTGTCACTAACATAAAGACTAAAATAATGAGGAACTGCCAGCATTCACAAACTATGCACAAACATGGTACTTTTTGTATGGAATTTGGGTGCCCAAACGGTGACATCAAACTGATCAAACTGATCAAAGCTGGAGATTTTGCATCCATGTGGTAGATGATATATTGATTCTAGAATGCGTGTCACTAGCACAAAGACTGAAAACACACAGTTAATCCTTTTGCAACGAAGCTTTTTGGACGTTTTTTTCAAGAGGGACAAAGGGAGTCTGTAGTAGTTTACCGTGATGTGGTGATCAGTATCCGGGATATATGACGTATAACAACGGTCGATTTCAAAAATGGGAGTCTCATGCTCATCAAGCTGGCCGGCGCCAACAACTACACTGGCAGCCCCATCACCAAAGATGATCGACACGACGTGGTTGTTCAAATCCAGCAAGTGAGCGGGGTCCAGAGGCTGGGCTTGTGCCGAGTTGATTTCCGCGCACACCACCAGCACTCGAAACATGGCGTCTGCTTGGGCGATCTCCGCAGCAGTTCGGATGCCAATCAGTCCAGCGTGGCACCCCATGAACGACACCCAGAAGTGTTTCACGGTTTGTTGAAGGCCCAGGGATTTGATGAGCTGCATGTCCAGCGCTGGGGACGTCATGCCGGTGGTGGAGTACGTGATCAAGTGCGTGATTTTGGCCTTGTCCCCGCCCCAGTCGGTGATCGCTCGCTCTGCAGCGAGTTTGCCAAGCTTTACAGCTTCCTGTGCGAACAAGCTGAGCCTCTTGTCCAACGACGGAGCTCCAAACGTCTCCATGTTGGGATCTCCGTAGTACGTCTCTCGCCCGAGCGCCATGTGTTTCTTCACAATGCCGGAGCTTTTGCCTGATCACACATCAGCTTAGTTTCTTCAGTTTCACAGTCACGGGAAAATTTTATGGATACCCCTGAAGTTTGCCATATTTGCATATATGTAAGAAAACAATGTCCAATTTGACACACCTGAATTGGGTAAAGTTAACATGTCCGAATGGCAAAGGCGTCCAAATTGACACATCTGAATTGACAAAAAAAAATGGCCGTATTGACAATGTTCCCTTGTAGTATAGATACTCTTGGTTTTTCAGAAATTGCACAAATATTTTTGGACCATAATTTTCAAGCATTTGATTTGTTATGCACAATAATTTCTTTTATGACCAAAGTTTAAAGCAAGGAGTGTAAAATCAATGTTAAAAGTAATGAGTGCAATTGAATGGAAAAGGAGCAACGTGCGTAGAAGGGAAAAAGGAGTGGCATGTACAATAGAACAAACGCCTGAAAATTATTGTCTACCGGTGTTTGTGTGCAATTTCAGAAAACCAGGGATATGTATACAAATATGGCAAACTTTCAGGGGTATCCATATGATTTTCCCTATAATTATTCAAGTCATAAACATGTGCTAAGAACTTCACTCATTTCAAAGTAGCTAAACGTAAGGTTTAAGCTGAATGTCGATGTTCTTACAGATGCGTGCGCTAAACTCCCGCACCTCAGGGGTATCAACACCATAGCCATGCAGACAAGTCCTGGCAAATTCTGACATGGGGAACACGCGCTCGGGAACGGCCTTTCCAATTCCCAAGATGCAACTGCGTGGCTTCGGGCTGATTGGCAGCGACACAGTCGACGATCCATTTGACTTCGAATGCCCAGAATTACCACTTTTAACTCCAGCACAAACGTCGACGTCGACGTTGCTGATTTTGTCGCCATTGCCATTGCGGCTGCCATTGCAGAAGCCATTTATACTAGAAACAGGAGCAAGTGCAGGGTCGACTTGACTGCAGCTCGACCAAGCGCAACGGTCACTTTCACAGAGAGCCATTTGGGAGCCAAATATTGAATGCCAAGCTACACCACTCTTGATCGATCACGAGCACAAAAAAGGTCTGTTTTTGACAGTGAGTCTATCTGACCGAGTTCCACGGCCACCGGGTCAAGCCCAGACCAGACCAGACCAGGGAAAATTGATCAGGCTAGTAACTTGGGCGCCGGGAGTGAACTGAGGTTCTGCATCCGAGCAAGCAGCCTTCAAATAGGTGACGCCGGACGCAGCCACTGAGTAGTAATAACCAGGATGACTGAAGTCCCGTATTTTAAGATCGGCGTATCATATCCTAGTTACCATCGACCTAGACTTGAGATTTTTGACATCGTACTATTCTCAGGATCCCGCTCTCTTTAATTTTTACTTGTGACTGGTGAGTTGTCCCCGGTACCTGGTTTCTAACTTCTTTTGTACTTGCCTCACCAAGCCACTGTCAACTAAATTCGTTTTAAATTCTGATGCACGCCCAGCTGTTCATCATTGCTTACTAGCCTCTTGCGAAGCTCGACATACTATGTCCACGTCTGTCATTCCCACAATGACTCCTATACCCAGGTAATAATGTAGAGCTAGGAATCTTGTCACGGACGGAGTCGACATTATGAAGATCCTCATCAGGGTAGGCTAGACTAAATTGTCTTAAATGCTGACACATTTATCTTCCCGTTTTCTGCTGGCATCTCTTACGTATCATTGTTTCAAACTTGGAACCATGGCAAATAGTTGGAACGAGATGTTATGGAAAGTGAGACTTTTTCTTAATTAAGAGCCGGTTGATTATTACCAGCAGAAGACGATGCTTTGTTTTTGTTTTTCTGAGTTGTTTGTTCGTCCTGCCAGAAATCAAATCATTTCGAAAGGACTGGTGGATCTGGTACACTAACAGTCTTGTTTCGTTGCAGGTGAAATGTGATAACGAGTTACCACCTCTCCAATTGCTTGAAAATAAGCCAACACCATGTCGACGTCATTATGAAAAAAACGTAGTTCACAGGCACTAACTATTAACTTAGCTACCCAAGGAGTAAGTTCGTGCGAAATATGGGTATTCTGTATCTTTCTGTAAAACAAAAGTTATTTACTCACAGATCCAATGAAACGGTCGCGTGTTCTGCGATCTCGGGGATCCGTTTTAATGTACTAGTTAACAAAGTAGGAGATAACGATCTGGTGAAGTGAATGCACTACAGCTATGGCATAATCTGAATGCAACAACTGGTAAGTTTGAAGTGGATTCCCGAGTTACTTAGTTGAAAAACTCGTTTCCTTGATTGCAAGTTTGCAACCACGATCTCAACTCACTACTTAGAATTTCAAGGTCATTCACTCCCTAGGCGAATTCCAGAGTAACACCATATTCGTTAAATTGGGAAATACAGTACATTTTGGGACTTCTGAAGGTTTTAGGTGATACCTAATATCCAGCTCGCAAGAGGAGGAATTTGTGAGGGAAAAATTTTTAGTGGCTCATATTGAATTTAATACCTTCCAATCTGGTGTAAGGCAACTTATTGGGTTTAAGGTGGAGTACAAAATGGTACCTAACAGGATATTCATTAATTTGGGAATTCCAGCGCATTTTGGGACTTCTGGTCACATTTTCATTTCATGCCAAGCCCATTTTATTTCCACTTCTTCGTGACAGGTGTGTCAAACAAACGAGAGTTAAGACGAGAGTTTCAGATTAAGGAAACATACAAATTGGAAATTGCCGTTTCCCAAATTAATGAAAACGGAGGTCCTCCGTTTTCCCAATTTAACGAATATTGTATCTGATACAGTGAGGGCTCTCAATCCTCATATGCGATTCTCTGTGAGTCTGTGTGAGTCTGACTTTCATCACTGATATTGAGAATTAAGACATCGGTCACAATAACCTGCTTTAACCTTTTTAACGGTTCATATGCCACATTTGGGTCGATGTATACACAGCCTTTTTACAGGTTAACTTTGCCCAATCAAAAGAAGCTCTGAAAGTGGACGGCAGATCAGTCTTGATGTCCATCGGGATAATTGCACTTGGAAACATAGTTCTATAGTTGTAAAATTTGCTCGTCACTGCCATGAAGTTGTCCACTTAGAAAAGCTAGAAAGTCCACCCAGAAAAGCTAGAAATGCTATCATTTGTACATACAAAGAGTATGGACGTTAAAGAGTTAAAGGAAAGTTTAGTAAGTAACACCATATTAGGTAAATTGGGAAAAAAAGGGTGTCCCACTTTGTTTTCCCCTCCAAACCCAAAAAGTTATATCCAAAGATATTAGATTCACTCTGAGCTATTAAGATTTTTTCCCTCGCAAATCCCTCCTCTCAAGTGAGGACACATGTGCAAAAAAAGATGTTGAGCTCAACTTGAGGAGATCAGCTCAAACTTTTGAAAACAAGTATGAAAGTTCCAAATTATACCTTTTTCCCAATTTACTTAATATGGTGTTAAGTGGCACTCATTGAGGTTCGTGGGCAAATTTGAGACTAACAAGAATTTCCATATAGCTTTCCCATGGAAATCATTAAGACACCATGCCCTGGTGGACATGATTGTTGCCAAAAAGTAACCACAAAGTAGAAACAAAGTTCTAGCTTGAATATCTTTCTATTAGAAAGTTAACGCCATATTTGTTAATTTGGGAAGAACTGCCCATTTTGAGAACACTAGAAGAAAAACAAAGATAAACGACTGCCACAAATCACAACAACTAGGTCACCAAAACTGTCTTGCAACTACACAAACAATTGCACAACAACAGCACAATTAGAGGTGCAATTGTTGTGCAATTGTTGTGCAATTGTTTGTGCAGTTGCAAGGCAGTTCTAGTGACCTAGTCATTGTGATTTGTGGCAATTGTTTATCCTTGTTTTTCTTCTAGTGGAATGAACAAAGTTTAAGGTGATCATCTTAAACCAAGCTCTAGGTTTCAACAATGTTTTTTTTGGTACACGAGCCCTCATTTAAGGAGGAATTTGTAAGAGACAAAATCTTAGTATCTTAGATCAAATCTGATACCTTTGGATTTGGCGTTTAAACGGTTTACGGAGAAATGCTTGGTTTAAGGTGAAGTACAACTTGGGAATCTGGTTTTCCCAATTTAACAAATTACTCTACAAGTAATTTGATCCAATAAGTTTAAGTATCTATTGTTCAAGATAATGCACATTCTAAGGTATAAGAAGTATATGTCAACCGTCAAAACGTGTTATTCATTAATTTAAGAAAACATTGGGTTGGTACCTCACCTTAATCCAAAACTGCACTTTAATTCAAATTAAAGAGGTCACTTGAAACCTAATTAATGAACTTTTTGTCCAAAATTTCAGAAGTTAATGAACTTTCTATCCAAAAAGAGCTTATTTCTGAATGACATATATTCTCATTTTTTTGGAAAACGGTCATCAAATTCCTAATCCAATAAATATGGCATTCTCCAAAAAAAAACACTCTTCTGGTACATCCCAGCCTAAATTGGGCACTTACTTGCTCTTTTTTTAGGTTCAAAAGAACCTTATCTGGAATTCTTTCAGAATACATTCCTAGCTTGGGTCATGCAAACGTGCAATGGAAAGCTAATTTTTACTAGGTCAAAAACTTATACCATCGTAAACATGTAGAAAGCTGTACTCACATCCGTCATTGGATTGAGCATTTTTGAAAATGACTACCCCATTCTGGAAACCAGATAAGGCTTAGCTTCATATTTTTTACTACTGCCTTCATCTGTTTATAAATTTTCAGAAAGCGGAGATGAGCGGCATGAGCCTAAATGCTCAGGCTTGGGTGTATTATCAGTATTAGGCCAGCAGTCATTCGTCTTCTCTTCACCCTTTAAAGACCACACACATTTTCCCAAAATTCATTAGAAACTGGGGTAATAAGATTAGATGTGCATTTGAAACAAATGTGGACCCAATTTGAATAATTCAACCATACAAATGTGAAGGACACCTTGTTTGTCGTAATGCATCAAAATTTCAACTAAATTTACCATTGGAGGTGAAATATTAATGATTAAGTGAGCTGTAAACGGAAAATCTTTAGTTCTTTGTGCTTGTGTGGTTTTGAATGGTGGGTGATTGCAAGAATGACCTATACTACATTCTATCCCCCTCACCTTGTGCGGCTTGTTTTTTGCTTGTAACTTTTGCAAAAGAAATCATATTGACTTATTCTTTTAGAGTAACGTGAACATGCAAGTTATTGACGTTTAGTGATTTTTTGGTGTTTTCTAAAATTATTTTGCTATTTTTAAGCAACCCCCAAAAGGGTGTCTACCTTGGCCATTTTGGGAGTTTTTAGTACTATTTTGGGTCCAAAAAAGCTTTTCTAGGGCTATAAATCAAGGATATTGTTTATGGAGCATGTTTACATGCATTTATAGAAGGGTTTTGCAAAACTATAATTTCCATGGCATGTACATTGTCTCAAAGTGGGCATCCTGTCTCCCTTCATTGGCAAAATAAGAAGGAATTCCTCAGCAAAACAATTGTACCATGTGAATGTGTTTAATGGATTCTCAAATGACCAGTTTTTATTTTATTTTTTTGAATTATTTTACTGTTTTCTAAAAAGCAAGAAAGAAATTGGCTTTTTAAGGTGATTTTGTTTTGTACACAACTTTTAGAATAAAATTTTTCTAGGTCTGAATTTTCACGAGTATGTTATTTTAAGTGCTTTACAAATTGTCCATATTTTATTTTATTTTAAAAAAATTATTCCAAAAGCTTGGTAGTACTATTAGTACTACCAGTACTAAGGGTGTTTTAGACAAAACAAAGAGGTCATTCTTGCAACTACCTTGGTAGCGCTTCATGCAAGCTTTGATTGAGAAGAGCCTTACATTTCTAAAAAGCAAGGTTTCCCACCTTTCCAACAAGACTAGTTTCACTCAAAATAGACAAAAATAGCAATCACAAGGTGTACCTAAGTGTACAAAAAGGGTCAAAAATCCCATTTTCTTTACTACCCTAAAACAATTCTACAAGAAATTTGATAATTGTTACGAAAAATCCGGTTGGTGAAAGCAATCAAGAATTGGTCTTAAATGTCACATGAATTTTTTTTTAAATAAAATAACAGCATCATTTCAATGGATTCTTAGATACTACAATTGTACTACTACCTTATAGAGAAACAATACAAGCATATTCCTTAAGCAATTTGAAATTTTTTAAGATTGCACAATTGAAATGTGACATTGTTTGTGGATGTTTGATGTATTGTGTTGTTGCTTTGATCCATCTTTGACTAAATATGGATACGTATTTTGAGGCCATGATGTATAAACACCATTTTTTATCAACTCCCATATTTGATTCTATTGTCATTTTTTGGGTTGGATGCAAAATTCTTGTGATCACAAGGGTTCTTCAAGAACAATTTCCAAATTGTTGAGCGATTTTACTATATACACCAAAAACTAGGCTCCCGAACCAAAATATGGCTCGGTGGTCTATAAAGGGTTAACACACCGAGGCTCTGACTGGATAGTATTCAAATAGTGTTCTCTATCATGTTCTTTTTTTAAGCATGAGTGTAAAAAAACGAAACTCAACATTCAGTTACTCAGACACCGAGCCGTATAGTAGACGAATTAGTGCGCAACTGGGGTTGTAAAAAATATATACACTTTTCCAAGCAGCTTTATAAACAAACCTTTTTTGCAAGCACAGAGTGAATGTGAGACTCTATGTAACGTTCAGCAATAGTAGCTGAACAGTCTCTTGCTTTAGTAATTCGGAAGAAAACCAGAAAGTCGCCTTTGTGAATGCGAAAGGCGAATATGTCCCTTTTTTGAGCAAACTAAGCAACTCCAAAAGAACCTGAAAAGTAGATTTTGAGAAAGAGGGTTGAGAAATGATGCGTAGTATGAAGCTTGGGTTTGCCAATTCCACAGAGAGGATAAGGGCCTCACCTGTGCCTGTCCCAAAAACAAAACAAATCAATGTTAAGTTAGTGAATGTTAAGTTAGTGAAGATGCACAAGGTGTCTACAGCCCAAAATTGTTTGCTATTGCTTTCACAAGGTCTAAGAGAGGCAACAAAATATCAACACTTATAAGCAATTCATGACATTTATCAAGCCAGAAAAACCTGCGTAGCATTTGTCTGAGTAGCAGCCATGACTCACTTCACGTCTACAAACAAGCTCCTAGAGCAATCGCACGGTGGGTGCGTATGCAATAAGTCTGAATACCGTAGTGCTATAGCGTACTGAGAGCGAAAGCAAACAGTACTCTGAGTATTGCAAACAGAGTGTGACTTGAGAGCAGCCTCAGACTCGGGTTTTTTCCAAGTGATATTTGTCCGCCTACCATTGAACAATATTTAGAGGGAAGGAATAACATTCGCAGAAATCTGTCAGAGCTGGCGAAATATCGCCAGCAAAAAAAACTCTGCCTCAGAGTGGTCAACCTCAGTGTTTGGTGGTGGCGAGACAAGTTTAGCCGGGAAAGCTGATCACGAGGTAAACCCTAGTTTTTTCAAAAGCACTAGCACTCTGACTATAGTCACTAGTGCTTGTTTAGTGCTTACTAATTGAAAGTAAGCCGGTAGTGTAAGAGCCACTTTAAGGGTAACATGTACCAGCTTTGCCATCTGTTACTTTAGATCTTATGGATCCGGATAAAATCTCTGGCCCTAGTGGTTAAACAAAATACTCATAATGATAAGGGTCAATATTAATAGTAGCACTTAGTAAAATCAAACATATATGTTTTGTTCTCAAACTTTGATCCTTTGAAGGATAAAATATCAAAACAATTGAGTCAAGGTAACTCATCAGTATGATTGATTAAAAAAAGCGAGATCTATGACTATTTTCCATAAGTATATTATAGCTCATGTCTAAGCATAGAAGTGGAGGTCTAGTACAATAGTGCCTTGCTAAGATGAACCTTTATAAGAAAAAATGCTTGGCTAAGATAAAGTAGATGACTATCCCTGGCGGTTGGGGAGCTACAAAAGATCTTTTAGTTACAATGAATGTTTTCCTTACATGAAATGAATATGCTGTCCGGATACCTTCATCATATCAAGGCACTACTATATCATGGTCCTATGGACATACTATTGTCATAGTATGTATCTAGCATGACCTTCAAGGCTTTTTCTCTTATGTCTAGCCATGTTTTGGTCTAAACCTAGGAGTTTGTTAGAGTGACATGGTTCTCTACTTTGTTTGTCAATTTGGTTTCCAATCAAGTTAAGACTTGTGGGAGCTCTTTGACAATATAAATAGCCACCTTTAGGAATTCTAGTAGTAAAAAGATTCTATGAGCAAGTATCTAGTGTTGAATGCTTGCATAGAAATCTTAAAATAAGATAAAAGAAAAAAAGAAAAAAAAGCCAGAAATCCCAATTTGTACGCTTTTTCCCAAATTAACCCCTAAAGCCCCAAAGTCCCCTCAAGGGACTTTTGGGATTTTGGGTAGGTTTGTGTGACCTCAAATTTTTACATAATTTTTTGAAACTTTGTATGAGTGTGTAGGAATGTATAAGGTTTGTGGGATGCAAAAAATCATGTGATTATGTCACACCGTTCACAAGTTATGGGCTTTTTTTGGCAAAAAGCAGTTTGAGGGGCAGCTTGGGCAAGGGAGAAAATGTTGACTTTAAAGGGGGGAGCAAGGAGGGGTTGCCACATGTTGCTCTAGTGGTCCCCATTATTCCCCTTTCATTTCCAATTATGAGGTCAAATTGGGCTTTGGGAGCTTCCAAATTTTAGAGTTTTTGAGGATTTTAACTTTTTTTTTGTTTGACATTTAAAGTACATGTTAATCTTCAAACAAACCGTTTGGATTTCCCATATCTAAAAACATGTGGTGGGAAACTTCACTTAAAAATGTCATAGTGTATTTGCACAACTTGTCATATAGTGGCATTGCAATGTTTTTTAGGACGTGTTTTATGTCTTTGATTGCCTTGAAAATTGGTGTATAGTGGTATAACTTGATTGCCATTAAGAAAAAATTACAACTTCAAGGTTTGTAGTGCAAAAAAAATCAGCAAATGTCAGTCAATGCCATCTGAAATTTTTGGGCACAGTGAAAAAAAAAAAAAAAAAACTTTTTCCTTCAAATGCTCATAACTTTCAATCAGTACAGTCAAATGTCACGAGTTTTTTATCACTTCTTGTTTT
Source organism: Ulota crispa (assembly GCA_963920765.1). Taxonomy (NCBI): domain Eukaryota; kingdom Viridiplantae; phylum Streptophyta; class Bryopsida; order Orthotrichales; family Orthotrichaceae; genus Ulota; species Ulota crispa. The sequence goes on along the minus strand of OY987244.1, from coordinate 12,628,462 downwards.
ACAAGTGCATTACAAGATCCTATGGTTGGATTTTCAAGAATAGCATTTTATTGAAATTTTTGGTGAACACAACAATAGAGGCAGTTTTGAGTGGTTTTTGGCAGGAAATGGCCTTGGTAGTTTAGGGGTTAACGAATAACGCTTTTCAACGCTTTACTGAGGACCAGACCTGCTCTTGATAGGTCTGTTACTGCCCCAGGATTGCCTCGAGCTAGACAAATTCCAGGTGGTCTGCTCTGCTTCAATTAGGCTTATTTTCAAGCTTGCAAAGAAGCCCTCACTCGCCTGGATCTATGTGAAGATATCAACAACGAATATCTTAGTTAGTGTTAGAGAATATTCTTTAACAGAAAGAACTTGGTTTTAGGGTTTAGATCAGTGTGAAATAATGTACGAGATCTGTTCCAATTGAAACTCAATCACTATTCATTTCAACAGTGCCAATTTTTTCCTCAACCATCCTTCTTTTCAAATGCTACCTTTCCACTCAATAATGTCTTTTCACTTATTTCTCACATCCATCAACGAACTGAGATTGCATCATAGCGAGAAGTATCTAGAGTGTTGGTCAAATGACTCGAATCTCAAAAGAGTTCTGACTTATGGATTCTCACAATCCATAAGTGCTCAGAACGTTTTGCCAGTCCAAAGCCCATTTCAGAAAAGGTAATCTAATACTAGCTCTGCCCAAACAAATCTAGACAAGATCTGAAGGATTAACCCCGGGCGAACGTAAATGCTCTCACAAAACCGAAAGAAAGGCAGCGATAATTCCTTAAGACTGAGAGTTCTGCCAATGCTATGCAGCCCTAAAAATGAGATGTTCCTTAACTCAGTGGAATCCGAGACAGCATTCTTTTGTTGTCTTGATTTGGACATTTTGAACATTTGGACATTTTGAACAGAATTGTGTTGATTAGGATGTGCTTGTGTTAGTTAGGATCTCTTGACTTGGCACATGCTCTTCTACAATGTGAAAATTAGATTCTCCAAACGGCATTAGCACATAGAGTCTCTTAGTTCATTACCATTTAATATAGTTTATTACCTTTATTAGCCCCTTCGTGGTCATGTTCAAAATAAAGGGCACCTACTCAAGCATAAAGGCTTAAATTTTCAAATAGTTCGTGCCCAAAATTTTATTTTATAGACATGGGTGTCTTGGTGAAAACTCACCTCATCAACATTCCTATTCCTTGTAACTTTATTAAAGACCGACCCCTAAAAAACTGAGCGTGCAGCTGTGACTAATACAATATAAGATTTTTTTTTCATATTTCAAATGGATTCACACCTTTACTACATTTGAGATCAACAAAAAAGTTGGAATATAGAGTAATGGGATCCTAATGAGCTATTTGAGATCCCAAATTAAAAACACTGTTGATAGCAAATGTCAATTATATGACAATGTATATACTATGCCCTATGGTCATTTAAGGGTGAAAGGATTTTTTATTTTATTATTGTATTATAGAAATACTACTTGTTTCACATAAAAACATTAACCCTTCAACACTCCAAAGGACTAAAAGTGTCCTTGCATGTTTTCAAAGGTTTAATTGAGGCATTGGATCAAAAAAATTATCTTGCTATAGACTACAATTATGAAGGCTTTCAAATGGTCCATGCAAGTGGAGTAGTGACAAGGCAAGCCAAATATTGTGAAAGTGCCTCAAGAGCTTTGATTGGGTGAAACACCATATGGGGTGTGATTGCAAGCAGCATCGTACAAGTTGCAACCAATTGCTTCCTTTTGTGTGATACGTATTAGTGGGAAATTTGTCAACAAAGGTTCAAGAATGTTCTAAACTCTTGTTGTGGCAACCCTCATCAATTGTGCCAATCATTATTTTCCATGCAATAGCAGTTTGAAACCCTAAAACTTAACGTAAAAAGAAGTACAATCTTCAATTATTTACAAGTGTGTGCATTCACATCTAATCTTGCTAATCACAAAAATTGAGATAATTCAAAGACTAATAGAATTTTGTAAAAATCATTAAATAGCAATTATTTGACAAAAAATGAGATTTTGCCATCACATGATGTTTGATCAAATATTATAATCTCCCATCTCCCACAATCAATTGTTCCCAAAATTTACAAGCTATTTTCTAAGTAGGTGTTCCACTATTTTCAATGGTCACTTTTATGGATCATCTAATTCACCAAGATAGGATGCATCAAAGTAATAAGTCTCCCAAAACCTTGATTTTGGTGAAAATGGCCTAAACGCGTACTAGTTAAGTGATCTATCTGACAGCATGATCACAAATTTCTCTTGTACTTAACTAGTCCCTACCAACTATTTTTCCAAGTTACCTACATAAAACATTCACTTTTGAACAACTTTCAAACATTTTACAACTTAACCCCTAAATGCGTAAGGCACCAAATTCTAGTGTCCAAAAAATTTAAGAAACATTGAAACGTTGTTGAAGTTATAGATTTTATTTATTTGAGGTTTTTTTTTTGGAAAAGTTGCGGGTTGAAGTTAGCCTCACTGTTCAAATTCAAATTCTTCTATATCTTATTCCATTTGTTTTTGGTGGAAGGTTAATTACAAGCATACATTTTTTGTTGTAAGTAGTGTCGTGAATAGTGTCATGAATAGTGTCACAGAGCCTATGAGAACTTGCCACATTGTATAAACGGGCATCAAGTTGAGCAAAAGGTGAAGATTTCCCTTGGGCAAAAAGGGCCTTTTTACTAAAATTTTGACATCTAACAAAATCTAAAAGTGCTTTTGGACTAATTTCACTTGGAATGTCTTTGTTATGGAAATTAGAATCCTTTCACTGTTGAATTTTCTTTTGTTCATATTGATTTTTGGTCAATAATGGAAGTTGAAAATTTCTTTGTATTAGACGGTTGCATTTTGGCAGTTGCATTGCAAGCTCATTTTTGAAATTGTGGTCATGGATTTGGAAGAGGGACCATTGGTTTTGAAGTAACAACAATAAACACTAAAGCATCCTAAATGGTGGTCTCCCAATTTTGTATCCAACAATTACCAATTTGCATTAGAAGATTTAGGCTAAAAACAAAAGCAAAAAATTCCATACTCATCATCATTCAATCACAAATGTCTTAAAATCCACGTAGCCATTTCGGATTCTTTTTGGGTAGTGCCATCTAGAAACCTTGTAGTTCAAGATTCAACGGTTACAATTTTGTTTTGATGTTTAATAATGATCTTACAAGGATAATTCAAAAACTTCAAAACTACCTTCCAAAAATGAGAAAAACACCCTTGAGCATTCAAGGGTTAAATTTGATTGTTGTATGCTATGTAGTTTTGTCCAATTGAATCTTTCTGTTATCAAAACACATTTATAACACGTTATTGGGTGAGACAGGGGGTGACATTAGGGGGTTTCAGATACCTCAAAAAAACAATGAACAAATGGTTGTGAACAAGTTTTTGTTCATGGTGAACGTGAAGTCACAAAAGTGAATGAGTCATGAAGACCTCCAGGAAGTCCTCATGGCTCATTCAAGCGTGAACGACGTGAAGCCTCTCCCTCCTGGCCTCTCTTGCTAGCTCCGATTGTGTTTTTGTTGCTCCCGCGCCCGTGCTCGCGCATGTTTGTGTTGTTGCCCGCCTCTCGGCTCTCGCTCCACGCCTGTAGACAATTTGGATGCAAAGTTGATTGCCAGGTCAAGGTCATTCAAGGAATTGCGATGCACGAGAAGTGACAATGGTGGAGCTGAAGAGATCTTGATTAGAAGCAAATAATTGTGAAGACAAAAGATTCTAGATTAGAAGCAACAATGATGGAGTTCAAGTGATCTGTATGGAATTAGTGATTGTGGGCAAAGTTGAAAGGGCGATGAGTAGTTCACAACAATTCGGATATTTGAATGGGTGATCGTGAGGACATGAATTGTGGCTTGACTAACCCCTTAATGGCCCAAAAGCCCTTTGCAGCTGTATGTACAGACGTATTTGAGTTGCTCTGAGGGCTTTTCAAAAAAATTATGCACCCACCATCATATAACCCTTCAATATGTATGGTTGTAACATTTAATTTTCAGGTGATTCAAACTTCTGAATATTGGTTGCAACCGTATTTGGTACCATATCTCCAGAGGCCAAGGGCCCTTCAAGGGCTAACTTGTTCACCAATTTCATTCACGTGAACAAAATTACCTTTGGATAACATATCTGAAACCCCCTATTATTGAAGTTCAGACATTAAGTCTCTAACGGTGAATATTGTTGTATCTTCGAAGGAGCAAACTACACCTGTATAAGGTAGACATACCCATTCCCGAGCAGCACTCAATTCTACACCCTACTCTTTAAGGTGTTCACTATCCACTTTTGAACTCACAATAGTGAAAGCTGCTTGCACAAGCAAATTCTGCCACATGTCAATTGCTAAGTTGCTCTAGGAGGGTTGGGATAAGTACCATTATAGGAACACATCAAAGCACTTTTAAGGTTAATCTATAATTGCTAAGTCAACCTTATGAGCTGCAACTTTGCCCTTTAATATAAAATATTCCACAATACTTTCTCCCACAAAAATGACGTTCCACGACAGCTTGCTGAAAAGGCTAACCCTACAGATTTTTTTCCGAGCCCTCGAGGTACCCCAAACCCTTAAGGCTTAAACGGTCGGGTATGGGTCTGTCTACCTTAGTATACCGTTGGACCTCAAAGTTCTCGACAATGACGTCATTGACGTGAATCACATTCCATGACTTGCAGGTGGGCCTGCACCTCAATTCAAAAGTGCAGGCAAAGCGGTTTCAACTGTACCTCAACCAATAGCTGATACAAAAACAAAATTTCAAGGGAAAATTGAACGATTGGCTTACAAATATTCGTCTCCTCAAACAGCGATCTTCAAAAGCTATATCTTAAATCATGGGACAGCAAAGTCTCCACAGAAAATACCATGTAAGATACTCTCCGGATAACATGCATGAGGATCATAGGAACTGGGAAACAGACAATTGTATAACAAGAATGCATTGTTACACAACCAGTAGGACCGGAGCGAGAACCACAAACTCGATTCCTACTTCTAGATCATTGGACATACAAATTCTCATTAGAAAATACCTTCAAAGATACCCTCTAGATGAGGTCCACTAGTACACAGAATATAAATAACGCACAACTGTACGATAGCCATGCTTTTAATACAAGAGCAACCGCCTTCACGATTGATTTCCCACCACCAGAAATACGTTTTGGATTCCTGATTCAAACACTGCCACTAGAGCGGAAGAAAACATCCAGCTGGCCAAAAAATGAGTTTCAGTTGAAAAGTTAGAAAGGTAACGATCACTATCCACGGCCGGCAATCTGTCCCTGTATGTTACTTTACACACAACTAATCAGTTGAACAGACACATGGACACATCGAAGTCTAATTCACGTTTCTGCAAAATAGTGATGACACAAAATATTGCAGCTGGGAAAAACCTTCCGCAGCACAAGCCTGCAGATACATACATCCTTGAGCGTAATGGAAAGAAGAAAGTGGAGGTCATACTGGAGAGGCTGTTTCTCTTTCTACATACCTCCTATGTACTGATATGTTATCCCTGCTCCTGCCAGTTCCATTTTCCTAGCAGGAAGTTCAGCAAGCGAAAAAAAAGAAGTCCATCTGCAGCTGTGACAGATCCAAAGTGACACGAGTATTGAGTATGTGCATAACACCAGAGCTTCAGCAAACCAATGGTGCCTGTTTAGTGTACAGCATGTTCAGGTATCACCAGCAGCAGCATGCGCCGCCTGTTTGGTGGAGCATCGCATCAATCTCATCGCCGTCTTCCATATCCAGCTGCACATTAGCGTCAGTTCACATCCAATCAGAAAAATAGCATATGATGCACTTCCATACAACCAAGCCTAGAAATATAAGTAGACTTTCAAAAGAGGTGCCAAAAAAAAGCATAATCCACAAAAAGTGGAGGGAGTGAAAAAAAGACCTCAGCAGGAGTCTGGTCAGCTCGGAGTCGTCGGCCGTCAAAGAGAAATGCAATAGACGACTGGTCCACAGACTGGCGGTCACAATACGCATTCATCAGCTTGCGCAGTGTCGCCGTGCTTTTGATCCTGAAGAAAACCTCTCCTCCATCCTGCAAGAGTCCACTTTCTCACTCTTCTTAGCTCACAGATCATTTCCATTGCGAGTAGTAGTCACACCACTCCTGAAATATTCAAAAAGGTTACATTTTCTCCATAGAACATACACAGACTATTTACATAGCTGTACTTTACTAAAAATGCTACGCTATGGCAAGAACATTTAGACTTCCAGATTAAGCGTGGCTCACATCACATTACACTCTTCTAGAGGCTTCAAAGCTTGTCAAAGAAAAACGCTTTTCGGTTCTCTCTCACACACACTTCCTCTCAACAGCAAAGTGAGGCGATTGCAATAAACGAAACTCTAACAAAATTTCAAAGGAAAAAACACAACGCATACTAAAGCTTTTTGTGAATTTTTTTTGCAAAGAAACTGCATAGGACAACGGCGCTGCTTTCAGGAGCTTAGCTACGAACCTGGCCTTTGACCTTGAGGTTGATGTGCTGGCCTCCTCCATCGAGCGGCTTCTTCTCGTCCTGCTGCGTTACACCACCCGTGGTGCTGGCGTCCTCCACCCCCGCCATCGCTCAAAGCGTTCACTGCAAAGGCGCAGCAACAACAAGCGGAGTAAAGTGAGGTGGGTGAGGAAGAGCAGGAAACGGGGAAACAATTCGAACAAAGCGGCAGAAGCGGAGGAGCAATGGAGGAACAGAGCTGGCGACGATACCAACGAAACCCTAAAACTCTCACAAGGCCAAGCAAGCGGGGCAGCAGCGGGCGGGCGACGTACGCTCGTCGTGAAGAAAGCTTTACTTGAAAAAGCAAGCTTTTTACTTGAAAAGTAAGCTTTGAACTTGGGCTTAGGGGCAGTTCAGACTACGTCCCACATTTCAAGTCCCACTGAAATTTGATGAAATTTGAGAATCTAATTGGTGGAGAAGCAACAGATGGGATTTCACGTTTCAAACTATGCCTCAAGTCTCACATCCCACTTGCTTACATGGAGTCTACATGGCAACACTTTTCCAAGTTTTGGCGTCAAAAAATGGGATTTCACTCTGAGCATTTTGGTAGACCCATCTTTTAGCCCAAGTTACATCTTTTCCCATCTTCTCTAGCCCACAAAGATGGGATTTTGCACTCCCATGGGACTTTGTCACATGGGACGTGTGATGTAGTCTAAACCGCCCAAAGGTGCTCAAAAGTGTCCTTTTTAACCCCTAACTGCCAAAGGCACTCTATTTTTGTATTTGCAAAAAACAAATATTGAAAAGAAATCTTATGAGTTTTTTGTTTTTGTCATTTTGTTTTATAAGCATATTAGTGGTTGGCGCTTGCTACGCTACGCATTCATTAAATGAATTTTATTATGATTTTCACATGTTAGATAAAATGCAAAGTAAGAGTTTCAGTAAGTTTTCAAGTTGTACCTATGTGAATTTGTTACAAAAATTGGAATAAAATGTTCCAAAGGTGCAAATATGAAATTATAGAGGTTGTTGTGATTTTAGTAATATGGTATTCCTTGTAAATTTGTTTTTAGCAACATAAATTTAGTTTTGAAAATTGATGTTTGTTTTTTGTCTTTAATTGTAAGTATTTGTGTCACTTTGTCCCATTGTATGACTTGCTTTGCTAATGTTAAGAGCTTTTGGAGATGGGCCTCATATGCACTATATCTTGAAAAGTTCAAATTGTAATTTCTTAAAAAATATTGTATGGTAAATCTTGAGATGCCATAAGTTGATTATGGTTACACATGTTGTATCCTTTAACATTGTGTTATTTATATGACATTGGATTTAGGTTTGATATGTAAATAGACAATTTAAAGATTTTGAATCAAATTCAAAGTTTTTAGCACCTTGAGATTAAGCATCACTAACCTTTCAATTCATATGTGATATCACTATGTGTTTTTTCTAGTTTGATTTGTACTATGCTTAGAATACTAACTATGTATTTATGGTTTCTTTGAATCACTAAAACTTATTAAACCTTTTGATCTGGTTACTTGGGAGGCTTACACACCTCCAAACATTATTCAATAATTTAACCAAAAACATTTGGAAATTGTGTATTTTTATTCATGTTTTTTAATCTTTAGGGGAGTTGGTTATGAGTTTTTGAAATAAAACATTTACAAGCTTGAAAAGCATCCTCACCCTAAAACAATTGTTATCAACGCAGTGACAAATCCAATACGTACCCCTATATTAGAGAATATGATAAAAGCCCATACTATTTTCAAGCCTCCTACCTTATTGCATACTCCAATTTATGAGCCCAAGGTGTAAAAGTTCAAAGTTCTCATTTGTTGGAAAAATGTAGCAAATTTTTAATTTACCATAAGAGAACTCAATTTGAAAATTTTGAATTTGTGTTTGGATATAGAGTCCTTAAATCAATCTTTTGCAATGAAATTTTGTAAAATTGATTAATATTTACAATATAAAGGCATATTTATACCTTTTATCTTTGTTAGTACATAAATTATGCATATCTTGGATTCTTTTTTAACATGTGATTAAAGAATCTAGCCAATACCTTTAGTACTTCATAGCACACCACTTATCTCACGCTTCTTCAAGGCTTATATACTCTAATTAGAAATTTGCAATTACAAATCTCAATTATTTTGTTCTACTTATCTGTTCTTTATAATCAAGTTTCATGTTGCATTGTACGTTTGCACAAATGATGTGACATGGGCAGGACTGCAGGAGCCAAGGCTTAGACCTTGAAGTAAGAGCATCATCATCGATCAAAGAATATGGATGGAATTGTAACTTCATTTCTATTAGTGGAGCCAATCGTGTGGGAGATTGAGGTACTCTTAGGGTTCCAACACAATTGCAAAAATGCGTAATAAAGACAAGGCTTGTCAAAATGATGTCCTTGCACTATAAATTTGGTTATTTTCCAATGTCCTTGGACTTTCCCTATAACGTGTGCTTGAAAGTCACATTGTTTGCAATAGCTTGCAACTTCTCCGCTATAACTTGCAAGAGCCCACATCTAACTTGCTACAATGTTTGGACCTGCAATGGGAGTGGGAGGATTTGACCCATTAACTCTTTAACGACCATAGTCAATTCTAGGGTGGGTAATCCTTTGTATTTTCATTTGGGGACATTTTAGGGTTATTGAATACAGATATCTATCACAGATCTGACCGTACAGATGGAAGTATCTTGCAACGTTTAGTGTTATGCATCATGAATTATGCTCACTCTTTAGTTGTTATGGCCATCTTTTTACATTTATTGGTGTATTTTCAGCCGGTACTCTTTTAGTTTTTTCAACCCTCTAGCCACATGCCACCTCAAATTGACATATTATTGTCCTAAACTCTTCACTTTCCAATTCCCCATACCCATCCCCTTTGCCACGTCATCAAATTCCTTGACATGCTCTCAAATCAACCAGAAACTGGTCGACCAGTCCTTAATGGGTTAAGGGGATTGCAGAATTTTTGGATGATGCCCTAACACTAGGTCAAATTGTTTGATACCATACCGGCTCACCCAACACCTTGAACACCTTGAACCTCCTCCTGCCTCAAACCCTAGTATCACTAGGCTAAAATAGCCTAGTTCAATTACATTTACACCTACAAATCATTTTCAAAAAATGCCACCCAAGCATCGGTGAGAAAACCAAAAAAAAAAAAACCCTGATTACAAGGCTACAGTTATGGCTCAGGAGCAGTACGTCTTAAGGCCAACTTTTTTTTGGGTGCAAAAAGAACACTCTAAACTTTTGAGCTCCACATGGGCCAACTCTATTTTCATCTCTTTCCAGGTGATACCAAGATGGATGTCAAATTTATGCCTTATATTGTTCTAATAGAACGTGGTATTTGTTTGTAAAAACTCAAAGGTAGCAGCAGAGAGCATGGTTCCCGAAAACAGGTTTCTACCTTGCAAAACCAAGTACTGTACTCATTTTGAACACATGAATCTCAAGCTAAAATTGTACTCCAGCAGTCAATTTGTATCACAAAAAACAACAGACATTGAAGTCCACTGACTTAGAGAATGCTGACATGACCACTTGGTGCTGCTCTATCCTAAACACTTTGTTATTCTTATATTTTCAGGTGGATGTATTAACAAAACGTATACTACATAGACATTAAGTAATGTTAAAACAACTCATATTTGTAAAATTGTGTACTCTAGCGTCCCAAGCAACATTGAGTTTGCTCTACGTTTCCAGTTTTCTACTTGTTTCAATAACACCTTTACGACGGGCAACAGTTTCTAAATTTACTTTACAAGACGGTTAGTGAAGGTCTTTGCGGAACTAGTGAAATGAGTAACGTACCCTCATTCATCACCTGAATCTTTACATTGCACAGCAAGAAAATCAATCTGGCGTTGCAGACCAGCTTTCTGCATCGCGCAAGCTGCAAGCAAAAGCTCTACCATTTCAATACCTGCAGCTGTAGCAACATCCACTGCTGTATGCACTTCTCCATCACTGGAATTAGACACGTGGTCTCTGCTCGAGAGGATGCCCCCTTCTAGTTGAGGAACGGTTGACTCTGGGGTTACACTCAAGGGAAGTGAGCAGCCGAGGGCAATGCGGAGATGATTTGACTCCCTTCTTACTCCATCTACGATCTCTAGGGCTGAGTGCAAGGATTCTACTGATTGTTGAATCTCAGAATCAGTTGAGACCTGCACACGCAAAGTAATGTAAGTTTCTTCAAAAGAAATGGTTTCGCAAATAAATTATCAACCTGCGAAGGTCAGAGATGGATTGGAGAATAAAATCTTTACCTTCTGAAGTGTCATCCGAAGCCGATGAGCAGATTCTGTGAGACGTTGCACGCCAGCTACTCGCTCCTGAAGCGCAGCATACTCAACCCTCAACCTAAATCAGTAACAATTTTTTAATCCTTGGAGTAACTATCATCAAGGGACCTCAAACAGACGCAGCTTGATAGAGTGTTGTCAACTGTAAGGATTAAGGTAGAGGATACCAAAACCGTTGGTGATCCCGTCCTCAATGCTGACCCCCTATTACCAACAGCAACTCTTCTACTCATAAACTTGGTTGCACTAATTACCAAGAGGTGTAAGTGGCTAAACGTCTTTGGTCACTGATCTTTGAATGGAAACGGAGTTGCATATTGTCACTTGTAGTGGTCTACAACCTCCCACTTTGAAATTACATAATGAAATCCATACATAGTGAAAACGCATACAACACATTTGATTCTTGTAATCCAAATATCTCTCCGCAGCTCTAAAAATCTCCCAAAAACCCCACGCCAACACATGTGAAAATGTTAAAGTGACGCAGATAGCATCCTCTACTTTATCATAACTTATGCTGCAGAGAAATTCAAACTGAAGACCGCTTACTTGGCTAAATCGACAGGCTCTTTTATTTCTATGCTTTTGCTTGCACTGGTGCCAATGCTCTGTTTTGTAGGCTCGGATGCAGCTTTCAAACCTACTGGAACAGACATGTCAATTCCTCGTAACCAACTTTTGAGATAGCCACTGGTTGTAATGGGTTTTGGTACGATGATTTGCTTCTCAGTCACAGCATGAGATTTCTCTTGTCCAGCGTTGGGTTCCGACCAGGTGGCTGGCAGCAATCGCCCACCAGCACTAGTGCTGCGATGCAGCTGTAACCTACGAATGAGCTCTCTACACAAACAAAAGCATAGGCTGAGGATTATTCACACTGTAGAGTAGGTGCTGTCATATCAAGATTTTCATTATATACTGAAGAAAACACTGTTCACTTGCTAGAGACAGATCAGTGACCTTATTATCTGTAAATGAAGTTTTAAACAGTCCCTTAACCGAATAATAAACACTAGTTTAGGGATAAGTCCTCGGCAATTCAAAGAATTAAAGTAAAGGTTGATGACTCACTTTTCACGCTCTTCCAAGCGCTGGCAATCGTGTCGGAGCTGAGCGACTTCCATCAAAGCTGATACTTTCTCGCTTGTCACCTGCAACCAACGGATGAAAGTTTAAGGCTATTGCTCGTGAGGGAGGGTAAAAGGGATGGCCTCACAAAGGCAGCATGGTCTTCATCCAAGTTACAACATATTCTAGGGTGCAACAACCGAGACAATGTCGAAGCTTTACTGCTGTAAAGAACCCAATTATATCTACCACCAGTAGGTGTCCTACCTGCGATATTTTCTCATTCATGTCTTTGATCTGGAACTCAAGACCTTGAATGGTTTTGGCCTCCAAGTAATATCTCTCTTCTTGTTGTGAAAGGAGTAGCAGTGCTTCCACCTGCAGAATAGACAAATAAAAGAATATTTAAAATGACCTTGCACAGAAAACCCACATTCTAATCATTCCATCATGCATAAGTTCATCTTAAAAATGTATAGGACAAAAGCATACATACAGAAGTAACAATCAAAGATTTAACATCGTCGAAACATTCATCTGCTAGTTTTGCATAGAGCTTACCCTCCATCTATTTAATTGAATGACAGAAATCAACACGACTAATGATCAATAGGAAAAGAAGATGAAGTTCATAATTAAAATGAGCAATACTAATACAGAAGTATATCACCTTTTCATGCAATGCTTGGGCCAAGGCTTTTCGGTCATCCTCATCCATATCTGTAGCCCTCATACTCAGCGTCACCACCGCTGAACAAGGCTCCTCCTACAGCCATTAATTGGGTTAAAAGAAGGGCAGAGTACTCTGGATGGCGTCGACCAATCAAACCATATGCTTCCAGATTTTAATTTACAATAGTGCTGAAGATATGTACCTCGCTAATGCTGTTGTCACTAATCTCTACGACTGGATGAGCTCCTGCTGTGATCCCAGGTTGAAATGATGAAACCGTGATGGAAACGTCTGGACCAGGTGAATTTTCGGCATGAAACGACTCGGGTTCAGTTAGGTCTTGAGATAATGCTGTCCTTTCCAGTCCCACCGCAGCTTCACTCGTATGTAGCTCCTCCAAATCAGCTGCACTAGAAGGCTCAGCTGCTGACAAAACACTCTCCTCTAAATCGACTATTTCAGACGGTTCAGCTCCTGGCATAAGATACTCCTCCAAATCAACTGTTCTAGACGGTTCAGCCGCTGGCAATGAACTGTCCTCTAGAGAAACTGTTCCAGATGGTTCAGCTGCTGACAAAGAAATTTCCTCTAAACTAGCTGGTCCAGAGGCATCAGCTGCTAGCAAACGAGTTTCCTCCTGAGGAGGACTCCTATTTTCTTCATACTTATCCACTATTTCTGAATGCACTTCACTGGCCTTCAACTCTGACAGCAATTCTTCAAAATGCACGACCATTGAGTCCATCCATCGCTTCTCATCCTCAAGCAGGCTATCGACTCTAGTCCGGACATCTTCATGGTCAGTTTGCACTTCCAACACCTGCGAGATGGTGAATCTCTGCAACTTTTCCTGTGCACCAGTTTAGGAGACAGACTTCAGATCAGGACATAACTTATGCTTTCATAACATTGTTTGCTTTAGAAGCTTCCTTCTCATAAGACATTCAGAACTCGTGGCGAATAATGTTCTCTAATCGATCACCAAATAAAACACTGAGAAATGCTCACCAGCTGAATCTCCAAGGTGAGAGCTTTCTCTGCAGCTAGTTGTTCAGCATGTTGCTTCTGCCAAAAACAAGATGATGGATTAGCTGAATTGTGATTTACATGGGACTTGCTACACTCTAGAGCCTCATACCCAATCTTTTTAACAGTTGAAATATGATATGCAACCAAGTAATAATAGTCTAGACCAAACCATGCAAGCAACGTACCCCATCAAACAGATGGAGCACTTCAAAATCCCAATTTTTCATTCAGTCGGACTATCACAAACGACTAGTACAAGAACTTAACTTACCTCCTCGAGCTGCATTTGAAGAGAATGTGTACTGGCACTGACCTCTTCTTTGAGTTTTGTCTGCAACAGTCTCACATTGTCATACCCAAAATCTCATCCAATCATATCCCAAAGAGTATAAATAAATGAACTCAGCTCCAAACCATCTAACATTCAGTATATGGAATTTAAGAACTAAAGATGTTTGACCAAAACTTGAAACACCAATTTCTCAATGTGCACCAACCAAACAAGCAAGCAAACACCGCCCATCGCTTCAGGTGATAAGCAAGTACTGATACCAGCACTATGTCCACCAATACAGGTTACAGCACCAAAAATAAGTTGAAAATTATCCTAAGATGATTATCTTCTTGTAGCCATGAGAATAACGAGGTAGTACCAGCTGACCGTCCAGTTCAATTGCTCGAGAATCTTTCTCCTTGGCTATTAGATCGTTCTCCTCAGCAAGGGCTCGAGCCTCTCTCAACTCTTCTTGAAGGGCTTCCCGATTACATCCTCCGTATGTCCATTGGGAATCTGACTCCAAGAGCAACGCCGTTGCTCTATCCAAAGGTGGCATGTTTTGAAGTTGGCCATCATCAGGAGCAGCAAGAACGCTCCCCCGCAAACCCCAGAATTTGTCGACGACCTGTTATACCGCACTAAAATTATCAAACTTGAATAGTTTAGAGAAAACTAACATTGTCATATGTCATGACCAACCAATAACCACTAATGTGAACTTAAGAAAAGTTGATAAACTGTATAAAGCTAAATATCCTCACACAATGAAAATGGCATACCAACCTTGTATAGAGGATCAAGCTGATCCATTTTCTTATCAAAATCATGTTGCATCTCTACTTTCTGAGCCTCTTGCTCTTTACTTTGTCTCTCTGCCTCACCTACCCTGTAGGATCACGGAACCATCTCATGAGGCAGTTTAATCAATACCGAGTGTTGTTATTGATCATTTTTTTAAAATGATGAGCTATGGCAACCCAGACGATTAGAAATTGATCAAAGTAAAGGATATCTATCCACGACCTTCGCATACGTTGATCCTGGAACCACTAACCTCCAGATACCATCCATACAGAATCAAAATCCGCACCACCAGTTATCCCCTAGAGAATATCCATTAATATAGACAAACTCATTGCCCTTGATAAAGATGCCAAACTTTAAGCAAAAACTGAACTGAGAAAGAGTTTCTCACCGATTGCGGAGGTCTTGGAATTGTGCAATCATTGTCTTCTCAGACTTATGCACTCTCTCAACCTGCCCCAAGTTCTTTTACACTTCAAACCAGTATATTCTAGCTTTCACCCGTGCCATACGACCATACATTATGATGGGAAAGAACATGTATAATTAGGCAAAATCCAATAAAAGAATGAAAAAAGGGCTTGAAAGTGACATCGAATTAACTAAAGCTAAGAAGTACTTGGTAATTCTACACAGAACCGCCCTCACTATCACAAACATACAAAGAAATGAATACAAGAAAAATACCCAGCCCCAGCATAACATAGAAATTTCACAAGCACGTGCTTACATTCCTGACAAGGTTCGCAATGATTTTCAAATTAGATTCAAAGCTTTTGCAGTATTAGAAATGGATTGGTAACAAGCAAGAAGGGCATATGCACTATTTCACCTCGACAATCGCTTTATCCCTCTCAGAAAATGAAGCCGCCACTTTACTTTGATAGAACTTCACTTCTTTCTCAAGTTGATTATTCTGGCAGAAAAAAACTTGATGTTAACACACATCTATGGTACACTTCTGTTGTCAAAGCTTAAACGATACAAACACAAGATGGACAGATTAAGGAAGAGAAAAGAAACCTTCTCAACAGCTCTCTTGAAGGCCTCAGTCAGATGACTCTGCGCGTTAAGAAACTATCAAAAGTTACACTCAAGCCCATTTTCTAAATTAATGAATTCCATATCCACAAGAAATAGTGTCGAATATTCATTTGTAAAGAGAAATCGTAATGGTCAAATTAAAAAGAAAAATCACGACATTCACCATGTCAGGTACAATAGACTAGGTGATCAGTTCTACCTTCAGACGGTATGATTCTGACAGCTCTTCTTGTAGGTTATGATTCTCACGTGTAAGGAGCGTGGTCTTCTCTTTGCACGAGTCCAGTTCTTGCTCCAAACTTGCAGCCCTGCAGCAGGCCATAGCTACCCTCTCAGGAACATTTCTAGCTTGAATTTTTAAACTGACAAACGTTGAATACAATGACCTGCAATCTCAACACACCCCGCTTCAATCTTGAAGATGATAATAAACTGTTGCTCAATTTATATTTTCTTTTAAATGGATCCATTCTTAAATCACTATGACAGAGTAGTCACTGGCGGGAGTTACGCCAGATAACCTCGGTTTCTCCAGGTTCGAAGAAATCCCCCACGACAAACAGCGGTAAATTGTGATTCCGTATTAGAATACCACAAATACAAAAAGCAAAAGTATTTGCATTACTCCAAAGCATCTGGTTTGATGTCATGACAAAATTCTACGGCCTATAATAGAGACTGGTAACTACTGATGAAAAAGGTCCAACGTCTGCCTTTTTGGTTCGAAAACGATCCTGAGGATGAAAAATGCTTTGAGAACCAACCTGCGAGCCTGCATACGAGTGCTGATATCTATGCTGCCGGCAACTCCTGCTTGCTGCAAGCACATCGCCTCTACATCTTTCTGTAGCTCATCCCTCTCTACAGACAACAAAAGCAAACATTCATTCTTTTGTAGCATTGACAGAGATTAACACATTCCACCGATATACGAGTGAACGGTACGCACGAAATGATAACAATAAATCTAGAAAGAACTTGTAAACTTACAATCCCCTTCAGCTCCAGAACTGCCTTATTACACGAACATCATGTGCAGGACAGTGCAACAAGCTTTCCATCTTCTGAAAATGAGTTACATAATCGTAGATATGCGGGGGATAAACTGAAGTTCACAGAACGTCTACAAAGGTATGCATTAAACCATCAATAAATAAAATGATTCTTATATCTCGACAAACCTTTCTCGAGCTGCACGATTCGGCGCACTAGCGCCGCATTACTGCTTGCGTTCTCCATGTCAGCCCGTCGTTATATCTTACGAATCCCAAACAGAATGCCTAGCCTTGAAAAGCCTGCAGAAAGAAAATTCCAAAGCCTAAGATCATGTGTTCTAATGTAATTTTAACAAGTCTCTGCTTCTTCAAGCTACACGCTCTTCGTTAACTCAGCAGAAAAATGGCGATCGTCGCCATGTCTCGTTGATCGCAATCTTTAACAAATGAGTACGTGCCTATAATAAGTAAACGAGAACATTCCAAAGCCTAAGATCATGTGTCCTAATACACTTTTAACAAGTCTCTATTTCTTCACGCTACACGCTGTTCGTTAATTCAGCAGAAAAATGAAGATCTTCGCCACATCTCGTTGATCGCAATCTTTAACAAATGAGTACGCGGAAAAGAACATTCCAAAGCCTGAGATCGTGTGTCCTAATGCAATTTTGACAAGTGTCTACTTCTTCACGCTACACGCTCTTCGTTAATTCAGCAGAAAAATGGCGATCTTCGTCACATCTCGTTGATAGCAATCTTTAACAAATGAATACGTGCCTACAATAAGTAAACGGACTTAATGTATGCAATAATCAAAAAGTTTTACTGACTTCCAAAGGTCCGATGAGCTATGTCCACTCTGTCTTAAAATTCACTGATGCAGAGAGGAGAATTTCTGTTCAATAAATCATTTGCGGGACTGGATAAATCGTTAAAACCCTAACGAAGCTTTGCAATAAGAGAGAGCAAATGATTGACATGCATGAGATCGATCTCCGTCCAAGTAAAGCTACGAAGTTCGGCCTGTGAGCAATCCATACTTACATTGATTGAAACGTCGAGAAACTCTTCGTTCAAATGAGATCTCCGTCGATAAGCACAGAAAATTCAGCCTTCCATCTTCGAGCTCGAGAAAGCGTAGTTTTGCAGAATTGATAAAGCAAGGCACAATCCCAGTCCACCAAGGGACGATTCCTCTAATTATCGAGAGTCATCCACGAGATCAGAACTGAAGCTCGAGCACCTTAAGAGCAAGATTTCTGATTGAAATCAACGGAAAAAAAATGCTCGACATTGAAGAACGAAAATACCGCTCAATTCTCGGAATGAGAAGGAAATACCGACTACGATCCACTTGTACAGTCGTTCAGAAACCCTAAGGTTAAATTCAGCTGCGTTACAAAGCTCTGTCCGGATCTGTCAAAGGGCCGGTTTCCATTGGGGGGCTAGGCCTGGACCCCTCCCGCTTTCAGCTCTGCAAAAGTTGGCCTGTAAGGCCACTTTAGTTTGTAAGATATGACGAATTTCTTGAGAAATTAAGCTCAATTTGTAAAAAATAAGGATAAGGAAGAGTGTAAAATATGTATATATATATATATATATATATATATATATATATATATATATATATACTCACGCTTACAAATGAATATTTTATGCAATATAAATGTGGATTCTTGATTTTGATTGATTCTTGTTTCATAAGTGCACCTTAAATGGTTATCTCTAAAACCTTATTCCAAAGCAAGTTTGAACCAATCAAATGCAAGGAAATAGCATCTTTTTGAAATCTTTTTCAAAGCCAGCTCTTGTTGGTTTTAGAACAGCCTACTCTGCCATTATTGGGGAATAACCGTTTCTAGTATTTCTACCTTAGACCGGAGCTTATCTTTTCTCTACCCATGGTGGACTTGGATGGGCCTCTAGTTCCGGTTACGAATGGAAATTGGTTCTAAGAGCCGGTTTCTACTGACCTGTGGAGGACGAGGTTCTGGAAGGGAGGCCTAGACATGAGGTCACGATCAAGACCTTTGAGGTAGCTTTTTCATTTGGAGCTAGAGGTCCAACTTTTGGAGAGACAATAGATACATTTCCAACTTCAGGTCAATTTCACTGTGGCTCACTTTGATTTTACCATGTAATATGAAGTGAACTAGATTATTAGGGTCTTCTCGTGATGAGAATCAATCCTTTGGCTCATGCTTGAGGGATTAGGTTCAAGTTTTTTTATTTTCCACATATGATAGAGTCATGGACACAATGCGGGAAACCTTTTTTTCAAATTCTCTCACGCAATAAATAATTAATCAAATCTAAAACTAATTACATGCTTGAAAAGCTTAGAAAAAGGGGCAAATTATATTAAAGTTTGACATAAGTCTAATAACAAGAAGTGTTAGAAAAAAAAATTGAAAAATACATCAAGTCATGGTTTAAATCCTCTTAAAATCACTACAAGTTTGTCAACCATATATCACCAATATGTTCTCAATCTATTCTCAATGTACAACACGCTTGTTGTTTATGAGACAATTTCAAGTTCTAAAAGGTGGTTAAAACCCACAAAGATGTCAATTATGTTGATAAAAGTTGATAAATATGGTATACTCATTTGTGCAAAATTGCATTTGACATGGATAAAAAGCATGGATTAGGAATACTCTACTCTTCAAATTCTAATACATTTTAACCCCCTTAGTAGGCTTTTCAAATATGTAATCACTTTTAGATTTGATGAAAAATTGAGTGTGTGGGAAGGGTTTCAGTGAGGACTGCTCCTTTATGTCCGATAATCTACAATAACCAAATCTTGAGTTTACTAAAACAGAAATGAAGTGAGTTTAAACATTTAGTACTCAAAAACAATGTGGGCTTTTAAATGGATACCAAGAGAATCAAATTATAATACCTTTGACATCAAATTTGGGTTTATGACTGATGATATCATTGGATTAATATGTTCCTTCACAAAAAAAGGACTTACACAGTATTGGATATTTATGCAATGCACTTTATAGAACTTCAAACAAATTACAAAACTAGCCTCAAAAATTAGTCCACGCACAATTGTAGACTATGTCAACCATATCTTCACTGACTTGGAGGACCATGCGCAAGAGATTGCCCTAGCAATGTGATTGCATTGGCCATAGATGGAAGAGCCTCTACTAACCTCCATCTTCTCTTGCTCTAACTCTACAAGTTTCCTTATTTTCTTCCTCTCTAGGTCCACAAGTTCCCTATGCCTTGCATCCTCCTAGTCTTGAATTCTATCTAAACTTTCTACAAGTTTCTCCCTATTTGAAACAAAGGCATCCCGTAGAGCTTTTGAATCCCGAGATAGTGTTTTCCTTCTTTTTATGGTGTTAAATTGAGTCTTTGTCCTTGATAGATCACCTTCACCATCATCTCCACGCTCAAGCGCATCATGTCTCCCTTGCTCTAACTCTGAACACATGAGAAATTGTAATATCTTCAAAAAAATTGAGATGAAAAGGATCTTTATTGATTCTCATCAAAAAATCAAAAAGATATTTTTTAGAGTTTTATGAAAAATTCAAAATAAATCATAAACTTTTTCAAGAAAAATTCACAAAGATTTAAGATTTTAAGGAATCAAATTAACACTACAACACATATCAGACAAACTTATGGAAGAGCTCATGTACCAAATGGATTGTTCAACATGGTAGAATCCATCAAATGCTCTTGAAGTATGTCTCAAGACGCTCTACGCAACTAAGAGCAAATGTGATCATATGCCTCCTTCATTATTCTTACAAACCTCTCTCGGTCCATAACTTAAATTATCCAAATACCCAAATAAAACAACAATCTATACAAAATAAATATAAAAACCACAATGTGCTCAACCACCCAAGAAAGAGATTAAGATCCAAAAGAATTAATCTCCTCACCCTTTGAGCCCCATCTTATACTATTAAGGCTCGATTCAAACTAGGATGTCCACAACCACCAAACAAAGCTATAAGCAATCTCATTGGTTAATCCCAAGGTTTTGCCTAGAATGGCATTCACACCAAAAAGACGTCTAGTGGAGGATGAGTCCATGTCATCACCTTTTCCCTCCAAAATTTGAGAGGAGCTCACTTGTGGTGGAGAAGATTTGAGGTCACATTGGGAGGTGGGGTCAAATCTTCTCCTTTGGACAAAACACTCCCTCTCACTTCATGTGAGGTAAAGACAAAATAAAGTCAACTAAGAATAGAAAGAATAAAAGTGCTCCTCCATCGATCGTCCGATGCTTGGTGTGAAAGCATCCACTAGACGGACAAAACCATGATGACATGGCAATTTCCCCTCCAAAATCCACAAGATGAAACATTGGAGAGAGGCCTTTGTCCGGTGGCTCCAAACGCCTTGGTTTGAATTAGGCCTTAGTCCTTTCATAAAAATAGAATTACTTCAACTATTTTTAAATTTCTATCTTTTAATATTCATCTCTAATCATCTGCTAAGGTAAAAATATTAGTTATATTTAGAAATATTCTAAATACAACTCATATCATATCTCATCCTTTACTTGGAGTTGTCTAGCTCCAAGTTCTAACTAGTTGTCTTGTCATCAAATATACATCATGTACACTTGTCATCTAGTGTGCATCTTGACACTTGCCATCCAAGTGGAATTGTCCAACTCCAATGCACAAATCTATCATTCAAAAATGTCCCCCTCTAGGGCTTTTCTCCTTGTCTGCTAATTTACATATCATAGTAAGTTAGTCCATCTATTAATTGTTCATCCATCATTGATTGGTTAATTACTAATTCACAATTCATTATGAATTAATTCATCCTTAAGTCATTCATATATCCATTGAGGGCCATAACAATTATGGTCCGCAATTTGAATAACTATTGTGCGTCACCTACTAGAAAGATAGTATTCCACTAGAAATATTTGATTCATAGGCATACACCTTTTTGAAGTTTGCCATTGTTTGACCCCACTTGTTTTGGCATTGATTAGGACTTTATGACATTCCAATTGATGACACTTCTCTAACAAACTCTCCCACTTTTGGATTTGGGTTTGATGCAACTTGTGTTGATTGGTACTATTAAGACCAATAATTTGTAATGACTCTCGATAGGCTGTGCAAAGGACCAACTCTTCATCATTGTTCCACACTAGCGGCAAAGGTACAACTTGGATGCACCCCTTGTACATTTCCCTCTTCATCATGGTGTTCAGAATTCAAGTCAATAGCTTGAACTTGTGCTCTCACAAACCCAATGAGCGGCTAAGATGCTATATTGTCCTTTATATTATTGACTTTCAAAAAGATATCTACCATAGAAGTGAAGCCAAAAAAAACTTTAAAACATTTAATATCAAAATGTACCAAACTGAATAATTGAACCAAAATATTTGCATGAAATGATAACATGTTCAAAAATGAAAAATGATATGTCTAAGCTACATTGAATATTGCATTTAGGTTGCCTCATATTAATTCTCATATTTTACACGTAAAAATGATTTTCATCACTTTAATGCAAAAAAACAAGTTTTAAAGGGACTTACAATCACTACAAAGTTACTGCAAAAAAGTTGTAAAACATGTGAAATCCGAGCATAGTCAACCATTATTGTGGGGCAACCTAAATGCAATATTCAGAGTAATAAGCACAAAAACAAAAACTTTATTCAAAATTTTAAACCAATATGCTCCAAACCAATGAAAGGGGGAACGGTGAAAGGAGACGAAGCTTTGCGGGATACGCCGGTGCCGGTGCGTCATTTGTCGTCATGGCAGCCATGCATTCTCGCATCGCAGCAGCTGCATCCACTTGTTTCACCACCAAGCCATCGCCATCGCCATCGCCATCGCCCTGCTCCTCCTCTCACACACCTCTTAAATCCTTCGCACTTTGCACCAGAGCTAGAAACAGCATTCCCATTTTGAGGCGCACATTAGAAGACGTCGGAGCTGCGAGGTTTACGTCGGGAAGATTATTGGTTCGGGCGGGGAGGGTGGCGGACATGGCGGGCAATCTGGGCAGGTTGAAGAAGGAGGATCTGCAAGTGTACCAGGATGCGGAAGAGCTCAGTGTGAGCTTGGCCGCGCATGTGGCGCACGTGGCGAAGGACGCAATCGCGGCTCACGGGGCCTTCTCCGTGGTGCTATCTGGCGGATCGCTCATCAAGACTTTAGGGTTAGTGAATCCATCTTGGTGCATAGTTTGATGCTTTCGAGTAAAATTCTAATCGGTAGTCAGAATATATAGTGGCTGATTAGCGTGATTGAGGAATGGCGAGGATTTACTGCGGCTTTATTCACGAGCGTAGTGCTGTGAATTATGTGCGTGGACTTTAGGGTTAGTGAATCGGTCTTGGTTGCAAGTGTCTTTCTAGCATAGTTTGATGCTTTTGAGTAAAATTCTAATTGGTAGTCACAATATATAGTGGCTGGCTAACGTGGTTGAGGAATGGCGAGGGATTTACTGAGGGTTTATTCACGAGCGTAGGGCTGTGAATTATGTGCGTGGTCTCATCAAGACTTTAGGGTTAGTGAATCGGTCTTGGTTGCAAGTTGTCTGTTTAGCATAGTTTGATGCTCTCAAGTAAAATTCTAATCGGTAGTCATTATATTTAGTGGCTGACTAGCGAGATTGAGGAATGGCGAGGGATTTACTGAGGGTTTATTCACGAGCGTAGTGCTGTGAATTATGTGCTTGGTCTCATCAAGACTTTAGGATTAGTGAATCGGTCTTGATTTGCTAGTGTCTGTTTAGCATAGTTTGATGCTTTCGAGTAAAATTCTAATCGGTAGTCAAAGTATATAGTGGCTGACTAGCGTGATTGAGGATTGGTGAGGGATTTACTGAAGCTTTATTCACGAGCGTAGTGCTGTGAATTATGTGCGTGGTTTTGTCTATTTTATTGCGCGCTTCATCTTTCAATTCTGAGGAGGTTATAAGGTAGGGATATTCGAAATCGGCACTTCTTGCGAGTTGAGCGTAGTTCCATTTATCACTAGACTGGTCAAATGTTGGCATGTTCTTGTTGTCCGGAGGTTCCCGCATCAGGATTTTAGGATTAGTATATCGGTTTTGGGATGCAAGTGTCTTCTTTGCATAGGTACTCTCGGGTGGTGCTGTCGTGTAAATAAATCCTCGAGCGGTAGTTACAAAGCACAATAGCTGATAATCGTGATTGAGGAAGTACATGTTTCCAATAACGGCGAGCGATATATAGCTGAGATATTATTGAAGAGTGTGAACTACGTCTGTGGTTGTGTCTATCGATTGTGCAATTTGTTTTCCAATTCTGAGGAGGTGATAAGGTGTTGACTCTCAGAATCGTCAGGTTGAGAATTTTCTGCATTTCGTAGACTGGTCCAGGCGGTCAATTTTTTGTTGAAATTCTTATTGGCGAATTGGGAGGATTCCAATTCACCACAGAATGCCTTGCTTGGATACCGTGTTTAGAAATGAGGATGGATCAAAGGTTCATCTGGCATATGTTCTGAAATTGCTCTGTGGATAATAAGGTAGCAGCACCCATAACCGTCAAATTAAGGGTTTTGAACATGATGATTATTAATAACCGTCTAGCAAATTATAGGATCCTATTAGCAAGAGAAAAATGATGAGTTTGCACTGTCGGATGTATTATTTGGATACTGTGAGAATAAGTTGTGAATTTTTAAAGAGCCGACTACAATTGCACCTAATATCAACACTAAGGTTTCATGTTCACATGTTGTACATCCTTGTAATTACATCTATTCACTTCCATAGATTTTCCAAGATTTTAGAGGTGATGGTTATGAGTACAGTGATGGTTATGGGTGTTGCTACCTTAGGTCTATATTGATCAAGGTGATGTATAACCACCTGAAAACTTGCTGTCGATGTAGGACATCTGCTAGAATATGTCTTTCAAACATCTGTATAGCGTTTTGTTTGTGCGCTTGATTTTGGTTCACAGTGTTGATTCGGAGCTGATGTGAATTTGTCGTTTCAGGAAACTATGTGAGTCGCCATACCTGGAGTCGGTAGATTGGGCAAAGTGGCATGTTTTCTGGGCAGATGAGCGCGTGGTGAAGAAGGATCATCCCGACAGCAACTACAAGCTTGCCTGGGACGGACTCCTGTCAAAGGTAACCTCCAGTTTTCTGCACTAATAGATTACATTTTGACACCCTGTTCTTTAACAGCAATTGCATCCCTCTGTGTGTTTTGAAATGGAACATTCCGTTTGTGCATCTTATTTTTGAACCTTATCGAGGGTTTTAGGATTCCTCGTGCACTGACGCTATTGATTTGACCTTCTATCATCGTTGTAATTTACTCCCTCTGTCCCTCTAGAAAGGTCCAAAAAGCTTCTTTTCAAAAGATTGACTGTGTTTCTAGTCCTTGTGCTAGTGGCACATGCATTCTAGAGGCAATCCACTATTTACCAAATGTATGCAAAATCTCCAGTTTTTCTAGTTGCCGTTGGGGCACCCAAATTCCATGGGAAAAGTACCATATTTGTGCATAGTTTGTGAATGCTGCCAGCTCCTCATTATTGTAGTCTTTGTGCTAGTGACACGTGCATTCTAGAATCTATATACCATCTACCAAATGTATGCAAAATCTCCAACTTTGATGTTGCCGTTTGGCACCCAAATTCCATGCAAAAAGTACCATATTTGTGCATGTTGCTAGCTCCTCATTATTGATGATTTATAGATTAGTAGCAACAATGGTACCTCATACGGGCAAGCAAGGCCAAGCTTGCTAGGAGAGGAATGCTCATTAATTACTTAACTTGCCCCAACCAGATCATTGAACATGACAAACGCTTCCTCAACGTTTGAAATCAGCAGAAGGGAGCTTTTTAGTGGTACCAGAAATGTGCAAATCAGCAAAAGGGAGCTTTTTAGTGGTACAAGAAATGTGTCTGATTTGGAGCTTTTTAGAGGGACAGAGGGAGTAATAATTACCAAAACGGATTTTCTTTTTGCAGGTACCAATCCCCTCGGGGCAAGTATACGCAATCAACGACGCATTGTCGACAGAAGCCGCTGCAGAAGATTACGAGACGTGCATCAAGCAACTGACCAAGACCGGAGTGGTTGCTACAGCAGATGGTTACCCAAGGTTCGATCTGTTGCTTCTGGGTATGGGACCAGACGGCCACTGCTGCTCCCTTTTCCCACACCATCCGCTTGTCCTGGTGAAGGACAAGTGGATCGCTCCGATCACCGACTCTCCCAAGCCACCTCCTGAAAGGATCACCTTCACAATGCCAGTGGTGCAAGCTGCAGCTAATGTGACCTTCGTTGCGAATGGTGCAGGGAAGGCCGACATGCTGGCTAAGATTTTTGGAGAGGAGCTGCCCTTTGGGGAGCTTCCATCGCAGAGCGCACGCCCCCTCAATGGGAAGTTGATCTGGTTTGCTGACAAACCTGCTGTCGCAAAGTTGTAAATCTTTTGCACATCCATCTGTAAATCTTTTTCCAGTAAGTGAATGCTTCAAACCAAGCTCGTGGTGGGACCGGTCATTACAAGCTTTGAATGGAATGTTCTTTGCATGACTGTTTTCTGCAAGTCTCGTGTGCAAAGTGAGAGAAGAAAAGGTCATGCATATTCTAAGATACCTTCAAGGTCAGAATAGAATATCCATAATTGAATATCTTTATGGCTTTACTACTATAGGTAGTATAGGTACTACTAGTATAGGTACCTGTTGCACCAACGGAGACAATAGGAATATCTTGCAATAAACTACACCAAATAGTGCATTTAGGTTGCCTCAACAATTAGGTTGCCTTACCTCAACAATTAGGTTGCCTTACCTCAACAATTAGGTTGCCTTACCTTGGAAAGTTACCTCATGATTCACCATTTGCCCACTTGAAAGTGCATGCAACTCTTTGTAGATTTAGATTTCACTTAGTTTACAACTTGGATATCGCTACTTTGTCTTTCTACAGCTTTGTAGTAGTTGCAAAGTCTTTTAAATTTTATTTATTACAATAATTATTGCTGAAAATTACTGTAACAACAGTAAGTATTTAAATAGTGTGGAATGTCGATAAATTAGTATTGGGCAACCTAAATGCACTATTTGGTGTAGTAATTCTACACCAGCAATCTTATCACAAAGTATATTCAATTTTAAAAAATTAACTAAGTGATCAATCAACTCACAAACTCCATCAACTTGATTCAACAAACCCCATCAACTTCATTCAACAAACCCCATCAACTTCATTCAACAAACCCCATCAACTTCATTCAACAAACCCCATCAACTTGATTCAAAGTAAAACCCCAATGGAAATCACTTTATGCATGTGCCCTCTCTTCACTTTAAAGAAAAGGTTGTATTCTTGGTTGTATTCTTCTATATATAGAAAAGGTTGTTAGTTCCACTACAACACTCTCTCAACCAATTAGAGTGAGCAGCTCAAAAGGTTGTATTTTTTATTGTATTCTTTTATATGGAAAAGGTTGTATTCTATTATTTTTAACGATTGTAATGTAGTATTGTACACGTTCAAATATTGTTCAATTCTTGCCATTGATAGGAATTAACTGGGAAATATTAATAAGCTTAGAGTGTTCAGACTTTTAATAAACTATCGTTACTTCCCATAATCCAAGCATAAGTAACCGTTTGTAATGCTACACTAGCTCTATCAAGCTTTGCATCTAATCAAAGCTCATGTTGAAAAATAAGACAAGGTAAACATAATCTAAGATAGTTGCAAGCTTCAAATAAGTAATGGGGAATACTACAAGGATGCTTGGAACTTTGACAAGTGAAGCACTGAAGGAAACTCCTAAACTACATGAATACAATGTAATGCTTGACGCTTATTCTATCCAAATCATGTTGTGTTGACGTGTAGTCTTTATTTGCAACTGATTTTTTTCATATGTAAGTTTGAACTTGTAATCACCTTGTTTGTGTGGTAAAGCCAATAGTTTTGAGGTACTTGCCAATGTTTGAATTTACAATCACCTTATTGGTATGTCAAGGTCAAACTCACTAAGCCCAAAGTTGCAAGTACCTTTCTTGTTTCAAATTTTAAGTCTTTGCATTTGGAATGAGCATCTTAGTATTTTCTTTTGCAACTTTTTCAACTACTAGGGCTTGTGACTCATTCTTTGCAACTTGACTACTTACCCATATCTAATCCAATTGTAAAAATGATAACTCTTTAAAAAAGCACACATTGATAAGCAGATTTTCTTACTAACAAAATGTTAATTATTTAGTTCCTAAAGAAGTTTGAATTTGAACACTGAATGAATGTAATCAAGTCATATTCATAAAAAAACTTGTTATTTTCATCCATATATATGTTTGATGTCTCTAAAAGTTATTGCTAAAAAAACATTCTAAAATGTAGAACACATTGACATATATTAATAAAGGAATTTGATGTGAGATTGAAGTCAATTGAGAATGTTTAAATATTGGTAATGTTTACAATGTTCAATGTAATATCTTGCTTGCCATAACCTTATCCTTTAAAATAAATAACAAGGTCTAATAAAATCCCAAAATTGGCAATACATTGTTTTCCATCCTTAGAGCATTTGCATTGCCACTTGTCAAAGATTTGACACAAGCAAAACTTGTATGACAAGTGCTCTAGCCCCTCATAAGATTCTCCTAGCACTTAGTTCTAACGTGTCAAGTAATGACACCTGAGACTATTGTTTTTTCTAAGTTCAATGAGATTTATTTGGCAAGCCACTTGGTGATTAACCCTTTAGAGATCACTGAAACATATTTTGGTTCAATAGAGTATTTTTTGGCCTATAGAGTAAAATTGCTCAATAGTTTGGAAATTGGTCTTGAAAAACGCTTGTGATCATAAGAATTTTACATCCAATCAAAAAAACAAAAATGGAATTGGGTATGTGAGTTGATAAGTAATGGTGTTTATACATCATGGCCTCAAAATACATATCCATATTTGGTCAAAGATGGGTCAAAGCAACAACACAATACATCAAACATCCAAGAAGAATGCCAAATTTCAATTGTGCAGTCCAAAAAGGTTTCAAATTGCTTAAGAAATACGCTTGTATTGTTTCTCTATACCATAGTAGTATAATTGTAGTATTTGAAGATTTGTTAAGATAGTGCTATCATTTCATCTTGAAAAAAATTCATCCTACATTTAAGGTAAATTCTTGATTGTTTTCATTGATTGGATTTTCCATAGCATTTACCAAATTTTTAGTAAAACCGTTTTTGGGTAGCAAATAAAGTGGGAATTTTGACCCTTTTTTGTCCACTTAGCTACACCTTGTGATTGCTATTTTTATTCATTTTGTGTGAAACTAGTCTTATTGGAAAGATGATAAACCCTGCTTTTTAGAAATATAAGGCTCTTCTCAAGCAAAGCTTGTATGAAGGAGTAATATCCAAAGCCACATAAGCATGAAAACTGGAGATTTTCCACCTACAACTCACACAATCATTATAATATTTTACCTCTAAAGGTAGATCTTATTGAAATCTTGATATATTACAATAAACAAGGTGTTCTTTCCATTTGCAAGGTTGGATTATTAAAATTGAGTACATATTTGATTCAATTACACATCCAAGTTTACTACCCTGGTTTCTATTGGATTTTGGGAAAATGTGTGTGGTCTTTTAACCCCTAAGCGCCCGCAATTAAATTAAGAAAATGAGGCTAGAGGGACCATGTTTGAAAACATTGTATGCTCCAAGTTGGGAAATTAGATTGGGGAAGATTCACCATTAAAATAACAAAAAAGGTGCTTGATGCAAGGCTATACCTATCCTCGTCTATTGTCCACCATGCCATGTGAGCCTTGCAACTTTGAGCCTCTCAAAAATCACCTTATGGATGTCAGAACATCACTAAATTTGGCAGCAAGCAAGATACTTGTAAATTGCACTCCTTGCCTATATTTTATCAAAACAATCCTCCTTTGAGGCATGAATTTTTGCATCCACAGCCACGGACCCCCCCCCCAAATTGGCTGGTTGCCACATAGTCAACTACACTTTGACTATTATAATCTCCAAAATGATGCGGTCAAAAGTTTTGCAAATTTTTGGTCGAGAGCAATCTCTACAAGGGCATGACTCTTGGCGGTATAATTGCAAAACCCTTCTCTAGTCTGATGCATTTGTGCCAAAACACCCCTTACGGTATGGAATTGGCGATATTTGGTGGTCTCTATCCTCGCGCCCAAACCCTAAACCGCACAAAATGACATTTTGGTGTATTATTGTCATACTTGACTTGCACAATCCGCGCTTGTATAAGTGGCAAAATCTCATCATCCACTATGTGGCATGAGAGTAGTACCATATCCTAAACCCAAGTACAAATCCGGGGCAGTACCCCTGATGTGGACAAGATTCTTTACAAAGTCTAATATTGGGCGCCCCAAAATGAAGTTCTAGGGCTCTCAAGGGTGAGACTCATTTGGTGAGCAAGGGTAGGGAACAAGAATATTAAGGGCTTTTCAAAAGTAAATGCAAATTTGTTAGTGTGGCAAATATGACAAGTGCTAGTGCAAATGCTCTTAGAGCATCTCCAGTGCAACCTTTAAAACACTTTGACATACATCAAGAAGGATGAAAAACAAAACATTTATAGGAGTTACTCAAGTCAAATACTCGTAATATTTTGAAAATTTAGCCAACCTCAAACCACCCTCCAAAAATCAAGTTTATATGGATTTTCTTGAACTTAATTATATGTGATAATGAGATCCCATTTAACATTCAAAATAAGACGACTCTTTATTGGTACATAGCATGTTTATGGGATAGATATAGTGAACTTCACCTTATTAGGTAAATTGGGAAAACAGTACATTCTAGAACTTTTTGTAGTCATTATGTATAATTTAGCATATTACAAAAAACTAACCTGCAGTTTTTGTACAATAATGAAGTCTCAATAATTGCCTCCAAAAATACATCTAAAATTAAGGTGGAGTACAAAATGGTCCCTCCATTTTTCCCAATTTTATTGTTGAAGGTGAATTGGGTCCCTTCAAAATGAAAGTGGGATGACCCTGAACTATGACGAAGCATGTAGCGCGTACGGTTGGATGCTCCTTCCGTACCATCTCACTATGGTACATCCTCTCTCGCGCAGTACCTCCCTACCGAACACCCTAAACCCTAATCCAAAACTCTCAAAAATTTTAGACCGGAAGAAAAATCGTTAACGTTTTGATGCAGTATCTCGATCTCGACGTCGTCGCACGAGTTTGCAAACCCTGCCAAAAGCATTCGCTATATATTCGTTTCATTCAGTCATAACTTAGTAGCATTCCTCAATGGAAAATTGTAGAAATGCCCTGCCTGCAACTCTCTCTGTTTCCCGAATGCTTTTCACCATTTTTTTGGAGCGATGATGAGGTGTGGGCAGAGCTCGAAGTCTAGTGCTTGCTACAGAACCGATACAGTGACAAGGGAGCTCCTGGTGGAGTTTGCAGTGATGAGCAGGGGAGCTGTAATTTGAATTTTAGGGTTCGCAATAATTCCGAGCATGGAGCGTAGGGTGCAAATCTAATAACACTCTGCGATTCTGTTTGCTTTCCGAGTGGCCCTTTGGAAGAGGTTTTGGCAAAGCTCGAAGTTCAGCGATTGCAATTGAACTGAGCGATGATGACCGGAGAGTGAGTGTGCTTTGTGAATTTTAGGGTTTAGGGTTCAGAGTATGGAGAACCGGATGGTATTCGGAGCACTGGCGGCGTCCGCGGCGGCCGTGAACGTGGCGCTGCAGTTCATATCGGCAACGGCGAGCTTGACGGGGAACGTGGGAGGCGATGCGGCGCCACAAACGCGAGTGGGCAAACGGAAGTACGAAGACGACGACGACTCGTACATGCCGGCGTTGATCGCGTCCATGGCGGACGACGAGGCGATAGCGCGATTGGGCGAGTACATCGTCCAAACGAGGACCACGACGTGGTGGGACGAGTTCCGGGCGTCGTCGTCGGACGAGGATTCCGACCCGGAGCGCTGGATGACGAATTTTAGGGTTTCGAAGTCGACGTTCGATTATATCTGCTCTCTGGTGAAGCCGGACCTGGAGTCGGCGACGCCGGCGAATTTCATGAGCATCGAGGGGCGCTTCATCCCGGTGGACAAGCAGGTGGCCATTGCGTTGCGGCGCCTGGCGTCCGGGTACGCGCACACCACCATCGGGGAGTTCTTCGGCGTCGGCACTTCCACGGTGTGCAAAACCACTTGGAAGTTCATCAAGTCCATGGAGAAGCGCGCCATGCATCACATGCGCTGGCCTCGCGGGGATGAGATGGAGCATGTCAAGGACGGCTTTGGCAAACTGCACGGGTTGCCGAATTGCTGTGGCGCCGTGGACGTCACTCACATCGTCATGGAGCTCCAGGTGCCGCCTTTGTCCTCCTCACCTTGATCCTGTGTCCTGTGTTGACATAGCTACTTGTAGAAATGGTGAGAAAAAAACTCTTTTTTAATCTCAAAATCCTGCTTAAGTACTCCCTCTGTCCCTCTAAAAACGTCCAAAAAGCTTCCTTGCAAAGGATTAACTGTGTTTTTAGTCTTTGTGCTAGTGACACATGCATTCTAGAATCAATAGGGGTAGTCATGGTTGAGTTTGTGCATTCTCAATCTTCACGGAAAACTGACGGGCCGCGCTGTCCGCGACTTGAGAAAAAAAATTCTCCTCCCCAAGCTTGGAGAAATGGCTTGAGAATATTATTTGCATGAGAACTTTTACCATGGTCCACCTGTTTACTTGCTCGTGAATTGCTTTTCACCCTTATTTTTTCTGCTCCTCCAATCGGTGGATGGCCTCCAATCGGTGGGTGGCTGTGTGGCCTTCCTTTAAGTAAAACATTTTCCATTCTTCATTCTTCATTCTCCATCACTCACAAAAGGGGTGTCACACCTCCTTCCATGAAGAAGTGCTTCCATTGGCTCCTACATTCACTCAACCATTTCTCAATCTTCACCAAAACCTCAATATCAACTCAACCGTGACTACCCCTAATATACCATGCAAAATCTCTAGTTTTGATGTTATTTAGGCACCCAAAATTCCATGCAAAAAGTATCATATTTGTACTTAGTTTGTGAATGCTGCTAGCTCCTCATTATTTTAGTCTTTGTGTTAGTGACACATTCATTCTAGAATCAATGTACCGTTCTACCAAATGTATGCAAAATCTCTGGCTTTGATTTTGTTGTTTGGACACCCAAATTTCATGCAAAAAGTACCATATTTGTGCTTGCTGCTAGCTCCTCATTATTGATGATTTAAAGATTAGTAGCAACAATGATACCTCATGTGGGCAAGGCCAAGCTTGGTAGGAGAGAAATGCTCTCTAGTTGCTCAACTTGCCCCCATGAGATCATTGAACATGACAAACGCTGAGAAAGCGTTTGAAATCAGCGAAAGGGAGCTTTTTAGTGATACAAGAAATGTGTCTGATTTGGAGCTTTTTAGAGGGACAGTGGGAGTAATCTCTTTATTAGTGGGCGTCAGGACCAGAACGAACTTCTGCTAGAAGAGAAAATAGTAAAAGAACTTATGACGCCCCTATTATAGCTACATGTAAGTTTGTCTTTTTCAGTGCACAAGGGGAGAAGTTCAACAAGAAAGGATTCCAAAAACCAGGAATGTCGTCTAAAATCCAGCCCCTACCCTTGGATTTTCAGGAAAAAGGAATCTATTTCAATGAGGTGGTTGGTTATCCGACCTAGTTTTGAAAATCAGGTTTTTGAATCTTCCGGCAGAAGTTTTAGTGTTGACGCCCTTATTGAAAAGTTTAGGTTGGACTACTTTTTCTGCAGGCTGGAGATTCATCAGCAGATTGGTTTGACCGGGAACACAACTACAGTATGGTGGTGCAAGCTGTGGTGGACAGTGATGGGCGCATTCGGGATGTGTTTACTGGTTTGCCGGGCTCCGTGACGGACTCCGGGGCTCTTCGCAGCTCAGGATTGTACAGGCGCTGTGAGAATGGCGAGATTCTTAATGGGCATGCTCAGTTATTACATGTACGTATCTCACCCTCGTTTTTAGTTAACCGTAAACTTTAAAAATATACAAGCTACTCCCTCTGTCTCTCTAAAAACGTCCAAAAAGCCTTCTTGCAAAGGATTAACTGTGTTTTTATAGTCTTTGTGCTAGTGACACATGCATTCTAGAATCAAATATACCATCTACCAAATGTATGCAAAATCTCCAGCTTTGATATTGCCGTTTGGGCACCCAAATTCCATGCACAAAGTACCATATTTGTGCATGCTGCCAGCTCCTCATTATTGATGATTTATAGATTAGTAGCAACAATGGTACCTCATATGGGCGAGGCCAAGCTTGCTAGGAGAGGAATGCTCCCTTATCGCTTAACTTACCCCCATGATATCATTGAACATTGCAAATGCTATCTCAGCATTTGAAACCAGCAAAATGGTACTTTTTAGTGGTTCAAGAAATGTGTCTGATTTGGGCGTTTATAGAGAGACAGACGTTTTTAGAGAGACAGAGGGAGTATTATGCGAGTTTCTTCTGTTTTGAGTTGTGTGTTATACGCATCCATTGCTTTCTCTGGCTTAGTCTCCCTCTTGATAGCTAGATGTCAGCTTCTCCGTTTTGCACGAGTTTTAAGGATAAACTCCTACTTGTAAGTTTGGTATATTCGGTAAGCCTACAAAAGAAAATCTCCAGTTTGGTTTCACTAGCGGCCAGACCAGACACAAAAACTGGCACCCAGTCCGGTGTTTCATCCGCTAGGGTCACTTCCACGTCATCCAGTTGTTGGGTGTGCCATTTCAATGTTTCTCTATTGAACAAGTTTGGTACCACCCTTGGAGCAAGCCCCAAAATTTCACTATCTCATCCCAAAATTTCACATTTAGGTTGGTGACCTGGCAAGTTGAAGTACCTGACAAACCCTGAGTGTGAACCCTTTGATGGACAAAACTGATATTTCAACCAACGACATTTGAGATAATTTTGTCTGGTCGCTGGTCTGAATCGGACCTGATTCTTTTTGCTTTCTGTGTAATCACTCTGACACTCTCGGCTGTGGTGGAGTCTTTTTTCTGCAGGGTTTTCCGTTGAGAGAGTACATCATTGGAGACGAAGGGTACCCCCTACGACCGTGGCTGATCTCTCCCTACCCACTGGACGTGAGTGCCGTGCCAAGCATCCAGGACAACTTCAACTACAAGCACATGTGCACTCGCATGGTGGTGGAGGTGGCCTTTGCAAGGCTGAAAGGAGCATGGCGGATACTGCACCACACCATGTGGCGCCCAGACCTGAAGAAGCTGCCGCACTTGATCCTTTGCTGTTGCTTGTTGCACAACATTATGATTGACAAGGGTGACGACCTTCAAGACGGCATTGCTCTTTTTGGTCATCACGATGAAAATTATAGGTCTACCCCTCCCCTTTGCCTTTTCTTCTGAATTGTTTTAGGGAAAATTTCATGGATACCTCTAAAGTTTGCAATATTTTCATAGATACTCCTACTTTTTAAGAAATTTCACAAATACCCTCGGACCATAATTTTCAGACGGTTGTTTTGTTATGCATGCCACTTCCTTCTCCCTTTGTGCGCACATTACTTCTTTGTTGTTGTGTGCTCGCACGAAGGAAGAAGGGAAGTGGCATACACAACAACAAAAAACACATGGAAATTTTGGTCCAAGGGTATTTGTGAAACTTCTGAAAAAGCAGGGGTATCTATGAAAATATTACAAACTTTAGGGGTATCTATGAAAATTTTCCCAATTTTTTATTACTGACCCTCATGCTGTTTTATGGTTATAGTGAGACTTTGCTTTTTACTGAATTCTAAGGTATGAGACTCATAAACTAACCAAGGGCTGAAACTGAATTTTGGGGAGGTGAAACTTCTTGGAATATTTTTCAGTAAATTTTCCTTGAAAGAAAAGAGGAATTAGCATTCAACCCAAGTTGTTTCATATTTTTTGGAGCCTTGTGGAATTAGTTATGAAATTTTGAATTTGAAGTGGCATATGGCTCTAAAACTGCCCACCTCCTCAAATGTGCGTTGCTTGTACAGTGTTGAAACCTATGAAAAATGACGTGTACAGACAAAGTACATTTGAGAACATGGGCGGTTTTAGAGCCTGGGCAGTTTATGAGCCTCCTACCTTGGCTTTTTTGTTTGTTTTGCTTCCCTGTTGGATTACGACTATTTCTCCCCCCTGATAGCACACGTCGGCAGTTTGTGTTTGATATGCTTTCTCTTTGTGTTTCCTTGTACCAAGTTAAGGTGAAAGGTTGTTTTGAATTCTTTCAAAACATTTCACTGAAACATTCTGTCGGTCTATCAAGTTCTGGCGAGAAAAACATTTGGAAATGTGTGAAATGATACTTAACCCCCGAATGCACAAATATCCAATGCTGTCCGCTTCCATATCTGTAGGAGCTGAAACAACCTAAACGGAAGCTAACAAAATGTATCAGTGGAAAGAAAGAAGAAAGTTGTACTTTACATTATTTCGGAGTAATAAGAAATATGTTTTGAAAGTTGGTATAGCTTCTAAATAAATAGAATGTAGTTAAACCAGTATTCTAATGACTATCTTTTGCTTGGGCTCTCTTTCAGAAAGGTTAACAGCAGCCTTTTGTTTTTCAAGATTGTGCTAGAACAGGAAAAATAAATGTTATTGGGAAACCACGAATTTGTATATTCATATATAAAGAGGATAAAAGTCATAAGATCAACTTTATATTCCTTTCTTTTTCCATGTAAACCTAACTCTGGCGATACAGTTCCTTAGTTTTGGATTAGCTTGAGTATAGAGTATATTTAACTGATATTTTGCCCAGTAAATAGAAAGGGGGAGGGTTTGGTTAACAGCACTGACAAGGCACTTTTCTTGATGCAGGCAACAGAGTGTAATGTCAATTGACCCGGTGGGAAGCTATCTGAGGGACGCTCTTGCCAATCACTTGTTTTTTGAAGGCCATTCGTGATCGAAGCAAACTCCACCTCGATTTTTTGAGTGTGCTAATTTTTGGACTTCGTGTAAGTAATTTTTTTCCCCAAGACTCCACTCTGGTTTAGGATGTTTAATTGCCATTCAGGCATTGAGCTTCCAACGTTGTGTT
Source organism: Ulota crispa (assembly GCA_963920765.1). Lineage (NCBI taxonomy): Eukaryota > Viridiplantae > Streptophyta > Bryopsida > Orthotrichales > Orthotrichaceae > Ulota > Ulota crispa. Next base: position 12,591,582 of record OY987244.1, on the reverse strand, counting down.
CATAATATTTAGTATGGACTAATTGAACTACAATTTTTATCCAGAAAGTGTAGTTTGAAATAGACGACAAGAAACCGGTCATGTTAGGTGACAAGTATTGTGGAGTGGGTTATTGCCTGTGACCCCCATTGTGCTCAACCCAGTTTATGAGCTTTGCGTGGTCTTGCATATTCAATGTTGTAGTTTTGAGCCAAATCACTTAAGTATGAAAGAGGTTGTTCATTTGCTTAACCCTTAAACGCCCAAGAGGACGTTTTTTTGGTCCCTCTATAACAAAAAATCCACTGTAGGATGGAAAAGTTTTTTTCTTTTTTTTTTGTCTTTTCAGAAGTGATCACAAACACATGGTCCATCGTGGAAGGCAGAAAAAACAATCTCACCAAATGTACTCATATTTTTAGAAAACTCAAATTGTGAGAAGATTCATAGACATGTTAAGTCCCATGTTGCCCTTTTTGCAATTTTTATGAGGATATCATGCATTGTTGACTTTTGTAACTTTTGAAAATAATATTATAAATGGATGAGCACTTGCCACACTATTGTAGTGCATTGTGGAGCTATTGCAGAGGGGCAGTTATGGTGACTAGCTAGGCATTTAGGGGTTAAGTGTTGTAATTATTTAAATAGTGTTAATCAAAACATCATGGAACCTCAAAACTGTTGAAAGTCTAAGATTTAGTAAAACCTTGAACTTAGTGTGTAGGTGATGGTTGACAATTGTATATTGGTGTTGTGAGCGTGTCCAATGGTCATTATTACAGTGGCATTTATACTAGTGTATTACCAAAATATTAGGATTGTTCTTAATTGATTGCATATAACATATAATTTGCTTGTATTAGTCTATTCTCATCTAGGAGTTTTATTGTAGGGGAAATTACAAATAGGGGCATGAAAATGAAAATAATTACAAATAGGGGCGCAATTTCAAAATAATTTTTAATTTTTTGTAATTTTTTTTGCTTTGGACATTGGATGATTTAGACATATCACATGAAATGTTAGCTAACTTTCAAAAAACTTAAAGGTCTTTCCAAAAATTGTCATCCCCTTTACTAAAATTTCTTTATTTAGGCTTGATATGGAGAGGCCTTTAAGTTTTTTGGAAGTTAGCTAACATTTCATTTGATATGCCTAAATCAACCAACGTCCTAACCAAAAAAAATTACAAAAAATTAAAAATTATTTTGAAATTGCGCCCCTATTTGTAATTATTTTGAAACTGCGCCCCTATCTTTATATTTTTCATTTTCATGCCCCTATTTGTAATTTCCCCTTTATTGTAATATTGTAGTGATTGTGAGTTAATCTCTAAGACTGCCATTGTCTAGAGGGTGGACAATAAATGATTTCAAATATTCAACGTAGGTTTTATGTGTAATGGATGAAGTATGTTTAGGTATCCTTAAAAAGCAATTTTCTTACTTTTCAACCACTTGACTAGTTTGATATTTAAATGTTTAACAATTTTTGAACAATGTTACAAGTAATGTCTTAGTGACTTCTAAAATTAATTGTATTTGTTAATTGAAATATTTTAAGTGCATTTTCTATATGAAGTATGTAACTTCTTGATGTATTATAATATCCCCTAGGGTTTCTTAGTGTCTCTAAAAAAAGCATATGTATTTTTTTATGTAACTTCAAAACAAAGTGATAATATGTATAAAAAACTTGGTTATAAGATATCTTAATATGCCCACACAAATTTTGAGTATTAATATCAAGTTTGATTTTATGTTTTTACAAATAAATATCCAAATATTGTAGGGTTTGTTGAAGTTATCTTTGGAAACATACTTTTAACAAAGATTCCATCAATAGGGGGATTTGGACTTTAAATTTTCTTTATTTGGACATAGTTCTTATGCCCTTGACATTGATTTTCTTTGTTTTATATATAATAACCTATTGGAGATGAAAAATCTTCATCTAAAAAACACAATAATAAAGAAACCTTGTGCCTTTTGTAGGACATATATATTATTCTTTTACATATCTGTCATTTGTATATACTAATTGCTCCATTTTCATCATGTAAATTACAAATGTTTTGTTTGTATCTTCAATGGATTTTGAACAATCCTTTACAAATTAAAACGGATTTTGTTATAGTTTGTATAGGATGTGTATGTCTATAAAATAATAACTGTTGGATCTTTATCTAAAAGTTTAAAGTTTTTTTCAATCATATCTACTGAAATTAAGGGCTTGGAAATGAAAACTTTGTATGCTTTCCAATAAACCATGAATTGCTTTATCCCAACTAGCTTGTGTTGAGATTTTTTTATTTGCAACAAACATATCATCTTGAATGCTTTAGGTGATTAGAAGGCCTACGTAGAAGAAATTTCAATCTTTTATAGGGCATCAAGGTTAGCAACTTTGAATACATATCTTAGTGTGCTTACTTAATGACTTTGAAAAGTTTTGATATCCAAATTGATTAAAGATTTTGTGAACCATGTAATATATTGCATATCAGGCCTAACAAAGATACTCTTCATGTGATAACTTTAATATATGACAATAATACATTAGATGTGATGGAATGAATAAGCTATATTAGATGTAACTAAATGTGATACTCTATTGACTTTAATAAACAACAACACTATTCTTGATGTTTTAGCTCAAATGATTATTAAAAACACACTTAGTTTAATTGTGAGTTAGACCAAGTTTTGTGAGACTTATAGATGACATAGCAAAAAATTAACACAAAGTAGTCATGCACTTGGTTTTGTACATCTATTTCAATGTTGGTTTGTTGAGATAAAACCATAATATAATTTCACATAGTCTTATATGCATGGTGAATTATTTGTGCATAATTACATCAATAGCGCAATTTCTATTAATGAAATCATGTGTTTGTTATGCATAATTTCAAACAAAAATATGCAACTTCCGAGTGTTTATATATTGAATATTATTAAATAGTTAAAGATCTCATTCCATGGACCCAAGAGAGTAAAAAAACCAATTTGCACAAATGATTCTTTAGCTGCAAAGAAGTAGCATGTAAAAAAAAAAAAAAAAAAATCAAACAAACAAAAAAATACAGGATAACGGTGCCATTACTATTCAACATTATGTGCATTCTTCAATTTTACATATATATATTCTACTCATTATGCAAGCCAAATTACATGATATTTGCTGCATAGCTAAAACAAGTTTTTTAATTCTTGTAAGTATTATCTCAATAAAAAATAATTTTATGATTTTAAATTGTACAGAACGTAAACAAATAACTAAATGTTTGGAGTTTTAAATTATGAAAAAGTCCTAAAAGGCAAAAACAAAGGGGGGCAATCCAAGACCTGCTAAAGGTAATTGAATTTGTAGATAGTATGCAGAGTACAAGTGGTGAGGTGAATGTGCCACTTTACTCCCTTCGAACAAAAATTACCAAAAAGCTGGTGTTGCATCTCCCACTCCTTCAGGAATATCGAATCAAGTTTGATTCTGTTTAGAAAAATTTGAAACTTCTGTATTGCTCTCTATGGGATAAGGCCAATTTATACCATGGCAATCCAAAGTTTTCTATAATTCTTTTGAGAAGAGAATTTTTGTTTTTGAAGAGGTTTGCACATTATTCTAACCCTAGTAAAACCAAACTTTGAAACCTTCTACAATATTCCAAGGGTGATTTCTATACATGTATTTGAACATGTTGGAGGTATTTCTTGTGTCAAACTTGCTTAACCCCTCACCGCCCCGGGTATCACAAAAAAGATTGAAATGCGGCCACATTCTGGCTCCTAGGGTGGTGAGGGGTTAAGAGGGCCTCTTAACATGAATGGAACCTAGCATTGTTGTGGGTTGCAAAAACTAGTAACACCATATTCATTAAATTGGGAAAAATGGAGGTACCATTTTGTACTCCATCTTAAACCCAAAAAGTTACCTTAAACCAGATTTGAAGGTATCAGATTTAGTTTGAGCCACTAAGATTTTTTCTCTCGCAAATTCCTCCTCTCAAGTGAGGGCATGTGTACAAAATAAAAACGGTGAGGCTCAATTTGGGGTGATCATCCCAAATCTTCAGAAGTCCCAAAATGAACATCTTGACCCAATTTTATGAATATGGTGTTTAGTGGTATTTGCTCCATATCTCCTTTGCAAAAGAGCTTAAACTAGTATAAATATCAACTCATTTTTTGAGGTGAGGAAATTTTATGATCTTTGCATCAATGTATCAACTCCTCCACAACATTGATTTCTAAAATTTCTTGAAAAAACACCTACTAGATCCTGTAGTTTGTCACAACAATACTTTTACAAGCTTGGGAGCAAGAAAATCAATAGTTTTATAAACTCTGCCCATTTAATATGACCATGTATCCTTGGACTTCACAGAAATGAAAACAACCTTTGTAGTTCTTCAAAAAGATTATTAACAACAGTTATTAGAATAATAAAACGATGGAAAAGAAAATCGTGGAAGCATTATGTTGCTAGGAGAAAAGAGAAGAAAACATTTAGTAACAAAAAATATTTGTATATTTATTCTTCATAAACGTATTATACATTTTATAGCAATTAATATACAAGTGTCTGAATTGAACGTTCCACCTACTACAAGTCAAATCTGAACAAAAAGTTTTAATTCAAACACATTTAAATGTTTAAGAGTAGATGAGGTGGGGTTGTCCTTATTGTATCCTTTTTGAAGCACTGGTTTAGGGTTTTAACCCTTAAGCGCCCCAACAACATGATTTTGTCGTTGGGGTCCACAACTTTATCTCATTTTTTCTCTTAATTTGAACGGTGAAAACAGTCATGGCTGGTCCCCATCAGCAGAGAAGATAGTTCTTTTTCAAATCCTACGACCACTTTTTTTGAATGTAATTTTCCAAGCTGTAGTAGCCGTTAAACCCCCCATTTTCTCTTAAACCCTAAACTAACTTTGGGCGCTCAAGGGTTAACATGATTTTTCCCTTTTATTTGTATTTTAAAATGCCTGTCAAATTAGTAATGAGTTTTTGAAATTGGAATGCAAAGTCTTCAAACCCGCTGTTAGTATGAAATGTTAATTATCAAAGCATAAAAATATTTAAAGTCTGTCCCTATGCTTTAAAATATTTTTAGAACAAAGCAATTTTACGACACCCTACCTTGGTTGGACACAACATGGTAATGATGCCTATACTTGTCTAATTGAGCATCTGAACATGCAAAAGTTTATTCAGCTAGTCAAAATGTCCTCTCCTGGCAAACACCTAGACACAAATAATTTGGAATTTTCAGACTATGGATATGAGTAAAACAAAAATCAATAAGCTACATGTGTCTCTACTACATTGATTCCAAACAATTGCAAGAAAGTTAAGCAAAATAAACTTCCATGTATGGCTAATTTTGGTAAAGCAAAACAAAAACAACAAAAAAGAAAATCAGTTCTTGGCAAACATGTTGTTTGCTTAATTTGAAGAACGAAGCCCTTGTTCTAAGAGGCTTTGATGACATGGAACTTTGCCAAATTTGGTATTCAATTTGATCCATACTAGAAGGTTATCATTGTATTGTGACCTATTGTACTAAAACAAGGTGTAATTTTTTTCAAATGGAGCGTACAATATAATTTTGGAAAAGTATTGTCAAGAGCATTCCAACAATGCATCATCATCACGTATCTAGTTTGAACAAGTAGTTAGGTTATTAGAGGCAAAAGCAGTATATTATCGTTGTATCTAAATTGAATAAGCAGCTATGCTACATGAGGCTTTGTTCGTGAATCAGTTCCGTGTTGTTTGAGTAAGGTATATACACAAACTTCTTCAAAGATATTCTCTTGTAATGCAAATCCTCTTCCCCTTCAATCTAGAGCCAATAAATTGTCCACTGGTAGAAAGTGATAAAAAAAACCAATAACAATGAATTCTAAATATAAGCACATTTGAGCAGCATGTGGAGAGATTTTTAAATTTCACCATCCAAATTTTAGCCTCTCCCATTTGCAGCTATTTTTTTAATGGACAAATACCGGATACTTCATTTACTTATTTTGTAACATAATCTATGTATGTAAGAAAATCCTTTGGACTTAGAGTTCCAATGAAGATGTGGTACAACTTCCACTAATCAACCAACATGGGAGAGAGGAGTACATGTGTAAAGTGGTATACACTGAGATTTTACTTTGAATCAAACTGTTACCTTATTTGGTAAAACCCCTACCTAAATTTGTACAATTAGAGTATTGTGAAAATCTTAGCTCGTTTCAACCATTTTTTTTTTTGCCATTTCAATTGGGCAACTTTGTATTGATAACCAGCTCTCCCTAATCATTGCATGTGAATTCCATTGACATTCCTATTCCTTCACATTAATTCTTGGTACCCACATGAAAATAATTGATAAATATTTAAATTTCCAACGTGGGAATTACTTAACTAAATGCCTCAGGCACCAAATTCTAGTGTAAATCCACCAGAATTTGGCGCCTCAAGCATTTAAGGGCCCTAAAGGATGTTGCCGTTTTGTATACGGACTCCCAAGTTATATACGGATGGGGTATTTGGATAGCACATGAAACCCATTGGAGTTGTAAGTTTCAAGCCAAGTCATAGACATACTACTAATCAACTAGGATTTTTTGGGAATTTTTAACATTTGTCATATAGTCATTTCTTTGAGTACTAAATGGTTCTTGTACAAATATAAACAACACTTTTGGTAGGCAACATCCTTTAGGGGTTAACCCTTAAACGCCTGTCGGGCTCTTAGGATACGGCATTGTATTTTGCAAATTTCCAAGCATTCCTTTGCATATTTTGTGCCGCCAAAGGTTGTGTTGAAAATGCCTTTGCAGGAGAGACCACTTCCATTTACATAGTGACCCCTAATTCCATCTCAAACCCCCTCAAATCCGTTGTATACACAGAAATACATACGGCCAGAGAGGGCCTTCCCGGCGTTCAAGGGTTAACCCCTAAATGACCATTGTCCCTTCGGGGGATAGGTGGGAATTCGGGCATGTACCTTTGGATAAGCTACTTTGTGTGATTTTTTGAAACTTTTATTGAAGGTGGGGAATTCAAAGTTCTACGCGGGCATCTAATTTTTTCCTCATTCCGACAATTATTGAAGAAGTTATACAAGAATTTCTGAAAATTTGGGGAGGACTATCACCTGGGCAGCCCAAAAAATTCTTTAAATTTTAATGTTTTTTTAAATTAAATTTTCAAATTGGTTCATTAGATTTTTTTACAGGTGAGAAGCTTTGAATCATTCAATTTCAATCAATTTCAATCAAAGTTATGAGGAGTTTCTGTTTGTGGGCAGTTATGGCTTCTCTACTCTAAAATAAACTTTGAAGTCCTTTATTTTACTCAATTTTTATTATTTTGGAAAAAAAATTAAATTAAAGGAAGTAGATTTTTTATCTCAACATTTTGACCATTAGGATTTGCAATTTTCATTTTAATAATTAAATTCTTAACAATTTAGTGATTTAACTCATTCTCTATTTCTTTTTACTTACTGATTTTTCCCATGTGTTGTGTAGTTACAATTGATTTGAAAATTCTCCCACACATAGCTAACTTGATCTCCTACATGAGAAAAATAAAGCGCAAAGTTGCGTAGAGCAATTATTTTCATGTAAGAATGGTCAAATGCTTCTGAAATTTTCAAGCAGCATGAAAAAAAACTTTTCTTTTCACTTTAGATGTAAATATCTCACTCATCTCCATCTGGAATAACCTTATTTTTAATCCACAAGTACCTAATCTAGTCTAGGGCAAGATCCTACGGTTGGATTTCCTAAATAAATAATTAAATAAATAAAATCACCCTTCCTACTAACCCCCCAAAAGTGGCAGTTTTGAGTGATTTTCAGTGAAAATATGGCTTGGTGCTTTAACCCCTAAAAGACCAAGTGGCTGTTCAACAGCCACTTCAGAACTTGGGTAGGGTCATATGGAGTAGACTTTATTGGATGTTCTCAAAATTGTTACACAAGGTGCAAATATGCATCTCCCAAGTGGAAATCTAATTTTTTCCCCAATCGGATGCTCAGTTCAAAAGTTATGTTGTCCAAAAGAAATTGGGCAGTTTGGGCAATTTGAGCATCTTTGGAGAATCTTATGCTAAAACTCTCATTAACTTTTGAAATTTGGCAAGTATGTAACTAAAAAAACATGGTGTACAATCATCAAAAAAATAAACAAATTGAGGACTCACATCACATCCTAAAGGGACTCAAACTTTGTTAACTATGTTCGGGCAGCTTCAAGAAACAAAAATTCCTCTAACTTCATGCCCTATTATCTTTCAATCTATAAATCTAAAGCTCTTGAAACTTTTTTTCACATATTCCAAATGTTTGTCTCCAACTTTTCACCATTCAGATTTCAAATAAAAAACTTCCACATTGCACAAGAAATCATGAAAGAATGACTAATGTATTGCCAATTCACTAAACCTCCTTACATTGGAGGGTGATTTAGAATAAGCTGGACTCTATATTTGCATCTGAAAAATTTCATGAGTGAGCCTAACATAATATACTTGTGAATGGTCAAAAAGCTCAAACTTGTGTAGAGCAAAAATTTTACTCTAGGAAGGGTCAGTCTGCTGACCTTGTTTTGCAAGAATGAAAAAATGCTATTTTTCTCACTTCAAATGTTATAATCTTACAATCCGCGTAGGCAAATGGACTAAATTTTTTTGCACACATTAACTTTTCTATTTGACATACTATTTATGGTTGAAATTGAGAAAAAAGATTTTTATTTTCAATTTTGGGCAATGCACTAAAAGTTGACAGTTTCTGAGATTTTTTCTCAAAAAACACCCTGGTCCTTTAGGGGTTAAGGGTTAACCAACTCAGGCAAACCTGTTGAACCTTCAGCAACAGGTTGGCCGGCGCCTGCAGGACTGCCGTCAGAAGGTCACCCTCTCATGAACCAGACAAGTGATGACGTGGCGTTTGAGCCGCTGAATCATAAACACTGCCGTGCATGTCAGCATACTCGAGCTGACTCAGCTATGGAACATGCTGCTGTGCCTCCTGCGCCACGTGAAGAATTTCACCTGCCAATCCTATCACGACCCAGGATAACATGCAGCCTCCATTCATTGGCCCATCATTCACCACCGTCGATCAGTTTCCCCGCTGCAATCTTTATCTCCCGCTTCTCCCCCCAACCCCCCGGTATCCAACGGTTGCCTGCGGTGGCAGTTGCTGAACGAAGCTCATGGACGCCGCCAACGAAACTCAAACGTCGTCGACGAAAGTCAGACGTCGTTCGATTTCAGACGAACAATTTCCTGGATTTGGACGGAAGCTGTTTAGCAACGATAGCCCCTCCCCTCTGCCACCGATAGGTGAATTTTTGTATACATGACAGGTTCTAGGGTTCCAGGGATCGAGGTTTTCTGATTAATTTTTTCGAAATTTTGTTTTCCTTGTCGTGCACGAACTCTAGAGGTTTGAATTGCATGTTTTGAATGCGGCGATGTGCGTGTTATTGCAGTCGGTGCTAATGATTTGGTCAAAATCCACGTGCAAACTTCGAGAACCGCTTTCTGTCGAAGCTGGCAGTCTGATTTTTTCCTTTTAGTTTTTGGACATAAATTTTACAGTACGAATTGGACTGTCGTCACCTGGCACTCTGCTTTGAGAATCTTAAGATCTGCGAATAAGTTTCGCTCTCTTATATGCAGAAGTTTTCGTTTCCAGTTCGTCTGTGGTAGTAAGTTAACTTAGTGCAGGAAGAATGGAAGAACTTCTTTGTTTTTGTGCGTGGAGGTGGTTGCCCTTGAGATTGACGAGTTGAGGTACGTTGCAGACGTCAATTTTTTGTTATTTAAGCGACGTTGTGAGGAATTAAAATGGCGAGCTGCCTGAGTGTATACTTTGTTGGCTTTGGACAGCAGGCGAGGAGACCCTGAGCAAGTTTGAGTAAGCTTAATAGGTCCTTTACTTGGAAAGCGAGTCAGTTGTACAAGGACAGAGGCTGTCAAAGTGTACCTGCTTGTTTTTTTTGTTTGACATTGCAATCTCAAAGGTTTTTAACTTATTCATTAGTGATCGATTTGGTAGATTTTTATAAGTAGAGCAGGACATGATGTCCATTGATGCTTTACTTTGCAACAGATCATGCTAGCTTGAACACATTCATGTATCAACTCAGGCTAAAATGTGATGCAGCTCAATTCTTCATTCAGGTAAAATCTACAATTCAATGCTCTTAAATTAAAATGTGTGACATGACAAGATCAATTGGATTTGTTTTGACATTGCAATTCCAAACGTTTTTAACTTACGCATTAGTGATCGATTCCACACTCAAGTTTGGTGGTAGATTTTTCTAAGTAGAGCAGGACATGATTTCCATTTATGCTTACTTTGCGAAAGATCAGAACACATTCATGTACTAATTAGAGCTAAACTGTGATGCAGCTGAATTCTTCATTCAGGTAAAATCTACAATTCAATGCTCTAAATTAAAAATGTGTGACATGACAAGATCAATTGGTTTTGTTTGACATTGCAATTCCGAAGGTTTTTAACTTATGCATTAGTGATCCATTCCACTCAAGTTTGGTGGTAGATTTTTCTAAGTAGAGCAGGACATGATTTCCATTTATGCTTACTTTGTGAAAGATCATGCTAGCTTGAACACATTCATGTATTAATTCAGGCTAAAATGTGATGCCAGGAAAAATCTACAGTTCAATGCTCTTAATCAAAATGTGTGACATGACAAGATCGATTGGTTTTTCTTCTTCGGCTTTTATTTTATTTTATTTTATTTTATTTATTCTAAAGTGCTAAGTTATACAGTGCCTGCAGTTCGTTGTAACTGTCGTCGTTTTTCTGATCGTTGCAATCTGTAACATTCTTTAGCTGTCGTGACTCGTGACTCGTGACTCGTGAGCCTTCGCACTTCTCCAGTAGTTATGGCACCTAACAGAATAACTCGAGAGTTTGACAGTCATCGTCCAGACTCAGAGCATAACTTACATGGCATTGAATGAGCGACCAATGCTTGTCTGTCTGTCTTTCTTCCTGTCGCTTTGGTACTCTCCCATTTTCAGGTGAGTTTAAGACTGTGCACAAACAGAACAGAGTCCCTTGCGAGAATGCTATGTACTTCTGTAGCCATGCTCTTCGTACCTTCTACTGAGATTTTCTGCAACAAGCTGTCATTGGATCAGATCTTTATGCAATCAAACAACCTCGGAAAGGGACACTTATATAAGCTCAATCAAACCTTGATGAAGGGGTGATTGGCACCAATTCTGCAGCGACTCAAACTTTTATTTTCTGTAGTTCTGTACCTCACAATTCTTTGTCAATACAGATGTACGGCTTCTCCATGAGGACTTTGGACGATAGGGTGTTTAACCCCCTGAGCGCCCAGCCCATGTCCTCCAAAATCTACATCCACTCAAACTCAATCCAACCATAGTCATCACAAACGAGATACACAATATCGAACCGTACCGATTGGTAGGGGGGAGACAAGTCCTGAAGTACAGGGAAAAGAATGGATGATTTGACGTATTGATGAAAAGATTATAACAAATCAAACATGCAATTTTTTGAATTGTGAGAAGTAAGATTTGGGGCACTCAGGTGTTAAGGGCCGCTTCACACTATAGCTGACCAAGTTTAGAGGTAATCAAATTGAGTGGCCAAACTTTGTAGAGAGGCCAAGAAAATTTGTTGAAAATATGCAACAAAATTGACAGCCTCTTGACGATAAATTGGGTCTCCATTTTTGCTTGGACCCAAACTTCCCTTTGAGAGGCCATTATTTTGGATGATGAAGTGTCGCCATGTAAGCAATGTGACTGATTTTGGACTTTGGCCTGTAGTGTGAAGGGCTAAGAGGCCAAACTTTTGATTTCTTGCAATATGATTGGTGAAAACTGACAGCTTCTCAACCTTTGACCATAGTGTGAAGTGGCCTTAAAGCTTGAGGAAAATAGAATTTTACCAAGGTGTTTTGCAAGTAAAACAGCTATAGTTTTCTCAAGCAAAAGTGTTTTTCAAGGAAATTTTCATTTTCTCACAAGAAACCCAAAAAGCTTAAGTTATGGTATAGTTGCTTGTTGGTTGTTGTTTAGCAAAGCTCTCAAAATCTTTGTATTTCTTCTAGCTCGGTGAATTTGGAGTAACGATTTTTAAATCTATGCCATGATTAATAATAAACATGATATCTACTATCGGATACATTAATTTAAGCAGCAATTGTTGAGAAGAATTGGCAAAATATATTATTGTCATACACAGTATTTCATGTTTTGCATTATCTATACATGACAATAATATAAATCCCACCTCAAAACACTATGAATCAAAATTGAAATTTTGATTAGCAAAGAATTAGAATTTAAGAAATGGATCTTTGAATTTGAATTAAAGGTTACACATTTTAGGTTTACAAAGTTCCAAAATCCATCAAGCAATGCTTCAAAAATTGCTTGCCACAAGTTCTAAGCTCATCCTTTGACAACAACTTGTATCCATACCTTAGATTATGATTGACAAATAATTAGGGTTTGAATAATATATCATTAAATCTACATTAAAAAGTTACATTACTTAGGGTTAGTAATTTTCAAAATCTATCAAGTAATCCATCCAAAAATTGCTTGCTGAAGTTTGGAACTCACTTTTAAGCACCTCTTATATCATGATTTTTAATTCAGACTAGTAAAGAATTAGACTTGAGAAATGTATCGTTGGATTTGTAGAGAAAGTTTATCCTTTCTACATTCAAAAGAAATTCGAAAATTATTGTGAGTTATATGTGACATTACTTGCTAAAGTCTAAAATTTAAAGCACAATACTTGAATTTTGAGACAAGGAATTATAAGCAAAAAAATCTAGTGAATCTCAATATGTTAGTGGATTAAGATTTTGCCTAATTTATACAATTTGTTTTACTGGAAACTTAAATTTTCAATTGGTATCGAATGAAATAATTATTTTCCAATGGATGCATGATACGTATCACATAAAAATGACAACAATTAGGTAGATTTTGCAGATTCACTAGTATACATGTCATTGTTTCCAATTCACACAAATTTGTTTTAATATCTCCTAAATTATGGTCACTGTTTTTAAAATTTGATCTCCCATACAATAATGTGAGTGACACTCTATATTGTAACAAATACTATTCAACATTAGTACTATAAAAGCTACAACAATGAATGTCAAATTTGGTGTAGTTGAATTAAGAATCAGGAGGATTTGCATGTGATCACCCCAACATTAAAATTTCTATTGAAGAAATTTTGAACTTTTTGAACATGTTTGTCATAAAGAAAGATGTGCGTATGGATGTTTCCTACCTACCCATGCAATCAAATCTCAAATACTCATCATCAATGTTTTTTAATTAATTATCATGTACAACTATGAATTTTAATGAAAATAATTCACAAGAAGTAGGATTTTGGTTTTTAGTAACTGAAACTTGGCATGCTTGATTGAAATTGCATAAAAATCAGATTCCAACAATATGAGAATAAAATGTCATTTCTATTTTTTATCATACAAACTTCATTGGAATGCCAAAAGTGGACCTACATAACAATACTTCCAGATACTATACAACACCTAGAAGAAATATTACGGGATTTTTAGTTAACTCCAGAAATGCTGGGAACTTCAAGTGACTTTTGGAAATTTAATTTGTGAGCAATTGTTATGTGATTTTCACTATTTTGTAGGATTAAGAGTAGTGTTGTGAAAAGTAACTTGTATGTGGATAATTATCAAAAAAATCCACGTAAAGTCATAGTTCTCCATTGCCCTATCCAAAGTATGACCACACGTTTTTCATACACATGCTTGCATTGGGCCTCATTGTGGCATGACAATGTTTTGGACCACTTGTCTTAAAAGATATGTATGGGATATTGTGTTGTGATTGCATTGTAAGTTGTGAGGGTAACTTTTGACATGATTGTATGTGAATTTGTGACTTGGTTTGGCGAGAAGTGCATTGTTTTTGTTGAAACAATTTTTTTTGGTGTGTTGCAGGTAGGTTGAGTGACATAATTTGTTGAGAAAGATAAAGACTAGAGCGTTGACAAATGCTAAGAAAGGAATAGTGGTTGGAATGCATAGAAGTGGAATGAGAGGTGAGCAAATATCAAGAGAATTAGAGATGCCGTTTTTTATTGTTTATGGTGTTCTACATAGTTTTAAGAAACAAGGAACTGTAGTTTCACCAAAGTCATTGGGTAGGCCTCTAAAGTTTACAAAGCGTAGAATAAGACACTTAGAAAGTCTCTTTAATAATGATCATTGTTCATCATTCACAGAAATTACAAACCAGATGGCAAATATTGCACATGTTAGTACCTGTATTGTAAAGAACGCTTTGAAAATCCTTGGTTATAGAAATTGTGTTGCAGCAAAATAATCTTTTCTCAATGAGAGGCACAAAGCAGACAGGCTAGCATTTGCTCGAAATTATAAAACCTAGATTAAGGAGGATTGGAATAAAGATATTTGGACCAGTGAACCATCTTTTGAAGATGGAAGGAACTCTCAAGAAATTAGAGTGTGGCAAAAAGCATATGTTGAGAGATATTCATCTAAATGTCTAGCACCTATTTTTAAATATGGCCATAATTCACTGATGGTTTGGGATGCTTTTAGTGGCTTTGATAAGTCTCTTTTAGTGATCATACCTCCACATAGTGGAAGTGCAAGGGATTTTGTTGATCTTATTTACAAAGGCACTTTAAGTGGGTTTTATTTTCTCCAAAATCATCCAGAAGACATTATATTTATGGAGGATGGGGCTGTGCAGTATGTTGTCAGAGTTGTGGAGAGAAGCTCATGGCATAAAGAAGTTGAAGTGGCCAACCAACTCTCCAAATCTAAACCCAATAGAGAACTTATAGAAGATAGTAAAAGATAGAATTCAGAGTACATCACAACCGCACAATAAAGAAGAATTGATGGAATCCCTACATACAGTATGGGGAGATACACCTTAGAGGTTTTGCACACCCTTATTGCTACCATGCTTGCACGTATGAAGGAAGTAATTGGTGCAAAAGGTGGTAGTACTATATTTTAAACACTATACAAGAGAAAGCAAAATTGTGTGTTAATTTGGATTTTTCTATGTGAGTAAATATCAATTTTGAAATAGAGTTTAAAAGCTTTCAATTGCAATCTCTTGTATAGAATTTCATGAATTTTTGAGTTTGTATGAGCTTACTAAAGTAGCTCATTAGTGTTTGTTTTTGCAAAAAAGCTGGAAATTCCATAACATTTCTTCCGGGTATTGTACAGTCGGGTACAGTAAACATATGAATTTTTTTGCAGGAAAATTGCAGTTAAAAATTCAGGAACTTCCAGAAGCCATAACTTCCTCAAAAATTGTTTGTTTTTGAAACCAAAAATTGCGTTGGAATACTACAAAAGGGTACTACATGATTTGATAAAAAAATCTTAAATTTTACAAATGATCAAAAAAATTTGGCTACTTCCTATATAGTGTCTACCATCTAGTACTTCCACCTCTTGCCAAAAGCACCGCTTGAATTGACTGGGAAAATTGCAATAAGAGTTTGTAATTGCTCCATGGATACCTCATCCCATACTTTTTGAATGATGTGTACAATTTCTTGCTCATATTTTGGCTGTTGGTGGTGGTGTAGTCCAATCAAATTCAAGCGGTGATTTTGACAAGAGGTGGAAGTACACTATTTTGGAAGTAGCCCAATTTTTTTCATCATTTATAAAATCTCAGGTTTTTTTATCAAACCATGTAGTACCCTTTAGGAGTATTCCAATGCAATTTTTGGTTTCAGAAACAAACAATTTTTGAAGAAGTTATGTCCTCCAAAAGTTCTTCAAAATTTTAAGTTGTTTTCTTGCAGTTTTTTTTGTATGTTTACTGTACCCGACTATATAGTGGAATACACTAAGCTTACCAAGTGCCTTTCTCAATCATTTTGGTGAAATGTGAAGTATAGTTGGTTTATTTTTGTCAAAAATATTATCATTGCATCCTTGTGCAATTCCAAACAAGCTTACCAAATTTTAATTCCTAAAAATCAAAACTCCATTTTTGGAGGGTTAATATATAAAAAATTCATGGTTTTACATGATGATTGATTGAAAAAAATTGGTGATAAATTTTTGAGATTTGATTCCATGGATATGTAGGAAACATCCATACGCACATCATCCATGATGAAAAAGACCCCTTAAGTAACAAAAATTTGAGCTACAAAAGATTTTGTAAAACTTGTGATAGGCCCAAATTTTGCAAAATACATATATTTCTATGAAAATAAAATTTTACTATTTGACTCAAATATTGTAACTAGGTTTGTATCTCTAAACATGATGTTTTGTTTACTTGATTAAAAGCTAGTTAAAATTTAAAAATACATATTATACAAAATTTGGGCCTATCACAAGTTTCACAAAATCTTTTGTAGCTCAAATTTTTGTTACGTAACCTCTCAACGCCCTTGGGTTTTCTGAGTGTTTCAAAATCTGCTGTAGGATAAACAAAATGCCAACATTTTGATGAAATTTATAAAAAAATTTGGAACTGTAACCGTACAAATTCAAGCTACACATGTTAGAGATTATACAAGAAAAGAAAACACAAAAACATCATTTAAAGATAAAAAAGATTATAAGATATGATTATGACGGTGTTCAAATCACTTTCATAGTTTCAAGTCTTTCAATCCTCTTTTCACATCTCAAATTTAAAATTGAGAATACCAAAAAAATATGAGTATGTAAAGTACAACATGCATAAGCCTAATCAAATCATGGCTTCTCAAAATCTATTCTACCACTTTTTAAATTGAATTTCTGATGTGATTGTTTCTCCAAGTTCTAGTGTGGCTCATTTCCAAGAACTCTCAACACTAGGAAGTGAAGATTTGCAATGGACAACCTTGCACAAAATCTTGAATAAACAAATCACAATCATTCATTTTGAGAATTGGATTTTTGATACTACAACAAGACTTCAATAAGAATAATTTAAAATAATAACCACTAAAAACAATCTCAAAGAAAAGTCAAGCATCTCAAAAAACAATGCACATGGGCGCTGTTTGAGCCCCTTAGGCCTTGAGGGGTTAAGGGGTTCTTTTTAGCATGGATGATGTGTGCGTACGGATGTTCCCTACATAGGAATCAAATCTCAAAAATTCATCACCAAAGTTTTTCAATCAATCATTATGTAAAACCATGAATCTCTTACAAATTAATTCACCAAAAATGGAGTTTTGGTTTTTAGAAATGGAAATTTGGTGTGCTTGTTTGGGATTGCATAAGGATGCAATAATAATATTTTTGACAAAAATAAACCAACTATACTCCATATTTCACAAAAAACTAAATGACTGAAAAAGGTAGTTGGTAAGCTTAGTGTACCCCACTGTAGAGTACCCTAAAGCAAGAGTACACAAGTCCCTCTTATGGGATTTAAAGAAGTTTGTACTAAATAAATTAGTTTTTGGCAAATAAGCATATCATCATGTTTAAAGGTACAAACTTAATCACAATGTATGAGTCAAATAACAAAAACTAATTTCTATAAATAAATATATATTTTACTAAATTTGGTCATGATCACCCTAACATTAAAATTTCTATAGAGGGAGATTTGAAACTTTTTGGAAATGTTGTTTGAAACAAAGATGTGCATATGGATGTCTTCTACATATCCATGCAATCAAATTTCAAAAATTCATCACCAATGTTTTTTAATCAACTTCCTTGTAAAACCATGATTTTGACACAAAACATTTTACCAGAAATAGGATTTTGGTTTTTAGTAACTAAAATTTGGTATGCTTGATCATGATTGCACAAGGATTAGATAAAAAAAAAATCTGAGGATAAAATGCTAATTATGTTCTTTGTTATACCAACTTTTTTGAATGCCATGAGAGGGACTTATGTACTCTTTCTTTCTGCTATTGTACAATACCTTTTAGAATGTTTGCGTTTGGGCATGTTTTACCATTCAATGAACTTTGCATAAACTAGAGTATAATTATCAATTTCTTGCCTTGCTTCACAGTTTTGTAATTCTTATACAATTTCCAATCAAGTATACCAAATTTTAGTTCCAAAAAATCAACATCTTAGTTTTGGTAAATTGTTTTGTATTAAAATTTGGGGTTTTACATGAAAATGGATTGGAGAAAATTGGTGATAAATTTTTTAGATTTGATTGCATGAATATGTAGGAAACATCCCTTTGCACCTTTTTGAGTTGAAACAAATACCATTAAGTGACAATAATATGATCTAAAAATAAGTTTACATGAAATCAATGTGGGGGTGTGGTAGGGCCACAATTTGTAAAATAGGTACTTCTATTATTTAACTAGCTTTTGGCTAAGTGAACATATTGTCATGCTCAAAGGTACCAATTTAGTCATAATGTATGAGTAAAATAGCACAATATGATTGTATTGAAGAAGTGTTTATTTTACAAATTGTGGTCCTACCACACTCCCACATTGATTTCATGTAAACTTATTTTTAGATCATATTATTGTCACTTAATGGTATTTGTTTCAACTCAAAAAGGTGCATGTCGATGTTTCCTAAATATTCATGCAATCAAAACTCAAAAATTCATTGCCAATTTTCTCCAATCCATTCATGTAAAACCCCAAATTTTAATACAAAACCATTTACCAAAATGAGGATGTTGATTTTTTGGAACTAAATTTGATATACTTGATTGGAATTGCATGAGAATTACAAAACCATGATGTAAGGCAAGAAACTGATAACTATACTCTAGTTTATGCAAAGTTCATTGAATGGTAAACATGCCCAAATGCAAACATACTAAGGGGTAGTGTATAGAAAGAAGAATGAAAAGGAGACAAGGGGGGTTGCCACTAGGTGAAACATAAAGTAGACATACCCATTCCCGATCATGGAACCAAGTGCCGCTCAAATGTGCACAAGGCGTACATTTGAATTTCCAAATCCAGGTATTTCATAGATGTCTTATTTTTTGTGCACAATAAATAAGACATGTGCCTAAATTTGAAAATTCAAATGCATGCCCTGTGCACATTTGAGCGGCATTAGGCTCCATAGTCGGGAATGGTATGTCTACCTTAGGGAAAAGGAGGTAAAATTCCTGGTCACAAGCAAGCATGAGGTGCAATGACAGTTCAACACCTGTCAAGGAAGGGTCCCCTTATTCCCGTGATGTCCATGACTCCAAGTGAGGTTTTTTCTTTCTAGCTCTTTTCGTTTTTCTCTCTTTCAAAATTCTTCATTCTTTTTCTTTTTGGATTGTAAGGAGACGGTAGTGGATAACCTCAGTTTGCAAGGTGATCTTTTGCATGACAGGATGCCCATGCCCTTGGCACTTCGTCCACCAATCACATCGCTCCCATTGTCTTCTCACCTGACTTTCGGAAGTACCAAGGTGCATAGGCTCTGTCTGATTCCTACAACAATATTGCATATTGATTGTATTGATAGGAGTAGGTCAGGTTGTGACGGTGGTCAGAGTTTTATTTTTTCGTTAGATTTTGGCGGTGCAGAGTGACAAAGCTATCATGTTCATGGGTGTCATATAGTGCACAACACATATAATCGACAACTCCCAAATTTGAGCGGTTCAAAAAAAGTTATAAAAAATCAGACATCATTATCAGATGAAGCTTGGGTTTTACTCATCTTATCAAGGGAGTTGCTTTTGAGCTAATGGATGTATGTGTTGTGTCTTAGTATTTCTTATTAGGACAATTTAGTTAGTTATAAGTGTCATGCACTATGTGTAAAATATGGATAACCTATTTATTTGTGAAAAAGAATTCACATTCATTTAAAAAAGAGCAACATCATCTCAAGATTGTAAAGCAATTGAATGAAGTCATTTACAAAAAAAAATGAGAAGTATTTATGGTTAGAGATTCTTTGGAAAAAAATGTGTTGCTTTCAAGTAAAAAATTGCACATAAAAAAAACCCTAGTTTTGGTCCAATGTACGCTAAGAGCATCGGCATGGACACTTGCCAAATTTAACTCACTCAAAGTCTTATACCTACTTTTGAAACTCATGTTGTCCACCCTTGCTCACCATATGTGCCTCCATAAACAATCAATCCATTTAATCAGCAAGAGGAATATAGGATGAGTCTCACTAAATCTAAGATGAACAATGATTACAAGGGCCATTGCTTGACAAGCTAGAATCAAGTGTTAGAATTAAGAGTTATGAGAATAATTTGAGAGGTTTAGAGAATTGGTCATCCAAATTTGGTACATGTTAGACCTTTCACAATTATTTGCGTGGACATTTTAATCCCTAAAGGATCAAATTGCATTTTTTGACAACATAGCAAATTTGGGCAAGTTAGTACTTATAGAATAATAAATGTATTTCTACAAAAAATTTAGGGGATGCGTGCCCAAGGAGTAGCTTTCCAATGCAACGATCTTCAAACCATTTCATGTGTTAAAAAAAAATTATGATGAAACATGTAGTTTGTTTGCTCAAGGGGCAACACAAGCACATTTGTTTACATTGCAATTGAAATTTCAGGATCTTGCCCAAAGATTGAGGGGCAGAGATATCTTCTTGTCAAATCGACCCAACCTCATTCCATGAAGTACTGCCCTTCACCTTTGTTAGTAGTGGACCTATGTTGATCAAGCTTGTGAAAGCTACAATTTTTGATGAATTCTTTTTTTCCCTTCCTTGAAGCTAGCTAAATCTAGAGCTTTGTTGTTCACATTTCTAAAATATCATTGTATAGTGACTACCAGAATAGTTTCAATGTTTTCTTAGACGCCAAGTTCTTTACAATATTTACACTATATATAAGTGGCATTTTATCCTTAGGTTTTTTGTGTGTGATCCTCGTGCAATCATGATCAAGCATACCCAATTTCAATTACTAAAAACCAAAATCCTATTTTTGGTAAATTGTTCTATGTCAAAATGATTAAAAAAAATTGGTGATGAATTTTTGAGATTTGATTGCATGGGTATGTTGGAGACATCCATACGCACGTCTTTGCTTCAAACAAATATTTCCAAAAAAATCTTTAAAAAATCTAAAAATATTGAAATCTCAAGGCTAAATTTAGTAAAATTGATAAATCTTAATGTAATTTTTTTGGCAAAATAAATCATATGGTGTGATTAAGTTTGTACTTTTAAACATGATGATATGTTTATTTTTCCAAAAAATAGATTATATGAAGAATTATCAATTTTACTAAATTTGGCCTGAAATTTAAATTTTTTTAGAATTTTTTTGGAAACATTTTTTGAAGCAAAGATGTGCGTATGGATGTCTCCAACATACCCATGCAATCAAATCTCAAAAATTCATCACCAATTTTTTTTAATCAACTTTCTTGATTTTGACACAAAATAATTTACCAAAAATAGGATTTTGGTTTTTAGTAATTGGAATTTGGTGTGCTTGATCATGAATGCACAAGGATCACACACAAAAAATCTGAGGATAAAATGCCACTTATATATAGTGGAGATATTGTAAAAAACTTGGCATCTAAGCAAACATTGAGACAATTTTGGTAGTCACTATATGTGAAAGCTCAAAAATGTTGAAAAAACATACTTGTATGATAATTTTATTGAAATTAGTTTTTGACTCTAGTTTTTTAGTATGTGTTGTCCAATTCAAAATGTTATGAAAAATTCTCAAGCATATGACCAGCTCTATTACAAAAGTCAATTTGAAAATTTACAATAAAAAGGTGGAATCAATTGGGGCAAAAATTTCCCCAAATTAAAACTATTCAAAAATTGAATGCCCCCCAAAGAATCTATTTCTCACTTCAAACCTTATTTTCTCACAATTTGTACAATAAATAATTTTCTTCTTTTTTTTGTATCATAATGAAGTAGTTCACTACTAGGTCCTATGGTAAATTGCACCAAAATTTCATTTCTTTATTTTTTTTCTTTGCTATATGAGTCTTTTGGGTGAAACATAGTCAAGAATATTTAGAGGCTAAACAAATAAACCTAAGATCTTCCTTGGAGACAAGTGTGGTTCACCCTCTTTTTTTTGGGTTTTGGTAGAAAGCCAAATTGGCTACGTTATGTTTTGAATTGTTGCCCACGTGGCAAGTACTTCATATCCGTTAATGAATTGTTGTGGCGATAGTGAATCATAGATATGGTGAATCTGGCATAGTGTGCTAAAAATTGGTGACAATTTTTGGCACCAACGGAATTTTTTTGTGCTAAAGTGGCTATATTGCTCAAAACTGTTGAGTTCTCCAGGCACTAGAGATAATTATATTCAAGCAAAAAGGGCAAAATTGCTAAAAAGAATGGTGTCATCTTGCACTTGGTAGATTTTTTGTAAGAAAACGGACAATGCAGTTCCATATTTGCACATGTTAGAATACTTAAAAACATGAAATTTCATTCATGGAAGCGAGATTGTCTTATAACTTGTAACAATTTGGCGCTTGAAGTAAAACAAGAGATGCTGCATGATCTCTAGAGGTGGCAATGACTATGGCCAAAACTAAAATTTTATGACCACGCCCTTAAAATCCTAAGTTGTTGTCTGGCTACTTATATTTTATTTTCTTTATTTTTCCCTTATGTTTTTTTGCTTACTTTTTTCAAGTGGTGCTTTCTGGCCCCATGGTGCAAAAAAAAAAAAAAAAAAAAACCTGGTGTGGTTATTATGAGAATACATGTGGGTTGTTCTAAATTACCTCATTGAATTACAGTTGCAATCGCACTTATAATTAGTGTAGTGCAATGTTGGGAGAGACCCAGCATTTAAGCTTAGTATAGTGCAATTCAAGTGAGCATCTGCTGTTTCATTTGCTACAACTGTGAAAATGGTTAAACATGAATTTGAATGACAAGTGCTCAAACCTCTTCAAAATGTTCTCATGGCTCAATTCACTATAAGAAAAAAATTGTTCAAATTGACATATCAAAATGGACTAAATGTGTCTAAAATGATAAAAAAACATCTGCAGTGACAAAAAAATGTCCAAATTATCACGTTCAAAGCTAGAGACAATGTTCAAATTGACATTGTTTCCTTGTAGTGATCCTAACATTCATTTTAAGTTTAGTGAGTATATCTTATATGGGAATTGATACATGTACCACACCCTTTGAACTATTGTACCGCACCCTTGGGGTAAATTTTAGATTTCTACCATGAAAAAGTTGAAATTGAGAATTTGGAATTTAGATTTGGACTTAGAGACCATGCTTTAGTCTAGAACCATAAAAAAAATTGCAATTCAACAACATCCAATGAAAAAGTTTAGCTATGGAGAAAAGTGTTACTTTTACTTTTGTTTGTAAAAAAAGATAATCTTTTTCATTGGGTGTTGTTGAATTAAAACTTTTTTTATGGTTCTAAACTAAATCATGGTCTCCAAGTCCAAATTTGAATTCAAATTTCTCAAATTCAGCTTTTGATGGTAGAAATCTAAAATTTACCCTAGAAGTGTGGTACAGTAGTTCAAAGGCTATGGTACACATATCAATGCCCATCTTATATTCCACATGATAATAGATAGATTTATTATATGTTTGTTTAAGAAACATATTTTGTGAATTTGGGGAGATCACTAGCCCATGTTTTAGAAACTATGTGAGTCAAAAGATAAGATCCATTTAGTCGATATGTATAGCTACTATAGGGTTCATTTAACACTATATATTTTGCATATATAAATTAGGATGTGTAAACACATTAGGTAGTATAAACTTTTACTAATAAATTAGCCGTGACAAATAGGGGTTGTGAAAGTTTATGGTGTTGTTTATTCCTTTTAATGTTAAATTGTTTTAAATACACGTCATAGAATTGAGAAATACTCAAAACTTGTTATTGATTTCATGGTGTATACCATATGTGTATGTGTATAGAAAGAAAGATTTTTTTGAAGAATAACGGGGACAAAATAAAATATGACAAATCAATTTTATATATAAAATAGTCACATTAAAAAAAACCAAATGAATGAATTTACAAAACAATATGGGTATTGGAAATATGTTCTGCATATCTTTTTATATAAAAAAAATCATCTTAAATACCATATTTTAGAGAAATAGGCCTTCATTCAATACTTTTTGGGACAAGCTAGGGAGACACCCTCCAATTGCTAGGGAGACACCCCCTATAGCCCAACTTACTAAATTTGAGATTATTATTATGTTAAAATAAGAAATAAAATCAAAACAATTTTTTAGGGCGCATTTGCATTTGCAAGCATTGCAAACATTTAACAAATTTGTCTCAATTGTCACATGATCAAGAGTAAAACTTACAAACGAAAGGAATGACTAGTTTTAACTCTTGAGCATGTCACAAATGAAACATATTTGTTGTATGTTTGCAATCCTTGCAAATGCAAATGTACGTTAAGATATTGTTTTGAATTTATTTCTTGTTTTGGCGTAACAATAATCTCCAATTTAATAGGTTAAACTATAGGAGAATGTCTCCCTAGCAATTAGGAGTGTCTCCCTAGTCCGTCCCTACTTTTTAAACTTAGGTATGTAACATAAAATTATAAGGAGTGATCTCCCTGAGTTTGTGAACAAAGATAATGACAACAATTTTCATGTCTTTTAAAAATAAGTGTAAACATTTGAGTGCGTCAAATCTGGCAAGTGCTAGTGCGAGTGTTCTCAAGGATTCCTAGTAACAACTTGGCACACAAGACCAATTATCCACAAGAAATGGGCCGCTTGTTGAGACATTTGACATTGTTGCCTCTCTCACATAAAGTAAAATTGCTTTAATTCAACTTTGTATTGAATAGCTATAAGTGTAGTTTAAAAATAATAATCTTGTGAGCTTTTTGCATAAGAATGAACAAGTAGAATAAATCATGGATTGGTGGCGCGTAAAACTTGCATTACAATTGCCACTCTTGTCAATAAAAAAATTCCTGTCCTTGCTATAATGTGGAGAGTATCGGTTATTGAGGCTAGAATTGATTGTCAAAGTTGTGATCAAAGATCGTTAACCCTTACTGGCCCAAACAACATTTTTTTTTGGCCAACATAGCAATTTTGGGTAGCCCACTAAAAATGGAGGGTTCTTTGATATTTTCACACATGATGTGTTCAAGGAGTAGCATTATGGTCCAACTAATTTCATAACTTTTGACTACATGGTTCAAAAATTATTGCATGATATGTAATTTTCTTTGAACTCCGGGTAACCCACGCAACTCAATTTTTTTTTAAAGGTTACATTTAAATGTATATATATGAAGATTAGTTCTTTAGATTTATATATACACGAGGAGCTTTGAATCATTCAATTTTTATTAATGAAATGAAAGTTATGAGAAGTTTTAGTTTGAGGGTAGGTATGGAGTCTCTCAAAACCATACCTATTCACAAACTAAAGCTTCTCATAACTTTGATCTCATTAATTGAAATAAAATGATTCAAAGCCTCCCACATATATACAAGTCTAAAGAACCAATTTCAAAATAAATAATAATAATAATGTAATTTTAAAAAAAGTTTTGTGAGATGCCCACGGTGCCTGGAGCTCCAAAAAACTACATATTATGCAATAACTTTTGAACCATGTGGTCAAAAGTTATAAAATGTGTTGGGCCTTAAAGCTAATCCATGGGTACATGTTGTATAAAATTTTCATAGAAAAAAAATTCAAATTCCCTTTGAAGTGAGCTGTCCAAAATCCAATTTGTCCCATGTATGGACAATGGCCTTATATGGGTTAAAGGTCAAGTGGAGATGCTCTCAGCAGCACTTCTATAGTTTAATCTTAGACCGCCCAAAGGGACAAAATGTGGCTGCTATGCATTTTAATTTGAATTTTTTTGACTTTTATTGAAGATTAATTTAAGTGGTTATTTTTTAAATTATTCTTATTAAAGTCTTGGTTTAGTATCAAAAATCCGATTTTGAAAATGAATGATTATGATTTGTCTATTCAAGATTTTGTGCAAGGGTGTCCATTGTAAATCTTCACTTTCTAGTGTTGAGAGCTCTTGGAGATGAGCCTCAAGTACACTAGAACTTGGAGAAACAATCACATTAGAAATTTAATTTAAAAAGTTGTAAAGTATATTTTAAGAAGCCATAAATTGATTAGGGTTACACATGTTGTACTTTACATATTCTTAATTTTTTGATATCCTCAATTTTAAATTTGAGATGTGAAAAGAGGATTGAAAGACTTCAAATCACTTTCACAGTTTTAACACCCTCTTCATCAAATGTTATAATCTTTCAATCCATAAGTGATATTGTTGTGTTTTCTTTTCTTATGTGATCTCTAACATATTTAATTTGAATTTGTACGGTTGCAATTTATAAAAAATGATGTAACTTATCAAAATGTTGCTATTCTGATCATCCCAGAGCACACACTGAGATCCTGTAGAACGTCCGTGGGCGGTCTAGGGTTACGGAATTGCAGGAATCTGAGACAGCTGGCCTCCACGAAATTGCAGTGCAGATATCAAATTAAGATGGGACAATACCTGGCCAGATGTCGACAAATATCACCTTTAGAAGTCCTTTTCTGAAGTAAGAGGAATGTTCCAAATACATTATTCCCCACTCCCCAGCACCCTCTGCCGGCTTGCTATACTGCCACATCATGGGTTAATTCTATAGATAAATTGTAAACCATTCTGCACACACGTGTTCGCGGGTCTAGGGTGGAAAAGTTTAGCTTTAGAAATATACCCCCGGAGGTTGAAATTGTGAATTTTGAATTCATATTTAGATTCAACAACCCTGGTTGCGTGTATCAATTGGAAGGTGATTAGATTGACCAAATATAAAATAGGAGCAGATTCTTGCTTTTACTCTTATTTGTGAAAAAACTAAGATTTTTCATTGTGGCCCCACGAAAACAGTTGTACAGTACACATATGTGTAGTATACCAAGCTACCTCTCTTCGTTAGAGTAAACTTCTCTAATGGCTTGTACAGTGGTGCCTCAATAAGATGAAGGTATCCGGACAGCATATTCATTTCATGTAAGGAAAGTATTCATTGTAACCAAACACATCTTTTGTAACTCCCCAACCGTCAAGTACGGTCATCTCCTTCATCTTAGCTAAGCGTTTTTTCTTATAAAGGTTCATCTTAAAAAGGCATTACTGTTATTGGCTTCGGTGAATTGACTCCATCACTTCCTCTTGTCTAAATGAATAGGTTGGGGTTAGATGACATGCCGTTTTGTGGGATTAAAGTGGCAAGTTCTAATTGTTTTTTCAAACCTAGGTAGAAATAATAATTTGTTCTTATTTTAACATTGTTGAGTGGTATTCTCCTTCTCAAATTCAATCTATTGGTGGTAAATATCGAAACTCTAACATTTTGTGACCAATGAAAAGCTAAAATTTTCTACTTGGCCCCACAAAACAGCATGTCATCTATGACCAAATGAATAGAGCCAGGAGCTTGTCAATTACTTTGTGAGTTTGTGAAGCCAAGTTGAAAAAGCCATGCCTTTTCACATTTCAAATATTATGAGAGTTTGAAGATTTTCCACTCGGAGATTGAAATTGAGAATTCTAGATTCACATTTGGATTTAACCTATTAACCCTTTAACAATCACACCCATTTTCACAGAATCCATTGAAAACAGGGATTGTAAGCTTAGATTTGGAATTGACTCAAATATGGACCCATTTTCAATAATCCAACCGTACAAATGGGAAGTACACCTTGTTTATTGTAAAGCACCAAAATCTCATCTAGATCTATCGTTGGAGGTGAAATATTATAATGATTGAGTAAGCCATATGCAGAAAATCTCTTGTGTTTCATTCTTATTTAGTTTTGAATGTTAACCTTTCATGCAAGCTTTGATTGAGAAGAGCCTTACATTTCTAGAAAGCACGGTTTACCACCTTTCCAATAAGACTAGTTTCACACAAAATAAACAAAAATAGCAATCACAAGGTGTAGCTAAGTGGACAAAAAGGGAAAAAAAACCCACTTTCTTTGCTACCCTAAAACAGTTCTACAAGAAATTTGATAATTATTCTAGAAAATCCAATTTGTGAAAACAATCAAGAATAGGCCTTAAATGTAGGATGACAAATTTTAAAGCCAAAATGACAACAACATTTTAGTAGATCTTCAAATACTACAATTATACTACTACCATATATGAAAACAATACAAGCGTATTTTTTAAGCAATTTGAAATTTTTTAGAATTGTGCAATTGAAATTTGACATTCTTCTTGCATACTTGATGTATTGTGTTGTTGCTTTGATCCATCTTTGACAACAAATGGATACGTATTTTGAAGCCATGCCGTATAAACACCATAATTTATCAACTCACATACCCAATTGCATTGTTAATTTTTTTAGATGGATGCAAAATTCTTGTGGTCGCATGCATACTTCAAGACCAAATTCCAAATTATTGAGCGATTTTAACCTACATGCCAAAAACCACTCCCAACAACCAAAGTATGGTTGCGTGGTCCTTGAAGTGTTAAGGACCGTGGTCAATTCTGGGGTGGGCAAGGCTTTTTCAAGGATTTTGGGGAAAACCATACCAACAAATAATACAAATGCCTACAAAAGATCCAACCGTACCAATGGGAATGTCACGCATGGTTGATGGGTATGCATTGTTTTTTTATGTTTGATTCTGTTTGCAGGCAAGTTTAAATGTGCATGTATGCATTTTTGTACACATATGGTGGTCTCTACGGTGGGTCGTATTTCTTTATGGGTTGTTCTTTCTTGTTGCTCAACGGACCATGTGGCTATTCATTATGGTGATGATGGGTTTAGGGAAAACCTGGATTATTGGAAAGGCTTACAAGTACTTGTTCTTTAGCAATTATGACCATCTTTCTACATTCATTCCTGTATTTTGGTAGCGAGTACCTCTTGAGTTTTTCCAATGCCCTGACCACGTGGCAACTCAACTAAACTTGATTTCTGTTCTAAGCTATGTGGTTCCTAGTTACCTACACATGTCCCCTTTGCCACATCCTCAAATTCCTTGACATGCTCTCCCTACCAACTAAAAAGAGTAAAATCGACCAAAAATTAGTTGACTGGTCCTTAACTTGTGAGCGCCCGGAGTTGTTTTAGGGTTTAGGAGAAAATGGGGGGGGGGGGTTTAATGGCCACCACGGCTTGGAAAATTACATCCAAAAAAAGTGACCGTAGATCTAAAAAAGAACTACCTTCTTTGCTGATGGGGACCTACCAGGACTTTTTTCACAGTACGGATCGAGAGAAAATGTGAGATCAACTTGGGATCCCAAATGACAAGATCCCGTCAATGGAGCGCTTAGGAGTTAATGGGACAAAAACCTAAATTTAGTTTGGGAATCCTAAAAAGACAAATAACTCCAAAATAGTTTTTAATTTCACCCTTGCCCATAAAAAAAGTGAAACTTTGGCAAGAACTTTGGCACACTAAACAAAACCCCTCTACCCATCCATTCATGCAAGGGGCAATGAGGAGGTCAGTCTTGACATTTTTCAATCCCCTTGTCTTTCAGATTCACATAATCTATTTGGGAAATCCCCACTAGCCTCACGGCACTAACACAAATGAGGAGGTCAATTCAACTTGACTCTTGAAATGGGTTAGGATCTCATGGTTTTCCAAAAATTCAGTTGCTTGTCACCTCCGTGTAATTAAATGGAAAGAAAGACATTTGGAAGTGTAGCTTTGCCTTGTTGGCATGCTTTTTCACTTGCCAAAGATATTTGTATTTTTTTAGGGAAAATATCGAAAAACCCCTCAATTCTTTCAAAATATCAGATATACCCTTATATTATCTGAAATATCAAAAATACCCTTGGCTTTGTGTAGGAACATCAATTATATCCTTAGTTATCTAGTTTTTTTTGCATCTTTATTACAATTTTTTAAAATATCTAAACAACAACAAAAATTACTATGTAATCATTGCAATGGCTTTTATCACAATAAATTCACATGGAAACACCCTATATAGAGCTTAAAGAGCATGCTTTCAAGATTTGGCTTGCATTCAACTTACATTTAGTTTTTGTATTTTCCATTATCATCCAAGTATTTACAAAAAAACTCAAACAAATGCACAAGAGAGTTAAGCATATTTTTTATAATTAAAAGAATACAAGGGTTTATTTGATATTTCATAATAATTGAGGGTCTCAAAGAACTAGAGCTATTATTGATATTTCTACTCAAAGCCAAGGGTATTTTTGACATTTCAAATAATACAAGGGTATATTTGATATTTTGAAAGAATTGAGGGATATTTTTGATATATTCCCTATTTTTTATTCTTATTCTTTTGTGTTGTTATATCATGTTCTTTGGTTTTTTCCTTATTCTTTTCCTTATTCTTTTCCTTTTGATTTTTCTTCATATCATATCTAAACTAGTATAGGTACCAGTTGGTTTGACGGGACACAATATAATTTCAAGCTTAACCACACAAAGTATTTCCGTTGCTTTAAAAAACAATATATGTTTTTTCCAAGCGGTCCAATTTTAAGCCTAATTTTGCACAATCTCCAATTTTAGGTCCAATTACACACACCATCTTTTGTTCTTTGCCCAAATGGTAAAACATTGTTTTACCCACGCGTAGAAATTTTGTTTTTTTTGTTTTTATCCACAAAGTTTTTTGATCCATGCGGTTATTTACCCATATAATAAAAAGATCGCCACTATTTTCTATGAAACATATTTATTTTGTTTTTCATCCATGCAGTTTTTTTATCCACGTACTTAATCCAATTTATATATAAACGTTTTTTCTTTTACCCATGCATTTTTCACCCACACGGCAAAAGTTTCGCCAATCAAATTTTGTTATATAGATAGGTAAATGCAAGAAAACTAAATACAACTACACTAAAATATTTGAGAATTCAATCTATTTTGTTGTTTTGTATCTCAACTAATTGAAATATAGGAATATTGTTTTTGAATTGTTTCACCAAGATACAGCACAAATGTTGAGCTGTACGCTTACAACATTTTAAAATGGTCTTGTTACTTACAATTAATACAAAATAAAAAAATAAATTCATAGTTCCAAAGTGTTTAAAGTTTGATTTTTTAATCAAAACTAGGGAAAATATGCAATTGGGCTTGTACTCATGCATTTCAATATCAATTGTACTTTGGATATTGGTGTATTATTTTTATTGTGGATAAATGTATAAATTTTTAGATACACGTGCACATTTAAAAAAATTGAAAGCACGATCTAAATGTTAATGTTGTTTGATTTAATTTTAGCGCAATCTTATTTGTACAAAGGTCACTTACATAACATTATGTGGTAAGTCCCTTTCTGAATGAGAGTGGAACTCATAGAATCGGGGGGTCAGCTTGTAAAAAATATGGAAATAGGTGCAAACACCAAGTATTTTTTTAACACCTATCATTGTGTAATTTCCTACTTTGGGTTATTGAAGAAGGGGCTTGTATTACTTATAATTCTAGATTGATATGAATAGATGATATGATAAATTAGATAAAACAAAAAAATTTACTACAATTTTTGTTAAACATTAAATTTATTTCAAATTTTTTTTTCCCTTACTAACAACTATTTTCAAGTTTCAACTATAACTTAACAAAAAAAAATACTCAATACTACTATTATATCTTCATAAAAATAGCCAATGACGCTCATTTACTAAGAAGTTATCATATTTTTGAATGATATAAATTGAGCTTTAGGTTTTTTTCCTTTTAACATGATTAATATGAATGATATAGAGATCGCTTTTTGATATTAACTTAAGTTTAACCTATATTGCTTGATTCAATGTATTGTACATGTCTTCATAGTATGCAAAATAATATGCTTTACTAAATTGTGGTGCACAACAAGAAATTTTCAAATACAAAGATATCGTTTACCCGGTTCTAAAAGAATTCTCCATTGTTGTCTGTATGATTTCAAGAATTGAATCTTTTTTTGGGAATTTACAAACGGGGGCACAAAAACAAAAATTACTACAAATATGGGCACAGTTTCAAAATAATCACAAATAGCGACACAACTTCAAACTAATTGTAAATAGGGCATAATTTCAAGACCCCTTTAGTGTCTTTTTTTTAATTTAAGCTTGGTCTGGAGAGATCTCTAAGTTTTTTGAAAGTTAGCTGACATTAAATGTGATGTAACTAAATCAACCAATGTCCAAACTAAAATTTTACAAAAACTTACATATTATTTTCTTGAAATTGTGCCCCTATTTGTAATTATTTTGAAATTGTGCCCCTATCTTTAAATTTTTGTTTGTTTTTGTGCCCTTATTTGTAGATTCCCAAAGTTTTTAAAACTAAACTACAACTAGATAAAGATTATTTTTCTTGTGATATTTGTGATTGAGCATATTCCTATGCAAAAGCTTGAGTATCATTTGGGTAATGCTATTTTGTGAGCCGTGAGCTTAGATTTTTTGACAAAAAAATCAATTTCACCTATAATCATGTACATGGGACCCAATAATTGTGCATTTCAAATTTTTATCTTTTGAAAAAGTTACCTTTTTAGAGTTTTTTCATTGATTTTGAGATCAAAATTGATTCCTACTCACCAAAACTTGACTCACCACTCACATGCTCACCATTTTACACTCACAAAATAGCAATTGTCCGTAAAAGTCCTTCCAATAAATGAACATATAAAACATAATATTGTAAATTTTAATCCCTACAATTTGCATGCAGAGATTTCTTAACAAGAGATTAGTTCATGCTTGAAGAATTTGAATTTGAATTATGTAAATGATTTGAAGTAGATTTAGTTTCCATGGCCATTCATTAATTAGTTATTCTTTTGATGCTCAAACTTTGTCAAATATGACATCCTGCAGATGTGCATCAATGGGGAATGTTAGTCTATTATTTAGCTAGATGCTGTTTCAGTTTATTTTTTGATCTGTACCTAAAGTTAAACCAAAATCCATTGCTTCAGTAATGATCGGAGAGGTGGGATTCTCATGAATTCTCTTTAACTACTAAAATCAAATTTGAAAAATAAAATAAAATAATAAATACACATATAAAAAACATACATGAATATACAAAAACTATACTGAAGTTAGGTTGCAGAACTTTTTATTAAAATACAAGAGATGGACCCTAAATTAAGCTCCTAATCATCTCAAATTTATTCTATTAAACTTCCAAAAAATTTAAACCTAAACCTAGTACACAATTAGGATTAAGATTAAATGGTAAATTGAGTTTTGACAAAATCAGGAATTGGCGTTTCCTACTTTTGTGAAAATTTACCCAAAGAGATAAAATCTAAGATTTCATACAAGTCAATCAAGAATGCATAATATTGAGCACCGTATTAAATTTCAAAATCTCCCTTTTCAAAACATCTCTTTGTCTCAAAAATCTTCAATCCTTTCTTCTTGTTTTCTTGCCGGAAAGTTTTAAGATTATCAAAAATATCATATTTGACTACTTATGGACTTTCCAAGGACCGTTTGTAATATTCCAGAAAAATGTTTGGATTTGCAAACATAAGGAGATATTTCCAAAACATTGGGCAATATATAGTCAAAACAATAGCTGCATGCATAACATGGAGAAATCTGCAAATGTTCAAAGACATAGAACGTCCATGATTACATGGATGGTCCTTAACCCCTAAATGCCCAAGGGGTAAGGGCAAAACATAAATGCGTTCTAAAATGATATTTTTGTAATTTTGATGAAGTTTGCTTCAAAAGAGAAAACAAGAGTCATAATATCTAGTAATTATCCATACAGTCAAACATTCAAAAAAAGTTTTGGACTCTTGTTTAATGAATTTAGAAGCATTTATCGTTTAATATTCATCAAAACTACAAATTTTATTCATAAAACTTGAAAGTTGGTATGATTGGTTAAAAATAGACATTCTATTTGAAAGTTCAAAAATGCAACATTTTTGATGGAGAGAACATCATTAGTGTTCCAAATTAGTAAATTTTGTAACACTAGCAAATATTGAAGTGTTTTTCTTTGAAAATTTCTCTACGCTGGAGTTTAACTTGGATTGACATGATTCAAATTGGGTTGGAAAGTAGACTTGATCCCTATATGAAAACATTTTTAGTTTTTTCAAAAAATGTTTTTTTCTTTTTCATTTTGGGCAATCCACAAAAAAGGGCAGCGACCAGAAAATGGTCAATTGGGCGTTTAGGGGTTAACCCCAAAAGCATTAAGCTCAATTTTTCACCAAAACCGCTCCAAAACTACCATTCTTAGTATAAGTACCAAATTCTAGAAAAAAAACATTTTTTGACAAATGTAACAATAAGATCTTGTACTACACTACATTGATAATAGTATTTAGTGTTGTGATACCAATAGTGTTATCTCCACTTTAACTTCACTCACTCTAAATTTCAACTAGTTTGCATTTAGAGTTGCCGTCTTTTTGTGCACACCACTCTTTGTTGCCTCCTCCGAACTATGGGAATTTTGGGAACGTCCTATGAGAACTTTGGGAACATCAAATGGGAACCTTGGGAACATTAGGTGGGAACTTTGGGAACGTCATGTGAGAACTTTGGGAACATCCTATGATAACTTTGGGAACGTCATGTGAGAACTTTGGGAACGTTAATGGGAACTTTGGGAACATCAAATGGAAACCTTGGGAACTTTGGGAACATCAAATGGGAACCTTGGGAACATTAGGTGGGAACTTTGGGAACGTCATGTGAGAACTTTGGGAACATCCTATGAGAACTTTGGGAACGTCATGTGAGAACTTTGGGAACGTTAATGGGAACTTTGGGAACATCAAATGGAAACCTTGGGAACCTTGGGAACATCAGGTGGGAACTTTGGGAAT
Organism: Ulota crispa; assembly: GCA_963920765.1. Taxonomy (NCBI): domain Eukaryota; kingdom Viridiplantae; phylum Streptophyta; class Bryopsida; order Orthotrichales; family Orthotrichaceae; genus Ulota; species Ulota crispa. The sequence goes on along the minus strand of OY987244.1, from coordinate 12,556,748 downwards.
GTCATATGGGAACTTTGGGAACTTCTTTGGGAACGTTGGGAACATCATTTTATAACATTAAAAGAAAATTTAACTTTTTTTTAACAAAAAAAGTTATGACATTTTTCAAGAAATTATAGCAACTTTTAATTTTTTGTTTTTTTGTTTTCAAATTTTTGGATTTTTGGATTTTTTTGGGTTATTTGGATTATTTTTATCATTTTTCATTAATGAATAGTGACAATGATTTTAATCTAACGAACAAACTCAATCCAGCCCAGTTTGTAGTTTGCGCCAAATAGTTGTTTAGATATTAACTCATGAATTTAATTTAATTTTTGTAATAAAAAGGGGAAATTACAAAATGAGTAACAAAAAGAAAAGAAATTACAATTTAGGTAATTGTTTGAAAGTAATTACAATTTGGGTAACAAATCCAAATACCTCAACGAGTTCGGCAAGGGAATTGATGTATGTACCACCCCTTTTCAATGATTCTACCAAACCTACTATATATGGCTAATATTTGCAATATTAAAGTAGGTGTGGAATAAGGAAAGAACATCACTAATTTAAAAATACAGCTTGACATAGACATTACAACTTTAATTTTGTTTATACAGCTCTAGATCTTGCTCACATTACCAATTAAAAGATCTAAATTAAACTAAGCATAATTTAGATCTTTTAATTGACACTATGAGCGGAATCTGAAGCTAAAAAACAAAATTGAAGTTGTAATGTCTATGTCAAGTTGTATTTTTAAATTAATGATGTTTTTTCCTGATTCCACACCAACTTTAATATTGCAAATATCAGCCATATACAGTAGGTGTGGTAGAATCATTGAAAAGGGGTGGTACATATATCAATTCCCTTGCCAAACTCGTTGAGGTAATTGGATTTTGTTACCCAAATTGTAATTACATTCAAACAGTTACCCAAATTGTAATATCTTTCCTTTTTGTTACTCATTTTGCAAGTTCCCCTTTGTAATTAGTGTTGCCAACACTAAATACCATTATTAGTGTAGTATCAAAAGATGTGAAAAAAATTCAGGAGTTTTCACCATATAGAATGTAAGATATTTGAGTTTGAATTGACAAAAAGCCATTTTTTATCTCTACAAAAATCCGAGCAGTTGCATTTCACAAGGTCATATTTGTATGAAAAAAACTCCATAATGATTGTAATTTTTTGGATTTATTCTTCAAAGCAAATTGGGTACATACTTGAAAATTTTCAAATCATTTGGAATTGTAAAACACATGGGAACAATAGTAAGAAAATGAAGTAGAGAATGATTCAAACCACTAAATTGTTAAGAACTAAATTATGGAAATGAAAAAAATTCCAATCCCAATGGTAATAATGTTGTGATAAACAATTTGCATTTTTTTGTTTTGTTTTTTTTCTAAAATATTGGAGATTGAGTAAATTAATGGACTTGAAGTTTATTTTAGAGTAGAGAATCCATGATTGCCCTCAAACAAAATCCCCTCATAATTTTCATCTCAGTGATCAAAATGGAATGATTCAAAGCTTCCCAAGTATGTATAAATCTAAATAACCAATTTCAAAAAACAATATTCAAAAAATGTAATTTTTAAAGAAGTTTTTTGGCTGCCCAGTGAGCAAAGAAAACTACATATCATGCAAAAACTTTTGAACCATGAAGTCAAAAGTTATGAAAGTTGTTGGGCCTCAAAGCTACTCCTTGAACACATCATGTGTGTAAACTTCAAAGAAAGAAAATGAAAACCCTGTTGGTAGTGAGTTGCCCAAAATTGCTATGTTGCCAAAGAAAAGGGTGTTTAGTGCTTTAGGGGATAAATAGTTGAGTAGAACATTAAAACTTCCAATATTAATTTCTTTTTGGATCCTACATTAACCTATACATAACCCCTAAGCGCTCAATTGACCATTTTCTAGTTGATGCCCGTTTTTCATAGGTTGCCCAAGATGGTTTTTTTTAAATTAAAAAAACTTTTAAATATATAATGAAGTATACTTTCTAGCCCAACTTGAATCATGTCAATCCAAGTTAAACTCCATCAAGGAGAAATTTTCAAAGACAAGCACTTCAATATTTGCTAGTGTTATAAAATTTACTATTTTGAGAAACTAATATGTTCTCTCCTTCAAAAAGAATTTTTTTTGAAAAGTAGAATATTATGTTTATTTTTAATCAATGACACCATATTCCAAATTCTATGAATAAAATTTGTAATTTTGGTGAATACTAAAAGGTAAATGCTTCTAAATTCATTAAATAGAAATCCAACACTTTTTTTGAATGTTTGATTGCATGGATAATTACTAAACATCATGATTCTTGTTTCCTCTTTTGAAGCAAATTTCATCAAAGTTACATAAGTATCATTTTGTAATACATTTTTGTTTTGCCCTTACCCCTTGCGCATTTCGGGGTTAACCCCTAAAGGACCAAAGAGCCCACTTTGGGCTTTATGAGAACTTGGGCAGCCTCTGTTGATTTCATAATTTGGAAATTTTTCATGAAATTTTTAGGATGGATGCTACTCATCATAATCTACACATGGAGTTTTATTTCATGTCATTCCGATAAGTAATGCAAAAGTTAGAAGGTTTTTTCAATTTCAATGTCAAACTGGGCAGCAAAAAATATTTTTTTATTTTTTATTTTTTTATTTGTAGAATTGTATAGATTGATACCTACTCAAAAAAAAACTGAATCACTCAAATCCAAATAATGAGGTAAGAGTTAAAAGGAGTTTTCTTTTGTAAGCAATGAAGGTAAGGAAGAGGGTAGAAAAATATATAAAGTTATCTTTTACTCTCAATTTTGAAAATTTTCAAATGAAAATGAAAACTATAGTTATTAACTGTTTGTTAGAGCATTCTCACCATTGGGATCAACAATTTTCAAATTCTTCCAAAACTTATTAGCATAATAGTTATATCTTTCATTCATCAATACCTTTCACTTTACAATTTTTGTAAAAATGAATCCCAAATTTTTTTTAGTTAACTTTTTTTAATATACTTTCAACCCATTTTCCTACATATTGCTAAAATTGCACAAGAAATACAACATACGTGTTATTCTTTAAAAAGTTTGAAAAAAAAACTTCATGTTCTAGAAGGACTAGAAAAGCCTAAATTTTGAAATTTAAGCACATTGATCTTGCAATTGGTGGGGATATTCATTCTAAAATTTTGGAACAATGTACTTGTGCAAGTCAACCAAAGAATCCTACGGTTGGATTTGTTAAAAAGTAAATTTCAATGAAAATTTTGATCTTGATTTGGGGACTAGTATTTTGAAGCAGTTTTGGGCCCCTAAACATGAAAGAATTTTAGGGGCTAAACAACATTTATAAACCAAATCGAAAGTTTCATTGTCGACGCCCATTTGCAAAGAGTCATCCAAAACAAGAAAAGGTACTCATCCCAAAGATTTGAGAACTTTCAACCCCGCTCATCCAATTTGTGGAAAAGGCTCATCCAATTTGTGGAAAAGGCTCATCCAATTTGTGGAAAAGGCTCATCCAATTTGGGGAAAAGGCTCATCCAATTTGGGGAAATGGCCTACGGTAGTCACTCCGTCAACCTAGTTAGCCCCAAGATTCTTGCATGTCTACCACGTTCCTCGGGGTTTCATTATTGGCTCCAGTAGTATCAAATATGATTTCAGTAAATTAGCTGAAGCTGCTAAATAAAACTCTAGAAAATGTGCTCAATTTCAAATTTAAGCTTTTTTTAATTTTTTTTGAGACATTTGCCAACACTAATTGGTTCCAACTATTGTTAACCCCTGAGTGCCCAGAGTTGAAACGAAAAAAAGCTTGGCTTGTGTGCAATCAAAGTGCCCTTGTGGATTGAAAAATAAAATCCACAAGATTGGATCATATGAATTGTTAGTGAAAAGCATCTTCATCATATTGGACTCAATTGGAAGTGGTTTCACCGAACGTGCAGTAAGATTACATTAGTAAAAATGGAGTTGACCTAACTTTTTGAGAGACATTGTAATGTCTATCGGGCGCTCAGGGGTTAATGCAAAAAATTTCCCCGATGGAAACTCTACACTAGATAGTGCATTTAGGTTGCCTTATCAATTAGGTTGCTTTACCTAAAAACAATGTTCGGGGAGAAATTTTAGCTTCACCAGCTAAAATCTGGCATTTCCCAATTTTAACCAGATTTTCACTAGCATGAACTTATTTTATGTGAAACATTTATAAATATATTATAATATACTACAATTAGACTTTTGGAGAAAAATAGCCGGTTTTTTTATTTGGTAATTTCAAGTTTCAATTGGATTTTTTGCAATTTCAACCGATTGACAACAATAAGCTAATTGTTGGTTCTCCCCAAACATTACCTAAACAGTTACCTCATGACTCATCACTTGGCCACTTGGAGGTGCATGCAACTCTCTAGATACTAGGATTTTCACATAGTTTATAATGTGAATGACACTAATTAATTTACTATATTATTAAATATTTATATAGTGTAAACCATCAAGTAGTTAGCATAAGACAACCTAAATGCACTATTTAGTGTAGAGAACGCAAGCGGGGAGATCAAACTAAATATTGCATTTAGGTTGCCTCACATTAATTTCTCAACATTTAACAATATGTAAATACTTATAGTAATTTTCAGCAATAATTATTACAAATTTTTTAATAGAAAAGCGAGACAACAACAACAAAAATGTGGAAAAAAAACTAACAACATTGTGGTTGTAAATCATGTGAAATCTTAATATCTAAAGAGTTGCATGAGCCTTCACATGGACAAGTGTCGAGTCACTACACCAAATAGTGCATTTAGGTTGCCCCATACTTATTTCTTGACATTCTACACTATATAAATACAATAATTTTCATCAATAATTTCTACAATAAACAAAATTTAAAGGACTTGGCAACAACAATGACAATAAGAAAAAAATAAAATAGTGACATTCATGTTGTAAACCATGTGAAATTATAGAATCTAGAGAGTTGTGTGCACCTCCAAGTGGTCAAACAATGAATCATGTGGTAACTTTCTAGGGTAAGGTAACCTAATTGTTAACCCCTAAACATCCAAGGGGGTAAGGGCAAAACATAAATGCATTATAAAATGACACTTTGGAGCTTTGATGAAGTTTGCTTCAAAAGAGAAAACAAGAATCATGATGTTTATCCAAGCAATCAAACATTCAAAAAAAAATTGGACTCTTATTAAATGACTTTGGAGGCATTTACCATTTAATATTCATCAAAATTACATATATTATTCATATATTTTGAAATTTGGTATGATTGGTTAATATTATACATTCTATTTTATTGTTCACAAATGTTTTCTTTTTAAAGGAGAGAGCATCATTAGTTTCCCAAAATAGTAAATTTTATAACACTAACAAATATTGAAATGTTTGTCTTTGGAAAATTCTCCTTGGTTGAGTTGAACTTGGATTGAGATGATTCAAATTGGGTTGGAAAGTAGACTTGCTTTCTTTTATGAAAATCATTTTTATTTTTTTCAAAAAATGTTTCTTTTCATCTCAGGCAACCTGCAAAAGAGGATAGAGATCATAAAATGGTTGATTGGACATTTACCCCTGAGCTCCCCATGACCTCAAAATGGGGCGCTCAGTTTTGAAAAATGTCCACGTTTGACTCTTATCCTCTTCTTTATGGTAAAGTCAAAGGACTTGTACTTTTTCATGTACCTTTAGGCATGTGTCTACTACCACTCAAAAAAATTCAAGCTATTTGACTCTACTTAGGTGATACTTTTATTGGACTAAATACTCAAGAGTATGGATTTGCGTGAATATGGCCTGGGCGCTTAGGGGTTAACCCCTAAAGGACCAAGCCCTTTTTTCTTTGAAAAATCACTAAAAACTGCCACTTCTAGGAGGTTTAGTAAAAAGGGATTTTATGTTTTGTTTTTGCAAAATCCAACTGCAGGATCTTGCCCCAGACTAGAAGAGGTACTTGTGGGAAAAAAATCAGCTCATTTCAAATGGAGAAAAGTGAGATATTTACATCTATAATGAAAAAAAAGTTTTTTTTCCATGCTGCATGAAAACTTCAAAAGCCTTTGACCACTCTTATAACAAAAATATTGCTCTACCCAAAGTTGCGCTTTTATTTTTCCATGTAGAAGATCAAACTGGGTATGTGTGGAAGAATTTTCAAATCAATTGGAACTATACAACATATGGGAAAAAATAGTAAGGAAAAAGAAGTAGAGAATGAGTCTAAACACTAAATTGTTAAGAATTTTATTATTGAAATGAAAAATGCAAATCCCAACGGTTATAATGTTGTGATGCACATTTTGCTTCCTTTGGTTTAATTTTTTTTTCTAAAATACTGAAAATTGGGTAAAATAAAAGATCTCATAGTTTATTTTAGTGTAGAGAATCCATAACTACCCACAAACAAAAACTCCTCATAACTTTCATCTCATAGATTGAAATTGAATGATTCAAAGCTTCTCATGTATAAAAAAATCTAAAGAACCAGTTTCAAATTTTCATTTCAAAAAAATGTAAATTTTAAAAAAGTTTTTGGGCTGCCCAAATGGGCAGTCCTCCTCGAATTTTCACAAATTCATGCATAACTTCTTCATCAAATGTTGGAATGAAGAAAAAATCAAATGCCCACATAGATCATTGAAATCCCCATCTTCAATAAAAGTTTCAAAAAATCACACAAAATAGTTTAGCCATAGGTACATGCCCAAAGTCCAACCTGTCCCTTGAAGGGACAATGGTCCTTTAGGGGTTAACCCCTAAATGCCCAAGGGTGTATATCTGGTTTTTGGAATGCATTTTTGAAGTTTTTGAATTCTCCTTCTAAGATCATTATTAAACTTCAAAACAAAATTGTAATTGTTGAATCTTGAACTTCAAGGTTTCTAGATGACACTACATAAAAATTACCCAAAATGGCCATGCGGATTTTCAGATATTTGTGATTGATTGATGATGAGTATAGAATGTTTTGCTTTTTTAGGAGCCGCACAAAACTTCTAATGCAAATTGGCAACTTTTGGATACAAAATTGGGAAGTAGCCACTTAGGATGCTTTAGTGTTTATTGTTGTTACTTGAAAACAAATGGCCCCCCTTCCAAATCCATGACCATAGTTTCACAAATGAGCCTGCAATGCAACTATCAAAGTGCAAACACCTAATACAAAGAAATTTTTAGTTTCAATTATTGACCAAAAATCAATTTGAATGAAGGAAAATTCAATGGTGAATGGATTCTAATTTATATAACTAAGATATTCCAATTGAAATTAGTTCAAAAGCTCTTTTAGATTTTGTTAAATGTCAAAATTTCAATAAAAAGGGCCTTATTGCCCAAGGGAATGCCCAAAGGAAATCTTCACCTTTTGCTCAACTTGATGCCCATCTTTTCAATGTGGCAACATCTCATAGGCTCTGTGACACTATTCAAGACACTATTCACGACTATTCACGAGACTTCATGACACTATTCACGACACTATTCATGACACAATTCACAAACCAAAATGTATGCTTGCGGTTAACCTTCCACCAAAAACAATTGGAATAAGATATGGAGGAAGTTGAATTTCAATAGTGAAGCTAACTTCAGCACGCAACTTTTCCCCAAAATAAAACCTGAAAATGATAAAATCCATGCCTTCAACATGGTTTTAAAATTTCTTGAATTGGACACCCAAAATGGGTGCCGTGGACATTTAGGAGCTAAGGCAACCTAAATGCACTATTTGGTGTAGGTAACTTCCTAGGGTAAGTTCACCTAATTGTTACGGCAACCCAAATGCAATATTTGGTTGTAGGTTCACTAACATCTCGAGCGGGAACGCTACAGTAGGTAACCGGACAACCGGAAGGACCGGTGAAGTCAACCGTCTCCGACCTTTTGGAGCCATTGCGTGGGCTGCTGCAGCAGTGGTGTTGGTCCTGCTGGACCGTGGCCCTTTCTTTTGTCGTGCGCCCTCTTTTCTCTCTTTTGTCTGCATCTGCACCCCCGCCCTCGCCCCTCCCTCCTCCTCCTCCTCGCACACTTCACTTTGCAACCCCTTGCTTGCACACGGCTTTTGCTCGGACCACTCTGCTGCGGTAGCGATCTCGACGGTGCACTTTTAGCCGTTTGTTTCAACATCAAAGGTACCCGGAGTCGGTTTTTAGAACTTTTGCACTGGCCTGTTTTTCAACTTCGAAGCTAGGCGAGGGTTTCTCAATTGAGAGAGAGACAATTGCCGTTGCTTGCGTTTAGGACGTTTTTTCTTTAGCATCCTCGGTGTTTTTTCTATTGCGTATGCACTTTGGCTATAGGCAGCTTTGATGTAACTTAAGTTAGACGCTTGAATGGGAGGCGGTGGATGAGAATCTGTGTGGTTGATTTGCGGCGCAGAGTGTTATAAATAGCGCGGTGATTGAGGTGGAGCCGCATGGAAGTTGTTGCAGATCCTAAGGAAATTGGAATTTGTAGGTTTGATGTGGTCGATTGTTGTAGGTGGCGGGGGTTACAGCGGCTATATGCTTAAGGGAGAGTCCGCCGGAGGAATATTAGTGTGAACGATGGTGGTCGAAGACGCATCTGGCGCTGGCTAGAGAGTAGTAGAGTGCATGTTTTGTGGCAATGGACCGGTGTTTGCAAGTAACAGGGACTTTGCTCGGTGTACTTGCGGTGGAGCAGACTGCCGTATCAAGCGTCTGGACGCGGAAGGGAACTGCGTGACCTAAACCGGGAGGAAGTTTGTGTCGGTATTTCGGTCTGGAGCGTGTGTATTTAATGTTGCTAGGCTTGAAAGAGCGTGAGTTCAGGTTGATTTGTTTGTTAGGAGTAGACGTGGTGTTGTTTAGAGGGAGCGTAGTCGACGTTTGCACTCTCGAGAGGTTATATTGAAGGGAAGATTGCGGTTTTTTGTCTAAGTTACGCTCTTAAGCTGAAAGGAGTTGCTTGAGAGTAGCAGTTTTAGCATTTTTATAAATGATTCCACCGGAAATGGCGACGTGTACTATTGTCTGGTTTAGGCGCGATCTTCGGCTTGAGGACAACCCTGCACTTATTGCAGCTGCCAGAGCAGGAACTGTAATTCCAGTGTACGTGTGGTGTCCTGCTGAGGATGGACAGTTCGACCCTGGACGTGTATCAAGATGGTGGCTGAAGCAGAGCTTGTTGCATTTGGAGCTCTCTCTCAAGAAATTAGGCTCTCTTTTGGTAATGAGGAAGTCGCAAGATACACTCCCCGTGCTTTTGGAGATTGCCGAAGCTACCGGTGCAACTCAAGTCTTTTTCAATCATTTGTATGGTGAGTGGTTATCGGAAGCCATTAGTTTAGATTGATGATAGACGAGATTTTTGCCAGTCAGTTGGTGGTATACTTTAGCAACTTCCTCTGTCTTGAACATTGATCATTAGATTCTAAATATTGCCTGCCTTTTGACGATGTCCTTTATATGATTAGTATGATATATATTTCTCTTCACACCATTGTAGACTTGTTTAGAGCTTGAAGAAACTTTATATTTACAACAAACTTTTAATTGTCATGGTTGCAGATCCTGTCTCTCTTGTGAGGGATCATCGAGTGAAGCAAGGGCTAGCACAGAAAGGGATTGTGGTTCATACATTTAATGGAGATTTGCTATATGAGCCTTGGGAGGTGTATGATGACGAAGGGCAAGCATTCACTTTGTATGACGACTTTTGGCACAAGTATATGAACATGCCATTTGAGCCGGAGTCGCCTCTTCTACCCCCTAAAAGACTCATAGGACCTATAGGTATGTTGTGGTTTTGAATCTAATTGTGTATCCTGTACTCTAGCAGCAAACCTATTTCTAATCGTGATAGGGTGACATTTTTACGTTGAAGGTCTAAAAGAACATATCTAGGCTTTACTCTTTTAAAATACTGAGAATGGCGCTTTTTGACATTGACTCATGTCTGTTAATTCTGCATGATGACATTTGTGTTGTTTCTAAGTTTTATTTTATTTTATTGGTCTCTATATTTGTTGTACTACCTTAACCCTAAGATTCTTAGCTTGTTCTTAGTTTGGTTGTGCCAGGAAAACTTCAAAGCTGTAGCGCGGAGGATCTGGGTCTGGAAGACGAGTTTGATAAAAGCAGCAATGCACTTTTGGCACGGGCATGGTGTCCAGGGTGGAGTTATGCAAACAAGTCCTTAGAGTCCTTCTTACGTGCTCCTCTGTGTGACTATGCTACGGAGAGGCACAGAGCAGATGGGATCAGTGGCGCTCCAACGTCGCTGTTATCTCCTCACATGCACTTTGGAGAAGTGAGTGTTCGCAAGATTTTCCACGAGGTTCGCAAAAAGCAAATCACGTGGGCTGGAGAAGGATTCGCAGGTGGGGAACAAAGCGCGAACATGTTCCTGAGGGCGCTAGGGTTTCGAGAATACTCCAGATACCTTAGTTTTCACTTCCCATTCACCCATGAAAGATCACTCCTTGCCAATTTGAAATCTTTTCCATGGCGTGCGGATGAGGGATACTTCAAAGCATGGAGACAAGGACGAACGGGCTATCCCTTGGTGGATGCTGGTATGAAAGAGCTTTGGGCTACGGGCTGGGCGCACAATCGGGTTCGTATTGTGGTGGCCAGTTTCTCTGTGAAGTTTTTGCAACTTCCGTGGAGATGGGGGATGAAGTATTTCTGGGACGTTCTCCTTGATGCAGACCTAGAGTGTGATGTTCTTGGTTGGCAATACATTTCTGGCAGTCTACCAGACGGCCATGAACTAGATCGAATAGAGAATCCTCAGGTGTGAAGCACCACCATTTGTTTAATTTTTCTTTGGTAGTTACTGCATCCATTTACCAGGCGTCAAGTCAACTGTTGCATATTATTAAATGGCATTTTTGTCTTGTGGTCAGTTCTTTTAAGGTACATGCTAAACATTATGCCGTTTAGTAGGAATTTGACTAAATCACGTACGTGGAGATTTAGCCGTCATAGATCTGGTTCATTCTATGATGGTGCCTGAGATGGTGCCAATGCTGGTTTGATTCTGCCAATGCTTGTGGCTTCATCCTACCGCCTTGCTCGTCCCTGTTTTGCTTCCAATCTTAGCATCAGTCTAAGCCATAGCGTATTTTGCTTAAATTCTTGACAAAGCAGCTCAATTTTGGCTATGAGCATAGTTTAATTTTGTTTTAAACTCTTAATCTAATTATTTTCTACATCAGGTTGAAGGCTACCGATTTGACCCTGAGGGTGATTATGTGCGGAGGTGGCTCCCAGAGCTGTCAAGACTACCAAACGAGTGGATTCATCATCCTTGGGATGCTCCCCCGGCGGCTCTTCGAGCTGCTGGTGTTGAGTTGGGAAAAAACTATCCACAACCTATTGTCGAGATTGGAGCTGTCAGGGAGCGACTCCAGGCATCACTTGCAGAGATGTGGGAAAGAGATGCTGCCATGAAAGTTTCTCATGCAAATGGCTTTGAAGGACTTGGAAATACTGTCGAAGTTATCGGCACGGGAGGACCTTTGCATGAGAGAATGGATGTACCCAAAGTGATAGTACACAGGGATACTGAAATGTCATGCAATAGCTACAGAAAGGATCAACTTGTGCCAGAGATAGTACCTAATCAGTTCCACCAGCAAGCTTATGCATCCATTATGAACCAGGCTGCACCTGTGGTGGAGGATGTTGAAGAATCTGCAGATGCAGTATTAGGTCAACCTCCTTACGCGGCTCAAAGGAGGGATATCGTTGTGAATAGCCCTGCTAATTATGTCGAAGAAGCCAACGGCCGAGTGCCATTAGATAGAACTCATGCAGCCTGGCCTACTGTTACTGCCGTGGATTACGATGCGGATTCCACAACAGAATCATCTTCTGTGGCAGGACCAGCTTACAATGGCACCGGAACTGTTCCTGTTTGGTCTCGGTCACTTTCTGCACGTGCCCCAGCCCAAGTTCGTGAAGGTCTTGTGCCTTCCGTTCCCGAGGTTCGCAGAGGAACTAGTCTATCTCGGAGATACTTGAATGCCTCGCAGAGGGTGAATCTAGAGGCTACAGCTTCCAGCAAGGTAAGGCAACTATTTTAGTTAATTTTTTTTTTTTCCCTTTTGATTTTGTATTGTTGGTTTCTTTTGCTCTCTGTAAGGTTCAAATGTTGTGCTACGTTAGCTGGTGTGTGTTTGTGCCATTTTGAAATCGTACAAATTGAGCTTTGTGCTTATCTATGGTGCAAACAACCTCTCTTTTAATTTAGATTGGTCCAAGTGGAGCTGAAATGTGAGGGCTGAAATATATCGTCATATCTGTGACCTGACTTCAGGCATGATTTGCTTTCTTCTTAAGGGTTCCTCTTGCCATCTCTCCTGGCCATGTTTCTGCCTGCTTATCTGGGCTTCACTGTGTTGTTGCTTTGGCAATATAGCAGGTTGACCAAGAGGATTTTTATATTTCAAAGCTGGGCAAATGGACTCAACTTCGCAAGCGACGTGCCAAGCAAGAAGACTGACTGAAGTGTCTTTGGGGTACTCAGAGATGTCACCTTTTTGTAGGACTTTCCCACGGTTAGTCAACCACAAACCCAGTGGCTGCTAATTTTGCCCTGCTTCATATCAGATGCCGTTTGCCGTATCATTAGGGAGACAATAGCAGCAGGGACCATCAAAAGCCGATTAGCAAAGGGTTTGGGTCTTCCCACTCAAACTGCTCCACAATTTCATTTTCCAACCGTCGAAAGTGTGATTTTGATTCCATATTGTTTTGCGTCCCCAAAACTTATCTACTCTGACGAGGAATTGTGGGTTTATCGCATTAAATGGAATGAGGTTTTACATCTGCCTCCAGTTTAGTTGTAGCACAATACTAGTATTTGCTTATGGTAGTGTTGTAGTTATCAGGCATATCTGGTTCCTAGTGCATATTACTTTTCAAAGGTACCACTACATGCTAGAGTCCGTTTACGGTCATTGCAGTAACAAGTGTTGTTCAGCAAATGGCTAGGTAAGTGTGATTTTAGCTGCAGTGCGGTATATGCCAGTTTAGGTAGTGCTTTGTTATGTTGCAATCTTGCTTACATACTCTTGTTAATACAAAGGATTTACCTGGATTGCCTTCATTATGGAAGCACAGCTTCTTTCCAGTAGATGCTTCATCTGTAGCTTGATGTTGTTCTTGGTGCCCTATGGAACGTTAACTCCCACTTTTGGACAAAGAGTGAACAAGCAGAGTTACAAACTCGTAGTGTTGGCTCGCTTTGAATAAGGTACCCATTGAAACTTCCATAAAATAACTTCTCTTTACACAAAGCCCCCTCCCTTGCAGTCTAGAGCCAATAGCCAATATAATTGTCCCCTGCCGACTATAGCCAATATAACTGTCCCTTGCAGACTATAGCCAATGTAATTGCTTAACCCCTGAAGGACCATTGTCCCTTTGGGGGACAAATGGAATTTTGGGCAGGTACCTATGGCTTCAATTTTTGTCTCAATTTTTTGAAACTTTTTTGAAAATAGAAAAACACATTAGCTTTTGGGGAATATAATTTTTATTCTAATTGATGCCAGGGAGCAAAAGTTATGCCCAAATAAGCACAAATTTGGGACTAGGGGCAGCAAAAAAAAATCTTATAAAAACTTGAAATTTTTTTAAATTCTTTTTTCTTATAGATTATATCTTTGTCTACATCTGAAGCTTTGATTCATTCCATTTGGACTAGTTATGAGAAAGTTATGAACAATCTTGTTTTTTGGGCAACTCAAGCATCTTCTTGAAAAAATAACTTGTAAACTTCATTTCTGAATGCAGGTCTAACATTTTTTCAAAATAAACTGTTGGAGAGGGTGAAGTTTGCTTTCTAGAACAATCTCACCATTGGGATTATTGTGTTTCAATTCCATTCTAGGGTTGTTAACAATTTAAGTTTTTGTTCAATCTCATACCTTCTTCTATCTAATGTTTTTTTAAAGAATGAGAATTAAGTGTTTTATTTTTTATTTTTTCTCAAGATTCCCAATTCAACTTCCCACCATGCAAAAATAGTATTCCAAACTCTGTGGTGCAAAAATTTTAAGTTAAAAATGTTCAAAGATAAAAAATTTAGTCAAGCAAGGTGCAAAATGAGTTATTTTTTACACTTTAAATGCATATATCTTCCAATCTGTGTGGTCAAAGTTATTGAGTTTTGTATGACACATTCTTATAGTAGTTTAGCACAAGATCCTATGGTCAAATATGCAAAATGCCTGATTTTCAAGCGTTTTTACTCTTTGCCATAAAGATGGCAGTTTTAAGTGCCTTTTGACAAAATAAAGGCCATGGTCCTTTATGGATTAAGGGTGTCCTTCCCTTGCAATGTGAAGGTTGGATCTATATCCTTGAATAACAATTTGAGTAATTGTTTGAGAAAGATAACGCAAATGAATTTTAGTAGTGCGTAAAAGTCGATTATAATACTTGATTGAAAGCTATTGAAAATATTCATGTAAATGGAATATGTTCAGAGAATATTGATGATACTTGTGAAATCCTGTTATTGGGCAAGACATGAAAACACATGGTTATTTTTGACAAAGGAGTTTTTGAGACTTTAAGAATAAAAAACGCCTATCACCGTGACAAATATTAACTGAGCATGAAAGCTTACCCGTAGTTCAGGTAAATTTGACCGGTTCCAGAAATAAAATAAAAACAAGAGGCAGGTTATTACTTTACCCTTGTAAGTAATAAAATTAAGTTTTTCTACCCTGGCCCCATAAACACGTCTGTGCAGTATCTCAAGCCCATACGCTGCTGGCTTTAGGGGGATGGGCCACGGACCACGGACACGTGAACGGCCAAGTGAATCACGTGCTTGTCACGAGACATGCGATACGTGGCCTCTGGTGATAAGCCTGAACTAGTTGGGACAGTGCACGGACGATAAGGCCGCCCATCTTCTGGAGTTTAATTCAAGTATGAATTTCTGAAGAGGCGTGTTTATTGAAATAGCCTCCCTGGACTCTTCCATGCTGCCCTCTGGTGGTCCCTTGTGGCCTCTTGATTAGCATGCAGATTTACTGTAACCGCTTCCCCCCTCCCAAAAAAAAGTGAAAAAAAAAAATTAGATTTTTTTAAAAAAAGGACTTCAAAAATTGGTGGGATTTAAGGTAGGAGTATCCAGTAATAATAGTGCACCTAATGGTGTCACTCTTTACATAGGTTGGTCATTCTAGAACTTAAATATAGGTAAGTCATAGATAGCTTATCACTTTGACCACCATTAATAAGATATGTATAGTAAGCCTAAATTTAAGTTTTAGAATGACTACCTTGTGTAAAGAGTGACACCATTGGGTACAATGTTGGTATTGGGTGCTCCTACCTTTGTATAATATTTTGGAGCATATAACCCCATATTTGATCAATATGGAGTTGCATGTTATATACAGAGAGTATATGGACAAATGCAATGTCCAGATACACTCCATAAGGTAGCAACACCCATAACCATCAGTGTACCAATAACCATCACTTCTAAAATCTTGGAAAATCTCTAAAAGTGAATAGATGTAACTACAAGGATGTACAACACGTGAACATGAAACCTTAGTGTTGGTATTAGGTGCAATTGCAATTGGCTCTTTAAAAATTCACAACTTAATCTCACGGTATCCAAATAATACATTCAAAAGTGCAAACTCATCATTTTTCTCTTGCTAATAGGATCCTATACTTTGCTAGATGTTTATTAATAATCACCATGTTCAAAACCCTTAATTTGACTGTTATGGGTGATGCTACCTTATATAACATGAAACTCCATATTGATCAAATATGGGGTTGATTGTTTAATCTCACGCTAGACTTAACCCTTAAATGTCTGAGTAACCTGTAGTAAGCAGTACAATACAATGTATTTTTCTTGTATTTGGAATGCATCTACACCTTTACTACATTTGAGATCAACAAAGAAGTTAGGGTTAATGATTGTGACACCTTGTTTGTGAGGACTACGTGAAATTTTTTTGCTATTTCACATACCAAAAAATGTAAGAGTATAGAAATTTACCATCAAAAGATTGAATTTGAAAATTTTGGTTTCACATTTGGACTCAAGAGTTTCTAATTTTAGACTAAGATCCTTGGAAGGGAATGAAGATGGCAAACTCCAAAATTGGGGCAAATTCTTACTTTTATCCTTATATGTAAAATAGCTTAGCTTTCTCACCTTGGTCCCACAAAAAGGTTGTTAGAGTAATTGAGCCTTGTGTGAGTTTTGGTGAAATTATAGTATTTTAATGTGCACAACTTTTTGTGTGTTATAAATAGTGTGATTTTGAAAAATATTGTTGGACGTATTACATCTCTAATTTAGAATTATTATTGAAATAACCTAGGAACAATTCAAAAATATTACCTAGTGCTCTGCAATGTTGTTACATTGTCATATTGAAATAATGATAATTGAAAAAAAATGAGGAACAATATTGAAACAATGGCTTTTTGTATCATCTTAAAAACAACTATTTATTATTGTTGTATTGAAACAAGGAGTTGTTATAAAAGTAGGGGAACAATGACTAATTGTAATTGGATTGGAGCAACATTAAGCTTGAAAAGTAGGAATACAATTTTTTTGGTTTGAGGAAAAACTTTGAAGAGTCGGAGTATCAATAACTAGAAGCATAAATTTACTATAATTGAAAATCTTTACAATAATCACTCTCAATACTATGGCAATATGTTGGTGATTGGATTGTCAAGTAAAACCCTCTAACACCTTCACCGTCAACTAATGACTATTAGTTTAACATCAACAAAAGAATGTATTTGCTTAAAGAACGAGCATACAAAACTTGGTCCACTCTTAATACTACCGGTAACTTAAATCAAACCAACTATAGCGTCTATCAACAACTCATTAGATTCAATATCCACTACACTAGCCATAAATGAATTGAAATAAAAAAATGGAATGTTCAAAGTTTGTGTGAAAAAAAGTCAGGGTCTGGGAAATATTTGAGAATTTTTGGTAGATTTTCTTGAATTCTTGTATTGAACTAGTTTATCAAGGACCTTTGTTGGTTATTTTCTCTATTTTATACTATAAGTAAAAAAATTAAGATTTTAAGCCGGTTTTTAGCCAACATTTATAAATTGCAAACAGTTTTTTTTCATTTCAATCAGCTAGCTTTGAACTAGTGGTCGGTTCTTCCCAAACCTTGGAAAAGACACATGAAACAAAAAGAAAATATCACAACTCCAAAAGATATCTATTATCATCTCTATACATGCCTATTTTTTTCAAAAACAAGCCTTTGGTAGATTCTTTGGAATGACATCATCATCTTGTACATCAAGCCTTCCTTTCTTTACAATGTAAATCTTACGCATTAGATGCAAGTTGTGCTTGATGTCTTCTTCTTTTATTCTCATGAGGCAAATTTGAGAAGTCAATCCTCCTTCAAAAATAGTATAAAAATTCAATGCAAGCTCCATTTGTAAGTAAGTGAGAAGTAAGAAAGTCAATATCAATAACATAAGCCATTAAAACAAGCAATATGTTCTAAACAACAAGCATTATTTGAAAGAATATTTAATATCATTTAATGCCTACTATGTAAAAAAAGTACATATTTGCTTAAGGGGAATTTGAACATGAACAATAGGTCAGTAGCATCTTCCTACCACTTGGCTCAAATAAAGCACGTCCCGTTGCGTTTTATGTGCAAGCACATTTAACGCGGCGCCACATCAACGTTTGCTCAAAAGTTCAGCGCACCTGTTTCACAGTTGCCAAGTCATCCAAGACTTATAGGTAAGTTACAATCACCTAGCTGCCGCAAAGGGCTCTTATAGAGTCAACGGCTTATTAACGGCACTAGTCGGCAAGCCACTAGACAACCTTGGAAACAAGATCAACAAATATGTATATACTTCTCAACCCTTTGACCTCTTACATTCATTTATAATTTGGTTCATATAGATGGACAAATGTGGTATGAAGTATGAAGGAACCACTGCAAACAAGAAACACATGCTTAGTGCCGCATGGCTTGCAACAATTCACACTAGAGCAGCCTTGAGGAAGAACATAAAAAATGATAATTAAAAACTTAAAGAAAAAATTAGAAATCTTATAATTTTTTTTTGAGGAATAGTCTCCTCTGTTTATAAACAATAACATAGGGGCGTGAAATTACTCCTCAGAGTTACATTAGTATTTTGCAATATAAGGGTTGTGAGCCCAAAAAAAAGAAGTCGTATAAGACTCTTCAAAAGCATCTTCCTACCATGACATAGGATACTGCTCCATGCATTGCAATGGAACCATAAGAGTCATAAGCTCTTGTATCATCCAAAGTGCACCATTTGTTTTCTAGTTTAACTTCTTATACTTTTCTTTTCCACTCTTCTTTTGCTTCTTCACCACTTTAAAGAGGGGGTTTGGAAGTCCAAAAAAAAAAAAAAAAAAAGGCTCTTGAGTTCTTGAGTCATGTTACATCTTTGCAGTATGATGCTATCACACACAACCCTTCTAACACCCTTTTCTCCTTTTTTGTAGATTGTTTACTCTCTCTAAAAGGTTGATCTTGTTGCTTCATCATCCAAAGGTATTTGAAATGATTCCAAGATGCACTCAATTATAATATCCTAAGAAGAATAAATGGTTGGGAATGAATAATAACCATTTAGAAGCTTGCAAGCAATAATTGTCATTATTTTCCATTAAACATGCACATTAAATACAAGAATCAACTATGACACAAGGAATCAACAACTTAATTGATATTAAATTAAACATACAGTGACTCACAAAAGTGAGTCAATGTTTACTGTTACTTAATATAATTTGTCATATCAAGTGCATTAATAAAAAATTTCAAGTGTCATAAAGAGCAGATTAAGGTTGTCCAAGTACCTAATAATGTAAGGAAACCTTAATGAAAAAATTGCAAGGGTGATTGAGATATTTTATTTCAAAGGAGAGTCATTCACTGACTCACTTTTGGTCTTGCATGTCTATATCTCCATCTCCTCCTTATGTTGTCAGTATATCATAAAACTTAAATTTAGTTGTGAGTGTCATAAGCAAGAAAGAGTGTTTCTACTCCTTCTCTAATATTATATTGCACTTATGATTGTTTCCATAACATGATAAGGTGATTATTTAAAATAAATAAAAATAGTGTAATATCATTGCTACAAAACGGGAAAATCACAAAAAGTGTAACCAACTAGTTGTTGTTAGTTAGTCTAATGTTGAGAGAATCCAAAAGAATTGTCTTTTTTATACTAAACTATTTATAGAAGGATAATCAACTAAAATTTTAAACCACTTAGGGAGGGTATATGTGAGAGTAATGATACGTAGAAGATTTATTATTGCTCTAAAACCATTCAAATTAGTTAGGCAACAATATGACAATGAAATGAGTGTCTAGACAATGTAATGTGCATTGAATTTGCAAGTTTAAAGGCTTTATGTGAAGAAGAAAAAACCATTTTTTTCAAAAACAATATTTAAGTTTGTTAAAAAATTTTCAAATCTCTTGAAAATTAGACTATTGCAAATTGGAAGCAACTGATTTTTTGAGATGAGACTCTCATCAATCATTTTTGCTTAAAATGGTTGTTACTAATGTTGGGATTGAGACAAAGGGGGTCTTATATAGATTGAATAATGAAGAAAAGTGTGAAACATGGAAATGGTTTTACAACAGTTTGGGATTGCATAAGTGCAATTTGACTTGGTTTGATTTGCAAGATAGAAGGTACAATAAATCAATATGTTTGTTATGAGGTATTAGAGACTAATCTCCCTATGATGTTTTTTCAAAGTATGGCATAGATGCATCTAGAGTCATTTTTAAACATGACAACAATCCAAAACATACAACAAAAACAATAAAAGAGTATTGTTTAAACAAATTTTCAATGTTTTAAGTGACATACTCAAACACCCAACCTAAACCCTATAAAACACCTATGGGCAATACTAAAACGGAAGCTCAATTGTTAATCAACACGTCCAAAGTGTCTTTTAGGATTGTGAGAGTGCGGGTTTGAGATTTTCCATTCTATCACTTTCACTGAGTGTGAGAATCTTTATGAGAGCATGCCACAAAAAATGCAAGCAATTGGTTATGCATAGGGCAAGTAAATTGATTTTTGAGTGTGTATAGACACACAAGTCCAAAATTGAGTCAGTGAGGGGTTTGATTTCAAAATTTAGTGCTTGCATATATTATTTATATTTTGATTTTAATTTCCATGTGAATGATCAATAAAGCTTCTACTTTCTAAAACAATTTTTTACTTGTTAGATTGTTCACTCCATGTGATAACATTGCTTATTTAATGAAGAGCATCCAAACACTGACTCAGTTTTGTGAGTCACTATACCTTCACAAATGGAATTTGGCAACAATGTGGTAATTTTTTTTTCTTCCTGGTACTTCTCTACCACTTTGGTAAGAACAAAGATTTGTTCTTTTTGCTTGGCAATGAATTTTACTTAGTAAGCAGTCTTGATCTAAAGAAATGCATCGTTAGTAAGGGCGATTGTTTCTTGGTTTTCAAGTAGATTGTAAACAAGGGCAACATTGGCTTCAAAATTTTCTTCAATACGGACATTATTTGCTTTTACTCGAACACTAGGGCTTGCGGAAGTGGATTGCATTTGATGACACTGCAGTGCACAAACATGGCTATTGTATTTACTTGATTGTCCATATTTCTTCCAACCTCTTCCTTTAAAAAAGCAGCCACATAATTTACCATTGAAGGAGTGATTTGAAAACAACCATAGCTACAATGCTTTAGCCTATTCATGAATCAAATAGACAACTAAGAAACCTTATGTTTATTAGTCTCCAAACATTCAGCAATTGTGCAAAACAAACAACACAAACTAATCAAGAATTGTCACTAATATGAAGGTGAAATAAAAATAATTGATAATGCACTTTTTCACAACATGATGTTTAGTTTTAAATTGTAAAACAAAAAACAAAATTCTAATTCAAGCTTAAAGGTTATCTTAGTTCCTTTCCATGCAACAAAACCTACAAAATCTACCAGTCACGCACTATCCGCAATTTTCTTTAAGCTCTCTTGAGCAATTGTTGTTCAAATTTGCTATTACATAGTAGCAATTGCTATTCAAGTCTCATGACTAACGTGGCAAGCTCTTAAAGTACTTTTGTGCCGCTCCTTTTAAAATTTGAAGTACATAATTTTTATTTATAATTTTTTTTCATAATTTTTATTGTGGTTGATTGACATACAACATCCAAAGAATTGCCTCAAGATATCATTTGTGCATCATATTCATCCAACACAAGGGTTTATTTATCTTCTTCTTCCAAGCTACAAGTCAATATGAATACT
Source organism: Ulota crispa (assembly GCA_963920765.1). Classification (NCBI taxonomy): domain Eukaryota; kingdom Viridiplantae; phylum Streptophyta; class Bryopsida; order Orthotrichales; family Orthotrichaceae; genus Ulota; species Ulota crispa. Next base: position 12,535,409 of record OY987244.1, on the reverse strand, counting down.
TAGTGTACTTCCTCCCTTTTACTAGGATTGAAGTTTTTATTGAAGTTTTTCATACTAAAGAGGAGTTTTGACAAAGATTAATGGCATTTGCTGATGCAGTGTGTAATTTCTTGCTAGAATCAATTGTCATTTCAAACTGTCTTTGTTTGTGTGAGGGGCCAAGGTCGAAGTCAAGTTGCCATTTGCTGCTCATTTTGCATCAATCAACCAATTCAATGTCTATGGTGATTTTAGCTATTGTATGCAGTATGGTAGAGAAATTTTTTGCAACAGACTTACATGTATTAACATGTATGTTGATGAACTATTTTTATTATAGGCTTGAGTCAGCTTTTGTATTTGTTGTTGTGTGTTGACCACTTCTAAGTCTTCTTTGAACAATTTCAAGTCTTTTTAAAATAGTTTCAAGTTTGTTTGAATAGTTTCATTACAAGGAAACCATGGTTGAATCAACAAAAGTTGACAAAAGTCGTGACCTAATTTTCAATATATTGTAAATTAAGTCATAATATTTGTCAACTTTTTGTAAATTTGACCACTGTTTCCTTGTAAAATCTCAAGTTTCTTTTCTTGAATTTTATGAAAAATTGATTATAGCATAGTATGAGTTGCGCAAACTATTAGTTGCTCATGGAAAAGCTTTCAAATCACAACTACACTAGCAAAAATGTTTGAAATCCATCCCACCAACAATAAGCAAGCATGATGATTTATTTGGAGAGGCATCAATAGAATTGTAACACTTCATGAGTTGTATTACTCTTATTTGCATCCACTTCTTACAAAATGCTTGCAATGTCAATTCACTTAACCCCTAAGTGCTCAATCGACCATTTTTTGGTTGTTTTCTTTTTTTGCAGAATAACAGCTAATTTCAAATAGAAAAGCAAGTCTACTTTCTAATCTAGTTTAAATCATGTCACTGATGTCACAAGTTAAACTCCACCAAGGAGAATTTCTCAAAAACAAACATTTTAGCATTTGTTAGTGTTATAAAATTTTCTATTTTGGGAAACTAATGATGTTCTCTCCTTCAAAAAGATTTCATTTTTGAGTTTTAGAACAAAATGTCTATTATTAACCAATCATACTAAATTTTAAATTCTATGAATGAAATTTGTAATTTTGATGAATATTAAATTGTAAATGCTTCTAAATTCATTAAATAATAGCCCAAGACCTTTTTTGAATGTTTGATAATATGGATAATTACTAAATATCATGGTTTTTGTTTTTTTTATTTTGAAGCAAAGTTCAGCAAAGTTATAGAAGTATCATTTTATAATGCATCTATGTTTTGCCCTTACCCCCTTAGGCGTTTAGGGATTAATGCTAGAATTGTTAAAATTTAGAGGGTGTATTTAGAAGACCCAATGTTTATGCAAGTGTTGATGGGAATGCTTTTTTGGTGGTTAGTTTTGAATTGCAAATATTAGAAGTTTTGAAATGGCTCCAAAGTCTCTAATGTAATGTGAGAAGTGTGGGATTACAAATTTTTCTAGTGCTGGTGCTTTTGCAACTCATCATAAGAATGGAAAATGCAAATTCTTGAATCTAAAAAAACCAAGAGCAGTTTTGAATCCAATTGAACCACAAGGAGGAGCTAAACATATATATTGAACAGAAGCTTCTATTGCACTATTCATATTTTTGGAGGGAGAATTTGATTTTGCAAAATTTCCACCATGTTGGTGAATTAAAGAGGTTGAAGTTGAAGAATTCTACAATGTTAGGTGCTTTGAAGGATTTTAACATTTTTGGCATTACAGAAACATCAATGGCATTTCATGAAGATGTTTTTGAGGATATAAGACGCCAATGTAAATGACAACAATGATGATTAGATTTTATGCGTGGATTGTGAAGTTGTCGATCATAGTTCTTGTAGAAGATCTTGAGTATATGCAAGATTCTCAATTTTGATAATCATCTTTATTAGTTGTTGATTTTAAGTGATTTTCATTTTGTTATATTAATTTCAAATCTATTGATACATTCCAAGCACATTAACCGCTTGTCAAATTTGATTGCATTAGAGCTTTTGCAATGTTTAGTTTTATTTTTTGTAAACAAAAATAATGTTTGGAATTTTTTTTAAAAGATTTTAAAGTTCAAATGTAAATATATTTAAAAAAACAAAAACAACTATGGTATTGTAATTCTTCATTGCAACCGTCCTCACAACATCATAAGAGGCAACACTAGTGAATTATACTTGCTTAGATTCCTATCTACTTGTAAGTTAGCACTAGCAGACCATGCATTAATAGTTAAAATTAGATTTTCTCTATTTAAAAAAATGCTACTAATTTTTTTTTGAGTCTCCAACCTTTGCATATTTGTCTTTTTTTTAACATAAAGATTCCATCCCAACAATGTCCAAAAAATGTCTTCTCTAGTATTGTCCAAAAAATGTCTTCTAGTATTGTCCAAAAAATGTCTTCTAGTATTGTCCAAAAAACGTCCTCTAGTATTGTCCAAAAAATGTCTTCTATTATTATTCATAAAATGCCTTTCAACATTTTCCAAACAATATTTTTTAGCATTGTTAAAAAATAATAATGGTTTCTCTAATTTAAAACCATTTAAATATTTTTTATTGTCTTGCAATTGCCATTCCTTCAATGTTTGTAATATTAAACATTGAAACAACTTGTGCAAAAAAACATCAAACCTTGTGATCTCCACCCAACCCACCAAAGCAAATTAAACCAATAATTAGAATTCAAATATACAATATCTAGACTTAATGAGCTTCAAACAAAACTATATACAACAAAAAAAATTATCAAATTTGGCAACTCATGGATTTTCAAACAAAGGTATGCATGGTCAAGTATTACCTGATTTGGCAAATGGTCAATTTTAATGTTTTGCAACAATAGATATATTAAATCCATACAATAAAAAAGAATACACTGTGACATTTCCAAAAATACATACAAAATTTAAAGAAAAAATATGAAAATTTAAAACTATATTAAAAAACATAAAATAACAAATGCCTTGCTTTATATCTTTTACAATATTTTCATGTTCTTTCATATTGCACAGTACTTTCAAAAATTTGCTAGAGTTCTCTAACAATTTATATACCTAAAAATGAACTAAAAGTTTGGAATGACCCTGACATATGTAGGCCAAATCTCATTGGGCTTCATACAAGTATGACACTTTCATTTGGATTGCACTCATGTTATTTCATGGAGAGGACTTATCGTAACTTCATTTCACTTAAGTAATGTATGCAATGATAGTTATATGATTCAACAATTCACAACTAAAACTAAGCATGACAATCTCATGAATCAACCATCACAAAGTTAAGACCTAAATCTTAAAAGCAACATAAATACCACAAAAGAAACCTAGATTCAAACTCTCAAAGCAATAAGGAACCTCAAAAGCATGCGGATACCAAAACAAACAAGATGCAAGACAAGCAAAGCTAGTTTCCAACATTAAAATTTGCATTTGAACTTACTTTGTAGATTCATGTTAGCTCAAATAAATTTGAGCTTATTTAAGCCTATGAAGTAAGTTTAAAATGAATTGAAAACATTACTTTCATTCACAATATTCTTGTATCATCACTAATAGCAAGTTGTGGCATATGGACGCCTTTACAAAGGCTAGCTTCTTACCAAGGTGGGCATTTTCATCAAAAATGGATCCCAAAAATTTACAAAACCATGCAAGATTGAGAATCAAAGAAACACGGGGAGTTGCTAGAAGTTGGGAATAAAACTAATCTCCAGTTTTGTGTGGGAACTTTATACTAAAAAAATTATTAGTATATGGCACTTATCACTTGAATTACTTGAATGTTACATTTTATGCAGTAATATGGCATTTGATGTCAATTTTATTTATCAATTTAGGTTTTTATCTTATTTAAGGAAAATTCATCTATTTGTGTATGCCCAAGTTAAATAGGAAAATTACTCATCTAAGTTGGTTTGCAAAATATGCAATTTGGTTTTAAATGGAATATAAAACATACCTTTAGAAAGATGTTGTCCAGACCTTTTTGATATAGTATCATGAGTGTAATGTGCATAAAATTCTCCTACATAGAACTCAAGTGAAGAATATAGAAGAAAACAAGTATTTGGGCAAGATTGCTTTGTTGTTGATTTCCTTTTAAATATGTTAACCCCTAAATCCCTAGGGCCTTTATTTTGTCAAAAGACAATCAAAATTGCCATTTCTATTGCAAAGAGTAAAAAAGTTTGAAAATTGGTCTTTTTGCATATCTAACCATAGGATCTTGTACTAGACTAGTATAAGAATGTGGAAACAAAAATTCAAAAACTTTGACTACCCAAATTGCAAGATATTTGCATTCAAAGTGTAAAAAATAGATTTTTTTGCACCTTGCATGATTAGACTATTTGACTTTGAACTTTTTTAACTTAAAATTTTTGCACCACAAAGTTTTGAGGTTTATTTTTTTAAGGTGGGAAATTGAGTTGAGAATCTTTGGAAAAAAATCAAAACAAAAAATACTTAATTTTCATTCTTCAAAAAACATTAGGTAGAAGAAGGTATGAGATTGAACAAAAACTTAAATTGTTAATAACCCTGCAATGGAATTGAAATGCAATAATTCCAATGGTGAGCTTGTTCTAGAAAGCAAACTTCCCCCTTGTTGACATTTTTTTTTGGAAAAATGTTAAAATTGCATTCAAAAATGAAGTTTGTAAGTTATTTTTTCAAAAAGATGCTTGAGGTGCCCGAAAAACAAGATAATCCATAACTTTCTCATAACTAGTCCAAATGGAATGAATCAAAGCTTCAAATGTAGAAAAAACTATAGCCTATGAGAAGAAAAAATTATTATTTTTTAATTTGTAAAAAACTAAAATCTGCCCGATCTCCATAAATTTTTGCTTGTTTAGGCATAACATTTTCTCCTGGGCATAGATTGGAATAAAAATTAGATTCCCCAAAAGCTAATGTGTTTTCCTATCTTCAAAAAAAAGTTTCACAAAATCAGGACAAAAATTGAGGCCGTAGGTACCTGCCCAAAATCCCATTTGTCCCTCGAGGGGGACACTCAAGGCTTTAGGGGTTAATACACACAATGTGCTACTATCAAATTCTTTAACCTTTAAATGGCTAAGCTACTATAATACATACTATGTATGCTACTATATAACTGGCATTTGCTACCAACAAAAAGTTTTAATTTGGGATCTTGACCACCTCACTAGAACAGCATTGATCTATATTCTAACTTCTTTGTTGATCTCAAATGTAATAAAGGTGTGGATGCACTCCAAATACAAGAAAAATACCTTGTATTGTACTGGTCGCAAAGGGCTGCTTGGTCCTTTAGGGGTTAACATGGTAGCACAACTCATATTCTAATTCAAATTAGATGCATCATACACATTTAGTAAATTTCTCAACAATTCCTCTCCATGATATAGTATACATCCCATTTGGAACAAAATTACAAATTTCAACACAAATTATAATATGTAACAAAATGATGGTAATTTTAAACCACATGCCAAATTCAAGTACCTAATTTAACCATCTTACAAGTCAACAACACATAATATTTCCTCAAAATCGTGCAAATGTTTTGCCTTGCCAATAAGTCACTTGTTCATATACAAAGATCCATCATCACTTTGTTGTTTTTATTCTTTATCCAATAGGCCTTTCATGAAATTATACTCTAATGCAACCAAGAAAAGACTTCCATGTACAAGAGAAATTGACAAGATCCAAGAAATCTACTTGAAGATACTCCCACATGGAGAAACAAAAATTTAGCCAATTAATTCCATGTGAGTAGGGAGGAAATAAGTGAAGAAAGTATAATTGTCTAATTATCAACAAAATCTAAAACGTGCTAACTTCCAATGTATTGCCATCAAATCTTTAACAAAATCCCACATGTGGAGTTCCCAAGCAAAGTAGATGCATGAAATTCCATTGCAAATCTCTTAACAATAACTATTCAACAGCACATTACATGCTCCATTTGGAGATAAAATTTCATTGTTTGGCACTTCTTGTAGAAATTGCCAATATCATAATCAACCCCAAATCCAAAAAAACACGCTTCCTCTTAAATTCATGTCAACCAAGTTTGCCAATTCTTCTTTTGCATGTAATTCACAATTCCTTGTACAAGAATCTATCCACTATTTTTCTTCTCTAAATTGTACCAAAATTGACCTCACATGGAAATATTCCCTCAAAAAATAAGGAGAAAAAAAATGGCAAGTTGCATAGAGAATTGGGTCTTGATTCTTGAAGTCACACGCTTACATTATATATTACAACATTGACTCAAACGGCACCGGGGCTTCATTGGTGAATAATATCATGCTCTTTCCGCCACCCCCGATACTTTTATTTTTGATTTGAGCGCTTCTCCAATCAAATTGCACCAAAGGCCTAATGGCTTGTGCCATGGTGAAGGCTGACGTGGCATGCGCCCACAACGGTGCCGGATTGGAAGCAAAGGCAGCCGATTGGATTGGGCAGGGAATTAAGTTGTGGCTCGACTGGCCCAATCACATGCCCCAATACCCCTTTCAGTCCCATTTTGAAATGTTCAACTCATGAGTCATGGGAGCAAGCGTGGAGAACCGCAAATCCAATGGCAGCAGCGCGTTGCAAAGGAGCCACATGGATTCTTGGCTCTTTAGAAAACCAGAAACTCAGGCATTCCCCACTCCCCACTACCGTAACATTTGAATGTTGGAATATTAGAATATTGGGATTTTGGAAGGTTGGAACATTGAGATATTAGAGCATCTCAGCTCTTAACCCCTAAATGCCCAAGGCCTTTTTGAACTTCTTTGAACTTCTTGGCATTTTTAGGAAAGTGAACAATCAATCAACCTTTTCATAAATCTCATCAAGTTTTTTTCAATTGTAGCCGTACAAATTTAAACTTGACATTTTAGAGATTACATGGTAAAAGGAAACACAACAATATCACTTAAAGTTTGAAAGATTATAACGTTTGAACATGAGGGTGTTAAAACTGCAAAAATGACTTGAAGTTTTCTAATCCTCATTTCACATGTCAAATCTAAAAAATTGGTCATCAAAAAAATATGAGGTTTAAGGTTATTACATGTTTAACCTCAACCAATTTACAGCTTTCAAAATCTATTTCTTTATATTTTTTTTAATGAATTTCTAATGTGGATTTTTCTCCAAGCTCTAGTGTATTTGAGGCTCATTTTCAAGATCTTCCAACACTAGAAAACTCAAGATTATAGTGGACACCCTTGTACAAAATCTTGAATAGAAAAATCATGAACATTCATTTTCAAAATCAGATTTTTGATGTTGAAAATAGACTTCAAATCAAACTTGTGTTCAAAAGAAAATACCAAAAATAGTGATTTGATAAGATTTTATTCATCTTCAAAGTTTTGCAAACATCCAAATTGGGTGGCTTGGGCATTTAGGGGTTAATCGCCACATGGCCAAGCATGGGTCTTTGCCTCGGCAGGCTTGTAGATTGAAATTTACTGGGAGCTCGTCAAATGGGAAAAATTGACAGGCCTTGCCAAACTCTGCCTACAACACATCAAACTCTGGTGTCATTTCCAAATCAATGTGCTCAATTGTTGCTTCTATTTTGTGAGTTTGTCTTTTTTGTAAGATGGTCCGTGATTGTTGTGGCACGTAGCATGGACGAGTTGATCTGCTTTTTGTGCTTTTTCAATTGTTGCTTTGTTGAAGCAAAGGAGGTTTTGACAACACTGGATTAACAGTCCCACCAGCATCTCTTGACATGCGTAGTTGATGAGGAAGGTTGGCTCTCCAGCTCGGAGCCATCATTGTCAAGGAAATTAGCACACTTCAAACCCTCCTTTGTGTGCTCTAAGTGGAGAAGGTTGCAGATGCTCTTAACCCTTAAACGCCAATGGGGATGTTTTTTGCCCCTTGGTCATCAAAAAAAAAAAACTCTGCATGACAAAAAAAAGCTGTCTTTCATTTGGATTTTTTTGAGATGTGATCATAGGTACATGGTGCATCATGGAAGGCAAAAAACAACCTCACCAAATGCACATATTTTTGGGTAACCCATGTTGTGAGAAGGTTAAAAAACATAGTGTTAGGTCCCATGCATGCTGCCCTTCTTGTAGTTTTCATGAGGTTAGCATGCACTATTGACTTTTGCAATTTTTAAAAACAACATTATTATGGGTGGGCACTTGCCACACCACTATAAAGCATTGTAGAGCTACTATAGAGGGGCACTCATGGTGACCAACTGCGCATTCAAGGGTTAAAATATTGGAGTACTATACTAGAATATAGGGATGTAGATAATTTTTTGGTGCAAACTTACCTCATTATGACAATAACTACTGTACATTTCATAAAACATTGTGCTCAAAGGTCCACATAGTGTTTGACTAAATACAAGGTAATTTTAAACCTCAATACACTCCACAACTAAGAATATGTTCACTTGGTGTTAGGAGGGATATTAACAATATGAATGTAGTCAAAAGGTGTATCCAAATACATCTAATTTTCCCTTGCTACTACCCCTCTTAACACCAGGTGTGAACATACCTTAAATCAATCTGTTTTCTTGTTTGGGAGGAATTTGTTTTTATTTTTTAGAAGTGATTTCAAGTACAACAAGAATTATGATTCTTTATACTTCTTGATTTTCTCAAGCACGAGAGCCCATGCGTGCACTTTTGCACACCTCGCTAGGTCTGCATAACTTTTGGATTTTCTCACGGAAAAACGTGTTATTGTATGAAAAATATGCCATTTTAGCAAAGAAAAACACCTTGAAGAAACTCATTTTTTCTGAGGTTTAGAATCCCAAATAGGAGGTTGTCGCACCTTCAAGCTATGCCATAATTAATCAATTTTTGGATGGACACCCTTGCACCTCAAGTTTGAACACTTAGAGCAAGCAACAATTACAAACATTTCAAAACTTCGAGTAAAGCTTGCATGCAATTTACCCTATTATCATTGGGCCTTAATTCAAATATTAATGACAAAATCTACAATACATCAAATATCATGATTATGGTATCATTCAAAAAATAATCAAGTCAAGGTTTTGTATCAAGTTTCAAATTCTTAAATGAGTGAAATATGTGTTAGTTATCAAGGTTTTAGTGAGGTAAGGGTAAGGTTAAGCTCAAATTTGAAATTGCCATATTATCACTTCCTTAGAGGTTTTTATAGTCATACATGATCATATTTTATCATTTTCATCTTTGGACTTCTTCTTCCTTTCCTTGGACTTTATGGTCATCCATAAGTGCTAGCTTAGCCAACAAATTTCATTTATTTTTGGTATTTTATAGTTAACCCCTAAACGGCCCATCAGCCATTTGTGGCCGCATGTACATCTGTATTTGAGCTGTTTTGAGGGCTTTCCAAAAAAAATAATGCATCCACCATCGTACAACCCTTCAATATGTATGGTTGTAACACTTAATTTCTAACTAATTTAAACTTTTGAATATTGGTTGCGACCGTATTTGGTACTGTATCTCTAGAGCCCAAGGGCCCTTCAAGGGTTAACATTGCTATAGTTAAGGAGTTGGGGGAATAAATTGTATGCCTAACTGAGGTCTTCATAACAAATACGCTCTATCTTTTGCAAATTTTGGTCAAATGAAATAAAAATTGTACTTTAAGTAAAGGACTCTAAAATCTTTCTTACAATACCTATAAAACCCAATTTTGAAGCTAGAGAAGTGATAATAGGGAAAACTACATGTACACCACTTCAAATCTTGTTATATCCTTAATTGCAACTCTACTTGTCACTATTGCACTACTATTCATCAAACAAATTTTGACTCATTGCTTGTTACACCCTAACTCGTCAAGTTACATAAATTCTCTTAGTGAATCTCAACAAGTTGCAAAGTTATTCATCACTCCGCAAGTGCAAAAAACGGGCTCCAATGTAAGCAACAAGTTGCTTTACAACTTGACAAATAATTATGCAACTTGTTGAGATTCACTAATAATGTATGACTAGAATTTATGTAACTTGACAAGTTGAGGGTGTAACAAGTGACAAGTCAAAATTTGTTTGATGAATAGCAGTGCAACAATGACGAGTAGAGTTGCAATCAACGACATCTTGGCCAGCATGCTTAGGAAGGTTATGAAGTGCAACAAAACCTAGATAGATGAAAACACAAGGCAGGCTGGCTTACGATGAATCATAGTTCCTAATCTATGACACCTTGGATGAAATTGACCAAATTCAGTCAATTGGGCATCGAACAGCCAATAAATTTGAAATTACGCACCACCTTGTATGGCTGAAGGACGTTTATCAATAAAATTTGATTCCCTTGAAAACTTAGAAAACTAATACTCTAGGACTCTAACTCTGGCATAGACCAATACTGAACCAATACTGCATAATCTCTACATGGTAATTTCTAAGGGCACATGCTCCAATAATATAGGTATTTTCCATAACAACGTTTCCCATGCCATGAATTCAGATAACAACGTATCTAATTCACTACAAACCAAAATAAAATGAGAAAATTTCCAAAACATTTCCAAAAATTTAAACCCCGGCACGTGCTGACGGTTCTTCTCCATCTCTCACGGCTTGCGCATGCTCACCCCCGCCTTCAAAAATTTGTTCCGCATCCTCATACCCTTCCTCATCAGTATGGAGAACTTCTTCCTCCTCTACATCCTCCGTAACAAACTCCTCAATCTGAAACCAACCAAAAAATAATACTTTAAACAAAACACAGAAACCCTACAGTTGAAACAAAGAAGCTTACTTGGAAAATTGCAATAAGATAGATTCTATTTACAATGATGTCTAGGAATTCCTGAAAAAATCTAAGAAACCACGGAGGATTATATCTAGGTTGATGAAGAAGTTATGATGCTTCTCATGTATTGTTATACCACCTGCGAACCATGACCATTTTCTGTAGGCTCATCTCCATTGATGGAGAGCTGTTGCAAATCTTCTGTCAACTCTTCATCAACACCGTTGATGTAGCTCAAATAATTTGCTGCAGGAATATAATTGCCCCTGGCACATCAAATAAGTAGATGTATAGGCGTTATGATCTTGTACACTTATCGCAATACCAGAAACCCATTCAAAATTGCATTACAGTAAGTAAGCTGTAGTCTCAATACACAGAAATAGGAACAAAAGGTAAACTTTGCAGCAGCAGCAATTTGAAAATTTTGTCACCTTTGGTCCTTGGATTTGAGCTCCATAGCTAATGCAGATTCCCATTCTGGAAACATATTGGGATATTCTTCGGGATCTGCTAAAGACTCTGCAGCCTTTGGATTAATCTGGTATCATGCACCAAACAAAATATTAGCAATTCAAGCTAAAGTTTAGTAAATAACACAATTATACTGCATGGTAAAATCATAGTAATGCTCATTCATCCAAGAAAATACTGTCCTTTCAGATAGAACTTCCAACTGTCACTATTGAGGCAGGAGCCAAGATTGAAGAACGATATAGGAAAAGAAGGATGATTAAAATTAACCCCTAAAAGATCAAAGATTCATAGTTTGAAATGACCCATTTGATTGACCACATTGTGAAAAACGTAACATGGATGAGACCAACAAATTTAGGACCAGAATTGGTAAAGAACGTTGCATGGGTTGACAAGAAAATAAACAAAACTAAACAACAGAAAGTCCACGTATGGCCTACTTAGAAACAGGCTAAACAAACATTTGGGCCTCGTGGTCGTTTAGAGGTATAAATAATATACCTTCTTCAAATCATTGCGCCAGAGAGCAATTATTCTGGACACTTGGCTTGGTAAGTAAGTACGTGCCAAGAATGCAGCTTCAGGAATTCGATTGCTGCACAACAGAAAACTCAGAAACTGAAAACAGATATACGGATTTATTTGCACCGTGTACTCAACCATGTCACTGATGGTCTCTTTTCTTGCAGTACAAGTTTTGAACTCAATGATATATTTTATAACTTCAGACAGTTATTTAAAATGTTGTTATATTGCATGAGGGCAATTCACTTACCTTTCTATGAGCAATTCAACACAATCTTCCAGCTTTCCAAGCAGGAACAACGCTATAAAAGTAACATTATTCTTGCCCTTCTCCCGTGCTGATACAGAAAGTTTTTCTAGACCTCGGGCATTGCCTACAGCTGAATAGAGTAGCAGCAAACCACTTAGGTCCTTGGCATGCCGTAGACACTCGTCTGCAACATCCAACTGCAGAAAGACATGCCAAACATTGGAATTAATTTCAAACATAGCATGTGTTGAGCACACTTTCAGCAACCACTGATGTGAGAAAGGCCAACCTTGCAGAAATACAGCTCTTTTATAATAAGAAGCAATGCATTTTTCTAAAACTTGCCTTCAATGACTGCCAGTCTCTAAGTTCAATTTTAAGATTAAAAAGCAGAATTAATACATCATTCCTTGGTGAGGGCTTTCAAATTACACCCCGTGTGCTCATGTAGGCCTCCAATTTGTGATATCTCAACATGACAAACCAAACAAACAAAACAAATCAAATAGGTTTCCATATCATACTTGAATCTGGACGGAACACACGAGGAACGCAAGCAGATTCAACATGTAGACCTTGGCAAGCGACTTTAAACATAACCATTCACCTACTTCTAGCAGGCTCGTACCTTCCCAGCAGACATTGCCAACTCTCCCAACTGCTTCCACTTAGACTCACTGTGAGATTCCTCAGCAATAGCCTGCGTCAAGCAACGCATGTAAGTGGTAACTCAGCTGGAATCCAAACCAAAATGGCAAAACACCATGAGCCTAAAGAGATTCAAATTTGTAAAATTTCATGGGATATGAGATGAAATTCCACACAGTACAAATCCGATAGTTAACATGATCTGATGAGTTTCAGCCCCAAGCTAACCTCCCACACTCTTCAAGCAAAATCCTTCAATAATGCTAATGGCATGCATGGAAATAATAGATCATACAAGAAGCACAACCTTTGCCAAGTCAAGCTTGCCAAGCTGCACAGCGAGGTCAAACTTATAATCAGGGTCTGTAGCAACGTTAAGGGCGTCCTCGAGCATTCCACGTGTCTCCAAAAAGCGTGCAACACTGCCATGCAACTTGTTTCACTTAGAGTTTTGTTACAAGAGTCATCACGAATGTAAGAACAGCTAATAGGTCCATCCTCAACTTCCATCTTGTGTTTTTACTTTGATCACTTAAAAACAAATACACAAGATAATTCAGTAAAGTTGATCCTATCCTTGTACAATAATTGAATTATCAAGCAGCTCAACGTTGGAGATACATAGGTTGAAAGTTGATAACAAGTCCATCTCGCTTTTGAAGTTGTGTAGAAAATACAGGGATACATATCCCATTTGAATAATTGCAACTTTACAAATCCAAATATACATTCAACCAGTAACCTCTCCAAAGTGATTAGAGGTTTCTCTAATCCATTTTGTGATTAAAAAAGAGGAAGATAAAGTAACCTGAAATATAAAACTCTAAACTCTAATCAAATGCCTGAAAGAAAAATTTGCTCTTTGGCTTAATCAATTGCTAATTTTTACACAGCCTCGCTAGACCGGTGAAACCTTCCACTAGAAAGAAGTGCGTACCTGTTCATGTGCTCCTTTGGAATGGTTGGAAGCACTTCCTCTGCTCTTTCATAATCCTCTCGCAATATCAGGGTCTTGTACTCGATCAAACTGAGAAGCAGGGTGTAGCTCATGATACTACAAGTACCAAAAACACGTATTGTTTAGCAACTACAACGATTTAAAAATCCTTGCTCATTACTCCCTCAAAGGCCAAAGAGCATTAAGCATACGCTGCACGTTTAGAATAGGATCTAAACATAAAAACAGAAGAAGAAAACAAGTGATACCATCAGAATGAAACCAACTAGATTCCTTACATAATTACATAAGCAGCGCTCTCTCATCGGTTCAGCAGGGTTAGTTTAGCATGTAATACTTACTTAAACTCCTTGTCGATGAGGTACACTCGACTTTGATTTGCCAAGTATCCAAGCAGGTACATTGGACGGTCCAGATGAAACATTGTGGTCACCTATTGAGGCAAGACCAAATATGAGATGGAAGGTCCAATTTTCGAAGATTATCTTATGTACCAACTGGTACCACTATCACATGAACTAGGGAACTACTCCAGGTCCGAAATCTCTCATATTTTCTCTGACCATCGAAAATCTCTGCTCACCAAGCAAGACCAGTCGACGTAAAACGTTAGCTTGCTCACGTAAGTCACGTCTTACCTCTCCACCAACACAGTAATTTAAGCGCCAGGCTGAGTTGTTGTAGATGAAACAATCGCCCACCCAAACGCCGCTCCTGACACGCTCCGGGATCTCATGGATCAGCTCGAATGCATCCTCCACACCTTCTTGCTCGTCCACAGGTTTGCCACTCTCCCAACATGATGTTACGACATCCCTCTGCAATAACAGAACACATTCCGTTGGTACACCGTGCTTCAACGACCATGACAATGATGAAGCTAAATGCAAATTTTTGTTTAGGAATACTTTTGGTGATACCATATGAAATCAAGTATAGTGACTGCATAATTCAATTGTTGTGTAATATGTACCAAACCCCTCAAGACATGCCTGAACAAAAAAACTCGTCGTACTCTTCTCAAAGAAAAATCTGAGATTAGACCTGATACTTACATTATACTTGAGGATATAGAACGAGTTGTCACTGGCAATAACAACCAGATCTCCACCATCAGACCAGTAGACGTTCTGCAACCAGAAAGAGGTCAGAAAAAACTCGTCATTGCAGGCTGGAAAAAAGCGTAACGAGCTAAATTAAGAGTACTTAAATTTGTGAGTCTGTAATCACCTTAACAACAGCATCGATCCTCCGAACCACTCTGCATTCTGCCCAATCGTAAAAACAGATAAATTCATTTGTTCGAGCTGCCAGCAGAGTTCCGCCATAAATGGCTTCGGCAGAGAACGTGGGCCGGATGCTTTTTCTCTCCTGCAAAAAGAAACGTGCTCGACATAAGTAAATACTCATCAATCAACGGAAGAGTCAAAAGTGCTCAGTAAAAACACTGTGAGAAACAACATGACCAAAAAGCCATAACTAGCAACAATTAAAACAACAGGCTTATTCCCTAGTTGTGATAGAACACCTGGAATGACTTGTTGAAGATCTTGATCTTTGAAGTACTTTCTCGCACGGCACATTCACCATCGTTTGACCAAGCAAACTCTAGGGCAGTGCCAAAGGACCTGTTTCTCCAAGCAAGTGCGGTGTAGATGATGTACTCCCCATCACCGCATACAACCACGAATCTGCCATTTGGGTTGTGCTTCAAGGTCTGCAAACGCAAGGTACAAAAATGTCATTTATAGGGACTGCAAATTAAACCTACAACAAGGCAAAAGAAACGGGACCTGCAAAGACCTGAAGCACTCCAGACTACCAGCCATAAAAGTCTCGAGGAGCTGCCACAACACCCTTATAATCAATCAACAGTAAGGGATCATGGTTCTCATTGTGCACAATCTACAGCTCACGATATGTTTAAGGTATTCACCAGAATAGCTATTCTTTTCAGCTTATAATTTGGTCTAGTCAGCAATCTACAAAACTAGGGTGGGAGTTATAGTGAACCTTGCAAGTGCAGGGTTGTGGTTAAGGTTGAAGCTCAAGAATCCTGATAACATCTACATTATCATGCCACGAGTTCAGTTAAGTGCACGCACGGCTCGAGGCTCACCTGGGGATAGAGGTCGCAGCTTCCAAGCTCTTTGACTGCTAAAGGCAGTCGTTCTCCATCTGTGATCTGTTAAGTGCAATGCAAACTTTTAGAAATATTCACAATCCAAGTTCTTAACGAAAAGAAAATTTTGTACACATCGACCAACCCGTCACGAGAGGGTCAAATTTCAATGCCATTTCTGCACACCTCAAAATCTGCTGGAACCGCTTTGATGTTCACAGTCTGAATCTCGTTATGTTTCGCCCAGATGATCTTGCCACTGCTGTCCATGCTTGCAACAGGCTCCTCGCGTCCAAGTTTTATCATAACGGTACCTTCATCGTAGCCAATAGCCACCCTGCTCCATACAAAAAGAGGTTAGGTAGGGAAACGCGGTGACAACACAATTGGAATTGCACTGAAACGGACAAACACACATCGAGACATAAGAAACTCAAACCCTCGAGCAGGATCAATACAAAGCCTCGAAAGAGAAAGGTAACACGTAACGTGTAAACAGGAAGGCAATGCGTCACTGCGATATTTTTTTCCCTCGTACCTGTTTGAGCCCTTGATATAACCGATTGCCCATACTCGCTCCAAACCGTAGTTTAGAGTATTTTCCAATCTATAATGCAAGTTCAAACAATACCACCAGCTGTTAATACAGTGACACGTTCTCACTGAGGTAATGCAAGTAATCTGTTACCGATACATGGCACTGACTGTGGAAGTTTGTCTTTTGTACAACTTGGCACCACCATTTAAATGAACTTGTTCTAGAACATATATGGATGACACCAAGGAACACCAGAATTCTGGAAAAAAGAGCATGAAATACTCACCTGTAAGTGGTTGAATGCCAAATACGGACTGTCCCATCTTCTGACCCTGTGAGGATAATTGGCAGCTCTGGGTGGAATGCCACAGCTGTTACGTTGTGTGTATGTCCCTCGAGAGTTTGAACGCAGGTTTTAGTCTGGTAATCCCAAACCTGTTCCACAACGATAAAGCACGCAGTTGGTTTCCAGGTTTCTTGTAAAGCATGAAACAGAACTCTATATTGTTTGAAAACGGGCATACTTGTACACGTTGGACAGTGATTTGCTCAGGTATGGAAAGATCTGAGACCTTCGATCTGACAGTGAGCTGCAGAATCGAGCACAATAGAAAACCGAGTGAAAGTTACCTTGGCACTTTGATCATCCGAACCAGTTATAAGGTAAGGTCGATCACCACCACTGAAGTACTCCACACAATTCACACCTTTCTGATGAGCTTCTAGAGTGAAGTTGGGATCAGGGGAACCCAAACTCCAAATCTGTTTACGATTCAAAACTAAACGTTAAAAATGTCTCCTGGCTAGATCACAATGAGAAATAAGGATCCTTGGTATCAGAAACTAAAATCATGAAAATACAAGCATGTTTATCTTTCACCAACAAGATTTCAGAATAGGCTAAGATTGAACGTATCTGAGAATGCAAACTTTAGACTGAATTTCCAAGACGCGTTTACCTTGATTGTGCGATCCAAAGAAGCACTTGCAAAAGTGTTGCTGTCCTTGGGGTTGATGGTCACTTGCATGACGTAATGCGAATGCCCTTCGAAAATCTGAGTGCAAGTCCAAGCCTTATCCCAGTCCCATAGCTTGATCAGCATGTCGTCAGACGAAGACAGTACATAAGGCAAGGTAGGATGAACCACCACGCTGCGAATATAATCAGAGTGAGCCTCAAATTGTGTCACTTTGTCCATAGTGTTGTAATCGTAGACTCGAATGACCATATCATCTGCACCAGCGACTATCCACTGCTTGCGAGATATGAACTTCGCCGCTCGCACTGCCATGTAGGAACAACAATATGCAACTTCAGCATACAATTCTTGCGTTGGATAAAAGAGAGGTTGGCAAGCATCAGCAGCGTTGCAGAGGCTACAAAACAAATTTGGTGAACAAAACATAGCAAGGTTCTCAAGCACCCTGCCCCAGCTAAGATAGCATGTAACAGCACTTGCATTTAGCTACTTTCGGTACAAAATCATCAGTCCGAGCAACCAACGACTGACTATCTATGAATACTAGCACCAACGACGCAGCCTCTCCAAAACTCCGGAGCCACACTCTAGCCCGCAGCTACTCTAGTATGAATACAACGCTCAAAATGCTTTATATTATGTACCTGGCAACTCTGTAACTTCGAAAGACTTCACAAGACTCTGCAGCAAACAGGAAAGTTATGTCAAGACCTGAAACAAGTGAAACGAACATACTAAGGCTGATCGTTGCTTTAACTACTCACTAAAGTCTGGTACTTCAGTAGGTTTATTACTGGAATTGAAAACCAAACGAGTGTAAGTAGCCGCTTTCTTTCGCACCTGGTTTTGATGATTCCAGATGCATACAGTGCCTGTATATAAAGCAACAAGTATCCTGCAGCAACAGAATCCAAATAAAAGTTACTACGAAAGATTCTTGCACTTGTTCGAGCTCAAACATGAAAATACATGCACTGTCGGCACAGGGAGCAGTTGCACAAAACGTTTCGAACTACTGTAAAAAGTTACAATTTATAACCCCTGCCATTTCAAAAACACAGTTGAATCGAAAGCATGTCTAGGTCCAAAACGTTGACAAAAAAAGCAAGCAATACTGAAGACAAAGACTCGAAAGGGTATTTTAGAAGAAAAGAATGTTTCAGCAACTAATTCAAATGGTGAAGACTACCATAGATTTGCACAAACACCCTGACCATGCGAGCACTTATCTTGCATTGAAAGCAAATAGAAATGAAAACGAGTCAGTCTCAGCAACGCTCACGAAGTGCCTTACAAAATGCAGTCGCTCTATGGATTTGAAATTTTCATTTCGAATCCCATGAATATTACGAAATGCACATGCAAAAAGAGACTAGGAGGTACCATGGTTCTGTAGGATGAAGGTCTACGCACTTCACCCGATCAGACCTTTGCGCAAGCTTCCGCTGTCAAGAGCACAACGAGAATGTTAGAGAGAAAGAGAAATCCAATTCACTGGATATATTGTGACATGATTAACGATTTTGATTCTCTTTCTTGTACTGAAGTGCAAAATTACGCACACTGACATGAGGCTAAAGTAGAAGTCCCACCCCAGATGCTGTTCTGGAAAACTAGGTCACAAGAAATTTGAAAAAGCGTATGTAAAAATAGCTCTAAATGAAGTTGAAATGCACATAATTAAACAAAGGTAGTCGTTCTTGAACACCTGAGTTTTTCTATATGTGTCATGAGCTGCACGGTCGAAGAATTTTCATTGAAATGTACTAGACTCTATATATATGCAAGTACGTGACATCTGAGTATCAAACATTGCAGACAGAACGAGATAAAAGAGATGGAAAGAGAAGTTGAGAAGTACCTTGATCTCCAGGCGGAGCGGCTGTGGCACAATCCAAGGCAACAAAAATTGTCAAAAATCAATTCCATGGGTAATAATATGAAACACTAGAGCATGAGATCAAAGAATACACATAAACTATTAACCCCTGAAAGATAAAGGTTTGAAAACATCGAATTTTGACTGATCATGTTTGAAAACATTTTATCAAGAGGAAGCCATGTTATACATCACCAGAGTCACTCAACGATGTTTCATGTTGTCGGTCAAAAATAGAAATAAATTTTGGAAAAACAAAGTTTCCCAACAATCTACTCAAAACTGATGAAAAAACAAAACACGAGGCTCAAGGTGAGCCTGTCAGTTCTTTTCGGGTTTAGTAGTCTTCTCTTTCACAAAATGCTGGTCTAAAACATCGAAATCACTTCAGTTTCATGCACAAATACTTGCTCGATATTTCCCAAAACAATGAAACAGTCCAATTAAAATAAACAGTATTCCCAAGTTCAAAGAGCTTCACATGCACCAACGAGATATTCTTGAGCCAGTTGGGAAAACGTCCCCGGGGAAGAAATCGACTGTACGATCACGTGGAGCCATAAAAATGATGGAGAGCATGGTGCGAGAAAGATGGTGACTCAACCAAAAGGCTAGTAAGTATGAGAAAACGTGTGTCACAAAACAAACAACTATTAGTCTGTACAGAAAAGATTCCTCTAGAGTATGGTTCATAAACAAAACAAATAACAAAGATCAAGGCAATCAATGCAAGCATTCTCTACCGTCTCTTCCGTCTTTAGTTTGTACATCAAAGTAAGTGATTTGTTTGCTTATTCATCACTCCATTGTCAAGCCATGGATCTCCAAGACCAGAAGGGCCAATGCAGCCTTCACCTAGCCTAGAAACAGAGGGTATGCTTGTGCACCAATTACTAATCACACACAATTTAAACCTACGAGATCAATTTAACATTGGATTTCGACATACTCTCATCTCAAAATCACAAAAACCCTAAAAAGAAAAACGGCACGAAAGAGAAATTTGAGCACTACAGGCACAAGCCATACTAGTACTACTAAACCCTAATAAAGTCAACTCGAAATGCAGCAGCATCGAGAGAAGTCAATAATGCACCACTCCCAAACCACTACAGAGACGAGATCAGCTGGCATTGCCATCCTCTCCTTCAGTACCACATTAACAAACCACTACACCAGTAACATACTATTTCCAATGACAGGCTCACGTCACTCCAACTCATGGCATTTTCTGGATCCGACGATCCTAAAATGAACTCCTCTATTCTACCTACCACAAGGGCTTGTTTCACAAACTGTGAGCATTAGATCGAACAACGTGAAACTGAGAACGAGATCTGTTTGGTCAATGTACGAGTTTAGGAGGAGGATCACAACGTTTTGAAGATAAAAGAAGAAGAAAGGGATTGAAGGTGAGAAAAAAGAGTGAGGAGCGTGCCATGGTTGAATGCGGAGTTGCAGCGGAGTGGCGGAGGTGTGCGCAATCGTTGTGGCGATGGATCTGTGTGTGTGTGAGAGAGAGCTTGATGCGATCGAGGTCGGGGTCTGCGACTATGAGCGCTCGCTCGCACGCACGTAGTCCGCAAGGTGCACAAGCAAAGGTGCACAAGGTGTGCTAGCTGGTCGTCATCGAGGGTGGGTGGGAGTCGTCGGTACTGCCCGGGCTGATCGCTATTATTCGTTCTAGTTCTAGTCCTAGTTCTGTTCGTTCTTACTCTTTTCTGTTCGTCGTGTTCTGTTCTGTTCTGTTCGTTCTGTTCTGTTCGTTCTGTTCTGTTCGTTCTGTTCGTTCTGTTCGTTCTGTTCGTTCTGTTCGTTCTGTTCTGTTCGTTCTGTTCTGTTTGTACTGTGCTGTTCTGTTCGTTCTGTTCGTTTCGTGTTCTACAGTATTGTAGGTTGGTAGCAGATTCGGCATAAAATAATTCTCCAAAATTTTGCCTTGTTATTCTATAAAATATTCTCCAAAAATGCTCAATGTCAAATAAATCAAAAATTGAAATGCCTAGTATTATAAAAGTCATTAAACTTAACTAACAATGGAAGGTCAAGGTTGATTCCAAGAGGGCTCAATCTACTACAAATTTCTTATCAAGGATCAATTTTAGAAAGTGGAAGATGCTTAAAAAAAGGCTTAATTCTACTAGTTTTAGTTTTTTTGATTGAATGTCAAATAATAATTTTTTTTGAAAGTGCCTAATCTTGTTTAATTATAAAATCTGATGCCAAATTGATTTTTTCTGAAAAAATAATCAATTCAGCAGTGAGCAGCCAAATCTGCTTCCCACCTACAGTATTCATTTTTCTTGCTCTTTGCGTTTGTTTGTTTGTCTTGGTTGTGGTACTAACGTATAGCTTGTTTGGGTTGTGGTCGTTCGTCTTGTTTGTGGTCGTTTGATAGGTAATCCGTAATTGTCTTTTTGGTCCAAAATTGTCCATTTCCGTATTTAAGTTATATAAGGTAGGAGGTTCTAATTTGGAGCAAGCTTCAAAATGGAGCACCTCCTCAAATGTACTATGTTTGTATATGTTATTCTTCATAGCCCTTCAACAATGTACATGTCATGTACATTTGAGGAGGTGCTTCATTTTAGAGTCATATGGCCTTTCCACTTCAAAATTTTGTAAGTAATTCCACAAAGTTCCAAAAAATATGAAACAACTTGAGTTAGATGCCAAGTCTTCTTGTCTTTCAAGGAAAATTTACTGAAATTTTTTCAAGAAGTCTCACCTCCACAAAATTTAGTTTTAGCCCTTAGATGGTCCATTCATGAGCCTCCTACCTTAACCCCTAATTGTCTTTTTGGTCCAAAATTGTCCATTTCCGTATTTATATGGGATTTCAAATGAGTTGTTTTAGAAACAATTAGACTAAGGTTATGTCTCAGTGCTTACATGACAACAACATTGTTTGAAAATTTGCAACACCTAGAAACATTAAGCTTTAAAGTGGCTAAATTTTGCAAGATTGTTACCAAAATTTTCACACAGCTAAAAAAGATGTGAACTCTACAAGGTTACATTTAAGAATTTTAGCTTTTTAGGAGTGCTTTTAGCCACTTGAGCTAAAGGTGAAAATCATATTTGGGATCACTGCCTAGAAAATTGGAATTTTATTTCAAGAGCTGGATGAAATACATACGGAAGTATGACTTGGTAGCCATATCCCCACAAGTTTTTTTGGACAAAAATACAATTTTGGTTTTATAACTCATTTAATTTGGGATCTTGCGTCAAACTAGGCTTGCAAGCTTAGGACATGGAAGATAATTGTAGCTTTGTAAGATTAAAAGAAATTGATAATGATCAAAACTTAGAGATTTAAGTTCAAAACTAAATTTAACAAAAATTATTTTAAGAATAAATCTCAAAAGATAGTTTTAACCAATTTAGGTAACTTGTATGGAACATTCTAAAATTCTTCTCAAATTGATAATGACCTACACAAATTTCATTTAGAGGCCTCAATTTTATTTCAACTTTTTGTGAACATTTGATCAAGGTTCATTGTGTCCAAAATTTTGTGGACTTTCATTCATGGTTATTATTGAGTTTAAAATAATGGGGGTTTTCATTTAGAGTTCAAATTGAACTCCATTTTTTTTGTCACGGCCTTACTTGAATTCAAATCTTTGTAGGTTTTCTCAAGAGGCCAGGCCAACATGACTTTTTTTTCTTTGAAATTTGATAGGCCAAAGCACCCATGCTTGAAGTGTGTCAAACTTTGGGAGGGCAACTTGGAGAGGTTCTCATGTGTGCAATCTTAATCCCTAGGCTCTCAAGCAACCATTTTCTGGTCGTTGCCCACTTTTTGCAAGTTGCCCAAAATGAAAAAATAATAATAATTTTTTTTTAAAATTTTTTTTTGTAATAGAAAATCAAGTCTACTTTCCAACCCAACTTGAATCATGTCAATCCAAGTTAAACTCCATCAAGGAGAATTTTTCAAAGACAAACACTTCAATATTTGCTAGTGTTGTAAAATTTACTATTTCGGGAAAATAATGATGTTCTCTCTTTTGAAAAGATTGCATTTTTGAAGTTTATGATAGAATATTTATTTTTAATCAATCATACCAAAATTTAAAATCTAAAAATAAAATTTGTAATTTTGGTGAATATTAAATGGTAAATGCTTCTAAATTCATTGAATAAAAATCCAATTTTTTTTTTGAATGTTAGACTATATGAATAATTACTACAAATCATGATTCTTGTTTTCTCTTTTGAAGCAAACTTCATCAAAGTTACATAAGTATTATTTTATAGTACATCTATGTTTTGCCTTTACCCCTTGGGTGTTTAGAGGTTAAGAATTTAATGATTAAATTTATCTCAAATCATTGGAATAAACTTTCCAAAAATAGTTAGAAGTTATTACAATTAAAATACACTTAGTGAGGTGTTATTTTTTGGATTATAAAGAAATATCAATTTAAAACATATGTAGCAAAATAAATTTAAAGGATACAAAAGATCTTGAAGAAATGTACTATACATCAAGAATTATATATATATATATATATATATATATATATATATATATATATATATATATATATATATATATATATATATGTATGTATATATACACGCAAGTGTATGTATATGTGTACATGTGTGTATGTATTTATAAACTTGAAAAAAATGATGTGTTTAACTAATTTTAGATTATGCAAAGTTTAGAAATTAAATACATATGCAAAACATTAAGAAATCTCTTTATGTTTGCATATAATGTGTACTATATATTGGAAGATGTATGCAATTTAACAATGGGAGATCTTCTTCTATTTTAGAGGCTAAAGTTAAGAATTACATGAACAATTCAAAGTTAATTAAATGTGGCATAAAACCATTGATAGCGAAAATGTGAGATTTTTAACAAAATTTGTAATATTGCATTTTCAGAAATTTGAGCAATTGTTAAGCTTGTGTTGGAGGAATCTAAAAATGTTAAGGCTTCCACTAAAAAGTTTTGAGCAATTTTTTGATGCAAAGGTCATAACATAATTCCATCAATGTCAAGCACCTTTGACCTAACTTGCCTCTTTTCATCTTATTAATTATAAAATAAAAGTTTAAGTGTTTAGCAAATTCAATTCAATTATTAATAACAAAAACTCTTTTAATAAATATTATAGAGGTTATCAATGGTGTTCAAACATATTGCGTACTTGGATACGGTTTTTCTTATTTTTATGTTGAGTACACATGTTATTACCTCTTAGTATATGAAGTAGGTTTAGTTTGCAAGATTTATTCAATGCACATGTTGTAACTAGCTCTTCCTACGTAAATACAACTCACAAACTACTTCTTTGTATCCTCAAGACTTATAAACTATAAAAAAAAAAGTTGTCCGCCATAATTGTGAATCATTCTTCTACAAGCTTTGAGAGTTTTTATTTCCTAGAATTGTATAAGGTTTACATAAAATATACATCAATATCTCTATAGCAAAGTGTTCATGACTTTTTGCACCATTATTATGGGAATGTTGCAATTTGACACTATCACAACTAGACTAAAACACCCATGATGTTTATGAAACTCAATTTAAAATTCTTGAAATGTCTCAATTGCAAAAAGCTTTAAAATTTTAACAACAAAAGGTTTGTACTTTTTTGTGCATAAAACACATAATAAAAATATTAAAATGATATAAAACAAGCAAAAAACATGTTTTGCAATGGCTCATTATTTAGTTTGGTTATTGTATGCAAATGTAATCTTAATAAAGATGTGGACAAAAAGATCCATTCCTCACTCCAACCTTTCCTCTGTAATCAATTCTTCACCAAATTTAAAACTCATTATATGCTTAAAAGCCTATAAAGGAGGAAATATGCATTAAATTTGAAGAGTAGATTATTCCAAGTCCATGCCTTTAACACATGCCAAGTGCAGTTTTGCACTATCAAATATGCTATTTTCATCAATTTATAGTCTTCCACCAACAATTTTTTAAACTTTTAACCACCTTTTAGAGCTTGAAATTGCCTCAACTCAAGCAAGCCTCTTGTAGATAGAAAGAGGGACATAATGCTGTAAAATTTGAAATAATCAAATTAGGAGAAGTGTTAATTTCTTTTTTGGAAAAAATATCAAATTATGATTAAATTGCTTTTATAATCCCTTTAAGTCCACCATCAATCTCAAACCAATAAATTCTCAATTTATTATTAGAGCTTTTAAGATATGTAGTTTTAAATTTTAGATTTAGTGAAATATTGGTTGCGTAGGAGGGGTGTGATTGAGGAATGAATCTTTGTGTCCCCATCTCTATACTCCCTAGAAACAACTTGAAGGATAATCTAAGAATGTTTATAAGAACTTCATAGTATGGGATACATCAATGTATACACTTTTAAACAATTTTTGAATTTAGAGCTATAAACAATCTCTAAAACACATAGTTTGTATTTTAGATTTTTCATTGTTTTGTTTGATAGGAAATAAAATCTCTCAAAAGTTTATCAAAGTATCCTTTAAAAAGTATTTACTATTATTGTCTAATACAATCTACAAGCTCAACAACGTTACAAAGAATAATACTAGATATTTTTTTAAATATCTTTTACCATAGGTCATTTTGTGATAAAATTTGTTGTTAGAATTATTGTATAGTAATTATTTTAAAAAATCTCTTAAATTAGAATTGTTTCAAAGTATTTATTTCAATTTGTATTGAACAAAATCTAAAACACATAATTCTTTGTACACATATTACATGTCCTATTAATATTGTTTGAATAAATTATTTCATATTAAAAGTGTTGATCCTTCTATCTAAACAAACATGTTGGCATCAAATATATTTGTAGCCTTTTGAATTCAAATGAACCTTCAAGCATCATTCCAATCACTTATTCATTTGAGTCAAAAATTTGCTATTTTTTAAGGCCTAATACAGTTAGGTCAATAATAACATAAAATCTTGTTTAGAGATATTGTTTTATATTTTTGAAACTTCAATTTTGTTATTTTCAATAAGTTTAAATTGTTATATTTGTGTTGTATTACTATAGTTTTCACTCAAAATTTAAAGAAGTAAAGTGCACTATTTGGATCTATGTAGTATTAAATAAAATTGTACATATAATGATAAACTTTGTGTAAATCATATGAGAACACAATCCCTTATTAGCTTTTGAATTTTAAGTCAAAGAATTATTATCTTGGATTTTGTTGACAATGTTCTATTTTACTTGATACGCTTGTAGAGTTTATATTTAAGCTTTCTTTGATGTGTTCATTTAGAATGAATACACATATATACTCTAATTGTTTTGGACCATTTTCATCAAGTAAACACTCTCCAAGGCACAAAGTTAGCAAAAGTAATGTTTTAAGCATAAGTCAAACTATCTAAGGATTGACTTGAAGTCTTTCACTAAGTTCTAGAGGTCAAGTAGATTCTATGGCCCATGACAACTCTTTTTTATGAGGGTTGTGTTTAAAAAGTTGATTTGTAGAAAGAAATCTTAAACAATATAGGGAGAGGGTTAATTACACAATTGTTTCCACATCTATCATACTACTACAATCACAATATCCTTTTTGATATCACATCTTTAATCTTTGTGATTTTATCACATAAATACAATTTGAAAGCATGCTAATTTTTTTATTTTACATTCTATGTAACATATGAAAATCCTAATAAAATTCTAATGGTGAATGCATAGTGTAGCAATCGTCAACCGCTAGTCATACTACTAAAATCACAATGACCTACATAATATCACATTGCCAATCCCTATGATATTATTAAAAACAAGGAGATAGCCGTTGAAGTTGAGGTGATATTCAAGAGGGTGCACAATTTGATATTAATCCCTAAAGGACCATTGTCCCAACGAGGGACAATTGGGATTTTGGGCAGGTACCTACGGCCTCAAATTTTGTCTTAATTTTTTTAAACTTTTTTTGAAGATAGAAAAACACATTAGCTTTTGGTGAATATAATTTTTATTCCAACTGATGCCAGGGAGCAAAAGTTATACACAAATAAGCACAAATTTGGGGGCTAGGGGCAGCAAAAAAAATTCTTATAAAAACTTGAAAAAAATATTTAATTTTTTTTCTCTTATAGATTATATCTTTATCTACATTTGAAGCTTTGATTCATTCCATTTGGACTAGTTATGAGAAAGTCATGGACAATCTTGTTTTTGGGTAATTCAAGCATCCTCTTGAAAAAATAACTTATACAGTTCATTTTGGAATGGAAGCTTAACATTTTTTCAAAAAAAGTTGTTGGAGAGAGTGAAGTTTTCTTTCTAGAACAATCTCACCATTGGGATTATTGAGTTTCAATTCCATTGCAAGGTTATTAGCAATTTAAGTTTTATTTCAATCTCATACCTTCTTCTACCTAATGTTTTTTTAAAGAATGAAATTAAGTATTTTTTTTTTTAAAATTCCCAAGATTCCCAACTCAACTTCCCACCATGCAAAAATAGAATTCCAAACTCTATGGTGCAAAAATTTTAAGTTAAAAATGTTCAAAGATAAAAAACCTAATCAAGCAAGGTGCAAAAAAAGGTTTTTCTTACACTTTAAATGCATATATCTTCCAATTTGTGCGGTCAAAATTCTTGAGTTTTGTATGACACATTCTTATAGTAATCTAGCACAAGATCCTATGGTCAAATATGCAAACTGCTTGATTTTCAAACTTTTTTACTCTTTGCCAGAGGTGGCATTTTTGAGTGTATTTTGACAAAATAAAGGCCGTGGTCCTTTAGGGGTTGAAGAGGTCCTAATTTTATTACTTCTCTTTGCTTTACTCTTCATTGCTTTTCAAAGTTTTGTGATTTTGAGGAGTTTTGAACTTTCATGATTTCACTTTTCTATTGCTAATTGCTATTACCAAATGATTTAAAACATTTGTTACATTGAAACAATTTTGGATTTCACTTCAATCAAGTATTCAAGGAGTCTTTGAAATTTGTAAATTTGTGATGTAAAAACTTTCTTTGTAATATCACGCCTAGGCCTTTGTAATATAACATATTTAATCAATTTTTGATTTCACAACAATTCTAATGATGAATGCGTACGCCACATGAGTAAAACTTCAATGTACATATAGAATATGATATGTTGTTTATATATACAAGTGGATATACAATTTCAACAATAATGAAAATATAGTAAATATTCAAGTGTTTTTGGAAGTGCATAATGGAAAAGCAACGGGTAAAAAAAAGGATTATCGCTAAAGTTTAAGCTTATTTTGAGCTAGTATCTAAAAGTATGCCTTGTTAAACCCAAAGTATAACTTCATACTTAAGTTACTCCAAAATCTTCATGCCTAACACATTAAAACTAAGAACTCTATTAATTCAACTAACTTTGCCGCTGTACTTTGCCTATGTATGAAAATTGCTCAGTGAAAAAAACGTTAGATCTACAAAACTACACTACTGTACACTGGCATTTGTGCAACCACACTATCACTCATAACTCTCTCGAGTTTGAACTACATAAGAATATGTTCACAATTGGTGTTAAGAATGGTAATAGCAAAAGAAAATTAAATGCAATGAAATACACCTTTAAATTGCATTCATATTACTAATACCCCTCCTAATACCAAGTGTGAACATACCCTAAGCTCACCAAATCTCAAAAACCAAAGTTAGTTGACTTCACATGAATAAACCAACAAAAGACATAACATCTGACTTTGCAGCTTTGAAACCAACGTCACTCAACCTCAAAGACATTTCAAAGGACTGGTACTCTCTTTATGCTCATGTGGAGAAAGTGCAAGCTCATATTAGCATAGCTCCCTCTAAGAGAGACAAAAGAATTATGACTCTTTACCACTGTCATTTCCATTTTGTCTTTTGCAGCGTGGTAATGAAAGTGAAAAGCAATGGCTAGAGAGGGCTATGAAATTCACATTTGGGATCATTATTATCGTCTTATTATTCCAAAATTCAAATCAATGTAATCAATCACTTATCACTGATAAAAGCTTCAGCTTCCATTGTTCACATACTGTCCTGCATTCCAACTTTGTAAGTCCTATTTTGATGTTAGAAGTCTAAATTTGTTGCAATGTAAAGAGGTAAGATTTTGTTTTCTTAAATATTTGCATGTTTTCCACAAGTTTATTATTGCAACTTGGCACTTCCATGAACTTTCCGTTCCTATTTAATCAACTTTTGAAGTAAAACCTTAGTTTTTGGCACCATGATTTTTGAAGAGTTTACATGTTTATTTAGTAAATCGGGATTTGGGACTTGGAACATAGTATGAATTGTGAAGCTATATGTCTTGAATTTCAACTTCTTAAACCACCAAAATTTGAGATGTCAATGGAACTTGGTGCTTTGGACAAAGTATATATGAATCAGCATTTGAGAAGAAATTTTAGTTTCAGTAGCTAAAATTCAGCATTACCTATTTTGAACTAGAGTTTCACAAACATGCACCTAATATTTTCTATTTATATTGTAGCAAACCATAGTCAGTTTCTTTTTTAAAGCCAAATTTTTATTAGTATTTGGACTTGCTTGCCAATCACACACTCTCAGGTTGCGGAAAACAAATAAACGAATTACTACACCATTTTTCACACAGTCAACTCCAAGGAATTAGAAAAGTTGATGGTATTTTTTGGGTGCAAAGAATTGTTATTTGCCTTGTATCAACAACAATAGAGAAACAACTTGCATTCATTAGTCTTTTCAATACAAAACCATCAAAGTTTTGCACATTTACTCACCAAATTGCATAATAATCTTGATGGGTGTTGTTGGAGGGATATGGACTAGCAGCATTTGGTATGTCAAAGAGCTTAGAGAGCGGCAAACTAGGGTGTTGAATCTGCAACAGCTGACTTGGTTTTCAACGGCTTTCTTTGCAGAGACATCTTCTCTATCTTTTCTTTGTCCACTTTGAATACAAACCAATAGAGCCACTGTGGCACTAAATGTTTTCCTCATTCTTCAATTATAAAGTGGATGATTTGCTCAACACAAAGTCTTGGAGAAGTATTGACACTTTTTTGAAATTTCCACTTTCACGATCTTGAATATTGGATAGCATTTCTCAAATTGACCTTTCTTGCAAGAGCTTGCATCCCACACTACTAAGATTGTAAGTCTCCTTGCTTGTGTATTGGTCGCACTTCTTTACTCACGTCTAGCATGCACTAAAAACACCATAAGAATTGCTAAGCATCAGTCAAAATGATCTCCACTAATCTTACTTTGCTACAATGCATGTGCCCATGTATGCAACAAAAATCTTCATGCAAGAAAGCGGCCACTTTCAGCGTCAAACTATAAGTGACAATTCTAATAGGTTGCCATCATTGCCATAGGCCAACACAAACTAAAGCAAGTAGCAAAAACTAACATGAGGAAGAATATGAACCTCCCCTTTTTGTTAGAAAAACAAGTGAATCTTTCAATGGTACCACCTCCAAGGTCAATGCTGACACTTTTGGAGAAGTTTAGGCATGATCAAAAGATAATATCCACAACACACAATGACAACATTTGATTGAACAATTTACAAATGAAGCAATGGATACGCCTTGAAAAACAAGTTAGAAACCATTTGGAGTTGCAAAATCAATTTTTACCTAAACAGAATATACTCCAGAATTTGCACTTGGTGGCCCTAGAAGTCTCTGTGGAAGTTTAACGATTTAACAACAAACACTCTTCATCTTTTGGATTTTGATGTTTTAAAATTTCTTTACCTACCTTATTGAACAACGGTATGTTATAAAAACCCAAAAAATAAATAAAGGACATGCAGCTTTTTTACAATGCTACAATGAAATTATTAGTACAAATTACAACACTACATGCCGTAATATTAATGAATATATAGCACAAAAATAGTATATTGCAAATAGATGATTTGAAAGAAGATCAACGATATTTGATCTTTTCTAGATACCTCTGAACTTCATGATTTTGATACCAGAAAAAAGGTGTTGCAAAGAATCAAACCATGTTCAACTGTTTGCATAAATGATACACCTCCACAGCTTTGTACTTTTTCATATGACTACACTTTGGATTTAGCTAACCAACATTTAGATTAGCTCATTCAGTTAGCAAAATTTGGTTCTACAATTCATCACTTGCAAAATCACATCGGAAGGTAAATCCAAGTGCTTCCTAGTGTCAAATATTTCAAGCTCCCGCATGTTAGGAGAGCCTTGGCAAGACAATCAATTGAGACCTTTGTACAATCCAACTCCATATCTTGTAGACACGGCATACTTGCCACTGCCATCATCCCCACGTCTATCACTTTCGTATACGAAAGGTTGATCTGCAAGGCTTCAGCAAGTATAATTACAACTCTTGCCATTCCCTTTGCCAACTAGACTTTGGTGCACAATCCTCTATTCATTAATAAAAAATCTAGCTAAAGAATGGTAGTATTCCAAGTGTCAATAATTTGAAAGACTAGCTAATTTACAAAAGACAATCTCATGAAAATGCTTCAGTATACCTCCTGCAAGTTTTGGCATCCGTAAGATATAGCAAATACACCAGGGTCTCCAACCAAGCTGCAGTTACCAACATCCAACTCTCGCAGGTATCTGCACAACACAGCAATGTGGAATAATCCAATTGAAGTCACCTGCTTGCAAGCTTTTAAATCTAGCTCCACGAGATCTCTTAGAGATGCAAGGGATTGCAAACTTGCATCAGTGACAGATTCGCAATATGACAAAACCACTTTCTTCAAACACCTACAACCACTAGCCATTGCTGTAACGCCTTCATCACCAACTCCCAATGACCTAAGTAGCACACGATTCCTACACCTTGCTCAGGCTTCTCTAGCTAAGCTACAATACTCATTATAAGATTCCAAAAAGGTGATGTACAAAGTTTCAATTCCTAGAGAGAGAAATGACTAGTGCACATTCCTCAATTTAAGATCTCATTGCAAATAAAATCACCATATATTCATACAACACGCACTACACTTTAGCTGCAAGGATCCTACAATTGTAGATCCTCCCAACTCCACTGTAGGACAAACCTGAAACACTCAAATTCCAATAGGTTCTTGCAAGTTGCACTAATATGCACAAGTCCGGCATTTGTGATATCCATGCAAGAGCCAATAGTCAAGAATCTCAACTTAGTGCACCTAGCAATGGACTTTAGCCTTGCCACAAAACTAGCCAATTCCAATCACTGGGTACATAGTTCTCCAAAAATTGTTTTGAGTACAATACAATAAAGAAAACATACAAAGAATTTTAAATTTTAAATTCAAAAATGAGGAGAGCTTCAATTACACAAGATCCCTTTGTGAAAACCAAGCACAGTCCACTTTCCTTATCTGCCCCTCCATCAAACAACACAATTATGTCACAAATGCTTTAGCAAGAGTTATGAAAAACAAAGGCAAACTCTTACCATCATCGTTTAACCTGCAATTTGTAAGATAAAGATCCTCCAAAGAAAGACAAAACTTTCCTATCAAAACTAGACCCTCAATTGTAACCGAGATACAATTCTCCATTTCCAAGCTTAGCAAGCCCTTGCAATTTGCTGCAACAGCTTCTACAGCTACATCTGTAATATTGCAGCAACATATAAGAGCTAGTCTTTGCAGATCAGTGTGGGCTGTTGCAATGTCAACAATACCAACATTTGTCACACCCTTGCATCACATTAAGCTGAGATCCTTCAACCCTCTACATCCTCTGCCAATCAAGCTCAAATTGGCCTCGTCAAGAAAACAGCCATCTAGTTTGATCACTTGCAGCATCTTTAGTTCTTGGAGACTATTAAATAGCATGCTACTAGTCTGCTAATCACCAAATAGGAAAAAACCACAGGTGTTAAGTGTTATACACTTTCTCCAAGAAAATATGACACAGACAACTTTTTAATATGCTTTGAAAACCTCTAGAAATCATTTGTAAAGTTGCAATTTTTTTGCCCATTTCATATAATCAAAAAACCACATACCAGCTTGCAGTACAAGAGTTTAAGCTCTTGAAGCTGCAGCGACCTCTCAATCAAGGCAATTAGACTGTGGCTACTCACAGTTGGCCACCGTGTCACATCTAGCTTCTATAACAGACAAGGGTGTAAAGCCAACTCAAGGGTCAACAAAGCCCATAGTCACATGCACTACGGAAGTCGAAAGAAAGTAAGTAGATCCGCTTTACAACCTAAGAAGTGCCGTTTTTAATTTGTTTGGAAATATTTTGTGCAACTTTGAAAAGCATCACTAAACCAATTCTCCATTAAAATCAAGACCTACCCAATAGACTTACCTTGTTGTTCACTTTTCAAATTTTCTAATCTACATCTCTCTTTGAAAACAATTAACATCCACTATGCAATAGATAGTTTCAAAATATTAAGTGCATTCTATTAAATGGATTTTGTTTGTACAACTCATTCATATATATGAACATATATGTATATGTATAGATTGAGATGTTTTTTGTATTACTTGTCATTGGCTTGCAATGATTGTAACACTTTTGCAATATATTTGCATTAGAAACATCTTTTCTACAATACTCTTGGACACCCTCATGGATTAACATCACTTCATGTCTTACTAGTAGCAGTTTTTAAATTTGATTCGTGTCTTACTAGTAGCAGTTTTGGAATCTACTTAACCTTTAAAGTACGTGATAATTGTGCACAGAATTAAGTGGGTATAGTTGCGTAAGTCTACATAAGCCCTATACATTGGATCAATGAACTAGACTTAGCAATTAATGCTTTCCTTAAAAAAGATAATGGTCAAAATCTGCGCATGGCATGTGGATCGATTGGCTATAGTAATTTCATATAACAAGTTTGAAGAATCAAAAAATTTACATAGAAAATATCATAGTTCATTTGTGGCAAATGCTACAATGTTTATTTCCATTTTACAATAATAACAAAAGCTATCACTCAATTCGGAATTGCGTGAATTTTCATGGCGCAAACTGACATGAAGAAGTCACACTATTGAAGAAAAACTAAAATCAACAAACTGCAAATTGTTTGTTGCCTGAATTAGTATAATTAACATCATACAAGATGTGAAAAATTTCATAATAGCATATATGAATCAACAAATAAACAAGTATTTAACTGAATTCTGACGTATTTTCACACAAATTCTATTACAAAAATCCATGAGGCTGAATCCTACTATGAAGTGAAATAATTAGTATACATCCCAAGACGTGTAACAAATTAGGGATTTGGGACTTATGAAAATGAGAGGGGTGCTGCACCTGTAAAGTTGTGCATTCGCTCACAAAAAGTTTAAGGCCCTCCCTAATCATATTGCTGCGTCCATTGAAAGAAAGATTCTCCAGATTTTGCAAAAGGCCAAGGAAGGCCAATCCTTTGTCTGAAACCTATTTTAGAAACAGAAACACAATCAGTCTTACAACACAAAACACAAAACAAGTCAAGAACAAATTTTTGTGCACCAGCATCTGAAACAAGCCAATGCCAAACTACAAATAGAGTATCCCTTCTAAAAGCTATCAATCAATTTTAGTGACTTCCAAAACATACTTCTTATGATAAAAAATAAAAATAAAAACATAACTTTATTTGCAACTCCTATCACTATATTTTGACCAACTTCCCAAAGACATCCTAGAGAGCGTATTTCAACTTGGATAGATAAGGAAGCAGTTCATTTGGGCACAATGGGCATTCATTTTTGGACTATTAATTCCAAAAGGAGATTTTCTGGCCACTTTGAGTAAAACCTGAATCTTAGTCTAGAAATGACCGTATGTGCCAATACAACATACCACATTCCAATTCCAAAATGAAGGATATTAAAATTCATGACCAAGGCACAGGCAACACAAACTACCCCGGTATCCAAAAAGTCAATAGTGCAAAGCTGCAAGCAGCCGGTTGCAACATTCTGAATGCCAACATCACCGATACGGGAATAGGACCTTAGCTCTAAAGATTGAAGCTCTTTACATTTGCTCAAAGCCGACAAGCCCACATCTGTGACATATTTGCATCCGTTGAGCTTCAGCTTCTGCAAATGCTGGAGCTCACTCAGGCAATCACTTCCTTGTCTCTCACTTGCTCACAATAGAACACGTCCACCTCTTGGAGAGACGTGCATTCTACTAGACTCCTCACTCCTTTAGTTCCAAACCCCGTCGCCCCGGTGAGCATGATAGACAGGAGCCGTTGGCTTGTGAACTTGGTCACGGTCGCCAAGCACACGTCCTTCACTTCCACGCACAAGGACAGATCCAAATGCTCCACGTGGTGGTAGCGTTGCAGCACGGGCTCCAGAATCTCAGCTCGTATCAAACCAACGTACTTCCGACTCACGGCCTCCAAGTCCCGGAACTTCTTGCACACCACGTACTATGACTGCCGATCCCACTAGGCCTTCAAGTTCTCCAACACCGCCAGCAACGTTGTTGGGTTGAGAAGAGCGCGCCTTGGGAACACGCAAGGTGTCTTGCTGCAATCGTGCGTTGCCGACTAAAATCGTCGTCAATCTTGATCTTCTCTTCAAATCTTCAGTCTTCAGTCTTCCATTGGCCTATCCTATGGCTGGCTCTAAGAGTATAAGGGTCAAGGTAGGGATAAGAGTCCACTGGATACGGGACGAGTAGATCGGGACAGCAAACACAAGCTGCCGTCCGTATGACGGGATCTTAAAATCAAATTCACGATTTGCTGGCCAAAACTCCAAATCGTGAGAATAGAGCAAGTCTCGACCATGTAGGTGATTAATCCTACTTCGTCACTACGACAATAAATAGGGTTAAGTTTGGTTTAATCCAAACTGCCCGCAATAAGGTTTATAAAACAGAATGGAAATAAATTGACAAACGAGCCTCCAAAACCGGTTAAGAATAGCAAAGCCACATCCCACACATACATAAAAAATAAACCCAAAACATTCCTCTTGAAATCTTCATATCTTCAGATCTTCAAATCTTCATGTCTTCAAGTCTTCATGTCTTCATGTCTTCAAGTCTTCATGTCTTCAAGTCTTCAAGTCTTCATGTCTTCAAATCTTCAAGTCTTCATGTTTTAATAAAAACAATGAAGATAATCACAAATAACAAGTCCTAGAAAAGCTGCGACTTTCTATCTAGTGCCACAGATAGCTCAAGGATCCAAATGCTAAGTGTAATAGTAATTTGAAAAACTCTTTTAACTTTTTAACATCTCTTCAAATTTCAACTCAATCTAAGCTACTTTCCAAAAGTTATGCGGGTTCAAAGTAAAGGCTCTTCTTCCTCCTTACAAACTAAACACTGCCTCTATAAACTTTTATAACTTTTGTTCTATATGTCACTCATAGAAATGTGATATCAATTTAAAAAGATGATATCATTGGCTATAATCCATAAAATTTTCACTTCAAAATAAAACTTTGTCCGAAAGCTCTAGTCAATCAAAGTGTGGGTCTCAATTCTTTAGAGAGCACCCAAACCCCCAACTTTTACCCACTATAACTTCTTCAATAAAACTCCAAATGAAATGATTGAAGACAATTCAAAAATCTATGACAACAAACTATCACTCCTAAAAATCTGAAAAGAAAATTTTATATTGTCCAAAAGTTGTAGCTCTTCAAAGTTTCGGCTTTCTCATAACAAAAGGGCAGCCACCTCCAAACCTTCACACTTCCATAACTTTCTCGTTCAAGTTTCAAATCTCAAGTTTAAGGACTTTCTAAAAAGCCAAGACTAAGATAAACACTCCCTTCAAATTTTGTTGCAAAATGATACACAAATCATAAGTTATGGCTTGTCAAAGTCTCAGCCTTTCTTCATAGTTTGGCTTTTTGACTCCAAAGTTCAAACACTCATAACTTTTGCATCACAACTTCAAATCAAATTTGCAAATTCATTTTGAAAAGGTAATCACACAAGGAACAATCTCCTCAAATTTCATTTCAAAATCATGTATACACAAAAAAATCTCTCACATCAAAGTTTCGGGATTTTCTCCTTCTTCTCATCAATACTCATATACTAACTTCTAACTACTAAAGGATCTTTCCTCCATAATTTCGACCCTATCTAAGGTAGGGAGGTGGGGCACATCAGCTCATGCTCTTTCCTATCCTAATTCCACCATAAATGCCAAACCCTTTTTCCTTTCACACCTTTCCCATTAATTTCTAAATCCTTAGTATTTTTATTCAAACAAAGGCAAAATATATGAGTCTTCCAAAACATCTAGATAAACATATAAAAATGATTAAATTACAAAATAAACACCATCGTAAAGTGGCCACGTGCCCTTGCGAGCATATAATAGCGTCAAATGTTTGTCTTCAGTCGCCAAGTCGTGAACTTGGTTGGTTGGAGAAGCAGTCGTCTCTGGCCGCCCGCCGGTCCGGGTTTGCATCCCATCGAACTCGTCGAGCGGTGATGGCAGCTCACGGCTTGGCAGCTAGTGAGGCAAGAAATTGGCCCAGCCAACCCGCTACCTACAGCCCCTGAGCTGTACATGTGAAGGGACGGCGCAGCGAACTGGAATCTATGGCTGCTGCGCTGTCACCAAACCATGATCTTCACCACGACCACCCCTTTTGCCTCAACTGTTGATTTATTGAAATCAATACAAACATAAATAAATAACAAGTATCTACATGATGGAGATATCTCCATCATGACAACGTCTCATTAGGAAGAGTCAATATCAGTGCTCCGGACTCCTGCTCTTTTGTCATGGCTGGAGAGTTTTCCTATATAAAACCCTACCGCCACAACACAACATGAATACCGAATGCAAACCTCCTAATCCAAGCTTAACCTCTGAAGGGCCATTGGGCTCTGGAGCTACGGTACCAAATACAATCGTAACTAATATTTAGAAATTTGAATTAGTTAGAATTTAAGTGTTACAACCATACATATTAAAATGTTGTATGATGGTGGGTGCATAAAAAAATTTGGAAAGCCTTCAGAACAGTTCAAATATGTTTGACCGTACATACGAGCGCAAAGGGCTTTCGGGCCGTTCATTGCCCTATCACTACTATGGCCTCTCAAACAACTAGCATGTTTCCAAATTCTAACCCTATGTCCAACTACTATAAAAAGAAAAGGAAAAATTCTAA
Organism: Ulota crispa; assembly: GCA_963920765.1. Lineage (NCBI taxonomy): Eukaryota > Viridiplantae > Streptophyta > Bryopsida > Orthotrichales > Orthotrichaceae > Ulota > Ulota crispa. The sequence goes on along the minus strand of OY987244.1, from coordinate 12,497,168 downwards.
ATTTAAACCATTTGCGGGAACTAGTCTAGCGGTAAAATGCTCAACCAATGTAAGAATGGGCACATCAAAATGCACAACTTCATGCTGATCAGTTCTCAGTAATTATAACACTCGTTAGGCAAGACACTGGTAACAACAACTTTGAAATAAGAAATAACAGGTTTCATACAATTTCTATTCAACAAACTTCATCGAAGTATGTTGAACAGAAATTCCTACTCTAGGGGGCAGAATTTTTAACTTTAATATACACTAATAATGCCAATGAACAATACACGGCAGGTTGTGTCCAACTAATTATGAAACAAATGGAAATGGCTTCTCTAAAACTCACTAACCTTATATTTAACTAACAATTAACTTACTCCATTCTTAGTGAAACACACCTGAATCAGTGTTTTTGTTTGGGGCTATAAATTGCGAGAAAGCTATTTTTTTTTTAAAAGCATGAAATTAGCACTAGAACCATTGAAAACATTAAGTGTAATTTGCCAAAATTCACCAATGAAGGGACTGCTTTTGTCCCCCTTTTCCCACATGTCATGCCACAATCATTTGCTTTAGATGTCTTTTTGCACTAAAAAGGTGGAAATCACCTGTGAATTTCACCAAAAAGTAAATGAAAGAAGCCAAATTTGCACCCAAAAAAAAGACAAATGCCAAACTAGCACCAAACACAAAATTCCAATTTAAACACTGACCTGAATACAATATCGCTCCATCAGTTGATCAAAAAACCGAACCAGCGATCAAACCTCGAGTTCTCTGCCAGCTATCCATGGAACTTGACCTCAGTTGTGGTCTTCTGGACTCCAGAGCAGGCAATCTATGGCCGATGTTAAGCTTATTGGAATCCTTCCAAACAAAAACGGGGAGAAAAAGATCACATATAATTAACTTAGGCCAATACTATACAGACCGGCACCACGCAAGCTCCTTGCATGCATTAAAAATGTGCGAAGAAGAAATTGGTACATCAACTTCACCTCCCTCACCACTCGTTGACACCAGGCATGCAACGTCGGTATAATTAACCCTTAAAGGACGGATGGATCACCATGGCTTGCCTTGCTTATAGCATTCTATAGAAAAGTTGGAAAAGCCAATAGTGCATGCTGTCCTCATGAAAATTGCAAGAAGGGCAGCTTGGGAGCTAATACCATGAATCACAATTTGGGTTTTAAAACAAAATGAATGTATCTCAAGAGGTAATATTTTGCCTTTCATGATGCACTACGCATTTATGATCACTTCTAAAAAAATCAAATCAAAACCAATCTTTTTTTGGGATACATAGTTGTTTTTTTTAGGCAAAGGACGTTTTTCATCTATGCCGACGTTTAGGGGTTAATGGACAAAATACCTCATCGCCAAACATTAGAGTTTCTCCATGCAGCCCACAAAGTAACACCGGCCAGCAGGGTCTGGCTAGGGTTTCCTTTGTTTTGGTCATGGTACGATAAGTTAGGAGGCTCGAAAAGCAACCCTATTAAGGGCTGATCTATTTTTTGTGGTGTTCCCGCAACAAGAAGATTTTTGTGTAGTTTTCAGACAAAGAGAAATGGATGCTAAATGTAACCCAATTCTTTTCATATTTTTTGAGGCATTATTGAATTGTTGATGAATTTTCAAAGTTTTATGTAGTAGGTATCTATTTATGATTCTAGATCTCCCATAAACCATCCTCCTGTATTTTTTAAAGAGATTAGGTGAAATCAAGGAATGTGATTGGCTCTTGCAATAAAAGACAATTTTCCTTTTAAGACTAAGGAGGTTCTATTCAAGAACCACATCTTATCCATTTTTGGGCTACCTATGGGGCTCATTATCTGACAAAGGTCGCTTTTCAAGCCTCCTACCTTAGCCCCTAAAGGCCCATTGTCCCCTCTAGGCACAAATGGGATTTTGGGCTGGTACCTATGGCTAAACTACTTTGTGTGATTTTCTGAAACTTTTATTGAAGATGGGAAATTATAAGATCTGCGTGGGAATCTAATTTTTCCTTCATTCTGACAATTATTGAAGAAGTTATGCATGAATGACTGAAAAACAGGGGAGAACTGGGCCGCAAAAAAAAAATTGCAACTTTTTTAAATAAAATTTTGAAATTGGTTCTTTAAATTTTTATGTATTTGGGAAGCTTTGAATCATTCAATTCTGATAGATGAGATGAAAGTTATGAGAAGTTTTAGTTTGTGGGTAGGTATGGGACTCCCAAACCTCCATTCCTTTTCCCCCTTGTAAAACTTGTTGCTTTACTTTTTTGAGCTCTTTGTGTATTTTTTTTTTTACTTTTTTTTTGCAAGTTGTAGTAGATTAAGATTCCTTGGTTTTCACCATTTGGATCAAAGTAATTTGGGTTTTTGAATTTACATAAATCCTCCAATTTTGCTTAGTGTATATGCAAATTTCATGAACTTACGGCATTGCAAGATTTTACAAAGTATGATCCACACCTCCGTTTCATTTGAAAATTCTCCCTCATTTACCTAACTTGGTCTTCTACATGGGAAAAATAAACCTCAACTTTGCATAGAGCAATTTTTTTGATATAAGAGTTGTTAAAGGCTTCTAAAATTTCCGAGCAGCAGGGGAAAAAACTTTTGTTTTCACTTTAGATGTGAATATCTCACTCCTCTACAACTAGAATGAGCTAGTTTTTTTTCCCACAAGTACCTCTCATAGTCTAGGGCAAGATCTCTTGGTTGGATTTCCAAAGAAAATAAAAAATAAAACATTTCTCCTCACTCCTCCAAAAGTGGCACTTTTGAGTGATTTTCACACAAAAAAAAGGCTTGGGCCTTTAGGGGTTAGAGAGACCTGTACCCCAAAATGCATGATGGTAAGGGAAATTTGGCTTAAATTGGTAAGGATGAATGATGTGTTAAAGTTCATCCAAATTTTGGCTTAAATTGGTAACAATGATTGATGTATTTGAGTTCATCCACAATTTTACTAAAATTGGTAAGAATGAACGATGTGTTTGAGTTCATTCAAAATTTTACCAATATAAGCTACTTTCACTCAAAATCTAGAAAATTGGGTTTTTGTTCAAGGAGGGATTTGGCAATTTTATCCGCTTTTTGACTCAATTTTTTTTACTGTAACAAGTTGAGGTAAGATTTAGGCAAAAATTTGTCAAAAAGAAGAAACCTAAGTTGGGCACTAAACAACTTCTCCATTTGACACCAGCAATGCCATGTGGAGAAGCAACACTCAACCATGGTATTTTCTTCTTTGAGGAGGGAAATGTTGGGACTAACCTCACAACAAGGAAACTATGGTCAAATCCACAAAAAGTTAACAAAGATTGTGATGTAATCAATAGTATCCTGTAGATTAGGTCACAATCTTTGTTAACTTTTTGTAGATTTGACCATGGTTTCAGCGAAGGCCTTCAATTTGAAAAAAAATTACATGGCACTCAATGATTAATTGTACTAACATTTAACCCCTAAAGGAATGTTGTCCCTTCGGGGGACAGGTGGGAGTTTGCGCATGTACCTTGGGATAAATTACTTTGTGTGATTTTCTGAAACTTTTATTGAAGGTGGGGAATTCAAAGATCTACGTGGGCATCTAATTTTTCCTCATTCTGATAATTATTGAAGAAGTCATGCAAGAATTTCTGAAAATTTGTTGAGGACTGCCCGCTTGGGCAGCCCAAAAACTTCTTTAAATTTATTTAATTTTTAATTTAAAATTTGAAATTGGTTCTGTAGAATTTTTCTTATAGGTGAGAAGCTTTGAATCATTCAATTTCAATCAATGAGATCAAAGTTATAAGGAGTTTTTGTTTGCGGGCAAGTTATGGATTCTCTACTCTAAAATAAACTTTGAAGTCCTTTATTTTACTCAATTTTCATTATTTTGGAATAAATTTAAACAAAAGGAAGTAGATTGTTCATCACAACATTTTGACCATTAGGATTTGCAATTTTCATTTTAATGATTAAATTCTTAACAATTTATTGATTTGGCTCATTCTCTACTTCTTTTTACTTACTAATTTTTCCCATGTATCGTGTAGTTCCAATTGATTTGAAAATTCTCCCACACATACCTAACTTGATCTCCTACATGGAAAAAAAAAAGCACAACTTTGGATAGAGCAACTTTTTTGTTATAAAAGTGGTCAAAGGCTTCTAAAAATTTGGGGCAGCATGAAAAAAACTTTTCTTTTCATTTTAGATGTAATATCTCACTCATCTCCTTTTGGAAAGAGCTCATTTTTTTCCCACAAGTACCTAATCCTCTATAGGACAAGATCCTACGGTTGGATTTCCCAAATTTTTTTAAAAAAAACTACCTTCTTACTAATCCCCCAAAAGTGGCAGTTTTGAGTGATTTTCACTGAAAAAATGGCTCAATCCTTTAGGGGTAAATAAAAAGGTGTTGTGTGACATGTCACCATCTTGTTGTAGCAAAGGGAGTTCAAAAGAAGGAGGAGAGTTTTAGAAAAATTGCAACAAGCCATGGCTATCTTAGGTTTTTGAACTAAATAGCAATGTCAGACTCCATCCAAAGCAAGCCGCACAAGCCACACTTTGCCTCCCCCAAATAAGCCTAGGTCTTTCTAGTTTTTTACTTGGGCCCTGCACAATCAAGCAAAAACATGTGTTCTCAACCTTACAAAGTAGGTGAATAAACTAAGGTATATTAATTCATAGAAAAGACAAAGAACAAATATCTATGTAATATATAAATGACTTAATAGAAATATGAAGAATAATACAAAGTAGCAATAGGATCCAAGAAAGCAATGTAAAGTAGGGGTACCTCATGTGGACAACATAGCCTCAAGAGTTTATTTAGCTTAATTGATCAATATCCTACATTCTTTTGGACCAACTAGTTTTGTATGGTATATTTTTGGCTAAGCCGCTAGAAAGAAAGAATATTCTATCTTTTATTTTATATTATTATTTTTTTTTAATTTTTAAATATAATTTGAGTATTCTCAAAATGAACTACCTTGTATTAGTTTGTGACTTTGTGCCTCAATGAATGAAACATGAATTTTTAGAGTTCACATATATATGCCTACTATGGGCTGGAATGAAGTTTAAGAAATATTCACTTTAATCCTCAAAAGGAAGCCTATACCTAATATCCTTGGACCCCTTTAAAATAAACATGTACTAATGAAATTTTTTTTAAACACGAACTTATCTAAAGTTCATGCTTATAAAAATTTGTTTTAATACTAATGAATAGAGATTTCTAAAAACATAATATCAAATAAATAAATAAAAGTCATAATACTAAACACTTTAAGAAAAAAATCTAAACATGTAATTATGTAGTTGGAAAAAAAAAAAAAAAAAAAAAAAAAAAAAAAAAAAAAAAAAACTAAAAGACTTAATATTGAACCCTCAAATATTTATGGGGACGCTTTGGAACCAATTGTTCACAATGCTCACACCATAAATAAAAGATATTTAAATAAGAGATTTCTAAACACATAATAATAAAGTTTTAAAAAATAAAAAAATAAATTGATACTAAACCTTCAAGTATATACATAGGGACACTTTGGAACCAATTGTTCACAATGCACATAACATATCTATACTACTAAGTGGGAGCCTAACCCTCACTGACTTTGTGCCCTTTTTCAGAACCTTCTAGAACTTTTTAGAGTAAGTTGAAGCAATAAAAAAGCCCTAAATACAAAACACCAAGCACCCTCTAATCATGTCCTCCAAAACCTTCTAGAACTTCTTGGTGGAAGTTGAAATAAAAAAAGATGCACCAAATATAAAACACCAAATGCCCTCCAACCATGTGCCAAAAAATCAACAAAAGATCAACTGCCTCCTAACAAAATACTTAAGAATAGCATTGTGATGAAGGCAATCACTATTTTTGGTTTCAAAAAAGGACCAAAATTACAATGCATCAAGGTTAGATTTTGAACCAACTATGAGATTTTGATTTTCTATGAAGTACATGATGATTATATTCTAGACCAATTGATTTGGAAGATATTGATTTTTTTGTAAAATTGAATGTTGCATTACCCATATATGTCCAACTCATGCAAAACGTGTGCCTGTATACTAGTACTCTTGAAGAGAGAAGTATAAACACATCTATATAATATCAGAATATCACGCGGTCAAATTCGACGATTCCATAGGGGAGGAGGACAATTTTGCAAAGTCCATCTTTAGTTCCACCTAAAAAATAGAGTAGAGTACAAGTTTAACAAAGTTATAATGGTATAAAGTAAAATCACCTACAATTCTTTATTGGATGTTAACAACATGTCACAGGCAGTTGCACTGTCACTCACAATTGCACCACAACTTTTTCTCAGCAAAAAAAAAACACGGGGATAGGGAGCACGGGGATAGAAGGCACAAAAATAATATTGCTATTACAACAATTTGTAAGTGCAAGGATATTTTTGTTAAATCCATTGGTACAATGGGTGCGTAAACTTGTAAGAAATAAAAGAATGTATATTAAAATATGAGTTTACATAATAATTTGATTAGAAATAAAAATATTTTTTTATAAATAAGAACTAGTCTATGTAGTAGATATAATTATAAGACTTTTAAGTTTATACAATAATTTATAAGAAATCAAGATCAAAAATTCCATAAATATTATTATGTACATGTTTATGTACTAGATTTCCGTTATTATGTATAAATGTATAATAATATTAAATAAAGTGTTACGTTAAAAATGTAGTTCGAACAAAGAAAAATGAAAATAAAAATAGAGTTCAAGTTCAATTAAATCGAGCTAAAGTAAAGAAAAATAAAAACACGGTTCAAATTTAACTAAACTAAGTTTATATAAAGTAAAATACATAAATAAAAAGAGTTCAAGTTTAAGTAAAGCTGGCTTGACTAAAGTAAGCTAAAAATAGAAAAGAGGTTAATTTTAATTAAAGAAAATTTGAATAAAGTTCATAAAAAAGGAAAAATAGTCTTTGAGTTTAATTAAACCGTGTGGAAGAACACATTCAAAGCCTCTTGTAACCGGTTTTTCTTCTTTTTCATTGGACCCCCAATTGCATTATTTTGCTATGGATTTTCTCTTAATTACACTTCTCTGTATCAAATATTTATTGCGAGGAACATCTTGCAAATAATTAGGAATTAAAAAGAGTTGGCTTTAACCCCTAAAAGACCAAGCCCATTTTTCTGTGAAAATTACTGAAAATTGTCACTTTTGTGGGAATGAGTATAAAAGTTGGAAAAAAAGTTTTTTGAAAATTCAACTGGAGGATCTTACCCTATACTATGGGAGGTACTTGTGGAAAAAATCAGCTCATTCTAGATGTAAAAGAGTGAGATATTGACATCTGAAGTGAAACAAAAAGTGTTTTTCCCTACTGCTTGGAAATTTTAGAAGCCTTTGATCACTCCAATATCAAAAAAATTGTTCTACACAAAGTTGAGGTTTATTTTTTTCTTGTAGAAGACCAAGTTAGGTATGTGTGGGAGAATTTTCAAATGAATTGGAGGTGTGTATCATACTTTGTAAAATCTTGCAATGCCGTAAGGACATGAAATTTGCATATGCACTAGGCAAGATTTGGAGGATTTATAGAAAATTGAGAAATATAAATTACTCTAATCCAAATGTGTAAATCAAGAAATCTTAGTCTACTAAAATTGGAAAAAAGAAAAGTAAAAAAAAATTAAATCATCAAATTTTACAAGGGGCAAAAGGAATGAAGGTTTGAGAGTCCCATACCTACCTGCAAACTAAAACTTCTCACTCATCAATCAAAATTGAATTATTCAAAGCTTTCCACATATGTAAAAATTTAAAGAATCAATTTCAGATTTTTATTTATTTTAAATACAAATTTTAAAGAAGTTTTTTGGGATGCCCAGATTGCTCGCCCTCCCCCGTTTTTCAGAAATTCATGCATAACTTCTTCAATAAATGTCAGAATGAAGAAAAAGTTAGATGTGCACATACATTTTTGAATTCCCCACCAACCTCAAAAATTCAAAAATTTATAAAAACTGGTTTAATCATAGGTGCATGCCCGAGGTCCATTTGTCCTCCAAGGAGACGGTTGGTCCTTTAGGGGTTAAACAAAGTAATACAAACATATGGACATAGTTCAAGTTTAAGTAAAGTTTAAACAAAGTAAAACACACACAAAAATAGAGTTCAAGTTTAAATGAAGTAAAACAGATATAATGATAAATATTGAGTTTAACCCCTAAAGCACCGAACACCTTTTTTTGGCAGCATAATAATTTTGGACAGCTCACTATCACTGGGATTTTCATCTTTTTCTTTGAAATTTTCACACATGATGTGTCCAAGGAGTAGCTTTAAGGCCCAACAAATTTCATAACTTTTAACTTCATGGTTCAAAAGTTATTGCATTATATGTAGTTTTCTTTGCTTGGTAGGGAGTCAAAAAACTTCTTTAGAAATTATATTTTTTGAATTTTGTTTTTCCCCATTGGTTCTTTAGATTTATGTATACTTGGGGAGCTTTGAATTTTTCCATTTTGATCAATGAGATGAAAGTTATGAGGAGATTTTGTTTACAAGCAGTTATAGATTTTCTACTCTAAAATAAACTTTAATGTCCGTTAACTTACTCATATTTAATGTTTTAGAAAAAGAAAACCAAAAAATGTAGATTTTTTATCAAAACATTATAACCATTGGGATTGGAATTTTTCATTTTCATATTTAGGTTCTTAACAATTTAGTGATTTGAATCATTCTCTACTTCTTTTTACTTAGTACTGTTTTTCAGTGTGTTTGACAATTCCAAATGATTTGAAAAGTTTCAAGTGTTTAGTGAACTTGCTTGGAAGAACAAATCCAAAAAACCACAATCATTTTGGAATTTTTTTCATACAAATATGACCTTCCGAAGTGCAGCTGCCTGGATTTTTGCATAGACCAAGAAAGGCTTTTTGTTAATTCAAACTCAAATATCTAACAATCCTCATGGTGAAACTCTTGGGTTTTTTATCACATCTTTTGATACTAGTGTACTACAAGATCTTGTGGGTACATTTATCAAAAAAAGTTTTTTTTTAAAATTTGGTACTCATACTAGAAATGACAGTTTTGGAGCGGTTTTGGTGAAAAATTGAGCTTAGTGCTTTAGGGGATAGTATAGACAAAGTAAAGGAAAAATAAAGTATTAGTTTGGTAACCAAAGTGGATTAACTAAAGTAAAATTTTGACAAAAGTAAAGATCCTTATTTATAAAGGGTTCTTTTATAAATTTAAAAATAAATAATTCTAAAGTAAAAGGTTTTCATAGTATAAAAGAGCAAGAAAGAGTAATAAAATATATAATTTGAATAAATTTCTTTGATTATATGTTTCCATTGTTTATTTTTGTATACAGTCAGTAAGTTTCAATTTCATTTATTGCTTCTTGGCTTCTATAAATCTAAAAATAATTCAAATGACAAAAGGTAGAGGGAAAGGAAATGTGGATAGAAAATAGAGAAACTAAACAAATCATAGATTCAGCTAATATAAATGATTATAGGGTCATTGAACAATATTGTAATTTGGACGGTGCATTAGAAAGGAAATTTCTAGAAAACATTCCACATGATTATTTGGTCCTACATAAGAACAAAATCATTGTCCAAGATAAGAGTAGTAAAGAAATAGTGCTAGTTGTCTCTTTTCAAAAATTCAAAGACATGGTATCTGGAGAATATGAAAATTTTAATAAATTAACAATGGCTTTGTCAAAATTGAAGAGAGGAAATTCTGGTTACAAAAAAATTAATCGCACAATGGTTAGTGGAAAGATGTTTGGGTTAGGGTGGAGAGGTGCCAACGATGAAGGATACACATTGGGTCACTACGTTATGAGACAAGGTGTAAAAAAGGTAGATGCTTCTATATAGGAATGAGAAAAAGAGCAAGCGCATTTGGTCAAGTGGATTGCGGATTTCTATGAATCCAAATATTTGGCATTAGGACCATCTTTTAATGTGAAAACTGTTACCGAGGTATTAGAAGCAGGTTTTCCATTGTTAAGCCAAACGAAGTTCGTGGATCTACATCAAAACACCATCGGATTTTGTAGTAACCTAAAGTATACACTTGATGATTTTAGTAAAACTTTTCATAAGGATTGGGATCATGGTTCTTATTCTTATGGAATTTTGGTTACCTATGGCAACAAGTAATGGAGGATTAGCTAAAGCAAACGATGGGTCTATATGTGATGGAGGACATTTTATTGTTCCGAGTTACAAATTATATGTTGATTTTGGAAAATGTGATGGCGTAGTCAAAATAATTTGGCAAGGAAAGTCGGACTTCCATGCCACCTCACATTCAAGAACAACAAAAAGGTTTACTTGTGTTGGAACCTCCGCGCAAATATCCAAATGTTTGGTGGACAAAATATGATCATTAACTACCTGTCAAAGAGTTGGAGAATATATCAATCCCATTGTACGTGGAGTTCAAGAAATCGTGGAGCAGAATAAGCAAAAATTAAAAAATTGCAAATGATAAATGGCTTTGGTTTTATATATATATAGATATATATGTAGATATATATATATATATATATAGATATGTATATATATAGATATATGTATCTATATATATACATACATATACATATTGCGCTTAGAGGAACTTGCTTTACAATGGTACCTTTAGTTTTATCTTGGACCATTATATGTACTTTTTAATTTTTTTAATGTGAAAAAGAAATTGAAGATATTAATTGGTGTAGCATCTTTTATACTTGATGGGATATAACGCAAAGAAGTTTAGATGGACTCATAATGGTCATAACAAATTTTTGGTACCTATATTTTGACAAATTATGTAAGGTTCAATAGTTTGTTTCCTTTTATTTGAAATTTCATGCATATTTTAATGATTCATTTGATATATATGAAGTTGTATTTTGTGTGTTTGTTATTGAAAATTTCATATCAAAACTTTCATTTGTTTTTTTCAAACTTAGAGAAAAATGAAAATATTCTTAATTTATATAGGCTTAGTCAAGAGTGTACTTTAGACAACCCCGTTGGCCCACAAGAAAGTAGGATTCATATCCAAACAATGGCAAAGTCAGTTTTTTGGATCACCGCAGGTTTAGATATAATGACAAAATTAGGCCGAGCACCTTAAATTTTGGTTTTAGTTGTCCTTTTATTTAGTACCTTAAGATGCTAAAGCAATGAACGACGATGCCGCGTTCATTTTCCCAAATAATTCTTCCAACTAATTATTTAATTAAGGTAAAAATACACAAAACTACCAGAATGTATCTATGAAAAACCAATTGGAAAAAGAGGAATGCCAATATTCGTTGGATTATTGCAAATTATGTAAAGGAAGCACATATTTCCTTTGCTTAGAGAGCCAAGGCTATGTTGAAGTTGGACCAGCCTACAAGTTCAAAACAAAGAAGAGTTTTACCAACTTTGGTAACTTTGCACTCAGGATCTTGATCATGCATTTGGCAGCTGTACAATTGAAAAGACATTTTTCAATAGAAGTCACAGGCTTGAAAGACTAAAACAAAATGGTGTATGATACAAACATGACAAAAAATACTTCTTTATTTTTTAAATATGATTCAAAATAACCTGTTGCGATGAAACTTGATCTACTGCAAACCGCACTTGGCCGAGTCCAAAATAGCATCTCTTTAGATCATCATGTAAGCACTTATTCACAAAAACTATGCACAGAATTAGTAAGCTACATATGCAAAAAATCAAAGTCCATGCTACCATGGCTAAACTTTGCTTGGAAATGCGTCAACCTACATTAGAATTGCAAGTCAATGAAATCAAAGTTGAAGGGTTTAAAGAACTTAAGGACTTGACAAAGGTTGTGCTTAGGTCTTTTGATTTGAGGCACCAAAATTTTGCTTTGAGTTGGTGAAGATAAATGACAAAAAGGTTGAGGGTTTACATATTACAAATTAAAAGAGTAAGATATAAGAACTTGAAAGTAACTAGATTATGCATTGTTTTTCTAGCTTCATTAAGATCCAATGTTATTATGCAATCTTAAGCTTCTAATGATCAAAATTGACCAAAACAAATTGCCACTTTAATAAGTTCAAATTGTATACCACAAAGTATCCCAAAATTTGGTTTTTTTGTGTGGGGGAGAATGTAGGTCTTGCAAAATTACACAAATCTGCCTTCAACTTTGGTGCAATCCAATACATTATACATAAGTTTTAAAAGTATTGTATGAAATTTGATACAACTTGAAGTTTTAGTTAGTTTTTTAAAATGTGGAGGTTTATTATTGAAAAGCAAAAATATATGTTACACGCTGTTTTAATATTTTTTCAAACAAATTGCAAAAAGTAGCCAAGATAAAAATCAAAAATAAATTTGGTGCATCATGTTTCAAAATGGTAATGGAAAAAAATGTATAATATTGTGAAAAAATGATTAAAATGGATTTGAAAGCACAAATGCATCTCAATATTGGCCCAAAATATTTACACCTATGATTGAATGAAAAAAAATGTTGAATAAAGAATTTGTTGAGTATAATTTGTTTTCTTTGCTACACGCAAAGCTCATTATATTTTCATATTCATTCTTTTCAATGCTTCCACTTATAATTGTAAACATCTTTTCATATCTTTTCACTCTAAAAATGTATCCAAAATAACCTCTTAAGTCTCTTGAGTTTTTGTAAGAAGAAGAAATACATGTATTCACACGCACACACATGTATGTACAACAATTGATGAAATAATCTGTGATGTTTTTTAATGCCTCCTTTTTTAAATTCATAAACAAGATTAAAAACTTTTATGATTGACTGACCAACTTGTTTTTATGACCAATTTTTGTTTTCAATTTCAAAGTGACCAGTTTTTTTTATTAATTTCAAAAATCCGTAACAATTAATGCATTTGATTGATATATGTTTGAATTAAGTTAAATACTGCATATTGATTAGTAATAAGTTTTGTAAACATTTTTTTAATAAAACTTCTAGCATTGGTTTCTATATTGGTTATTAAATTTCAAAGATTGTAAACTTTCTTGTTTTTGAAATAAATGATTCAAATTCAATACAACACAATCAAATTGGAATTGTTTGATAAATTATTTAAATTACCATAACAATGATCTTTGATCAACATGTTTTTTGGTGCAAATTTTCAAAGAAATATTTGACTTGATTTTATTATGAAAGGTAAACATGTAAAAATCGAAGGACCCAATGATTGGATGCTGCATCAATCAAAACCAATTTGTTGGATTGGTGGTGCAACTTTTGGCAAAAAATCAAAAACATTTAAAAATTCTAATAATTCCAAATATGACAATGAAATGAATGCAAAGAATGATGAAAAATCAATAATAGTTAATACATCTACCCCAATGAACTATCAGCATAAGCCTACTCCATTTTTTAATCCTCAACATGATAATCAAGTTTATAAAAACTTTGAGAAAAATCCAATGATTAAGACAATTTTGAACAAAGATTCAATAAGTACAAAGGTACAACCCCCATCATTCATAAATCCAAACGTGTTCACTATGCATCATCAAAATAAACCTACACAACTATTCAAAGATCCTTCTTGTAATATAAATTCAAGTTTTTTGAAAGGACATTTATTTTTAAAAATGGATGGTACAAAGACTAATGGATTAGACAAAGAAGACTCTAGAGAGATGTTTTCATTTGATTTGGTAAAAAAATTACAAATGCGCCTATGTACTTTCACTCAAAAACTTGCATAAATTATGTAAATTTTAATTGATATGCATATTGCAAATCCTCATCTTCAAAAAAATTCTTTGTGCATTTTATTTTGTGATGAAAATTATGTGCATATTACTTCACCTATCACATTGTGTATGTTTTCCCAAACATACAAAATTGCAATAGATTAGCTTATTAGATTTTATACATAAGGTTGAACATTAAAATGTGCAAAATACAACATAAATAAACATGAAAGTCAATGATAGAAACATTGTATTCAAATACCATAAAGTTATACATGTTCATAAAATGATCACTGGAGTAATTGATTACAAATTGGGCATCTTTTGGAATTCAATTCAATTAAATCCCAATAAATATTGATTTTCTTGTACTAACGTAAAACCATGTGTTTGTTTTACTGATTAATCTAAGAACAAGAATGCTTAATGAAGGGTTTTTAGTTTTAAGCCACATTTATCCATGGCGTAAGTGTTTTATTACTAGAATTGTGATTATGTATTTTTACATCAATTCATGATCACATTTTTTGGATTTTGTATTACATGAAGAACTTGAATATCAAATTTTACAACTATTTCAAAATTTGACTCATTAATTTGAATCATTAATGAGTTATACATTTAAATATGGTTTTAATAAATGACAAAACAAGAGTTCATCAAATCTAAACATAAATATGTAATTGAAAATTTTGTTCTTTTATTTAATTCTGAAATTCTAAAGAAATTTACACAACATTTTTAGAGAAGTTGATTATAAAAAGGAAAGACATGTACAATTATTTATGAAGTTTCATTTGTTGATTTACATCATGTTCTTGATAATTACATGCTTATTTACTTCTATAGCTCATTTTCTTGTGATTGATGTTCAAAGGTTTTCAAAACGTCCATATTATCAGAAATTATTCCAAAAATGATGATAAAATAACTTCAATTACACTACAACATTAGCTTTAGAATACCTCCATTTTATGATTTCAAGTTTGAGAACCATCATGAAACATAACATTATTTGTGAATTTCAAATTGAATCAAACACAACATAAGATGTTAAATAATAGAAAACCGAGTTCATATTATTGTGTTCTCATAAAAATAAATGGCTGATTTGTTCCTAGAATTAAACCATTATAACTACAAAAATAAACATATTTTACTTTAATCAAATGACTATTTTTTTCAGATAAAAAAACCAAATTGGAGATAAATGGATTGCTAATGCTCTAAAATAACAAAATCTTCAATACAAATTTCTATATATATATCCTTCTCATTAAACTTAATATGATATGAGTATGAAACTTTACATTAAACAAAGTCAGCAAAAAATTGTAACAAGATAACAATTTTGTTAACTAAATTGTTTGCATTTACAACATTGGAATTTTGATTTGGCTCTCATTGATCTAATTTTCCTTATATTGCCGAGCAAAAGCACTTTTGGATGTCCATTGCTAGGGCAACAATATATTAATAAATGAGAAGACTATTTTTTCATCCAATAATATTATAAATTCTTTTGTGGTGTTGCCAAAAATGAAATAAAATAATCTTCATAACATGGTAAACACAAAAGTGATCATTTCTTAAATGCAACAATTTGTTTGTAAAAATATGCCAAAAGAAAAAACTCCTATGTAGCTAGCAAGTACATATCAAAGATATAACAAACATATAAGTGTGTACAAATCAAAGAATAAAATCTAATCACAATTCAATGTATCCAATGAGATTAATTTGAAAATGTAATTATTATTCTCATGATATTGAAAACAACAAATAAGTTAATATTTTGGAGCCTTTTCCATTATTAATGTAAAACCTATAAATATCCAATTTTGAATACATGACAAAACCATTATAATCACAATTGCAAATGGTATGAATAACTTCTTTACCTCAACATCTGTGATTTTAATTATTGATCATCCCCAAACACATTGATATTTAATCAAAATTGATTCACATCTATTTAGTCAAGCCTTGAAGTTGAAATACAATTTCAAGTTTCAACCATATTACAAAATTCAAGCAAAGTTATTCATTGTAAATTGAAAGGGTTGTCCTCAATTACTTTTCATTTAGTCCTCTAAAATAATAGTTGGCTATGGTTAAAAATTTAACATGGATGCCTATGTAAAAATATAAAAGCCTTCTTTTGGAAAGTGCTTCTCTTGTGTTGATTGGAATCAATACAAATTATCTAAGGAGCTTCAAGGAAAGTAACAAAACATATCATTAGTATAAGGGCTTTACTTATCATCCACAATATGGACTCCAAATTATGGATACATTTTTTCATTTAATTTGAATAGTGCCAATAGCAATCCTTGGTACAATGACAAAATAATTTGCACCCATGAGAGGGATGCCATATGAAAAATATAGATGAAAATTATTTATTCATCAAAAATAGTTAGCACTATCCAAATAGAGTAATATCATCTCAAGATTGTGAAACAAATTAGCAATTCTGTCATCTAAAAAGGAAAAATTTGTTACCATATATTCAATCAAAAAAAAGATTGAAATGCCTTTTAGCAGTAAGTTGTTAAGAAAAAAACCGTGCTCCAAAGTCCTCAAGGATTTGAAAAATAAAACTTGAACTTGCAAACCAGAACCAACAAGTTCTAAAATTCTTTCCAATTTTCTCAAATTCTTTGTCATCAACTTTGTAAACAACTCAATGAGAGTAACAAAGTCTAACAAAGTGGCTTTTCTCAGTTCTCTTTTCTCAGTTCTCCATAGAGCAATAGATGTGATCTTCCACAAGGTGATGTTAATCCTTAAACGAGGGGCTGGTCACAACGACAAGCCCAGCTATAGTGTTCTACAATGTTATTTAGTGCTACCATTGGTGTGGCAAATGCCTAAGCAACTACAAAAGTCAATAATACACGCTGACCTCATGACATTTGCAAGAAGGGCAGCATGAAACCTAAGACTGAGTGTGTGAATCTTCTCACAATTTGGGCTACCTAAAAATACGAATATATTATGTGAGGTTGTTTATTGCCTTCCATGATGCACCATGTATGTATGATCACTTGTAAAATAATTCAAATGGAAAATGGCAATTTTCCTACAAGCAAAGTGTTTTTTTTCATGCCCAACAAACATAAAACGTCTGCCTTGTCGTTCAGGGATTAACCTCTCAACACCCCAAAGGTAAAAATGTTGCCCCATTTCTAATGTGTTTTGAGATACCTGGGGCGTTGAGGGGTTAAGATCATCTCCACCAATTTGGACACTTTCAAAGTTTTGCATATGTTTTGGCCAGCCCTCAAGCCCCTTGATCTTCACCCATGCTCTTCAGAAAGGTGGCCTTGCACTCGAACACGTCCCATAAATAACCAGTTGACCACTTATCAAGGAAAGTAGAGGATAAAGTGCATTAAACTTAGGATCAATAGTGTCTTGAAGGACCCTTGCTAGACACAATAAGACAAAGTGTCTTGAGAGGGTTTTGAGAGGGGCCTCAACACTTTTCATCTACTTTGAGCATGTTTGAGCCACCGATGGAGACGCCCTAAGAGCATCTCCACCGGTGACTCCAACACACTCAAAGTGGATGAAAAGCTTTGAGGCCCCTCTCAAAACCCTCTCAAGACACTTTGTCCTATTGTGTCTAGCAAGGGCCCTTCAAGCCACTATTCATTCACTATTTACCTTAACCCCTAAAGCCCCAAAGTCCCCTCGGGGGGCTTTTGGGATTTTGGGTAGGCTCGTGTGACCTCAATTTCTTACATGGTTTTTTAAAACTTTTAAAGAGTGTGTAGGAATGTATAAGGTTTGTGGGATGCAAAAAATCATGTGATTATGTCACACGGTTCACAAGTTATGGGTTTTTTTTGGCCAAAAGCAGTTTCAAGGGGCAGCTTGCATTGGACAAGGGAGAAAATATTGACTTTGAAGGGGGGGAGCAAGGAGGGGTTGCCACATGTTGCTCTGGTGGTCCCCATTATTTCCCCTTTCATTTCCAATTAGGAGGTCATATTGGGCTTTGGGAGCTTCTAAATTTTAGAGATTTTGAGTTTTTTAACTTTTTTTTTTGACATTTGAAGTACATGTTCATCTTCAAACACACCGTTTGGATTTTCCATATCTAAAAACATGTGGTGAGAATCTTCACTCAAAAATGTCATAGTGTATTTGCAAAACTTGTCATATAGTGGCATTGTCATATTTTTTAGGATGTGTTCTGTGTCTTTGATTGCCTTGAAAATTGGTGTACAAAGGTCTCACTTGATTAACTATAAGACAAAATTACAACTTCAAGGTCTGTAGTGCAAAAAAAAATCAGCAAGTGTCAGTCAAAGCCATCTTAAATTTTTGGGCACAAAAGGAAAAAAAAACTTTTCCCTTCAAATGCTCATAACTTTCAATCCATATAACCAAATGTCACAAAAATTTTACCACTTCTTCTACAAGTGCATTACAAGTTAGATTTTCAAGAACAACATTTTGTTAAAAAATTTAATGAACGCAACAATAAGGGCAGTTTTGAGTAAATTTTGACAGAAAATGGCCTTGATAGTTAGGAGCTAAATTCAATGAATTTTATCCTCCACTTTCCTTGATAAGTGGTTAACCTGCTTATTTATAGAACGTGTTGAAGTGTGAGGCCACTTTTTGGAGATCAAGGGGCTTGAGGGCCGACCAGAGCCCGGACCTGTGGAGATGCTCTAATAAGCCCAAAGTGCGTAACCTCAAATTCTGATTGTTCCTGTTAGCTGACATGGCACGACCTCCGCAACGTGTCAATCCACCACGGGCTACCACCCTCTCCCCGCAGGCCACATCTATCTCCTTCCCCCACGCGTCACCTACACCCTCACCAACTCGACATAAAGCTCAAAAACCGAAATCTACAACGTACCTAGATTCTGCACCAACCATGAAGAATACTCCTCCGCCTTCTACCACAACCAGAAACAAGAAAAGCAAAACACTCTCCATTTCCAATCTCCTCTCTCTCAAGAATTGCTGAAGCTCACAACCTCAAAAACCTTCCAAAATTCTCCAGCTACGGATGCCGATGAAGAAATTCTTTTGAGAGTTTTTAGTAGACGACGGCGACAGTAAATCGCTAAAACAGCGGCAGATTAGAGACGGATCGATCTTACACTGGTGAGTTTGGCATTAAGTAATTGTCATTACGCGTTCAGTTATCTGTTTGCGGAGTTTCTTTTGTTGATTTGTTACTCTTTCATTCTTTTACAGTTTTCGTATGAGTTGTGAATCTTGCAAATCTTAATGGAATTCTTTAAAGGGAAGAGCTTGGCGCGAGAAACCTCAGTTATCTGTTTGAGGAGTTTCTTTTGTTGATTTGTTTATTTTGTTATTCTCTTACAGTGTTCGTATGATTTTCTGATGTGAATCTTTGCAAATCTTGGTGGAATTCTTTAAGAAAAGAGCTTGGCGCGAGAAACAATTGTACTTGTTCAGGTTTTGTTATTCTGTTGTAGTGCTGTATTTTGAGTTAGAAATTGTGTGCGGAGTGGTTGGTGAGACGTACGGATTTTATGATCTGGTAGGCCAAACACGAGCGATGTGACAATGGATCATCATTGCAAGGGAGCAGTGTCAATTCGGACATTTTTTTTTTTGTCAATTAGGTCATCCTGATTTGGATATTTGTCTTTAATTTGGATATGTTTTGTCAAAGTTTTGTCAATTCAGACATTTTAGTCAATTTGAACTTGTCAGTTTGGACATTGTTTCCTTGTAGTGGATTGAGGGAAAGTTTTGAGGATTGCAAATGCTGGTAGTAATCACTGATGAATTTATTCTAACAAGCTGATCATTTAATTGATTACAATAGCAAATTGGTTTTTTTGCGTAGAACTCGTCTAAAGTAGGAGGCTTGAATTACGCTCGGGATTCTAATTGCGTTCACATTTAGGAACGGCTGAACAAGTTTCTTCAAATATGTATTACCTATTATTGTTATTGATGAGTTAGGTAGGCTTAACAAATTAGGTTTAACTTGCTAAGCCTACCTAACTCATCAATAACAGTAATAGATATTTGAAGAAACATGTCAGCCGTTCCTAAACGTGAACGCAATTAGAACCCCGAGCGTAATTCAAGCCTCCTCCTACCTTAGTTAGAGTATTGAAAAGAGTCTATATGTATAACTCCACTACGATGTACAAGATAATTCTTTAATACATAGTGGCTTTAGTAATTGTCATTGTTGTGAAAGCATCTCTGGGCAAGTTCTAGGGTTGATATTTGAATTTTCCAATGTACAGTACGGCTACTAAAGAGGGGAGATTTTAGCGTGCAATCAGTATGCACTCCAACTGAATCAAGAGTCTATTTGACATATTCATTATCACTCCAAAAACTACAAGCTTGATTAGATCTGTGCTCATGTAAAATTTCTTTCTCATGTGTGCTGGAATGCTTAAATGGATGCTTTGTGAGCCTCTTAGCTTGGTCTGAATAATGCTAAGACAATTGACGTATGTTTCTCCCATCCTAGTTTGTTTGTTGGTAATATCTAGTAGTTAGGTATTTTAATCTCTGTAAATGTTCTTTGTATCCACCTTCCTCTTGTCATTCCCATGTGTTCATCACTGAAATCATTTTAGTACCTTGTGGGACACATGCATTCAATTAGTCATACTTCAACCTCTTGATTCTCCAAAAACCGACCTTACCAAAGCTTCTCTTGTGTTCTCAAGGTCTTGACTAGGTAGGGTACATAGATATGATGCTAGTAATCTGTTGTCCTCCCGTTTTTTTATAAATATGGACAATGTAATGGGATTATAATATTGGACGCAATGTCTTAATGTAATAAGGAGTTTTGAACTCTCAAATTACTCCTTTTTTATTGATTAAATGACTCACTTTGAGTAGAGGGGTAATGGATCATAACTTCAACCAACATGAGAGTGGCAAGATTTTCTTTGGAATTTGTTATTATGAACTAAACTATCCTCCATAGCAATGGTAGACATAACTTTCAGATGTTTACTCAATCTCAGACATCCAAATTTATATAATTTTTGACTGATCTTCGGGCTAAGAACAAAGATAAGGATCAAGAATTATAATCCTCTTCTATTTAGCCAATGTGAGAGCAACTGTTGCTGCCTTGAACACTTGAATTGCCATTGTGTGCATCTACTTTTTTCAGTTTGCATATACAGTAGAGAATTCCATCAGCTCTTGTATCATCCTTGTGAGTTGATTTGCGCAAATTGGCCTTGTACGTACAGGGAAGCTGAAACCCACGGCACTTATAAGGACCATCATCAACCATGGGAAACAGATACAGGGAAGAGAAGCCATTTGCATTTTTTGATCCAGAGGAAGACTGGGAGAGTCAGAGACCAGCAGCCCCTCCGCGCCACAGATCTGCCCCAGTGTCTCCCCGTGCTCCTATTTCATCCCGAGCTCCCATTTCACCACGAGCTCAACCACCTGGGCTCTACCCACCCGAGCCAGACTACGGGTACAACAACAACAGGTCAGCAGCGTCCAGGAAACACTTGAAAATAGTGTATTACCCATAGTTTTCATGTGTTTCATTAGTCTATATCTATATATCTATATATCTATATATATATTATATATATATATATTTTATATATATATATATATATATATATAAAATAGATTAAGTGTTTGTCGATCTGCACTAGTTGTGTCTGTCCGTCAAGCAAAGCAATTTAAGTTATGAGCATGTTTAAGCATGGATCAAGAGCTCAAGTTGTGAAATTGAGAGCTCAAGTCCTAAATTTGAGAGCCCAAGTCCTAAATTCGAGAGCCCAAGTCAATGGCTACTGCGGGTCATACTAGTTTTTCTATATTACCCTATCCTTTTGTAAATGCAAATACTCACATCCACTTTTTCGGGATGTGTGTAGTAGAACCTCATGTACTTTGTACTCCCTTTGTCTATCCCTCTAAAAACGTTCAAAAAGCTTCCTTGCAAAGGATTAACTGTGTTTTTAGTCTTTGTGCTAGTGACACATGCATTCTAGAATTGATATACCATCTACCAAATGTATGCAAAATCTTCAGCTTTGATGTTGCCGCTTCGGCACCCAAATTCCATGCAAAAAATATTATCTTTGTGCATGTTGCCAGTTCCTCATTATTGATGATTTAAAGATTGGTAGCAACAATGGTACCTCATATGGGCAAGGCCAAGCTTGCTAAGAGAGGAATGCTCTCTAATCGCTTAACTTGCCCCATGTGATCAATGAACATGGCAAACGCTTTCTCAACGTTTGAAATCAGCAAAAAAGGAAGTTTATTTAGTGGTACAAGAATGTGTCTGATTTGGACGTTTTTAGAGGGACAAAGGGAGTATTCAACAGATACAACCCGTGTTGCTATTTTCATTGGTGGCTTTGTTGAAATTGTGTGCTATCTGCAATGCACTGCAACCTGTGGTGAGCCTTGTCACTTCCTAAGCTGTACATTGCACGCAAGCCACTATTACACTGTTTTCTTAAGTTTGATATGATTTTTCTGAGAATTTCGGGCATTTTATCTAGTTTCTCTTACCCTAACAGGTAGGTTTTTTGCGGATATTGCAGGTCAGGACCGCCAGGTTCTCCACGAGAGCGACCATTTGGGCATTTCGACCCAGAGGTGGATGAACGAGAAAGCCCGAGACAAGGAAGGGGCCCTCTTGCTCGGCCTTTGGATGGGGAGCCGGGATACTACGGTGCCTCTCAACCACGTCCTAATGAGCTGGACAGCAGCAGCAGGGGCCTTGGAAGGGGCGCTCCTCCTTCTCCTTATGATAAATCAGACTCGTTTGACCATTTGTCTATGCCTCAGGGAGCTCCGTCAAATAGCAGCTATGCTCGAGGAGCTCAAGAGCCTGGCTATGCCGGAAGTGGTACTGCTCTCACCCTCCCTTAATCCAACCCTATTAGAAGAAGAGTCCATGGTCGATTGGTTCTTAAGACTCTCAGCTGCCTATATTTGTTACATCCTGTCTTTCTAACTAGAAGAAAAAATTGTCCTAAACCATTGGTTTACAACAACTGCGAGTGTCCTAAACGACTGTACAATGACTCAATTTTAGTCGTTTAGGACATTTGCAGTTGTTTAAGATCAGTTGTTTATTGCACGTTTTCTTCTAGCGTGATCTACTCATGTTCCAACCAGTGATCCCAAATGTGCTTTTCACTTTCAGCTCGTGTGGCTCTAAACACTGCTAAAAAGCTAAAAGTTTCAAATTTAACACTGTATAGTTCACATGTTTTTTAGCTGTATAGTTTTTTTTGATAGAAATCCTTCGTACTTTAGCCAATTTAAAGGTCGCTGATTCCAACTAATGGGGAACCATGTCTTGCTCTTGCCACGGAGTCTCCACCCCACCCAACTTTATTCGAACTGGTCGCGAATGAGCAATTCTAGTCAACTTGGGTGGACACTTTTGCTGGAACGTGACCTAATTCTCAACAGACCTTGTGAATACAACCCGTAGTAACACTTATTTGCGTGTGTTGCAGTTTTTATTGGCAGATGTGCTAAATTGAGTATTGCATGTGATCCACTATGGCTGGTGGCGGACAACACCTTGTTGCTCTGCAACTGAGTGTGACATTAACCTGCTACAAGCAGGTAGAGTGTAGAGTACCACATGCAATACTTAATCTAGATTTAAAATAAGTACCGTACTAGCAACGACTTTGAATCTTCATAAGTGCGTGGATGTATTAGGTAATCGTTTTCTTAGAACCGGTTATCAGTGCACTAATGACCGGTTCTAAGAAAACGAGTACCGGACTTAACCGAGTTTAATTAATAGAAGCTAACCATTACTGACACATCAAGAAGACTTTGCTTATAGATAAGATTCATCTTTGGGATAGTCACATCATTACCTAGTTCGCATCTCATAATTGGTTTCTGTTTTTGAATTGTTCATATTTGTTTTTCTCTGCTGATTATTGCTCTCTTCCATGAGCTAATCTTGAGCAACACGTTAGCGATATTGTTGAAGAAACCAGTTATGTATTAGATAACCGGTGAGCCGTGCTAGCAGCTATTATCGTACATAATTAGTTGTACATTTTTCAATCACAACCTTTGATCGTCATGATTCAAGAGTGTAGGAATCAAGTTGAAAGGAAAAAAGGTTATGAGTTGCAACTTGTAGTGGCAATGGTGACAGGTTGCCAATGGGGCAATGCCACATTAGCATAGAAAAGTCAATAACCGGTTATGGTCAACTACTTGGGAACTGAATGCAACTCTCAAGTACCAAATTTGCACTGTTATCTTTCTAAAAGAGAATTTCATTGCAGGTGTTTCAGGAACAGGACGCGGTGGTGGTGGTGGCTATGGAGACCCTTCTAGTGGAAAAAGGCCAACGTATGGAGATAAAGACTCTGGCTATGCAAGAGCAGCAGGAGGGGGCAGGGGCATGGGAGGAGGCATGGGCATGGGAGGAGGCATGGGCATGGGAGGAGGCACAGGCATGGGAAGAGGCACGGGCATGGGAGATGGGAGGTACGTCTATGGTGGATTTCAGCTACCCGAGAGGCTGGATATGGAACAAGAAAATGAGTATGGGGCACCTCCACCAGCTCCAATCAGCTCCGAAAATGCACACATGATATACGCCAGTGTGTTCTCCGATCCTGTCTACGGAGGAGCCCGGCAGCTGAACGCTCGTAAGGGATACCAGGAGGAGCCACCCTCGCTGCAAGAAGCACATCACCGAGAGGATGTGCTCCGCCATCCTGACCAGTATTGACAGGGCCTAAACTCTGCCAATGCTGCAGGTTTGTAATATAAGATAGTCATGGTACATAGAGCTCTAATTTCTTAATTGAATTTTAAAAAAATCTGATTTAGAGTTCGAGTTCTGATATTGATGTCGAGCTTTGAGTACTCACTGTAATTCTTTTTATAAAACAAGCATTCATGAAGCCAGAAGGCCTTGGTGAAGTTTTTTTGCCTCTCTTCATGTAAAGCGCTGGGTTGTTGATACAGTGCCCTATGATTACTTGTATGTGCCAGTCATGAAAAATTCCGATTTAGAGCTGAGTCTGATATTGATTTCGAGCTTTGGATACTCACTGTAATTCTTTTTTATAAAACAAGCATTCATGACGCCATAAGGCCCTTGGTGGATTTTTTTGCCTCTCTATATCATGTAAAGTACTGGGTTGTTGACCTAGTGCCCTATGATTCACTTGTATGTGCCAGTCATGTCAGGTTCTTTGGTCTGTTACGGTGTTACCGTGTTGGGCTTTCAAGAGATGCATCACTTCTGTTTACGACAGTAGTTTCAAATTATTGGTTTGATTCTGGTACACAAGCTTGGGGAATTCTTTTTGTGGTTTTCAGCTGTTTTCTCTTACGATTTTGGGATTTCTTAGAATATCCCAGCATACTAAAAAGTCATGTTGGTTGATTATCATATGAATACGGTAAGTGACAAATATTTGAAGTTCTACTCATGGGGAGAGGAAGGAAGCTTTCTTTAATGTAGCCAATGCAAGCTGGGTGTCTTTGGTGAGCAACGTTAGTTAGTGAACTGTAGCTTGCTAGTAAGTTTTTTCTTAACCCTTTAACGACCGTGGTCGATTCTGGGGTGGGCAATCTTTGTATTGCCATTTGGGGGAAATTTTAAGGTTATTGAATACAGATGTCTATCACAGATGTGACCGTACAGATGGATGTATCTTGTAGGGTTTAGTGTTATGCATCATGAACTATGCTCACTTTTTAGTTGTTATGGTCATCTTTTTGCATTTGTTGGTGTATTTTCAGTCAGTACTTTTTTAGTTTTTTCAACCCTCTAGTCACATGCCACCTTAGATTGGCTTGGTTATTGTCCTAAACTCTTCACTTTCCAATTCCCCAGACTCATCCCCTTTGCCACGTCATCAAATTCCTTGATAGGCTCTCTCTACAAAGTGAAAAGAGTCAAAATTGACCAGGAACTTGTCAACCGGTCCTTAATGGGTTAAAAATTAAGGATTTGATAGTTGCAAGGTTCATTTGTTGCTAGCTCATTTTTGTAAGGAGACCATTTAACCCCTAAACTACAAGATGAACGTTTTTTTGTCCCCCGATTATAAATAAAACACTTTGAATGACAGAAAATAGTTGTTTTTCATTTGTTTTTTTTTTATAAGGGATCATATATACATGGTTCATCATTAAAGGCCAAAAAACAACCTCACCAAGTGCACTCATATTCTTAGGTAACCCAAATTGTGAGAAGATCTAGGAACATAGTGTTAGGTCCCATGCTTTCTTTCTTGCAATTTTCATGAGGTCAACATGCATTGTTAACTTGTGCAACTCTTAGAAACAATATTATAATGTGTAAGCACTTGCCACACCATTGTAGAGCATTATAGAGGGGTAATCACGGTGACTAGCCAAACGTTCAAGGATTAAGATTGTTATGAAAATTATAAAAAGCCTTTGACTCTTTGGGTGTTGTACATTGTTACAGTGATATCATAATATGCACTCATTAGTAATATCTAATCCATTTATGAAAAAACCCCCCTTACGGGAGAAAAACACTGGAACATCTAGAGATTGTCACGTGAGTTTTTTTACATTATCACTGAATGAAGTACATGGGGGGTGTATACAACCATCGTGGTTTGTTTTCTACAGTTCCACAAAATATAGGGATAGATGATATCCATTGAGCTTTAAAGGTAGATTCTAATTCTAAGAGAGCTTGATCATCACGTGGGAATTTATGGATGTACCTCCATGTAGAGAGGCCTGCGTCTATAGTAGCTTTCCATGCTCTACTAATCACTCTTTCTATACTAGGAGTATCATTATTGAAGCGTTTGCTACAACGTTCAAGCCATAGGAACCAAATTAGAAAATTCCTCAAGAAGCCCCATGATTGATGTTTGTAAACATACTTTAATCCTCTAGATCCAATTAACGGGACTTTGAATTTTCCTAGTAATGCCTCTTCCCACGTTTGAAAGGAAGGGCCATTATGCTTTCTTGAAATTAGGTGATACCTTCGCCATATTTCTTTGGCCATCTTGCAATTCCAGAAAAGATGTCCCATTGTCTCTTCTTGGTCTTTAGTGCACATCTCGCAATTTGGGACATTATTCATACCTATTTTCCATAGCCATGATCCTATGGCTATTCCTTTGTTCGCTAATAACCATAGAAAAGTGGCAATTTTCCTTGGCCTTGCTTGATGCCACAAAAATTTGTAGAATGTTTTCTGGTTCTTTTGGTTATACCCACAATCACTGAGTATAAAGGAGGCTATAGATTTTTCTATGGAGTGTAAGAGGCCTATTTGATATCCCCTTTTCACGGTATACTTGTAGAAAGGTGCTTCCTTATGAGAACAACATTTTCCCTAAAACCATTCACCTGGATCCCATGGAAGGTTAACTAGTAAATCCTTTCCTACTAAGTAAATACAGTTACCGGTTGTAGGTATGATAGGAGGGTTACAAGATGAGTAGTTACGGTTCACTGCAGACCAAGTGACTACTCTGACTAGAAAGTACAGTTTCTTCTGTAGTTTATAGTGTCCTTCTACTTTGGTGAGGAGTCCTGAGGAAGCTCAAATATTGAATTTAACAGTAGTCATGTCATCTGTCTCCAAATTAATCTTAACAATAAAGAAGACGTTCTATATGCTAGATTCTGAGCTGCCTCCCACCCAGTCACATTCTTTTACTCCTGTTCTAGTTCTGGGTTTCCAAGGTACTTTTGAGAGAATTGAGATCCGATTTTCCTCTCATTTAGATTTATCTTTCTGTTGAGTAAATTGGGAGATAAGCTCCTCTTGTGAGTACCAGTCTTCTGAGTCCGCATTCCATAAGTCATGGATGTGATTTAATTCCACCAAGGACCATTTGTGGAAGTCATTTCTTGTACCAAATCCAAGTGGTTGGCCTAGGTTGTCCAATATTTGGGGATTTCCAAAGATTGGTTGTCTAAGGATTTCAGGTGTAGATTTTGGTTCATGTTTTTGCAATTTGGCTCTGATGGATATAAAGGAACTAAGTGCCATATTGATGAGTTTAGAATTTTTACTTTTGGTGACTGCGTGGGAGTAAAAAAGCCAATTGTTATTGGCTAGCCACTTGTTCATACATGTAGGCTTGAGTCCATTTATTCAATGCTGGATTAAAACCTTCCATGGTTTGCCCCCTAGACTTAATCCTCTAACTATAAGTTTAGCAAAGAGGGCTTTGGTTTAGAGATAAGGGTCTATTATTTTGATACCAGCTTCCGTGAAAGTTTGAATGCATGAGGACCATTTGACTCTAGCTGTACGTTGGACGTTTTCTTTCCGAGACCAAATAAAGTTCCTGATCAATCTTCTTATTAGGTTGCATTGATTTTTGTTGATACCTACGCTTCTTGCTGTGAACCAACAAGTAGATAATAGTACTTGATTACAAACAATGATTCTTCCAACTAAAGATAAGTGTTGTAGAGTCCACCTTTTGAGTTTGGTTTCAAGAGTTTGAAGGAGTGGTAAGCTGTTAGCGTATGGGCCAAGTTTTACTCCAATTTTCATCCCAAGGTACTTTACGGCCTCTCTTTGTGTGACCCAATTCAACCCAAAAGAGTCTCCCCATTGGACGTCTCGTAGGCGTCATGAGGCCCATAGAGCATAAGTTTTTTTCCAGTTTATCAGAGAGCCAGAAACTCTACAATACATTTGTAATTCCAACTCTATTTTCCTCATATTTTCTTCTGTTCCCAGTAAGTAAAGAGCAGAGTCATCAGCATATGAGGCATCAGTAAGTACAAACCTCCTGGCATTTTCAGATCCTAAATTCCGTAAGCTACGTCTTGCAACATATATCCAAGAGAATACAAGACTAGGATAAATAAAAATGGAGCTATCAGACGTCCTTGTCTCACAGATCGAGAGAGTGGAAATAAAGGGCCGATATCTCCATTCAATATGATGGCAGATGAGGCATTAGAATAGAGAGTCATGATGTGTTTGATAAACTCTGAGCAGAATCCAAGTTTAATTAGAATAGCTCTCATAAGTTTCCAACTAATTTTATCAAAGGCCTTTTTGAAATCCAAGAGTACGAGGATAATATCTTGATTGCTCTCTTGTGCATATTTGATTGCCTCTTGGGCTAACACAACATAATCTGTTATACAACGTCCTTGCATGAAGCCAGTTTGATTTGGCCGTATGAAAATCGGAAGTAAGGGTTTAAGTCTTTGTGCCAAAATTTTGGACAAAATTTTGTAAAATGATCCAAGTAAAGATATAGGCCTATAATTTGTCAATTGAGTTGAATCTCCTCCATTTGAAATCAGAGTTATGAGCCCACAATTCAAATCCGGAGATAGTTTTCCAAAATGTAAGGCTTTGTTGACTACTAGAAAGAGCTGTCTATCAATTTTCTATATGCATTCTCGAAAGAACTCCGTAGGTACTCCGTCAGGACCTAGTGTTTTTCTATTTGCCAGATCAAGTACAGCCTCATGTAGTTCAAAGAGATCTATGTCTTTGGACAGATTTTTGTTCATACTTTGAGTTACAATATTACGAACATTAGCGCAGACATCTCTAAGGGCCGAGTTTGTAGTTTCAATTTCTACATTTTATTCATATAATGCGGAGTAGATGTTAGTAGCTGCAGCAAGTTTTCCTGCTTGCTCAGTGATTGGAACGTTGTTTATTAGGAGCGTTGGGATGAATGTTCTTCTTTGTTGATGTTTGTGGTAATCAAAAAACTCCTTACTACGTATATCTCCATATCTTGTCCAGTGGTGTTAGGTTGAGAGGAGTGCGCTTTGGGAACATGCAGAGTATCTCGCTGCAGTCGTGCGTTGCTGACTAAAATTATCTTTGGTTTTGATCTTCACTCTTCAAATCTTCAGTCTTCGTGTCTTTGAGTCTTCATGTTTTAATAAAAACAATGAAGAAAATCACAAATAACAAGTCCTAGAAAAGCTGCAATTTTTTTTCTAGTGCCACAGATGATTCAAAGATCCAAATGCTAAATGTAATAGCAATTTAAAAAGCTCTTCTAATCTTCTAACATCCCTCCAAATTTCAATTCAATCTAAGCTATTTTCCAAAAGTTATGCAGGTTTATAGTAGAGGCTCTTCTTCCTCCTTGCAAACTAAACACAGCCTCTATAAACATCTATTTATTTTTGTTCTACACATCACCCATAGAAATATAATATCAATTTGAAATGATGATATCACTGGCTTCAACTCTTAAAATTTTCACTTCAAAATAAAACTCTGTCTGAAAGTTCAAATCAATCAAAGTGTGAGTCTCAATTTTTTAGAGAGCATCCAAACCTTCAACTTTTACACTCTATAACTTCTTCAATAAAACTCCAAATGAATTGATTGAAGACAATACAAAAAGGAATGACAATTAACTATCACTTCTAAAAGTTTGAAAAGAAAGTTTCATAATATCCAAAAATTGTAGCTCTTCAAAGTTTTGGCTTTCTCATAACAAAAAGGCAGCCACCTCCAATCCTTCACACCTCATAACTTTCTTCTCTAAGCTCCAAATCTTAAGTTTAAAAACTTTCTAAAGAGCTAAGACTAAGATGAATACTCCCTCCATATATTGTTGCAAAATGATATATAGACCATAAGTTATGGCTTGTCAAAGTTTCAGCCTTTCTTCATAGTTTGGCATTTTGACTCTAAAATTCAAACAGTCATAACTTTTACATTACAATTCAAAATCAAACTTACAAATTCATTTTGGAAAGATAATCATATAAAAAATAACCTCTTTAAATTTCAATTTAAAATCATATATATGCAAAAAGTTCTCTCACATCAAAGTTTTGAGATTTCTTCATTCTTCCCACTAACACTCATCTACTAACTTCCAACAACTAAGGAATCTCTCCTCCATAATTTTGACCCTATCTAAAGTAGGGAAGTGGGACACATCAGCCCATGCCCCTTTCTATCTTAACCCCACCATAGATGCCAAACTCTTTTTTTTTTCACATTTTTCCCATTCACTTCTAAATCCTTAGTATTTTTTATTCAAACAAAAGCAAAATATATAAGCCTTCTAAAACATCTAAATAATCATATAAAAATGATTAAATTACAAAATAAATACTATCATAAAGTAGCCACGTGCCCTTGCGGGCATAGAATAGCGTCAAACGCTTGTCTTCAGTTGCCAAGTCGTGAACTTGATTGGCTGGAAAAGCGGCCGTCTCTGGCCGTCCGCCGATCTGGGTTTGAACTCCATTGGACTCATTGAGCGGTGATGGCGGCCCACAGCTTGGCAGCTAGTGAGGCAAGAAATTGGCCCAGCCACCCCGCTACCTATTCCTCTGAGCTGTGCATGTGATAAGACGGCGCAGTGCACTAGAATTTATGGCCGTTGCATTATCACCAAACCGTGGTTCTTATCACAATCACCCATTTTGCCACAATTATTGATTTATTGAAATCAACACAAATATAAATAAATAATAAGTATCTACATGATGGAGAGATCTCCATCATGACAGCGGGCAGATATTTCTTGATAATGCTAGTCCAGCGCATCAAAAGTAATAGATTCTAGTTCAGATTGACATCTTGAGATCTCCTCTAGTACAATTTCATCCCCTAGATATCAACTTAGGAACTTCTCTGAGATTTCTATTTTTTTGAGTAATTCTCTTTCTTTTTTAAATCTATCCCATTTAAGCTGTCTACTAATGGTGGAGGCTATGGTGTATACCCTTGATAGAGCTCAATTGATCTAGTCCAGCCATAGACCATCTTCTTTCGGGTCTCTTCCACTATTCCATACTTCAATAAATTTTAGTTTGTAATTCAGGTTTTGTAGTAATTTGGGATTAAAACGTGAGCTACATTTTTTTCCTTTTGATCGTGAAGTGAATGTTGATAAAATGACTAGGCAATGATCCGATAATCCTTTCACATGAAAGAGGATTAAATGAAAACCACCGTGATCTTCTACTATTGCACTAATTAGGAACCTATCTAATTTTGCCTTTCAATTGTCTCTTCCTTGTCTTGCATTATCCCAGGTATATTTCTTATCATTTCTATTTTGAATCCCCTCACAGTATGATGCATCTTGTAAACCATATGTATTTAGAAGCTATATCCAGTCCATCTTCTCCTTTTTATTTATGCCAGATCTACTGGAACTACTTCCCTGTCGGTCTTCCTCCTTCTCAACCATATTAAAGTCTCTCCCTCCAAGATAAAAGCATTAGCCTCAAGATTAAGGGTATGAATCTATCGCCATAAGTTCTAACAGTCCAAGCTATCAAAAAAGGCATATATGTTTATAATGGCAAGGGTTTTATCATTTTTTTGTTGAAGAATGATGTATTAGGCTCTACCATTAATTATAATGTCATTTTTAATGACTCTAGGTGCTAGATTTGAGGATATTAGAATAGCAATGCCACCACGACAGTGAGATCCTTTGTCTGCTATGCTTCTTGGATTCCAAAATTTTGTTTCTCTTTTGAAAGGAAGGCTTTTGGTGCAGCTGATACAATTGCTGGGTGATAACCAATGTTTTTGAACTAGAATTATCTGTGGAATGTTATCTAATCATTCAAAAATTCTTCTGATATGAATCTGTTTTCTGGCTCCCATAGAACCAAACCCAATTCCACTCACATTGAAGGTAGCAATTGAAAAGGACTCAAACATCAGGTGTATAAGGTATTTGGGAGTTTGCCAGCTCCTAGAATGTGTTTTCTCCTTCATCTGTTTTTTGCATTTTGTTTATCTGTTTTGGTGATGTTTGAATTTCAAGATGTCCATTGTAGCTTACTCCAAAGTTTACATCAGTTTTAAACCAGGATTTTAAAATGGCATTAGCTGAAGCTCTACCGCCTATCTCAGATAATATCCCCATTTCCGAGTGAGGGATCCACTCGTATGGGCAGGACTTTATTCCACAAGTTTTAGGAAGGACTTTAATGGCCAAGGTCACTATTAGTACATTACAACCAAATATGATTTCCCAGCGACTTTTCCATAAAATGGTGTCCCATATTAAAATCTTCTGAGGTTTGCGAGTTAGATACTCTGCTACTACGTCTTTGATACCTTGTAGATTACTGGTTTGGAATTTGTGGATGGTCATTGGATTGTCTCTGGCTGTGATTATTAATGGTTCCATTAATTCATTATTCTTATCATTTTTCTTAAGTAAAAACAAGGTTTCAAGGCGAGAGTTCTTGAAAATAATTGGCCATATGACTACAAAACGGTTCCATTCTACATCCCCTTTATCCCTTTTAGTATGAAATAGGTTACTAAAGGTTTCTATTGGGATTTGGCATCGTGTAGGATTTAGAGGTATTGGATGGATGAGTGTTACTCCTTCCTTTCCAATCATTGTTTGCTGCAAGTCATCCTTAGTACCGTCCTAAGATGGTTGAATAATTTCTTTTTCTTCTAATTGCTCTGTTTGAGAGTTAATACACATCTGGGAATCTATGGTAAGGATCCTGTTTGAGGGGGTTGAAGCGTTTGGACTATTGTTTGACCTTGTGGATGGAGGTGACTAGAGGGTAAACCACTGTGACTCTTCTTCTATATCTGGATTGGTTACTATTTTCTCCAATACTAGAGTCTTTGTGACCTTTGTCTCTAGTTTTGAGGATGTAGATTGAGGTGGTGATTGGAATAGTCTCTGTTCAACATTATATTTAGTAATTGGCTTACTGGCATGTTTTGAGTAGGTCGGTGACCCTAAGATGGACATGCTTGGCTCTTGTGATTCCCAACCTTCCTCCTGAAAAATCTTGTTAGCTCCCAGATGCTTGATCTTTTCATCTTGAATTCTGCTCTGTAATTGGTCACTGGCTTGCAATTGTGGGTTAGACAATGTTTGTTTGTCAGTTTGAGGTAGGAGGATGTAATCAAAATTGATCGTAGTGTCCTCTACCATTGTAGATTCCTCTGCAGGCTTCATTATTGAGTCAGCTGCTGCTATGTCAAGGGAGTCCAGTTTCACGTCTAAAGAGCAGTTATCAAGGCCTTCTATAAGGAGTATCTCATAGGCATTGATATGCGTGATAATGGCCTCATTACAATTTTTGGAGGTTGCTTGATCACTGAGGGAAACCTTAGCTTTCTCACTGAGTGTGCTTTTGTTGGAGTTGTTCTTCTTTTTAGATGTATTGCTACTGCTACCAGGTCTTTTATCTTCCTCCAGTTAGTTTTTCATCTTTTTTTCATCTTTTTTTTGTTTTCTACTATTGTGAATTCACCTGGTAAAGAATACTCAGCAGCTTCTTTAGGAAGGTTAGCCATGTTATTGATAGAAATTCTTGGCTGAGTATTCTCACGCGAGATTCCTTTACGATTGTCAAGTGGAATATTAGCTCCATCTTTGTATCTCTGAAGACCACAATCTCTACTGATGTGTCCAAATTTTCTACATCTATTGCATTGGCTTGGAAGGCCTGAATAGATTACTTTTTGGTTTATGCTATCACTTTCCTTTGCATCTAGAGATAATGCTGGGAGAATGATAGTACCTGGAAGGTCTTTGATCTTGTTAGCAATTATGTAAATGATTGGTCTAGCTGGCTTTTTCACATAGGAATTCTTAGTTTCTACTGTGATAACCTCCCCTACTATAGATTCAAGGAGATGTAGCCATTTTCCTTCTAAGTATGTAGGATCTAAGTCAAGAAGTTGCATTCTTACGAGAAAGCCAGCGTTAAGCTCAAAGTTTGGTGAGTCAGCAGAGAATCCACTCTTCCATCTCTAGAAACGGATGGCTCTTCTCCCTAGGCAAGGTTACATTTTTGAATACATCTTAGAGTGCCATTTTCATCAAGAAATTCTAATCGAAAAAATCCTCGCGAGAGATTCTGTAGTGTGAAAAAATTATCCTGCAAGTGTGTTTTTAGAAAGCTTACCAAGTTGTTATAACCTGGAGCCGCACCTAGAATTCTTCTAAGGACCATACATTTTGCCTTTTCTTGATGAGAGGCCTTAAGCTCCCGGATGTCATATGTGGAAAGCACTGCACGTACTTGTCCTTCTGCTTGGAATGGAGACTCTGTCTGCTTTTGAGCTTCTTTTATCATGGAATTCTGCTTCTATTGTTCCTTTTGTGGCTCCTTCCAAGATGGTACAGAGGGCTGGAACAAGCTCTTCTGATTATGATCACATTTCCTCAGATCCTCTTTAGAGAGCCCTTCATTTCTCTAGTATTTGCTACAGAGCTCAAGAAGCTTAGACAGTATTTATTTTCCTGGTTAGTAATGTTTATGTTAACGTCCGATGAGAGGTCCATATCTGTGTTACTCATTTCTCTCATGACTTGATTTGGCATAGACATTGATGTATCTTGTTGCTCTTTGAGCATTACACTAAAAATTCACATTTATCTGTAAGATAACCTGATCTAATTCTAAACTAGTAAGCGTAGTTGTTTACAACATTAAGACACAATCCTTGCAATGTTCCTTTGGCTAATGTCCTAGCTATTTAGAAGAGGCTTCTAAAAGCTGAACAAATGCCTGGAGGCAATAACAATCTAACAGACCAGTTAAGACTTCAAACAAGACGCAAATCAAGAACCCTAATGACCTCTTCTAAACAATGTAATAATCACAACGAGCCTGATCGAGTTGTAACGGACAAGCAAGCAGGTTAAGCTTCAATTAAGACACTAATACATTGATACAAATGACAAGCAAATGCCAAAGCTATGAAATTTATGTGCGCACCTTCATCGATCAAGAAACCACAAAAAGACCTCCTATTACGAGAATTCTTCCCTCAAGGTACTCTAAGATTGACAAATTAGGTGAGTGAATACATTTCCTAACATTTGAGCAACAATTCCTATAAAGCTAAAGAGGAAAACGACAAAGAAAAGCCGTGACAAGGACAGCTAGAGCGGAGCAACAGACTATATGTATATATATATATATATATTTACATATGTATATTTATATATCTAATCCATTTATGAGCTACTCACAACAAACAATCTACCACATGAAAGGATTCACCACAACACCGAAAGGAGGTGTTAGTTGAAATCATTTAAATTCTCCACAATCTTCCTTTTAGTCCCCAATATTCACATCCTAGTATTGCTATGCAATGCATTTATTAAAGGTCCACTTAATTTGTTAATTACTGGCCTAACATTGGACATATGCACATCAAATCCACATTGAAGTATTTTGCCTACAACTTGGTCCCATTTCTTAAAATGTATACATACTACATACATGTAGCGCATCCTTTAATTTATTGCTTTATGGATACCTAGCCTTACCCCTTCATCTATAACTTGTTTGTGAACACCAGTTTTATATTTCTTTGAGAATTATGTAACCACTTAGATTTGAGAGCTTTTGCACTAAAAACTACAAGTAAATTCTTTGGTAACTAAAGAAGACCAAGTGAAGCCTAGTCTATAAATTCGGTAAAATTTCATGTGACATTTTAAAATGCACATGCTTTGCGTTTTCCAAACTGATGCTAGAATAATAAAATATTGACTTATAAGAAGTCATTTTTTGATAAATGTATACGTGCCACATGAAACATGCACATGGTAAACATTATGCAAAAGTGTGAGAATTTTCACATGTTTGGTGAGCTGTTTTTTGCATATGTTGTTGATTATTAACTTCTAAATGCCCAAGGCGCCCAATTTGGGTGTTTGCAAAACTTTGAAGACATATAAAATCTTATCAAATCACTATTTTTGGTATTTTCTTTTGAACACAAGTTTGATTTGAAGTCTATTTTCAACATCAAAAATCTGATTTTGAAAATGAATGTTCATGATTTTTCTATTCAAGATTTTGTACAAGGGTGTCCACTATAATCTTGAGTTTTTAGTGTTGGAAGATCTTGAAAATGAGCCTCAAATACACTAGAGGTTGGAGAAAAATCCACATTAGAAATCCATTTAAAAAAAATATAGGAGTAGATTTTGAAAGCCGTAAATTGGTTGAGGTTAAACATGTAATGACCTTAAACCTCATATTTTTTTGATGACCAACTTTTTAGATTTGACATGTGAAATGAGGATTAGAAAACTTCAAGTCACTTTTTCAGTTTTAACACCCTCATGTTCAAACATTATAATCTTTCAAACTTTAAGTGATATTGTTGTGTTTTCTTTTACCATGTAATCCCTAACATGTCAAGTTTAAATTTGTACGATTAGAGTTTAAAAAAACTTGATGAGATTTATGAAAAGGTTGATTGATTGTTCACTTTCTTGAAAATGCCAAGAAGTTCAAAAAGGCCTTGGGCATTTAGGGGTTAAGAAATATAATAAACTACAAGTATAATAAGAATTTAGATTTCAAATCTCTGTGTGTTAGATTTTATTTTATAAACAAAGGTGTTTGAAAAACTCATGAAGGGGATATTGTGCTCCCCAAAAGTAGTGAATTTGAACACACAACTTTCTTATCATGTTGGTAAATAAAGTTGGTGAAAGAGAAGATTATGGTTTGCAATTCTTACAAAAGCCAACTTACAAACAATGGTTTTTTGCAAAACTTTTGAGAACAAGTTTTCATCTTAAATCTTTCCCAAACTTTGAATGGCCAAGTTGCATACCAAACTGTTAATTTGACTTTTTCTATAACAGGCAAGCATATCAAAGAGGTTCTATGTATAAAGTAGGAGGCTCTAATTTGACTCAGCTATAAAATGGATCACTTTCTCAAATGTGCTATTATTGTACATGTTGTTTTTCATAAGCTTCAGCAATGTATAGACAATGTACATTTGAAGAGGTGATTCATTTTAGAGCACTGTGTCATTTCAATTTCAAAATTTCATAACTAATTCCACAAAACTTCAAAAAATATGAAACAACTTGGGTTAGATGTCAATTCCTTGTCTTGAAGGAAGATTATTTCAAGAAGTATCACCTCATTAAAATTCAGTTTCAGCCCTTATATAGATGATCCATTTGTGAGCCTCCTACCTTATATATTGAAAAGAAGATCCGAGTATATACCGGAAATGGAGACTCATACAACGGGAGCTTTGAAATTGAAACTATAAGTAGTCATTGTAGTATATGCTTGAAGGATCAAGGGACAATGGGAGAATTTTCTTGGAGCATATCCTCAATCCAAGATCAGGTTAAGCATATGAGCACCCATAATCACCACTTCTTGCAATCAAGCTTTGATTGAATATTTTGAGCCCCCAAAGAGTTCCCTCCAAAGTCTCAGAAAGATCCAAGATATGTATTTATTACAGCAAACAAATTATTAATCCCCTATTTTCACCCACTATTTGAGTTCAATGCAATCATGAAAATTTTATTGTTATGCCATCCCAATTGACAAAGATATGGGTACAATAAAATAATGTATTCCAGTTTACTCTATTTGTATAAATGAGTGAAGTACTAAGTTAGTGACTAGTGAGTTCATTTATATATATTTTTATCAATGCAATACTTTTTGTATTATTTTAAACTGTGCATGTGGTTAAGGGCCACTTCACACTATGGCCGACCAAGTCAAGAGGTTGTCAAATTAAGTGACCAAACTTTGTTGAGAGGTCAAGAAAATTTGCTAAAAACCTATATTGCAAAGGCTGGTGTATTTGTCTCATGATAAAAAGTGTTACCATGTAAAAGTGTCTCATGTTAAAAGTGTCTCATGATATAATGACATGTCATGCCTTAAATTCTCTATTAACACCATAATTTCTAATAGAGAGGGGGAAAAGGAGAGAAAAAGGTACTCAAAGGGTGAAACATCACAAAGGGAGAGGAAAGGGCATCCAAATGTGAGCGTGAAAAGTCATTTGGAAACATGAAAAGTCATTGGAATTTTTAAAGAGTCATTTGGAATTGTGAAAAGTCATTAAATTTACACTATTTAAATAAATTCTTGATGACATTACAATTTTGATTTTTTTTAAACTATGAAGGGTTATTAAATTACTAGTATCTATAACACTAGGTCTCACAAATTTTGCCCACATTTCATTTACTGATCTCAAATGGACGTTGTGTGTAGTACAAGCTAGGCACGCTTGGACCATAAATGCTGAAACTGACGGCCTCTCAACCATAGTTTGGGTCTTTATTTTTGCTAAACCCAAAGTTCCCTTTGAGAGGCCATTGTTTTGGATGATAAAGTGCTGCCATGCAGGCAGTTTGGTGGTTGACAGACTTTGGACTTTAGCCTCTAGTGTGAAGGTCAAGAGGCCAAACTCTTGGTTTCTTGCAATCTCATTGGTGGAAATGGATGGCCTCTTGGCCTTTGGCCATAGTATGTAGTGGCCCTAAGGTCCTTTATACAAGGACTAGATTACCATTTTACATACATGCTTTTTGTGACGTACAATTAGAAAGTCATAGGTAAGGTAGGAGGCTCATGAATGGAGCATCTAAGGGCTGAAACTAAATTTTGGGTAGGTGAAACTTCTTGAAATATTTTTTTAGTAAATTTTCCTTGAAAGATAAGAAGAATTGACATCTATTCCAAGTTGTTTCATGTTTTTTGGAACTTTGTGGAATTAGTTGTGAAATTTTGAAGTGAAAAGGCCATAGGGCTCTAAAATGGAGCACCTCCTCAAATGTACATAACATGTACATTGTTGAAGGGCTATGAAAAACAACATGTACAAACATAGTACATTTGAGGAGTTGCTCCATTTTAGAGCCTACTCTGAATTAGAGCCTCCCTACTTTAGAGGCACTTCATAGAACTCCTCTAAACTAATATGTTTGGGATTCCAAGAATCAGATTAGTTTAAGTAAGTTATTAGTTAATTTTGTGGAAGTGTAAATGAAGTGACCTTGAGGTTATTGCCAGGATAGCATCCAGGAGCATTACATCTATTGAATTAATTGCATTAGTACATTAGTTTACAAAGGATACTAGTTTATAGAAGTTCTACAAACGTTGTTGATATAGACTCAATACTACCTTAGAGACACTTCATGCACGCTTCTAACATTGTTGACCTAGATTCAATAAATTTTAAGAGAGTCAAAAATTAAGGGACTGACTAGGTGGACACCCCCCAATTGCTACGCAGACACCCCCTATAGCCAAATCTATTAAATTTGAGATTATTATTATTTTGAAATATGAAATAAAATCAAAGCAATACTTTAGCGTACATTTGCATTTAAAAGCGCTGCAAACATGCCACAAATTTGTCTCATTTGTGACACGGTTAGGAGTCAAACCAATTGCTCCTTTCATTTACTAGTTTGACTCTTGGCCATGTCACAAATGAAGCAAATTTGTTGTATGTATGCAGCGCTAGTAAACGCAAATGTACGCTAAAATATTGCTTTAATTTTATTTCATATTTCCACATAAAAATAATCTCAAATTTAATAGATTTAGCTTTGGGGCGTCCGCGGGTGTCCGCGTAGCAATTAGGGTGTCCACCTAGTCGGTCCCAAAATTAAGGGGCTCTTGGAGTGTTCAAAATTTCGCTAATGGTTTTGAACGTTTTTATAAGCATCAACTTCTCTTCTCTTCGTGTTTCTCTTGTTTTTATCTCATTTTACGCTCGCGCGTTGCGAGGCTTGCAAAGTGCTGCAAGAGCTGCGATTTCTAGGGCTAGAGCTTCGGCGAAGACCGAACTCCACAAACGAGCACTCCAACAAACACAAAGCTGCCTCCGACGCAAAAGGCAAAACCTCAACAAAATCTCAGCTTCTGAATGAGGAGAATGAACATTTTCACTTTATGATATATTAGGGTTTCAGAGTCTCCTCTAAACCCTAAGCTGGACCGAAATTGAACTCAGCTCTTAAGAGTAGAAATTCCAGAAGCATAACGACGACAGCCATTCTATCAATTGATTACGCAATTCTGTTGTAACATGACTAATATTCGCTGATTTCGCTCCTCTTATTTAAGGAAATTGGAGAAAAGTTTTAATTATCGAGAGGACGGAAGAGAGCGAGCTCTTTTTCCAACTTTTCTTCCGGAAAGCACTAACGAAGCTACAGGATGACATTGTAGCCACCAGACCAGACCAGACCAGAGCACAAATGCAACGCCATCCTTCGATCATCTCGTTCAGGCGAGGCACGCCCTCTGAATTATCACCACGAGTTTTCACGAGGTCGCGCAACAACAACCGCAGGATATAAACTTATAAGCTTAGATCTGGCTAACGTGTTACCACATGTCCACATGAATCGTTTGACAGCTTCATCCAGCAGGTCAGCTCTCTCACTCTTCTCACGTGGCAGCCAGTGTTTGC
Organism: Ulota crispa; assembly: GCA_963920765.1. NCBI lineage: Eukaryota > Viridiplantae > Streptophyta > Bryopsida > Orthotrichales > Orthotrichaceae > Ulota > Ulota crispa. The sequence goes on along the minus strand of OY987244.1, from coordinate 12,456,251 downwards.
TTCTTGCGCTTTTTAAGCTTAGTTTTTGACTGTATTGGATGTTGCACGTGTTCGGAGCACTCAAGCGCTTGGGAAAAGTACTTTTCACAATTAGGTTTGGATTTGCATTGATTGTAACTCCACATTCGTTACAGTACATTGCTGGACAAAAGTGGACATGACTGAAAATAGTAGTAGTAGTAGCGAAAAATCCATCTGTCAGGAGGCCGTTCGGGAAGAGTTCGTTCGTATTTTTCTGTTAAGCTTTTAGCGTGTTTGAGTCCGCAACTCCGCACACTCGGCACTTGCAAGCGCGGTTCGTGAGTTGAATGTCGTTTCGGAATTCGGTGCGCATTGATTGATGGTCCGAAATTTAGGGTTTGTGTTTGTTATTGAGGTCGCTGTAAAGTACGTTGATTTCGAGGGTTTTGTTTTTTGTTATGCGAAACTGAAAGGTAACAAGGCTGAGGAACGTCAATTTGTTTTTATCCTTTCTGTGCAGAGTCCGGGAAATATTTGAATTTTTTCGGTTGATTTCCTTCAATTCCAGTATTGAACCGGTTAATCAAGGAATTGTTTCAGTTATTTTCTCTATTTCATACTGTAAATAATTTTTTTATAGATTTCTAGTCGGTTTTTAGCGGAAGTTTATAAATTGCAAACGGTTTTTTCTCATTTCGATCGGCTAGCTTTGGACTAGCGGTCGGTTCTTCCCGGACAGAAATTCTGTGTTTTTTGTTTGTAAGTGTCTTTGTTTTCTCGTTCTTTTGCAGGTTTGGTTGAATTTTGGTGAAGGAACATTTCATTGTGTGGTTGTTTTGTGTGCAGAGTTAGGCTGGTAGGCGGAGGATTGGCTGTTGGAAGAGAATTGCGTTGTTGCAGGAAGAAATTTGTGAGAGTGCGAGTTGAGAGCAGTATGGCGCCTCCGATGGTGGCCGACGTGAGTTTGCCTTCTGCTGGTCGAGTGCTCAGCATTCAATCTCACACAGTTCATGTAAGCAATTCCAGCCTGCAATCGTTGCTGAATTCGGTACCTGAAGTACAATTTGCTTTTAAGGAATTACTCCCTCTGTCCCTCTAAAATCGTCCAAAAAGCTTTCTTGTGAAGGATTAAGGTATGTACACCCATCAGTGACACCAGCCGTTTAGTGACATCTCAAATTAAACCTAAAAGTAAGGGAAGAGGTTCGTAAACCGACCATGTAAGAGCTGAAACTGAATTTGGGGTGGTGGAACTTCTTGAAATATTTTTCAGTAAATTTTCCTTGAAAGACAAGAGGAACTGGCATCTAGCTCAAGTTATTTTGTATTTTTTTAGAGCAATGTGGAATTAGTTATGAAATTTTGAAGTGGGTCATAGGGCTCTAATATGGAGCACCTCACTGGCTATGAATAAGACATGTACTGAGGGAGATCATTTGGGGAGGTGAGTGGAACTAGTGCCCTAACGGAGTTCAAGCCTCCAACCTTAAGCACTTTTGCACCCAAACAAGACACACATGCACCCAAGTTGACATAAGGAAACAAAAATTGTGTAGGTGGCGGTTTATGATTGAGTGTGACATGATCTTTTTGTTGTCATGACATTGTCTTTTTGTTGTCGCTTTCTCAGGAGTCTTAGTGTCCACAATAGGTCAATCTAGGGAGTTACTTTCAACAATTCATAATTTATTCATACAATCTCAGAAAATTCTGAAAACAATTTTGCTTGAACTTGTACTCATTTCCTAACAAGCACATGCCATTAGATTCTCAAAAGACCCTCCCAATTACTATATCTAAGGTAAGTGTCACTTTTGGGTGTACATACCTTAATTGTGTTTTTGGTCTTTGTGCTAGCGACACATGCACTCTAGAATCAATATAACATCTACCAAATGTATGCAAATTCTCCAGCTTTGATGTCGCCATTTGGGCACCCAAATTCCATGCAAAAAGTACCATATTTGTACATAGTTTGTGAATGCTGCCAGATCCTCATTATTCTAGTCTTTGTGCTAGTGACACATAGCACTCTAGAATCAATATACCATCTACCAAATGTATGTAAATTCTCCAGCTTTGATGTTGCCGTTTGGGCACCCAAATTCCATGTAGAAAGTACCATATTTGTTTGTGCATGTTGCCAGTTCCTCATTATTGATGATTTAAAGATGAGTAGCAACAATGGTACCTCATATGGGCAAGCAAGGCCAAGCTTGCTAGGAGAGGAATGCTCTCTAATTGCTTAACTTACCCCTATGAGATCATTGAACATGGCAAACGCTTTCTCAGCGTTTGAAATCAGCAAAAGGTTTTTAGTGGTACAAGAAATGTGTCTGATTTGGAGCTTTTTAGAGGGACAGAGGGAGTACTTTAGCTTCGTGTATCTGAGTAGGTTTATGGAAAATTTTGTGATTTTTTTCATGATCTCAGGGATACGTGGGAAACAAAGCTGCCGTCTTTCCTTTACAACTTCTAGGCTTCGATGTGGATCCCGTCAACTCGGTTCAGTTCTCCAATCATACAGGCATGTTGCTTCCTCTCAATTTTCCGCAACATAGCCTTCTTTCTGTCAGTCTTTCACGGACAAGCTCTTTTACAAACGTTTTAGGGTTTAGAAGGATAAGCTTGTCAGTGTTCTTTCAAGTTGCGTATGGTTTTGTAGCAAAGAATCTCGTCTCTCAAATGCTGGTTGATCAAGGTCGTGAACTATAAAGCCTAAAACCCTCACGCAATATCTCTTAGGGTTAGCAACATCATTTTGAGAAGACATTATGGTGGGGTTGGGGACTGATGGAGGAACAGAGGGTTGGGAGAAAGGAGAGTGCAGGTTATGCAACGGTGAAGGGTCAGGTGCTGGATGGTGAGCAGCTGTGGGCGCTGATTGAAGGCCTTGAAGCAAATCATCTACTGAAGTATACTCACCTTTTGACAGGTCTAAATCTTCTCTTCTTCATTCACGAAAAAAATTAATCAAGGAAGAAGAAATCATACCCTATATTTTGAACAATGGATACATGACGATTTAAAAGTTATCACAATCGAATTTTAATTGGATCTTCTGTTTTGAGTTTTTGAGGATGAAGCTGTGTTTCGTATTTTATTGGTCCGAAGGTTTGATTTTTCTTATGTACTGTTATGTGAAATCTAAGCTTTGCTGTTAGTTGAGATTTTGATGGATCTCATGTCTTGAATCAGGGTACATAGGATCAGTCTCATTCTTGGAAACAGTATTGCGTGTGGTGGAGAAGCTCCGCTCAACCAACCCTAACCTTATTTATGGTATTGTATCTGTTCCCTCTTGTAGCTCGTACTTTTCACAATCAGGTTCAATGGTATACTTGATGCACCTCAGTGTCACTATTACACCAAACACATCATGTACTGAGGGTGTTTAATTACAGTTGATGAAAACATTAATGGTGCCAACAACAATTATATTCAAGGGGGTTGTAAGCTACTTTGCAGCTTCCAACCAGTGTCACTCTAAATTTGAAAAAAAAAAACATGCTGGGGCCTATCATAATTACCGTAGTCCAAAGCATTTGGTGTATTTGACCTAACAAATCATCTGTGATGAGATTGTAAAATGTGAAGGGAATAAAAAAAGACTGAATCATATGAGTTGCTTTGTTTTTTCCTAGTATGTGATCCTGTGATGGGTGACGATGGAAAGTTTTACGTGACGCCAGAACTGGTTCCTGTATACCGAGAGAAGGTACTCTTTCTCTTCTGGTTGCTCCTTGGGTTAGCTTTGATTCTTCTCAGTTCTTTAGACATCTTTATTTGAACTCTGTTTTGTTATATGCCACTTTATGGGGAATCCTATTTTGCATCTTGTAGGGTTATGTATGCGATGAATGTGTTTGATCTGGAGCTTTCCAAATAAATTAAGGTTCACTTTTTGATGGCTTTTTGATTGAGACCTTAACTAAGATTTACACGTGGACAAACCTCAATGGATTATAGATTTGTGCAACATTTGGAATTTGTTGCAGGTTATTCCAGTGGCAACCATGATTACACCAAACCATTTTGAAGCGGAACAACTCACTGGTCGTCGGTAGCATCGCTGTGCCTTGGCCTATTTCTGATAGAAATGAATTGTTCTTGTTTTAATGTTCATGTACATTGACATGAGCATTTTGCCCAAATCTTCATGGCTAGTTTGATGCTTTTTTGTACGAATTGGAAACTGCTTGGTACCGTTCATGTTCTTCTTCTTGTCTATAAATCATTTTAACCTGTGAAAGAGGAAACTGAAAAAAAAAGTTGGCAGTATTGAAACAGAGGCAGAGGCATTGCAAGCTTGCGCTGATCTGCATGCTGCAGGTCCTTCAAAGGTACTGGCTTTCCTTCTTTATACAATCGTATTTGTACATTTTTGTCTGAAGAGTTCACATGTTCTTTTGTTGCAGTATAGCCAGAAAGTCTAACCGACAACACTCAGCCACCTCCTTCGTATTTTTTGCTTGAGTAGCAAAAAGATAACTAATATCGACGTTCTAAACTTTTAGTGTTGTAACCATCATGGAGGCTTTACCATATATTGGAATATGGCCATATTCTTACTATGGAATCGTTTGGCTGCAGGTGGTAATTACAAGTCTGTCAATAGACAGCATGCTGACTGTCGTTGGAAGCCACGTAGAAAGCAAAGTGAGTTCCGTGGTTTTCTGGGCTCATTAAATTTGCGAATAGGTTTTGTTGTGCAGTTCATGATGCATCTAGCTTGCATACTTTTTGCATATCCACTATAAGAAGTTCATTGCTATGGCTCCATTTGGGATATTTCGGATTCCACCTGCATATTGTTCAAATTGTGTTTCAGGATGTTTTTAAACTGAAAAACTTTTTCAGTCGTCTAAACGGTTTGAGGCTGATGTGGTATGTTCATGATGTGTCATGTAGGGAAAGGCACCGAAACAGTTCAAAATAGTCTTACCAAAGTTACTTTCATACTTTACGGTACAGTAATCCTACCTCAATTCTAGCCACTCAGTGACTCAGAAAAATCTGTATGATTGAGATTTGGAAACCCTGCCATATTCTATTTACAGAATGCACGAAAATTTCACCTACCAGCACCTTCTTTTTACTCTCCTATGTCATTCGGAAGTATGTATAAAAGGGGAAATTACAAATAGGGGCACAAAAATGAAAAATATTACAGATAGGGGCACAGTTTCAAAATAATTACAAATAGGGGCACATTTTCAAAGAAAAAATTGTAAATTTCTGTAAAATTTTGGTTTGGACATTGATTGATTCATATACATCACATTAAATGTTAGCTAAGTTCCAAAAAACTTGAAGACCTTTCCAAATCAAACCTAAATAAGAAAATTTTAGTAAAGAAGTCTTGAAACTGTGCCCCTATTTGTAATTATTTTGAAACTGTGCCCCTATCTGTAATATTTTTCATTTTTGTGACCCTATCTATAATTTCCCTATATAAAATGTTCTGTTGGTTTGGCTTTTTCCTGACCATAGTTATTTCGTTCTACAACTATTGCTGCTACTCTGTAAGATTTTTAGCCTAATTAGGCCTTATCTGTACCAACCCTTAACACCATCAATTATCCGTTCATGCTTATTGCTACAGAAAATTTCTCATTCTCTCTGATACGTCTTTTGGATACAGGCTTCTAATACTCTCGGTTAATGTTTTCAATTTATACAGGGCACTGGAGATCTAATGACGGCACTTTTATTGGGATGGAGTCATGTAAGTTGTGCTCATCAATCAGTGATCCCAAACGTGATTTATATAATTAGCTCAAGTGGCTAAAAACATTGCTTTTACGTGCAAAAAAATTATGTCCAACATTGTAGTATTCACACTTTTTGTAGAAGTAGAAGTTTTGCTAAATTTAGCAACATTTGTGAACACTCGTTTTCATGGTAGTATGCTGTTGTGATGACTTCACTGCCCATCTTGAGTTGTTCCCGAAGCAGTTGCATATCTATAAGTTTCGTTTTTGTGATATTCAGACCTATTAATAGTAAATTTCAAAAGGTATTACGAGCATTAGTGGATTGAGACGGCAATGGTTTTTTTTGCTATGGTTTTTGCAGAAATTTCCAAACGACCTGGATAAAGCAGCTGAGCTTGCAGTGTCGAGCCTTCAAGTACGGCATCTCATAATTCTTATTCATACTTTTCTCTTTACAAAAGTTTGATGGGTTAGCAGTAGTTTTTTCTTTTCTTTGAATTTTACTGCAACTATCTAAACCCTTGGTATCAAAGACTTCGAAAACGAAATTCTGACACCTTTGTGTGTATTTCCAGGCGGTGTTAAAGAATACAATTGCAAGCTATGACGAGGCAGGGGCACTGCTAGAGCCAAAAACCAAGCTATTGGAGCTTCGCCTCATTCAAAGTGTGAAAGAAATACAGTCGCCTGTGGTCCAATTCTTCACTGAGAAATTGTAGCAAAATCGAAATTCATTTTCATTTCCCTCTTGATTCTAATAAGCAATTTAGTACATTTATTAAGACATTTTGACATGTTTCATTATCTTTTAGGTTATCTTAGGTTGGATCGCAAGTCCTTGCCTGGATTGGGGTTAATGGAAAAGCTGCAAATACCGTATAATTGAGCATGGTGAGTGTTGCAGGCTGTTGGTTTGAACGCGTTACTTTTCTAATAGAAAATTAAAAATAAAGTAAAATTTACAAATGATTTGGGTCTTATGTTTGCATTTAGGAAGCTGAAGCTGAAATCGTATAGCTCTTGGCATGGTTTTCGGGTTTACCAGTTTTCAGATCCACTCCATTTATAGCAATTTGGCTGGTTTTTGGCACTTGGAAAGTGTTCCTTGTTTGGTTTTTCATTGAAGGTTGAAATATGAGGACTGTTAAGGACTTGGTCTTTTCTCTTGTACTCAATTGCTAGGACTTGGTACAAATCTTTAGGACCTGGAGGACTTTTTATGGCAAACGTTGGCTTCAGGGTTTTTATCTTCATTTTGCGAGGGTAGAGCGACCCGCACCTAACAATGCAAGCAAGGAAAAACTGGACAGAATTGGATAGAATTGTCCACATGTGGACATTCATCCACAAATTGTACTAATATTAGTAAACTCCATCCCAAATTTGGAATGTTGTGGTAGTCAGTGACCATTTGAGGTAAGATTTAGGCAAATTTTTGCCAAAAAAAACTTTGATTGGCTTGGCTAAATATATAAGGCCACCAATTTTAAATTTTGAACATAAACATAATTGTCTCTTGTTAGTGGGTCTCAAAGTTGGAACTTGAGCATTAGTAACCCGTATACTAGGTTAGGGATTGAGATATGGCCACTTATGCATTGCTCCCCACTTTGAAATTTTGTAGCTCCTCTCATTGGCCAAATCCTACCACTCCCATTGCAAATCCAAGCACTAGAGAAAAACCTCTTGCAAGTTGTTGCTAAGAAGTTGGAAGTCATTGCAAGCAATGTGTCATTCAAGCAAATGTTATAGTGGAAGTCCAAGGGCATTGGGAATTGAGCAAATTTGCCATTCAAGGAGGTCATTTTGATGGGGCCATCTCTTTATTATACATTGCCATGGTTGCGATGGAGCCCTAAATATACCTCATTCTCTTACACAACTAGCCCCCACCAATAGAAATGAAGTTACAATCCCACTTCTTGTCTTGGGTTGATGATTCTCTTAGATTTTTAAAATAGGCCTAAAATTTAAGATATCAACCTTGTCATTGAAGATGACCATCTTCTAACTATTTTGAAAAACCATGGAGGGATGAATGTTGAGAATCTTCTTAGTTTTTGGAATTCCTTTTGTTGAGCCTCTCCTTTGTCACTAAAAAGGACAAACTTGCACGTAGCTATAATATAGGTATCAAAATTCTATTTTTTTTTCTTCTTCTAAATGAGACACTTGCATCGCTCAATAGAAGTTCCAAACTTTGAAGCCCACTATTGTAACTTTTGAGATTGCAGATGTCTATCAAGTGGATAATGAATGTTTTCAAACACTTCTTGTCAAAATTGTATGAAATTGATGTATTGTACATCCAAATATGCTTAACAAGTTTCTTCTTTTTGTTTGTTCTTTTTGTTTGTTTTTTAGCTATAAGATTATTGTGATGATTGGGTGGCTTCATGCTTTTTGTGCAAGGTTATGAATCAATTCACATTGAGATGAAAGAAAGATCTCCATGTTTGCAAGGTGTTATTTTTTAAATACTTGAATCCCCTCAAACTTTGATCTACATTGCCTCAAAAGCTCTAGTATCATGTTTGTACTGTTCTCAACAAGTTTTTTAACTCCATAGGAGTAACCTATTTTTTTGGGTGCAAATTTAACGGTTTGGCACTCTTTTTGTCAAAACTCTTTCCACGACTGTCTTGTAAATAGCATAGTCCACCTTATTGATCTCTAAAATATCAGTATTCATTATGTTGATGAACAAAAAAATCGAAAAAAAATTGTACTCATTGCACAAAATGAATTGAAATTCATCCACTTTTTGTGTAAACAAATCTGTGTGTTAAATCCACATTAGAAATTCATTTGGAAAAATACATATAAGAGTAGATTTTGAAAGCAGTAAATTAATTATAGTTAGACATCTAGTGACCTTAAATCTCATATATTTTTTTGGTGACTAGTTGTTTAGATTTGACATGTGAAATGAAGATTGGAAGACTTCAAGTCATTTTTGCAGTTTCAACACCTTCATGTTCAAACATTATAATCTTTCAAACTACAAGTGATGTTGTTGTGTTTTCTTTTTCCCATTTAATCTTTAACATGTTTAGTTTAAAATTATTTGGTTACTATTTTTTTTTAAACTTGATAAAATTTATGAAAATGTAAATTGATTGTTTAGTTTCATGAAAATTCCAAGAAGTTTAGAAAAGCCTTGGGCGTTTAGGGGTTAAGGTATAGTGCCCTTCAACAAGTCCTCAAACACCTTGATTTGCCATTCAAAGAATGTTTTCAATACTAAATATAATAGGTATTTTGTTATTTTGAATCATAGAAACTTGATTATTATACAATCCCAATCAAGCATACCAAATTTGGATTCCTGAAAACCAAAACCCCAGTCTTGGTGAATTGTTTTGTATTGTATAAATTCATGGTTTTACATGATTAATAATTGAAAACTATTGATGATGAATTTTTGAGATTTGATAGCATGGATATGTAGGAAACACTCATACTTGCATCTTCTATGCTAAAAAGAACGCCCTTAAGTAACAACAATTTGATTAGCAAATATTTCAATGTGATTTGTGATATGCCCAAATTTTGTAAAATAAATGTTTCTCAATGAGAATCAAATTTTTCTATTTGATTTGTACGTTGTGACTGACTTTGTACCTTTGAAAATGGTGTTATGTTTACTTGGTGAATAAGAAATAAAAGCATCTATTTTTTTTAAATTGAGCTTATCACAAATCACATTGAAATATTTGTAGATTAAATTTTTGTTACTCAAGGGCGTTCTTTTTAGCATAGAAGATGCAAGTATGAGTGTTTCCTACATATCCATGCTATCAAATCTCAAAAATTCATCATCAATATTTTTCAATTAATTATCATGTAAAACCATGAATTTATGCAATACAAAACAATTCACCAAGATCGGGGTTTTGGTTTTCAGGAATCCAAATTTGGTATGCTTGATTGGGATTGCATAATAATCAAATTTCTATGATTCAAAATAATAAAATACCTATTATATTTAGTATTGAAAATATTCTTTGAATGGCAAATCAAGGTGTTTGAGGACTTATTGAAGAGCACTATACATTCACAGTTAAGAGACATGTATGAGACTCATGAGCTTAAGATTTTAAATTTTGATTGAGCGTTTGCACCATACCAAGTGGTATATTTAGCAATAATCCAATGTGGTATTTGACATGGTGAGTGGGTTATATCTCAAAATCTTGAAGGTTCTAGTTTGCTCCCATGGAATTATAATATTCAGAATGTTAAGATGTTAGAAGGAAATCCTGAGGGTATTTAAACCCCTTTAAGGAAGGAAGGTGAGGTCTTTCTCTTCCATGTTCACCTCTTGAAGATTATCTTTCTCTCATTTGTGAGAATGAGCTCTTGTCCATGGAATATGTATATTTATGCCCACATGGGTTATATTTTGAACTCCTTTAATAGGTTAACCCTCAACAAACATTTTAGGTCTTAGCAGGGCAGCCCAAGAATCACACAAATAATAAAAAGAAAATATAAAGGTCAAGCGGGCATGCATGACCAATCACAATAAAAAAACATTCACATAAGAATCAAGTGGAGACTTGAGTAAGAATCAAATGATTCTTCAAACCACTTATGCTCACATTGCAAGCACTCATGGAAGAAATTGAAATTGGCTCTATGTACAATGGATGACAAGCATTGAATTGAATGGAACAATCTTTATGATTAAGTTGTACTCTTGCATACAAAAAGATTTTGTGAACACTAGGCCCTTGAGGTTAGCCCCTAAAGGACTAAGGGCCCTTTTGGGGGACAAATGGGATTTTGGGCATGTGCCTATGGCTAAACTACTTTGCGTGATTTTTTGAAATTTTTATTGAAGGTGAGGAATTCAAAGATTTACGTGGGAGTGTAATTTTTTCTTCATTCTGACATTTATTGAAGAAGTTAAAAATGAATAACTAAAAAATAGGGGACTATTGGGCAGCCAAAAACTTCTTTAAAAATTTCATTTTTTTCAAATAAAAATCTGAAATAGGTTCTTTAGACTTATGTAGACATGGGGAGATTTGAATCGTTCAATTTTGATAAATGAGATGAAAGTTATGAGAAATTTTCAATTGCGGGTAGGTGTGATTTTGAGAGAAACCACACCTTCCCGCAAACTAAAACTTCTCATAACTTTCATCTCATCTATCAATATTGAATGATTCAAAGCTCCCCATGTCTACATAAGTCTAAAGAACCTATTTCAGATTTTTATTTGAAAAAAATGAAATTTTTAAAGAAGTTTTTGGCTGCCCAATAGTCCCCTGTTTTTCAATTATTCATTTTTAACTTCTTCAATAAATGTTGGAATGAAGAAAAAATTACATCCCACGTAGATCTTTGAATTCCTTACCTTCAATAAAAGTTTTAAAAATCACACAGAGTAGTTTTGCCATAGATACATGCCCAAAATCCCATTTGTCCCCCAAAGGGACAACGGTCCTTTAGGGGCTAAGATAAGTCTTTAAAGATTAAAACCTACATGGTTAAGTTTTACACCTCACAATTTCATCACCCTTAATGTGAATGTACTCTTAGGGATTAACTAGGCTTGTATTCAACCTCCAACTTACTCTTAGGGACAATTTATACTATGTCTTGTGTCCCACGTCCAAGTAAAATCTCAAAATCAAATAGGTTGAGGGTCAAAAATTGGGACTTGGCAATTCACACAATGTCCCATATCCCACGTTTTTGGTTTAGTGCATTTGCCTATAAGACATCATCTTTTGAGAAATTTGACACTAAAAAGGCGGGACTTCACTCAAAGTTTGGATTAATCATTTTGAAACTCAACTTACAACCCAAGTTACACAAACGTTTTTGCATAAAATATTCATGGTTTCCTTTAGTATTCCTTTTTGCACTTAACCACCCAATGAAGCAACAGCGAGAGTGGCCGCCACTTTATGTATGATGGCGCAGGTCATGTTTATGACCCCCCTTGTGGGAACGTGGGCAGATACCCGTGTGTCCTCCTCTGGTCATGTGTCATCCGGGTATGCACTTCCTAAGTACCTAACTTCGGGGAACTACCAATGAAATGATTGGCTTGGAAGCATTTGTAGCCCCTCTACATCATTGCCATGCCCTCATGTTTTTGGGAATGGGACTTTTTGCACAAGCCTTTTGATGGTGTAAGGAATTCATGGGCTTTCCATCCATGCCTAAGACTTTGTCTAAACACCCAACAATCTCATGTTGCTTTTAGAGGGATGGCTCCCTATCCACGGAAGCTTAGGTTCTACTCTTTTTCCTTTTTTTCTTTTTCGTAGGGTATTAGATTAACCCTTAAACGTCTATGCATAGTAGATGCGTTGTTGTGTAATTGGCATTTAGTAGCATCAAGAAGTTTTAATTTGGGATCTCAAATAGCTCACTAGGACCGCATTGATTTATTCTTCAACTTCTTTATTGATCTGAAATGTAGTAAAGGTGTAAATTCATTCCAAATACAAGAAAAATATCTTGTATTGTATTGGTCACAATGACATGCTCAGACGTGTAAGGGTTAGCTAATTTAAATGCAAGAACGTTACTCCCTTTGTCCCAATATAAAGCTCCAGATTAGGCATAGTTCATGTCCCACTAAAAAGCTTATGTTTGCTAATTTCAATTGTTGGGAAAGCATTTGTCATGTCGAATGATCTCGTAGGGGCACGTTAAGCAATTAAAGAGCATTTCTCTCTTAACAAGCTTGGCCTTGCCCATATGAAGTACCATTGTTGCTTCTAATCTTTAAATCATCAATAATGAGGAGCTAGCAACATGTACAAATATGGTACTTTTTGCATGGAATTTGGGTGCCCAAACAACAACATCAAAGCTAGAGATTTTGCACACATTTGGTAAATGGTATAGTGATTCTAGAATGCATGTGTTACTTAGCACAAAGACCAAAATAATGAGGAGCCGGCAGTCTTCACAAATTATGCACAAATATGGTACTTTTTGCATGGAAATTGGGTGTCTAAACGGCAACATAGAAACTCAAGATTTTGCAGATATTTAGTAGGTGATATATTAATTCTAGAATACATTTGTCACTAGCACAATGACTAAAAATACAATTAAACCCTCTTGTAGAAGTTTTTTGGAGTTTTATAATGGGACAGTGGGAGTACATGTTAAACAAGCAAACTTATTCAAGGTAGCTTCTCTCAATACAAATACTCTTCCATTACTGCCCAAAGTTCATGTGGGTGATACATTGATTTTGAGATATGTTCCACAAAAACTGTCCGTCCTTCTTGTTTGAGACTTTGTATGATATTTCTTTTAAGGAAGAAAGAAGAAGTAAAATTGATAGGGAACTGATAGGAGGGACGTCATTTGAACTCACGGAACTTTGAAGAATAATCTTTTAATGAAGATGATGAAGATCACTCAACAATAGTGACTAATTATACATTTGAATTTTTTAAACCAGTGTGTATATTTGTAATAAAGGATTGCTCTCATCACTTTTGTTGTTTTTGTTGGCACACCCTTTAATATTAAAGAACATGATCAAACTTTGTGTACCACTCCCTTTGTCCCAAAACGGTTGTCCTTGTTTTTAATTTCAATTAATTTTTGCATTATTTGCGTTGATCATGTTGAACACGACATAAATCATTTCAATCCAAATTCTCTAGTACAAGTATCATTGAAGCTGATTGTATGAGTTTGCCAATTTTATTTTTGAATCGGATATAAAAAATATTTCACATGACCTACTCAAAACTAATGAAAAAAAAGTTGGGATCTCAATGTGGACGACTTTATTTGGGACAAATTGAGTAGATTAATTTGAAGTTTTTAGCTTGTTTATATAGCGTCTCAAATGGTGTATTTCATTTTAAAAGTTCCAATTGTAAGCATTTGTTCACAAAGATTTTTTAAAATCAAAAATCACTAAAAAGGTATAGTTGTGTGTAGGGGATGCTAAAAATACGCTTATTGCACAAAATCGTGCAAGGCTCCTATGTGGAAGCCTCACGGGGTTCTACCCACTTCATCCGCTTGGTGAATGAGGTGGGTTTTGCAAGAAAAAATAGACCCAAAATTTCTCCAAACATCCAAATGGCTTATTCAGTTTGGCTTTTCTTTGAAGATATTAATTCCAGAAGGACAGAGTTGTGTAGCGCGGAAGAGCTTTTAGCTTTGCGCACGGCGCTCCCCAGCTTTGTCCGGGCACTAACGTTCCCACACCAAAATGCCCTCCACTGCTTGCACAAACAGAGCCTTTTAAGGCTTCGTTTTCAAATCCATCGCAAGCAAGGCATGCCATCAAAAACTCTACTTCTTTGAGGAACGATGCCTTTTTGGAGAATGATGACAAAAAAATGTCAAAAAACAACTATGCGTTTTCTTGTTTTGGTTCTTTGCGTCAAATTAGCGATGTATTTCCACATACCATTTTTGCGGTTGTGCGTGCTCCTTTAAATCATTTAGTCATGCAATACTTCTTTTATTCAAAGAACCAAATTCAATTTGATCCTATTGTTAACATAGTTTCCAATTTGGCGGCACGGAGCATAATTAAAAAATATTGTAATCTTCATTGTGCTCATGTGCTTGGAAACCTAGCTTGAATAGTTACTTAAATAGTAAGATTGAGCACCCAAATCCGTTATGAAAAATGACAAATATCTTGATTGGTGTACTTGAATGGTGTCTCCACCTCCTTTGTTTATATATTCATGGTATTGCAAAACTATTTAACTTTGTTCACTAAATTTATTTGCAACCCCATTGGTATTTAAATAGGATGTAGAGTGCACTTGTCACCCACGTGCAACCATCATATTGTTACCCAAAATCAACACTTTGTCACCCATAACCAAAAAAACATTATATTCCTCAATTGCGGGACCATAAAACACATATATGGGTGCAAATGTAGGTCACGCCCATGAAAACATCACCTTTATGGGTGCTGCTACCTTATTACAAACACTTGTGTCTCTGAGAACAAAATCCATGATATAAATGTCCAAAAACTTAAGCTCTAGGCTTCATTAAGGCCTTCAGCTATTAGACGATTCACTTGCAATCTTGAGCACAAAACCTTGTGAGTCTAAGCAATCTAGTACTTTTCAAAAGAACATGAAAATGGTGTCCACAAATTAATCACAAATGAAGGAATAAGCACAGGAATAAGGTTGGGTGTTTGAAAATCAATTAACCCTTAAACACCAATGTGGATATTTTTTGTCTGAAGGATGAAAAAAAATAGACCATTGGATGTAAAAAATCATTTATCATCCATTCTAAAAGTTTATTGATTATGGAGATATGGCTCATTATGGAAGGCAAAAATTAACCTCATTGAGTGCACTCATATTTTTTCGGTACCCCAAATTATGAGAAAATTCACAAAAAAATGTTAAGCCCCATCATTTTTGCAATTTCTATGAGGATAGCATTGCATACTAGCTTATACAACCTTTTGAGAGTAATATTAAGTTGTGTGGACACTTTGCCACATAGTCAGCCAAATCATTCTAAAGCAGCAACCAAAATAATTAGCTTGTTGTTTAACCCCTAAAGGACAAGGCAGCCTTTTGTGACCAATACAATATGGTGTATTTTTCTTGTATTTAGAGTGCATCCACACCTTTATTATATTTGAGATCAACAAGAAGTTAGAACATAGATCAATGTTGTTATAGTGAGGTAGTCAAGATCCCAAATTAAAACTTTTTGTTGGTAGTAAATGCTAGTTACACAACAACGTACATAGTACGTATCATAGTAGCCTCGTCCTTGAAGGATTAACCCATAAATGTTTGAGCGTGCTGCTCCAACCAATACAATACGAGGTGTTTTTCTTGTATTTGGAATGGATCCACACCTCTACTATAGTTGAGACTAACAAAGAAGTTGAAAAATAGATCAATGCGGTTCAAGTGAGCTACTTGAGATCCCAAATTAAAATTTCTTATTGATAGCAAATGACAATTATACGTCAGCATATATACTATGCCCTATGGATGTTTAAAGGTTAAGGGTTAGAGGCAAAGGGATTGAAAGCAAATATTATACTTTAAAATGAACTTATTAGATGACAATGAATGTTACATTTGCAAAAGAAAATCCTTACAAGCACATTTTTACAATACCCTTCGAGTTTGCACCTCTCAAAATTTAGATTTGATTTTTTTTTGGCACATTTATCTATAATTCTTCCGCTTGAGCTACTTGGGGACCATGGCCTTCTCAATTTGCTTTTATTGTAAGGTGGAAGCACCCATATCCAATAACTTAAGTAACTTTGCAACAAACTACAAAGAGTTTGAGGAAGTCTTTTCTCATGTAGGAAGACAAAAAAATTGGGATTGCAAGTTTTTCATAATTTTATTTGTAAAACTGAAATTATTGTGCATTTTGGGAGTCAAAAAGTGCTTTGAACCCATTGCCAACCTCTAGACTCATGTAACTTCAATAATAACCAAACTACTTTCCACTTGTTACTTCCTAGTTCTTCACTTTGGAACATGTGGCATGCCTTAAGTGATCCCAACCTTGAAAAGGACATTAAAAAGCATTCCAACACACCTATCCCTGTTGTTATTGGAATAGCATACCCTATTAGTTGGATATGGGACGTTGTTGGCTATGGGTGCTTCCACCTTAGTGTTTAACCTCTAAAAGACCAAGGAGCCCACTTTGGGCTCTTGGGATATTTGGGCAAGCATTTCCTAAGTAAATATAAAAGATAAGATTGTGAAAAACAAAGGTATATGTGCTCATATTGAAAAGCTTGCATACCTCCAAAGAAAAAGTGAAATTGAATCATTTTTGAGTGAGATATGGTACAAAATGTGATTTAGATGTCAACATGGGAATCCTCAAAAAAATTCAGAAACAAAGGGATGGAATGGAAGGATGTTGCCCAAATAGTGTTCAAAAGCACTTTATTGTACCTTCCTAGCATGTTCGGCACAAAATAATTATTTAAAAATTTGCCTACTTTTTTAAGAAACTATACAAATTTGTTGCCTAAAATTTGTGAAATAAAAATATAATAGTGCCTAAAAAAATTGGACACAAAAGCGCCTAAATACGGGATAAAAAATCACTATGTTCCATATTAACCCCTGAGCGCCCCACAGGCAGGATCCTGTCAAATTAGGATTTCACTAGGCCCTTGGGGGGACGAAATCTAATTTTTTGATTTTGTACAAAACTACAATTATCAAAGTATTCAAGTGGTCCTTGCAAGTGAAGTCATGGCAAGTCAAGTCAAATGTTGTACAAGTAGCTAGGGAGTCATGATTGCATGGAACACCATACGCGGCAAGTTGGCAAGGAGCATCTTACACACTGCAATAAAATCAATATCCTTTGCAACCTTGCAATGTATTTTGTGGTAACAAGGAATTCATTGGCAAGGGTTCAAACATGTTCTAGACCCTTTTCAAGGTAATTCTCACTAACTATGTCAAACATTGTTTTCCCCGCCATTGTTGTTTGAAACCCTCAAACTTAGAATTCAAAAAAGTACAATCTTTGATCATTTTTAAGTGTGTGTATTCACATCTAATCTTACTACCTACAAAATTTGAGATGAATCAAGGGCTTATAGAATTTTGTAAAAATCAACAAATAGCAATTGCCTGCCAAAAAATGAGATTTTGCCATCACATGTTGTTTGATCAAATGTTATAATCTCCCATCTCCCACGGTCAATTGTTCCCAAAATTTATAAGCCCTTTTCCAAGTAGGTGTTCCATCGTTTTCAGTGGTCACTTTTTGTGAATCATCCAATTGACTGAGATATGATGTATCAAAGTTGTAAGTCTCCAAAAACCCTCATTTTGGTGAAAAAACTCTGGGCACTTAGGGGTTAAGAGCTTGATGTGCAAATGCAAAAAATCAATGTGTTTAATAATACTGTAAACGTCCTTTTTGAAATAAATGCCCAAAAGTTGGCTAATTTTGTGACAACTATATTTAGTACTATAAATGATTGACTTGTCATATCAAGTATTCTATTGCAAATAAATGATGATCATACCAATATCAATCAAATGAAATATTTGGGCTCAGTTACTAAGTCTGACTTGAGTAATGCCTAAATGTTACAAAATTTTACCTCACAAGTGACTAAAAAATGTATATTATTTTTTCAAGTGCCTAAGCTTGTTTTTCATCTTTAAATAAATATTAGGCACAAAGGTGCCGAATCTACTAGGAAGGTACACTACAATAGCTTGGTCAATGGGCAAAATTTGCAGACAACTCTCCTTAACTATGTAATAACTTCTATTTTACTTTTTATTTATTAAAAAAAAAACACTTGAGCAAGTACTCCACATGATGTTCTAGGTTTACACCGTACGGATTTTGTAATTGAGATTTATTTCTATAAGAATTTCTTTGGTGAAGTTTTCTTAATGTAATGACAATTTGAACAAAGCAATTCAGGCTTCTGATTTTTTTCCATTATGTTTTAAGCATTGGGTGATCATGAAATTTGTGAGACATATAGCTAACTTCATGCTCTACAATAAAGTTAAATTGCACAAGAAATTCATGAAGTGGAAGATATCATTTTGAATGACCAAAAACAATATTAACACCTAAGAGAAGCTTCAAAAAAAGTTTATCCCTACTTTGAGTATTATAATCTAATGAAATATGCCCTCACAAAATTTATATTTTTGAGAAAACATACATAAACAAGTGACAAAATAAATCTTACAATTAAATTATTGAAAAAAGTTCTAAATTTTGATTTACTAATCATTTTATTTTATTGAAGATATGTCAATTTTAACTCATTTGACCATGTAAACACAAAAGAACTTTAGGGGTTAAATGTATGTAGTACAAAAGTATCGTTGCAAAGCTCCCAAGGCGCTTTTCTACTCTCAATCCCATGTCAGAATTAGTCAAAGATTGGAAACTGAGATGTACTTGTAAGCAATTTAAATATCACGGTATTCTTTCTTAAACTTGAAATGGGGTGGTGATAATTGAGTAGCGAGAGGTTTTGTTTTGTGGTACATGACCCGCTCTTGTAGCACTCCCTTCAATATAAAGGAGTATGAGTGGTCCTTATGGAGCATTATTGCTGGGGGAAAACTATTTGTTAACCCCAAAGTGACATTGCATTTCCAGGGCTTCTAGGAATTTTCTTTAATTTGAACTAAAAGCTAATATTTTGATAAGTTGTATTAATTCTTTTTGAATTGTAACCGTATAAAATCAAACTAGACATGTTAGAGATCACATTAGAAAAGAAAACACAACTATATCTCTTAAGGTCAATTTGCACCTACTCTTATGAATTACAAAAAACCAATACATTAAAATATATTAACACACTTATTTTCACTGTCAATCGGTTTTATCACACAAACCTAATTGGCATCCTTGTGGTAGCCTAGTTGGCAGTGTGCAAAGAGCAATGGTAGTTGGTAAGTGCCCGATAATTTTGCAAAAAATTGGGGAGCACAAGCAAGTTTATGTAGTGGCAATTCTCTGCCAAATAAAGATTTCACGGGGATTACGAGACATTACCCTTGTTGTTTGCTAATATGGGCTTTGGACCTACTTTACATAACAATGGTTGAGTTACAGTGTAGGTTCTCACATTCTCAGTCATGCAACTAGTGGGTGTCAACCCTTTAATTTTGGGAATTGATATATGCACACTCGTTGGTTGGTTGGTATTTGCACACCTTCTTGGGATTAGTTTTGGATTTTTACCATCATAAAGCTCAATTTGAGAAATTTGAATTCAGATTTGGGCTTAGAGACCATGCTTTAGTTTAGAACCATAAAAAAAAGTTGCAATTCAACAACTCCCAATGAAAAAGTTTAGATAGGGGAAATATGTTACTTTTACTTTTGTTTGTAAAAAAATATAAGCTTTTTCATTGGGTGTTGTTGAATTGCAATTTTTTTATGGTTCTAGACTAAATCATGGTCTCTAACTCCAAATCTAAATTCAAAATTCATTATTTTAGCTTTATGATGGTAAAAATCTAAAACTTATCCGAGGAGGGTGTGCAAATATCAACCCCCGGTGTGCATATATCAATTCCCTTGATTTTTGAAGGTTTTGGGATAACTCTATCAAGAAATTTTCTTAAAGTTGCGGGGTGATGGCTGAACCAAAATTTGCAAAGTTATCATCCTTGCAAAGCTTCACAAACTACTTGATAAAAAATTCAATAAGTCTTCATATAATGTATTTATGGGATAATGTCACAAAGATTGATGTGTGATATTATAAAAGAACATATGTGATATTACAGAAGTCAAGATGTGATATTACAACAGTCATTATGATTGTATCCATAATTTTGCACCCTTACCTCTTTAATATCACGTCCTATCATTTTTAATATCTCAAATTGCATAAATTAGAATTTAGAATTTAGTAGTGAGAAGAGGTTAGCGTGCTAGAAAAGACCTACAAGATCACTTGATAAACTTTATAAAGAAAGGCCATAACTTGTTATAGTTATCACCAACCTCTAGAGGTGGGTGATAAAGTCATCAAACTCATAACTTGAAAAAATGGTTGAGTTATGGAGTGAAGCATGCAAAACTCATGGGTAGAAAAAACCTAGGTTTGACACCCACTAAGGTAGGAACCCCATAAGCGTTAGTGTCCCCATAACCATCACTTCTAAAATCTTGGAAAATCTGTAGAAGTAAATAGATGTAATTACAAAGATGTACAACATGTAAACATGAAACCTTAGTGTTGGTTATAGGTGCAATGAGAGTTTGCTCTTTAAAAATTCACAACTTATTTTCATAGTATCCAAATAATACATTTGAAAGTGCAAACTTGTTATTTTTCCATTTCTAACGAGATCTTATAATTTGCTAGATTTTTATTAATAGTCATCATGTTCAAAACCCTTAACCCCTGAGCACCCAGCTCAAAATTAGTGCACTGCAAGTTTAGATGACCTTGAGGTAATCAAAACCCTATGGTTTGTGCAAAAATAAAATCCATGGATATGAACCCTTGAAAGGGGTAGTTACCTTTAGCCCAAAGACTATCTAAAAATTTGGAGAACTTTGACCGTTCCATTTCCATTACTATAATGGTCAAAAGCAAGTTGAAAACTGGTTGTTTGCCCAAATTTATGGATGTGTGACATAATTCTCACCTTATTTTGTCCCAATTAAGCAAGATTACGCTATCAAATTTTGTACCATGGTTCAAGAATAGGACATCTGCCTACCCTCCAATTTTCAAAGTTTTTTGGCAAGAATTAGGGTGCTAAAGTGGACCACAAAAGCACACAACTCACCAGCATTTGATAGTGGTTCTAGTGTAGTCATAGTATTTGTTGTTGCACTAAACTACTCCAAAAGCCACTTTCTCCATCCACAAGTCATATTTGACAGAGCATGAGACCTTCATAACCATGTAGGGCATATGCATGGTCAAGTGGACCAAAAACGGCAGATAAAACCTCATAAAAAATCCATAATTTTGAGTTTTTTGCAAATATGGATCACAAAGTGTTTGTTTTCCTTTATACAAATACATATATTATTAAAAAAAACAAAAAACCAAGCCCATGTAGCCTTTAGGAAGGAATCTGCAAAAAAACTAAACTAAAAAAAACTAAAAAAATGTTGAAATCATTAAGATACTGCCACCTAAACATTCAATCTTAATTTGGGCACTAAAAAGCCCATAGTTTTTATTGTATATCACTTGTTTAAAATTATAGCAAGTTTTTGAAATACTTAAAAGATGTTGAATCACATATGTAGTCCCTATGTACGCATTACAGCAAACTTGATACATTATGTCTATCATTTTCATAGGATGCTGTGAATGGGACAATCCAAATATATGCATTGAAAAGTCCCTTATTTCTTATATTATCAATTTTAACAAACATTGATTAAATATTTTGTTTTTTGAACAAGTATAGAATATATTCACTAATTTAGGATGTTTCCAAGCTCTTTCTTCTATAAGAAATAAGCCATGCAATCAAAACATGTTCCTGAAAATTGAATGAGATACGCATTTTGATCTAACCAATCATACATCTATCATGTACCCCACTCATTTTAGAAGTACATACACTAATTGTACCATTGGTACAGTTAGACTCCTAGTACCAACCATCTGGCTGATTAGAAACCCAAATTAAATTGAAAAAAGCCATATTTCAGGCGATGTAGAGCTCAAAGGTTAAATTAACGCTTATGGGTGTTTTTACCTTATTGAAGCAAGTAAATGAAAGGAGGAAACGAAGCGCAATAGACATTGAAGCTTAACCATAACTATGCAAGGCACTTCTTAAAAGAATATTAGGTGTGAACATCCCTCTTTGCAAATATTAAATTTGCCTTGCTAATAGTTTTATGAAGAAAACAAAATTGTATATGTAAACGCCTCACAATTATGGCATGTCCGAGAAATATGTGGTCTTCATAATTGCTCCCCTTCCATATGGACCATCATATTATTGATACTGTGACCACTTTTATGTTTTGTATTCGTTTTTTACAAACGCCAAATGCAAATGGACTTTTATAGATTGAAAGATTATAATATTTAATCATGAGCATTGTTCTGATGGAGATGCCTTCATTATGTAGATACACGTTTTTTATCTATATTTGCTTGGATTTCAATGAACAAATAGTCAAAGCAAAATGAGTGGTCGTGGTGAGAATCACAATTTGATGACATCACATTGGCTATAGATACCAATGTATTGTACCGTCTTATCACATGCACAACTCATGGTGATAGGTAGCGGTGTCGTGTTGAGATGAGCGCGCCTTGGAAACACGCAGGGTGTCTCGCTGCGATCATGCGTTGCTGATTAAAATCGTTTTTGGTCTTTATCTTCACTCTTCAGATCTTCAGTTTTTTGTTGGCCTACCTTGTAGCTGGCTCTAGAAATATAAGGGTCAAAGTATGGATAAGAGCCTACTGGATACGAAATGGATAGATCGGGACAGTAGATACGAACTGCCGTTCATATGACGGAATCCTAAATTCAAATTCACGATTTGTTGGCCAAAACTCCAGATTGTGAGAACAAAGCAAGTCTTGACTATGTGGATGATCAATCTTACTTTGTCACCACGACAATAAATGGGATTAAGTTTGGTTTAACCCAAACTACCCGCAATAAGGTTTATAAGACAAAATGGAAATGCATTGACAAACGAGCCTCTAAAATCGGCTAGAAATAACAAAGCCACATCTCATACATACATAAAAAACAAATCCAAAACATTCCTCTTGAAGTCTTCATATCTTCAGATCTTCAAGTCTTCATGTCTTCAAATCTTCATATTTTAATAAAAACAATATAGAAAATCACAAATAACAAGGCCTAAAAACGCTACAACTTTCTATCTAGTGCTACAGATGGCTCAAAGATCCAAATGCTAAGGATAATAGCAATTTAAAAAGCTCTTTTAACCCTCTAACATCTCTCCAAATTTCAAGTCAAAATCATGTATATACAGAAAAATTTCTCACATTAAAATTTCGAGATTTCTTCCTACTTCCCACCAATACTCATACACTAATTTCCAACAACTAAGAAATATTTCCTCCTTAATTTTGATCCTATCTAAAGTAGGAAGGTGAGCACATCAGCCCATGTCCCTCTCTATTTTAACCCCACCATAGATGTCAAACTTCTTTTCCTTTCACACCTTTTTTATTCACTTCTTAATCTTTAGTATTTTTTATTCAAACAAATGTAAAATATATGAACTTTCCGAAGCATCTAGATAAACATATAAAAATGATTAAATTATAAAATAAACACCACCGTAAAGTGGCCACGTGCTCTTGTAGGCATATAATAACGTCAAACGCTAGGTTTTAGTCGCCAAGTTCTGGACTTGATTGGTTGAAGAAGTGGTCGTCTCCGGCCACCCTCCGGTCCGGATTTGAACCCCATCGAACTCATCGAACGGTGATAATAGTCCACGGCTTGACAGATAGTGAGGCAGAAAATTGGCTCAGCCAATCCACTACATATTCCCCTGAACTGTGCATGTAACAAGACGGCGCAGTGCACTGGAATGTATGGCCGCTGCACTATCACAAAACCGTGGTTCTCACCACGACTACCATTTTTGCCACAATTATTGATTTATTGAAATCAACAGAAACATAAATAAATAACAAGTATCTACATGATGGAGAAATCTCCATCATGACAGCGGATTAGCTAGACCAATTTTCTCCCTCACTAGCGTGTCAAGCTGTGGGTCGCCATCACCGCTTCACAAGTTTGATTGGATTTGAATCCGGACCCGCGTACTATCAAAGATGACTACTTTTCTAATTAATAAAGTCCACAATTTGACGATTAGAAATAAGCTTTTGACGCTATTGTATGCTCGCAAGGGCACATGGTCATTTTACAATAGTATTTATTTTGTGTTTATTTGTTTCATATTTTTCTAGATGTTTGAAAGGCTCATATATTTTGCATTTTTTAAAAATAAAATTACTAAAGAATTAGAAATGATTTAGAAAATGTAAAAAGAGAAAATGATAGATATCTTTGGTGAGATTATAAAAGTGAAGGATATGGGCTGATGTGTCTCACTTTTTACTTTGGATATAATCAAAAAATAGTATGAGAGATTTTTTAGTGCATTAGAGTTTAGTGTAGGAGTGAGGATTTAGAAAAAAAGAAAAATCCATAATTTTGTGGTAATACAATTTTTTGTGTATGAATTATTTTGAATTGAAATTTAGAAAAATTAGTTTTTTGTGCTACTAAATTTCCAAAATGAATTTGCAAGTTTTATTTAGAATTGAAATGCAAAAGTTATAAGTGTTTGAATTCTAGAGTTAAAAAGCCAAACTATGAAAAATGGTTAAAACTTTGACAAGTCATAGCTTACAACTTATCTACTATTTTGCAACAAGATTTGAAAGATTTGTTTTTTGTTATCTTAACTTTTTAGATAGTCATTAAACTTAAGATTTAGAGCTTGAAAGAAGAAGTTATGGAGGTGTGAAGGATTGGAGGTGGTTGCTCTTTTATTGAAAAACTGCTGAAATTTTGAGGAGCTATTATTTTTAGAAAGTTTTAAGATTTCTTTTCAAACTTTTAGAAGTGATAATTTGTTATCATAG
Source organism: Ulota crispa (assembly GCA_963920765.1). Lineage (NCBI taxonomy): Eukaryota > Viridiplantae > Streptophyta > Bryopsida > Orthotrichales > Orthotrichaceae > Ulota > Ulota crispa. The sequence continues at coordinate 12,431,462 of OY987244.1, read as the reverse complement.
CTTGTTAAATTGTTATCACTCATTACATTTGAAGTTTTATTAAAGAAGTTATAGTATGTAAAAGTTGGGAGGTTGGGTGCTTTTTAAAAAATTAAGAACCAAATTTTGATTCATTAAAACTTACAGATCAAATTGTATTTTGTAGTAAAAATTTTATGAGTTGTAGTCAATTGTATTTTCTTTCTAAATTGGTATTATATTTGTTTGTGAAAGTTATAAAACAAAAATTATAGAGATTTGAAGAGGCAATGATTAGTTCATAAGAAGAGAAGAGAGCCTCTACTTTAAAATCATGTAACTTTTGGATAGTAGTTTAGAATGAGCTAAGATTTAGATGAGTGTTAAATGATTAGAAGGGCTTTTCAAAATGCTATTGTACTCAGCATTTGAATTTTTGGGCCATCTGTAACTTTAGATAAAAGGTTGCAATTTTTCTAGGACTTATTGATTGTGATTTTCCTCATTATTTTTTTAAAAAACATAAAGACTTGAAGATATGAAGATATAAATATTTCAAGATAAAAAATTTGTGTTTATTTTTTATGTATGTGTGAAGTATAACTTTGTTATTCCTAGCCAATTTTGAAGGCTCGTTTGTCATTTTATTTCTTTTTTATTTTGTAAACATCGTTGAGGGTAGTTAAAATTAAACCGAACTTAACTCCATTTATTGTTGCGGTAACGAAATAAAATTGATCATCCACATAATTAAGACTTGTTTTGTTCTCACAATCTGGAGTTTTGGTTAATAGATCGTGAATTTGATTTTAGAGTCTCATCATTCGGACTACAACTTGTGTCTGCTATCTCGTTCTATTTGTCCCGTATCCTGTAGATTCTTATCTCTATCTTGACTCTTATACCCATAGAGTCAGCTACATAATAGGCCAAATGAAGACAAAAAATTGAAAATTAAAGACTGATAATAATCCTTAGTTAGCAACTCATGATTGTAGTTAGACGCCCAATGTATTCCCAAGACGAGCTCTTTTCTACGCAGCAGCATGTTAAAATTGTGAAAATAATATGAAATCTTTCAATCTTTTTTTTATATGTCAAATCAAAAAATTGATTATCAAAAAAAACGGAGTTAAAGAGCCTAACATGTATAACTCCAATCAATTTATGACCTCTCAAAATCTATTCTACAATTTTTTTAAATGAATTTCTAGTGTGATTTTTTCTCAAAGATCTAGTGTATTTGAAGCTCATTCCCAAGAGCCCTCAACACTACATAAAGTCAAGATTGCAATGAACACCCGTGCACAAAATCCTGAATTGAAAAATCATAATTAATCATTTGCAAAATCAAATTGTTGAAGCTAAAACCAAACTTCAGAGTAATGGCACAATCAAGATACCCCAAAAGGGCTTGTCGGACCTCCAAAAAGGACTCTTTCATGAAGAATCCGGATTATTTTTGTTTAGGTAAAAGTTTGAACTTACAAGTGATGAAATATTTTTCTTAAGCTTTCCTTACATTAAGACATTCATTTAGAAAGTGTTCCTTCCATCAAAAGGAATTTCTTGAATATCTTGATTTTTTTTCTCACCATAAAAAGTAATTAGAACCCAAATGTCCTAATCCGGACTTTTTTTGACTTGTAATTTATAATGGCTCTCTAAAATGAATTATTAAAATTTTAATAATTTTGACCATATGTGCACCTAGAAACAAGTATATGTGCATGCTTTTGCCACTTTATAAAAATTATAAATTTTTAATGTTCTTTATTGGGCGTGAAAAAACTTGCATAAAAGTATCCCTAAAAGAATTCATAACAACTAGTTTTAATAATGTATGGACTAATACACTTCAAATTCATGAACCATAGAAGCTTGCACAACTATAAATGCATTAACCTAATTCCTACTAACCAAACTTGTAGTCCGGATGAGTCCTTTACTTCATTTTTATGAAATGAGACAATTCCAGAACTTCTCACATAATCGCTCATTTAGACATGATAACATTCATCATTTGAAAAAATGTATTTTTTTTTTACTAATTTACAAGTATAAGCAACTTCTTGCCAAAAAATAAATAGCAAAGCACTATCTAGTAAAACGTAACAAATAGCAAAAGTATCATGGGTATGGCCAAATCGAAGTTAAGCAATCATTTTTTAGTACCTTGATTGTGCCATTGCTCTTTAGAAAGAACTTTTCAAAAATATAATCTACTAAAATTTGTAATTTGGTCAGGTTTTATTTAACCTCCAAAATTTGTCGAAGATAGTTTCTGTCCCCCATGATGCTTTGGGGATAGAGTGACACACATGTTTTATTCATGTTCATGTTTTGAAATGGTAAGTCGCTTTTACAGTAGAAGGCAAGGCTATGAAAACTAGGGTCATTTTAACCAAAATCTGAGCCCAAACAGCCTCAAGAACGGCCCCAATTATCCATCATGACGTGAGTATAGCAAAGGCTAGTAACATGAATTTTGATCAATGTGGAGTTGTATTTTATGTATGGAGTGTATCTGGATTAATATAATGTCCATATTTAGTACATATGTAACGTACAACTCACGTTGATCAAAATTCATATTTAGTTCCTTATTTGTAAAGGTCTCAATGTTAAAAAAGGTAAGGTCCCTAGTGCAAAATTTGAAAATCTTAGGAATAAAGGGATTTAAAATTAATAATCAAACAGAGCCATGAAGATCATTATTCTGTCCTATGGTGTTGATTGTTTCAAAAGAATGTTCTCTATTCATATAAGCATATTTCAATAGAATCTGACAATGTGCACCTAGTCAAAAAGTAGCTTCTCATTTTTAGAGGATCCAATTTTTGAAATTGGAGTAGTGTTAAAGAAAAAAATTCAAATGTTAAAATGTGTTTGAAAAAACTTGGCCCTCTATCCCTAATTTAACGGTCTTAAGGCTATTTTAACCCCTAAAGGACTGAGTCCTTTTTTCTACAAAAGTCATTGAAAACTGTCACTTCTAGGGCAATGAATAGAAAGGTAGGAATTTTTTTTTTTTTTTTAAACAAATCCAACTTTAGTATCCTGTCCTAGAGTATAGGGGGTACTTGTGGGAAGAAAAAAAGCCCAGCTCATTCTAGATGTAAAGGAGTGAGGTTTTGACATCTGAAGTGAAAAAAAAGTTTTTTCCTTGCTGCTCAAAAATTTTAGAGCTTTGACCGCTCTTATATCAAAAAAATTGCTCTACTTAAAGTTGAGGTTTATTTTTTTCATGTAAAAGACCAAGTTAGGTAAGTGTGGGAGAATTTTCAAATGAATTGGAGGTGTGAAGTATACTTTGTAAAATCTTGCAATGCCATAAGGGCCATAAGGCCATGAAATTTGCATATACACTAGGCAAAATTGGAGGATTTATGTAAAATTGAGAAATCTGAATTACTTTTATCCAAATGGTGAAAACCAAGGAATCTTATTTGACTAAAACTTGGAAAAATAGAGTTAGAAAACAAATATGCAAAAAGCTCAAAAAAAGTAAAGCACCAAATTTTAACAGGCAAAAGGAATGGAGGTTTGGGAGTCCCGTACCTACCCGCAATCTAAAACTTCTCATAACTTTCACCTCATCAATTAGAATTGACTAATTGAAAGCTTCCCACATATACATAAAATTAAAAAGCCAATTTCTGACTTTTATTTTTTTTAAATGCAAATTTTTATTTTTTTCTAGGTTGCTTGCCCTCCCTTGTTTTTCAAAAATTCATCCATAACTTCTTCAATAAATGTGGGAATGAAGAAAAAATTAGATGCCCACATAAATCTTTGAATTCCTCACCTTCAATAAAAGTTTTGGAAAATCACACAAAATAGTTTAGATGTAAGTATATGCTTGAAACCCTACTTGGCCCTTGTGGGGCCACTTGGGCCTTTAGGAGTTAAGAGTTTCTCCACTTTACTTGTCAAATTTGACGTGTCAAGAGACTACATCTATTTTTGAAGAGCCCTCAAAATTCTCCTTCTCAATCTTTATTGTTCAAACATACCCCACAAATAGTCATTTTACCCATGGTTCTTTTTATTGGCAAATTTTTGCCTAAATCTTACCTTGATTTGACATGAATTACCAATACACTAAGAAAATTGGGTGAAAAATGGATGAAGTTGCCAAGCTCCTCCTCAAGCAAAAACCAAGTTTGTCAAATTTTGGATGAAAGTAAATATTGTTAGTAAATTTTAGGGATGAACATGCAGACATCGGTGATTATATCCAAATTTATCCAATTTTTCTTTAATTCCTTGCATTCTTAGGTGTCATTTCTCTACCCTAACCAAAAAAAAATGAACCCTAATTAACCTTTCACCAAGGGAAATATAGGATAAAGTTCACTAAACTTATGATGAATGGTGTGTTGAAGAATCATTGATTGATGCACTATGATATAGTGTCATGAGAATATTTTGAGAGCCGATAGCATAGATCATAATGGCTTAAAGTGTGTCACACCCTTGGAGGGCAACGCTCAAGATGCTTTAACGAAAAAGCCCCTTGCGGGGAAAAGGTCAAGATGCTTTAAGGCTATCTTTACACTAGAGATGAAAGACTGTGAAAAGAAAAATTTCAGCCAGTGAAAACTATAAAAATTGAAAACTGTGATTTTTATTGGCTAAAATTTTGCTTTCCATGGCTTTTTAACCTCTAGTGCAAAGTGGGCCTAAGAGTAACAATTGCGAATATGTGATTGAGGTGGCATCTTCTAAGGGGGTGGTTCACATATGCCCCATGTCCCAACTTTGCAAACTCTGTCTCAATGCCAATTTTCAACCTCGAGTTTTCAACTTTGCCGCCTTGTGAATGTGACAACCAGATACCCACAAGTCTCTACCAACAAAAGATGATACAAGTCTCAATTCACAATTTTCAACCCTCCACCAACCAAATTATGAGATGTAGGTGGGACTTGGGAAAAAAAATTGAACCATCTCTAATCCAAAAAAATAGTAATCAATTTCAAATGCATGGTGCATCTCACTACTAATGAACATTTTAAGTGGTTTATTTTCTCAATTAATTGCAAAGAAACTCACGTAACTCTAGGCTAATTTGATACAGATACTATTCTGTAAGCATCAAAGGAGTTCATTAAGACCTATACAAATCAATTTGATAATTTATCCAAAAGAAGTTGGCAAAATAGGCACAAAATGCATAAACCATTGTCTTGAACCCCAAATACCGATATTTCAATGAGATTTTTTTAAAAGAGACCTTAAGAAACTAATCAATTTAAGTTTATTTTATTTTAATCTGAAAAATCTAATGCCATTAAAGAGCACGAATACCAAATAGTAGCATAAAAAACATCTAAAATTAAAAAAATAAGAAAGACCTTCAAATCCCATGTTATAGTTAACCCCCAAAGGACCAAACAACATCTTTTGGCAATTTTTGGTAGGCAAGTACTTATAGAATAATATATATTGTTTTTAAAACAAAATTAGAGGATGTGTGTTTAAGGAGTAGTTTTCCAATACAACAGTTTTAAATCAATTTAATTTGTAAAATAGTTATGATGGAATATGTACTTTTGTTTGCTCATAGGGCCGCACATGCACATTTATTTACATTGCAATTAAAATTTGGGGAGAGGCAAGGCTATTTCCTTGTCAAACCTTGACCCAACCTCATTCCATGAAAGCAATTATTTTTGCTTATTGCCCTTTACTTCACCTTTGTTGGAAGTGACCCTATGTTGTTTAAGCTTGTCAAAACCACAAATTTTGACATGTTTTTTTTTCTTCCTTCCTATGAAGCTAATTCAACATTGATTAAAAGCTCTATTGTTCACATTTTGAAATAATCATTATGTGTGGAAGCTAAAAATTGTTGAAAAAATAGCTTTGTATGAGGATTTTCTTGAAGCTAGTTTCCTATTCTAGCTTTTTAATATGTGTTCTCCAATTCAAAATGTTATGAAAATTTTTAAGCTTATGAATATATCTATTACCTAAGGCAGTCTAAAAATTTACAAACAAAAGAGTGAAATTAATTGATACAAAAGCCTCCTCAAATTAGAGCTACGGAGAATTTGAATGCCCCAAAAAACAACCATTTCTCACCCCAAATCCTATAATCTCACAATTTGTGTGACAAATGTCTTTCATCTTTTAACAACAACATAATAAAATAGTTGACTAGATCCTACAATAATTTGCACCAAGATTTATTTATTTATTGCCTTTGCCTAAACAATTAAAACGGCTACTTCTAAATGTTTTTTGGTAAACACAGTCAAAGAACTTTAGGGGTTAGATGTAACATAGCCATAAATAGGCCAAAAATTGAGAATTATATTGCCACATTAACTCCCATTCGTGATGAATTATTAATTAGATGACAATGCCATGTTTAGATTTAAATTTAATGGATGATTTCTATCGAAGATTTAAACGAATGTCCAAATATGGGATATAATATCATTTTTACAATTGAAGCATTCTCTAAAACATGAAGAGAACAAAATTAAAACCCCAAAATCGTTACACTAAATACACTCATTAGGTTGCCTTTCAATGTAGGTTGCCTTATTTCCACTCAAGTTACATTGGGTAAAATGACATGGCTTTTTCAACGAGTGAATGTCACGTGGAAATTTGCCACATGAAGATACAAAGTTAAGGTTTGTTTATATGTTTACGACTGAGTTTTTTTGTACTAAAGTTGTCAACATTGTAACAATAAAAATAAATACTTCCTTTCATCCCAAAAGTAATTATCTACATCCAATTTCCAACTATTTTTATTAGTTTAGAGGAGGTCAATGGAATCTTTATTGTATCCAATTCAAATAGAATTTAGCAAATTCATGCAATTAGCATCATTGATTTTTGTTGTGTAGAATTTGGATTTGGATTCAGATAAATTGTTTTGTCTTCAACATAATTAATGAAAGTAAGGTAGGCGGCTCATATTCTACTCAGGTTCTAAAATCGTTCATTTTTTCAAATGTACTTCATTAGTACATGTTGTTTTTCATAACCTTCAACAATGTACAAGCAGTGTGTATTTGAAGGGGTAGATGGTTTTAGAGCCTTATGGCACTTCAACTTCAAATTTTCATAATTAATTCCACAAAGCTCTAAAAAATATGAAACAATTTAGGTTAGATGTCAGTTCCTCGTCTTTCAAGGAAAATTAATGAAAAAATATTTCAAGAAGTCTCACCTCCCCAAAATTTAGCTTAAGCCCTTAGATGGTCGGTTTATGAGCATCCTACCTTAGTGCCAAAAAAATTGCAATAAAAACAAAGACAATCATTTTGGGACGGAGGGATTATTGGATATGGTGTGAATGTTGACCAAATAGTATGGGCAACCTAATAAGCATATTAGGTGTACAGAGATAAGGCACTCAATGTATCTCTTGTAACCCTCCAAATGTTCAAGTTCTTTCAGTTCCTCTATATCTGTTTTAGAGGGAATGACCACTTGTATCCCCAATAGTGCAATTAGCTATGTATAGTGCCAACCAATCACAAGTCAAAAAACTTTCAAAAGCAATAAAGTAAGATATGACCACAAGAAAATATAACTTGTAAAGAATTTAGAGACCTCTTCAAATAAATCATATTCAAAAACAATAAAGTAAGATATAACCACAAGAAAATATAACTTGTAAAGAATTTAGAGACCTCTTCAAATAAATCATATTTAAAAAGGGAAGATAAATATAGAAGCACCACTAGAATTGATTACTTTTCATCCAGATTTGAACTGGGCCTGAAAATTTGGCAGGTTGCATACTTGCATGAGATGCTCTCATAATACAGTTCATGTACCTAACACGTCAGCATCTCGAGCTTTGCTTGGTTCTAATAATAAGGGCAAGACTACAAAATAGTAAAGACAACGGTCTATGGCCAGGAGGTCTGTCTCAAACGTATTTCCTCCTATTTTTGTCTCATCTAACGTACACTAAATTATTGCATTTAGTATGCTCCACACTTATTTCTTCAGATTTTGCACAACATTATACTTACTGAGCCTACATTTAATTTTATCAACAATTACTGCAGTAAAAAAAATCCAAGTGCTTGGCAACAACAATGAAGCTACTGAAAAACAAACTAGCAACGTTTAGGTCATAAATCATGGGAAATTCTTGTATCTAGAAAGTTGCATACGCTTCAAGTGGTCAAGCAATGAGTCCTAAGGTAAATTTTCAAGATAAGGCAATCTAAATGCACTATTTAGTGTACATGATTGAATGAAAATGAAAAATTAGTTATCATAAACAAAACATTAGGAAAACTAATGTTTTGCATCAATTCTAAAAAATCATTAATCATTGGAAACCAAACTTACATGGGGTTGATGGGTGGTTTCAAACTTTTGTTGCTTGATGTTTAATTCATTTATAGAGTACTTTTTAGTTAGAAGTACCTTGGTTGGGTAATTGTATTTCACAAGACTTGGACTTAACCCCTAAAGGACCAAGCCCTTTTTTTTGTGAAAGTCACTAAAAACTGTCACTTTGGGGGAATGAGTAGAAAGGTAGGAAAAAAAGTTTTTCTTGGAAATCCAACCTTAAGGTCTTGCCCTAGACTATGGGAGGTACTTGTGGGAGAAAAATTAGCTCAATCTAGATGTAAAGGAGTGAAGTTTTGACATCTGAAGTGAAAAAGATAGTTATTTTCCGTAATGCCCAAACTTTTTAAAAGCCTTTGATTGCTTCTATATCAAAAAAATTGCTCTACTCAAAGTTGAGGTTTATTTTTTGCCATCTAGAAGACCAAGTTAGGCAAGTGTGGGAGAGTTTTCAAATGAACTAGGGGTGTGAATTGTACTTTGTAAAATCTTGCAATGCTATAAGGCCATGAAATTTGCATATACACTAAGAAAAATTGGAGGATTTATGTAAAATTCAAAAATCTAAATTACTTTTATCCAAATGACAAAAGCCAAGGAATCTTAGTCTAAGGTGTGTTTGTAAACCGTCCATCTAAGGATTGAAACTGAATTTTGGGGAGGTGATAACTTCTTGAAATATTTTACAATAAATTCCCCTTAAAAGACAAGAGGAATTGACAACTACCTAAGTTTTTTCATAATTTTTGGAGCTTTATGGAATTAGTTATGAAATTTTGAAGTAAAAAGGCCATAGGGCTCTAAAACCGCCTAGCGCTCCTCAAATGTACGTAGCATATACACTGTTGAAAGGCTATGAATAACAACATGTACTAGCAAAGTACATTTGGGGAGGTGAGTGGTTTTCATGTGTGGGCAAAATTCAAGCTCACTACCTTATTACAACTTGGAAAAAAAAAGTCAAAAAACAAATACATAAAGAGGTCAAAAAAGTAAAGCATCAAATTTTACAAGGGGCAATAGGAATGGAGGTTTAGAAGTCCCATACCTACTGACAAACTAAAACTTCTCATAACTTTCATCTCATCAATCAAAATTGAATGATTCAAAGCTTCCCACATATATATAAATCTAAAGAATCAACTTTAGATTTTTATTTTAATAAAATGCAAATTTTTAAAAAGGTTTTGGGCTGCCTATTCTTCCCTAGTTTTTCAAAAATTCATGCATAGCTTTTTCAATAAATGTTAGAATGAAGAAAAAATAAAATGCTCGTGCAGATTTTTGAATTCCCCATCTTCCATAAAAGTTTCAGAAAACCACATAAAGTGGTTTAGTTGTAAATACATGCCCAAAATCCCAATTGTCCCCCTCGGGGGACGGCTAGTCATTTAGGGGATTAACCCCTAAAGGGCCTTTGGACTCTAGAGTTACGGTACCAAATACAATTGCAACCAATATTCAGAAGTTTGAATTAGCTTGAAATTGAGTGCTACAACCATACATATTGAAGGGTTGTATGATGGTGGGTGCATAATTTTTTTTGGAAAGCCCTCATAGCAACTCAAATACGTTTGTACATACGGCCGCAAAGGGCTTTTGGGCCGTTTAGGGGTTAACATTGTTGGAATACACACCTTTTTAGTAGAATTCTAGAAATGGATAAGTGTGATTATTGCATCTTAAGTCAATTTTCAACAACTTTTATGCCAATTTCTTTTTTAAAACAATTTTTATATGGATTTTGAGTTTGTGGAATTCCAATTTTATATTTATTCACCAATAAGAGTGTTGGGTAGACACAACTGTATTGGAAAAATCTAGATTTTTTGAAATCTACAACATTTATTGAACAAAGTCTTGATTATTTGTCGATTTATATTAGTACTGGATTTTCACAAAATTGAAAACCAAGAGTTCATATGATCTTGTGGGATCAAACAAGTGAAAAACGGTTAATAAAAATAATTAATGATTTTTTAAATTTAAACTCTTATTTTTCTAGAGATCTTATTTACTAACATTCTCACTAATTTTGTATTTGTTTGTTTCTTCACCACTTATACTATGTGTCCATATATAACTTTGGAAAATGACTTCTAAAGAAATAAAATAATTTATTAAGAAGATCGTATGCACTAAATGATGGTTGATTTATTTCTTTTTTCTTTTTGGTTTGTTTTCTTCAAATGAATTATAAAATCCTTTGCGTATTTAAAAAATAACAAGTATTTAGTCTGTAGCATTGTTCCATCACATTAATTCAATCCTTTATTGTAAACAATTTTCAAGTAGAATAATAAAGAAATAGTAACATGAATAATAAATGGGATAATCAAATATGCAAAGGTTTGATATAAATTCAATGCCAATAGTAAAAATATTTTACTTAACTAGAGAACATTCGTTAGAAACAAATCAAACGATATCTTACAACAATGATCACTACACCATTTTAGGATTTTTGTTATATGTTCTAATTGCAATAATTTGTTCACATTGTAAATTTGAAATGATGCAAATCAAAAAATGAACTTAGAATTTGTCAAAAATTCATCGACACTTAGGCTTTATTAATATAAATTAGTGTAGGTACCTGTCGGTCCGACGAGAGGCAAAATAATTTCAAACCCAATTCCACAAAATGTTTCAAACATAATAAAACATTTGTTGTTTGCAATAAAACAACTTTGATTTTTATTCAAGTAATAAGTGGATTCATTTTTTGTTTTCACTCACACAATGAAAGAATCTATTTTTTTGTTTTTATCAACATAGTTCAGTTTAAAAAAATTACAAACACAATCCAGTTCATACATGCAGCACAATATTTTTTATTTTTACCCATGAATTTTTATCCTCATGGTAAAAGGATCACCAAAAGGTGAATCGTATTCTGTTATTACAGTAGATTTCAATTCATTTAGAACCAAACTGGTTTTATTTTACGTTTTCCAACTAATAAAGATATGCTAGTAAGAAAATTAAATAAACTGCTAAAAGTTTCCACTTTAAGTTTTTGAAGTATTTAATTATTGCATTTAATGTAACATGGTGTATGGATTAAAATCCCATTGATGAAATTTAGTAGTCTCTATCTATTATACACTTAACCCCTTTGTTAAGTTCGTTGTTTCAAAAATCTCAGTAAAAAAAATTCTTTTAAAATCAAGGTAGAAGATTTTGAGACTCACCTTGTACTATTATGGGGCATTGAGGAGTGTCTTGAAAACTTTTTTATACCTATAAAATCTTGTAAAGAGCAATTTTTTGCCAAATTATCAAAGTAATTACAAGCAAACAAGCAAAAAAATTGTAGTTTTTTTTGAAGTTGAGTCACTTGCTTTGTAGAGAAGTTTCAAAAACTTTTTATTTTTATTGGGATTTTTTAATCCAATTCACTAGACAAAAACGGCAATCAATGACTAGGTCACAACAACTCCACAATAATTAAACAATCATACAATGACTATGTAGTGATTATAAAATGACTCAATTACACTCATACAATTGCTGTGTAGTTGTTGCGACCTAATTGTTTATTGCATGTTTTTCTTCTAGTGATTCTATATTTTTTATGACCAATGAGTGAAGTGTTCTTTGTATGAATTAAAAAGCCTCTATACATGGTCATTATAAAGTTATTGATTATATTTCTCCAACAAATCTTCACTCTAGACTATATTTTAAAACATTCATTGTTGTTGGATTCCTACATAATGGTCATTTTGATTTCCTTTTGCTGTTGCTCTTCGTTGGTGTGGTTTAAAGACCCTTGATGTGATGATCAAATGGTTGAGATTGGTTGAAAGTCAAAAAGATTTGTTTTGTGAAAGCCCTATAGAACTTTTCAATTGTAAAGTTGATAGAATTGCATCTTTAGTTGGTATTGTCAAAAAAGTATTGACTGAAAGAATTGGTAAAACACATTTAAATGTTGAAGATTTTAATTTAAACAATTTTGTTCCTTGAAAATTTTCAAATTAAAAGAAAATGAAATAATGAAAGGTTTTTGAAAAAAATCCATAATTAAATACCTATCTCCTTCTTTTGGATTTTTTCTTTTTCTTTTGTTGGTCCACAAGTTCTTCTTACTACTAAAACCATCACAACAATAACAATATATAATTAATTGGATAGTTTATATTTAGTGAAAATAATAGTAAAATGGTATAGAATGAAGTGTGATTTGGTGGATAAATTGTATAGAATAAACTATGGCTTTTGTACAAGCTAAGCTAGTTTTGATATTAGCCCCTAAAATACCAAGGTCATTTTCTACCAAAGATCACTCAAAATTGTTCTTATTGCTACATTCATCAAAAATTTCAACAAAAAGCTTTTTTTGAAGATCTAACCAAACAACTTGAAATGCAATTGTAGAAGAAAATGTTGTAAATTTTTTGTGACATTTGACCGTACGGATTGAAAGCTACAAGCATTTGAAGGGAAAAGTTTTTATTTTTTATTTTTTCCATTGTGCCCAAAAATTTTAGATGGCTTCAACTAACATTTGCTGTTTTTTTTGCACTATAGTCCTTGAAGATATAATTTTATCTTATAGGTTATCAAGTTAGACCTTTGTACACCAATTTTCAAGGCAATCAAAGACAATGAACACATCCTAAAAAATATTGCAATGCCACTATATGACAAGTTTTGTCAATACACTTTGACACTTTTGTTTCCCACCACATGTTTTTAGATATGAAAAATCCAAACAATGTGTTTGAAGATAAACATGTACTTCAAATGTCAAAAATAATGAATAAATAAATAACTCAAAATTTGTAAAATTTAGAAGCTCCCAAAGTCCAATTTGACCTCCTAATTGGAAATGAAAAGGGGCAATGACAAAATAATGGGGTCCACCAGAGCAGCATGTGGCAACCCCTTACTTGCACTCCCCTCCAAAGTCAATATTTTTTCCTTTGCCCAAGCTGTCCCTCGAATTGCTTTTGGCCAAAGAAAACCCATAATTTTTGAACCGTGTGATATAATCACATGATTTTTTGCTCCCCACAAACCTTATACATTCCTACACTCCTATAAAAAGTTTCAAAAAACTCTATCAAAAATTGAGGTCACACGAGCCTACCCAAAATCCTCCGGGTGGTCCTTTAGGGGTTAAGGCAGTTTTTCTTTGCTTTGTGTGCGATTAGATTGTAGGTCTCTTTCAATAGTAGCTTTATTAGGGTTGTTTTCCTTACACTTGGAAAATCATCAAAGAAAGATTGCTCACATGAAAAAATTTAATGATTTACATTTCCAGGCAATCAAATATTGAGTTATTGTGTTATTTTAACCATTTTTTATACCAAAATATAGATATTGACCAACCTATAATAAAAGAGTATGAACTGGCCATTTTATACGAGGTGACGATACATCAACATTTATAAGATATCGAAGAAGGTGATTAAAAGCCGAAGTCAAATGTGAACTTTCATGTATGTGGGTACTCAATAGTTTTTTATTTATTTATATATATCAAAATTTCACTAAACATTCTTTACATTACATGGTTCTAAGTAGAGAACAATTCCAGTTACTTTTAACATGCAAAAACTTGAGTTACCATCTCGAGTTGTTTTTCAGTTTTTGAGTTTGTCATTTTCTGAGTGGCTCCCCGTAGGAGTAATATTTGTCAAAATCGTTTAAAGCTTTGATTGGGCTCTTAATTCACTACCAATTAGACGTTTAGAAAGTTTACAACAATTTGGATTATGGTTCAAAAACCATACTTCAAAAAAACTACATTTTTGAACTGAGGGCAATTTGAGCGGCTATGATAAATAGGTTAACTGTCACTATAAGGAAACTATGATCAATTTACAAAAAGTTGACAAAGATTGTGACTTAAATCTACAGTATATTATAAATTAAGTCATAATTTTTGTCAACTTTTTGTAAATTCAACCATGGTTTCCTTATAGTGCCTTGATTTAAAAGTTGCATGTACTTTCAATGAAATTATTCAAAACAATTGTAAGATTATGATGTATACAAGTACCTAATTTGGTCTTAGTGGGTTTTGAAGTTATTGATCCTTTAAACAATATAAAAGTTTATATTGATTTGCAACAAAGAAGGCACATTACCTAATTTATTAGATCTTTACAGGACTTTTAAATGCATTAGATGTCTTTTCCAAATCTTTCACACCTTTGTTAGTACAAGATGTGCTTTAGAACAGAGAGGATAATGTCTGTGGAGAATCAAACATGTAATAGATAGTGAGCTTTGCGGAAATAGCCAATTGAAGGAACTCAATGAAATCAAAAAAGCAACTAAGAAGAGGAGAAAATCAACTGATTTTTGTCCTCTTATTATCCAACTGAGGTTAATTTTAGTTGACCTTGTTTTTATAAAACACAATACCACTTAGTTGGGCTAAGGGATAGGTACAAATACATGTGGACAAAGTTTGACAGGATGCTCTATATTACTAGTGATTCCAAGTTTGGGGAATAAGTTAGGTATACCCAACACCAACCATGTACTTAATGGAGTCATTATGTACACATAATGGTCATTTTAGAACTTAAATCTATATATCATAAACAATTTATCTTTTGTGTCACAAAAGATAAGATATTTGTGACATATCTAAATTTTGGTTCTAAAATGACCATCATGTGTACATAGTGATGCCATTAGGCCTTATGATTGGTATTGAGTATACCTACCTTATCATTGTTGCTCTATCATCACCTCCACATTGGCAGCTCCTACCTTTCCACATGAAATCTTATCATTCCTATCTTTAACTTTCTAAGCTTTGACATTGTGATTGAATTACCATGACTGAATGCCAAAACTCTATGATAAATATATTGTCGAGGGCTAAGTTTGGTCTATTTAAATTGTTGATATAATATGGGGGTGGACACTTTTCATTTTTAATCTCCATTCAGCAGAGCGTTGAGAAAGATGCTTGGCCTTCATATCTGAGTACATAGTTTTTTCTTACCCGAGTCGGGTGGTTGGCCTCTGATTGTTTTTTTTTTTTTTTGTTTTTTTTTAAATCTCCTGAGTTGGGTGTGGTTAGACTTTTTCAGGGGATAGTGAGTGGCAGTGGTAGGTGCAGATTGAGTACTCAGAAATTGGGTGGTGTAAGCTTAGAAACAATATCGGAGTGAAAAAAAATTAGGAGATTTTGGAAGTGAGATCCAATTCATTTCCAAAATTGGTAAAAACCATCAAAAGAATGTCAAACTTCTAGAGGGAGTACATAAGGACTTAAGGAGTACAATAAACTTGTTGAAGTATTTTATTTTCTCATTGACAAAAACATCTTCAATGGAATAAGGTTTTGAAAGCATCAAATAGAGCCCTTCGCAAGCATGTGGATTTTCCAAAACTTTATTCCCCTACAAATGCAACATTAATGCAAGAATCACAACAATTGACGTTTAAAAAAAAGTAGTGAATGATACATCTGTTGAGCACTATTCATCAAAGCATAAAGAGTTGCTCTAATCAATAAATGAGGCAAAATAGAACCCTGCCTAAGGCCCTCTTTTTCCAGTATAAAGTGACATTGCTTGATCTTCTCAATTTTTGCAATTTTCATTAGTTGATATTTTTCTCTCCATAGCTTCTTGCCTCTACAATACCAATTAGCAATGATAGGTAGAATCTTTTTGGCATTCCAAAGAAGCTTGTATACCAAAAAATGTAAAGGTCATTTTAATCTCATATTTTTGGTATGTGATTCTCATGCAATTTCAATGGACCATACAAAATCTTGGTTACTAGAAATAAAAATCCTATTTTTGGTAAGTTTTTTTTGTGTCAAAATATTGGTTTTACAAGAAAGTTGATTAAAACGCATTGGTGATGAATTTTTGAGATTTGATTGCATGGATGTGTAAGAGACATCTCTGCGCACATCATTCCTTCTAACAAACATCTTCAAAAAGTTCAAAATTCATTCAATAGAGTTTTAATGCTGCACTGATCATGACCAAATTTATTAAAATAAATATCTTCATTTTATAATTAGCTTTTGGCAAAATAAACATATCATCATGTTCAAAGGTATAGATTTAATCATAATGTATGAGTCAAACAGCACAATTTAATTGCCATAAAGAATTATTATTATTATTAAATTTGGTCATGTTGACACCAACGTTCAAGTCTTCATTGAAAGAATTTTGAACTTTTTGAAGATGTTTGTTAGAAGGAAGGATGTGCGCAGAGATGTCTCCTACACATCCATGCAATCAAATCTCAAAAATTCATCACCAATGCGCTTTAATCAACTTTCTTGTAAAACCAATATTTTGACACAAACAAAATTTACCAAAAATAGGATTTTTATTTCTAGTAACCAAGATTTTGTATGGTCCATTGAAATTGCATGAGAATCACATACCAAAAATATGAGATTAAAATGACCTTTACATTTTTTGGTATACAAACTTCTTTGGAATGCCAAAATAGGTTCTATCTATCATTACTTATTGGTACTGTACAATGAATATTGCATTTAGATTGCCCTACACTAATTTCTTTACATTTTACACTATATAAGTATTTATTGTTACTACAATAATTTTCATTGATAAATATTGCAATAAACAAATTTTCAAGGGCCTAGCAACATAACAAGGCTACAAAAAACAAACCAATGGTATTGAAGTCATAAACCATGTATAGTACCAATTAGTAATGATAGGTAGAACATGTTTTGGCATTCCAAAGAAGTTTGTATAACAAAAAATGTAAAGGTCATTTTAATCTTGTATTTTTGGTATTTGATTCTCATGCTATCTCAATCGACCATACCAAATCTTGGTTACTAAAAATCAAAATCACATTTTTGGTACATTGTTTTGTGTCAAAATCACGGTTTTACAAGAAAGTTGATCAAAACACATTGGTGATGAGTTTTTAAGATTTGACTGCATGGATAGGTAGGAGATATACAAACACATATCTTTCCTTTTAACAAACATCTTCAAAAAGTTCAAAATTATGTCAATAGAGGTTCAAATGCTAGAGTGATCATGACCAAATTTAGTAAAATAAATATCTCCATTTTTTAATTAGCTTTTGGAAAAATAAACTTATCATCATGTTCAAAGGTATTGATATAATCATTATACATGAGTCAAATAGCACAATTTAGTTACCATACATAATTATCTATTTTACTAAATTTGATAATGATCACTCCAACATTTGAACCTCTATTGACATGATTTTGAACTTTTTGAAGATGTTTGTTAACCCCTAAAGCACTGAACACCTTTTTTTTGGCAACATAGCAATTTTGGGCATCTCACTACCAATGGGGTTTTCATTTTTTTATTTTTGAAATTTTCACACATGATGTGTCCAAGGAGAAGCTTAAGGCCCAACAATTTTCATAACTTTTGACTTCATGGTTCAAAAGTTATTGCATGATATGTTGTTTTCTTTGCTAGGCGGGCAGCCCAAAAAAATCTTTAAAATTTACATTTTTTGATTTTTTTTTAAATTGGTTCTTTAGATTTATAAATATTTGGGAAGCTTTGAATCATTCTATTTTGATCAATGAGATGAAAGTTATGAGGAGATTTGTTTGCGGGCAGTTATTGATTCTCTACTATAAAATAAACTTTGAAATCCATTAATTTACTCAATTTTCAATATATTAAAAGAAAAACAAAACCAACAAATGTAAATTGTTTATCACAACATTACAACCATTGAGATTGGAATTTTTCATTTCCATAATTAAATTCTTAACAATTTAGTGGTTTGAATTTTTTTATTTTTATTTTTTTTACTTACTATTGTTTTTCCATGTGTTTTACAATTCCAAATGATTTGAAAATATTTGAGTGTGTATCCAACTTGCTTTGAAGAACAAATCCAAAAAATTACAACCATTTTGGAGTATTTTTCATACAAATATGACCTTGTGAAGTACAGCTGCCCGGATTTTTGCAAAGACAAAAAATGGCTTTTTGTCAATTCAAACTCAAATATCTAACCGTCTACAAGGTGAAAACTCTTGAATTTTTTTCCACATCTTTTGGTACTAGTGTAGTACAAGATTTTATGTTTACATTTGTCAAAAAAAAAAAAATTCCTAAAATTTGGTACTTGTACTAAGAATGACAGTTTTGGAGCGGTTTTGGTGAAAATTTGAACTTAGTGCTTTAGGAAAGGAGAGATGTGTGTTTGTATATCTCCTACCTATCCATGCAGTCAAATCTTAAAAATTCATCTCCAATGTGTTTTGATCAACTTTCTTGTAAAACCATGATTTTGACACAAAATAACATACCAAAAATGTGATTTTGATTTTTAGTAACCAAGATTTGATATGGTCAATTGGGATAGCATGAGAATCAGATACCAAAAATACGAGATTAAAAGGACCTTTACATTTTTTGTTATATAAACTTCTTTGGAATGCCAAAACATGTTCTACCTATCATTACTAACTGGTACTGTACAATCCTAATATCTATAGTTGCAAGGGCTTCCAAGTGGCCAAGCAATGAGTCATGATGTAACTTTTGAGGATATGAGGTATCTTTCCAAGATAAGGCAACCTAATTGTTAAAGTAACCTAAATGCAATATTCAATGTAGTGTAAAGGGGCGTCTACAACTATATTTTTGAAAATACTAAAAGTTAGAAGTTGATCCTTGGGTTTTGTACAACAAATATTGTGTCTAGGTTGCCTTACCTTGGTAAGTTACCTCATGACTCATAACTTGGCCACTTGTAAGCACATGCAACTCTCTACATACTTGAAGTTCACATGATTTACTACTCGGTAGCCACTAGTTTGTTTTTCAGTAGCTTCATTGTTGTTGCAAGGCCCATTAAAAGCTGTTTGTTGTAATAAACCTTGATGAAAATTAATGTAGCATTGAATAATTGTATGGTGTAAAATGTTGAGAAATTAGTGTGGGGCAATCTAAATGCAACATTCAGTATAGTGAAAGATACCGCATGGTTTGTAGATTCTTTTTGCCACCTATGACAAGGGGTTTTTTTTGGACAAAAATTGCTTAAATCTTACCTCAATTCCTCACTGGCGATTGTAACACTACAAAAAAATTGATGGAAAAGTGGATGAAATTGCCAATTCTCTTCCTAAGCAAACACCAAATTCGCTAGATTTTGGATGAAGTTTACCCATATTGGTACAATTTATGAATGAGTGTGCACTTATCATTGATTCTATCCAATTTTATCCATTTTTTCCTTACATGCTTACATGGTTCTTTTTTGGCAAATTTTTGCCTAATTCTAACTTCAGATTGCCTATGGCAACCAATAAACTAAGAAATTTGTGAGAAAAGTGGATGAAATTGCCATGTTCCTCCTCACTCAAACACCATGATTGCCAAATTTTGGATGAAAGTAGTTTAAATTAATAACCTTATTAACCCCTAAAGGACCAAAGTCCCCTCTGGGTACTTTTGGGATTTTGGGCATGTACTTATGGCTAAACTACTTTGTGTAATTTTTTGAAACTTTTATGGAAGATGGGGAATTCAAAGATCTGTGTGGGCATCTAATTTTTACCTCATTCCAACATTTATTGAAGAAGTTAAAAATGAATTTATGAGAATTTTAGTTTAGCGGGCAGCCCAAAAACTTCTTTAAAATTTGTATTTTTTAAAAATAAAAATTTGAGGTTAGTTCTTTAGACTTACATATATGTGGGAAGCTTTGAATCATTCAATTCTAATTGATGAGATGAAAGTTATGAGAAGTTTTAGTTTGCGGGTAGGTGTGGAGAATCTCAAAACAATGCCTACACGCAAACTAAAAACTTCTCATAACTTTCATCTCATCAATTAGAATTGAATGATTCAAAGCTTCTCACATATACATAAGTCTAAAGAACTATCCTCAAATTTTTATTTTAAAAAAATGCAAATTTTAAAGAAGTTTTTGGGCTGCCCGCTGAACTAAAATTCTCATAAATTCATTTTTAACTTCTTCAATAAATGTTGGAATGAGGAAAAAATTAGATGCCCACACAAATCTTTGAATTCCCCATCTCCCATAGAAATTTCAAAAAATCACACAAAATAGTTTAGCCATAAGTACGTGCCCGAAATTCCATTTGTCCCCAAAAAGGGGCTTGATCCTTTAAGGGTTAAATGAACATGTGCAAATCTTTCATTCATTCCAATTTTAGCCAGTTTTTCCTTCCCTGTGTGCATTATGGGGTGCGAGTCTACCCTAAGAAAAAAAAAACCCCCTTACTGTATATTGCTGGGCGCCGGTCGGTCTACCAACGAATTAAAAAAAAAAAAAAATCCTGCCTCTGGCCATTCCGGAAACTTGGAGAGAGTACCATTGGAGATGCTATAAAAGGCCCATCTGCCCTTTCACTGTCATGTCTTTCTGCAGGTTTATAAATGAATGATTAACAATCTGTCGCCGTCAGAAATAGCAGTGACGTAGTTATCGAGACCCGCCAGCGGTGGTGGAGCCCGCCTTCGAAGACAAGGAAAGGACGCTGAAAACGTGGCTTATGTCTGGTTATAATGGAAGGAGGGAAGAAAGGAGCCTCCTTGCCGCAGCTTCGAAGGCGGAGTTTCCTCCCGCCACACGTCAGGCCACGGCTGGCCTCGGGCCCCTCGGCTGTCAGGGCCCTAACCCCCATTCCGCCATGTCTACGTCCAGTCCCCGGCTCCACCAGTCCACCTTGCCTTGCCGTGCCGTGCCATGCCGCACCTTGCCACACCGTGCCGTGACGCAACGGGACGTGCCGCGAGAAGCCATGAAATTTTGTACTTAGTAATTAACTTCGTCTGCCACGCCGCAGCCGCAGCCGCACGTTGACGCATGGCGGCAGGCTGAATGGAGCTTTTGCGCTGGCTGCCTAGTTGAGGTGCTTGTGCGGTGCGTTGCAGGGCGCTGTCAGAGCTTGGAACCATCGCCGTTTGTCGTCGCCTCTGGGGCTGCGCAAAGGCCGTGCTGCTCCGGTGCTTTCAGCAGTGCTGCATTGGCCACCACCATGATCATCATCAGCATCGTCTCTGGAGATGCATTGCTTGCGAGCAGCGGACCGAGAGGCGGGCCGAGCACGGGCGACAGATGGAGGCTTAAGTTATTAGGTTTGTGGTAGGTTTGCTGGTTCGTTAGTACGGTTGTGTTTCGGTATATCTGTGGCCTGTTCTTTTTGCAATCGCAATCAGAGCGTTTGGAGGAATGTTGATAATGCTGTAACAAGCGA
Organism: Ulota crispa; assembly: GCA_963920765.1. NCBI lineage: Eukaryota > Viridiplantae > Streptophyta > Bryopsida > Orthotrichales > Orthotrichaceae > Ulota > Ulota crispa. The sequence continues at coordinate 12,409,960 of OY987244.1, read as the reverse complement.
GCCTTTACTTCTCGACATTGTTGTGGCGAGGGGGACAAAAGCAAACGCCAGGCAGGGACACTGGGAGTTCGAAGTATTTTTTGTTAGTGTCGGAGTTTTAGTGACGATGAGGACGGCGCAAGCAGTAAATGGCAAGGATCACTTCGATGAGAACAACAATAAGCAGCCGCTGCTGAAGCGACAGAAGATGCGGAAGGCGTTGGCATCCGATGCTCTGCCTTTACCCGTGGGATTGACGAACAAGATCTTCATCGTGTTGTTTTTCGTGGCGTCCTACTTCTTGATGCGCTCCTGGCGAGACAAGATCCGGAACTCGACGCCTCTGCATATGCTCAACTTGGGAGAGATCGTGGCTCTCCTGATTCAGCTTTCTTCTTTTATTTATTTGATAGGATTCTTTGGAATAGATTATGTGCAGAACTTTATTAGTAAGAGCGGCGATGGCGCTTGGGACTCGGATGATGAGAGGGACCAGAGTAGGCCGAGCTGCCAGGTTCAACCGGAGGTTCCTAGAGTGCCGGTAGAGCTCATGGGGATGGACTTGAGTGAGAACGAGGACGAGGATATTGCTCGCGCCGTTGCTGATGGCGATGTTCCTTCTTACTCTTTGGAGACGCAGTTAGGCGATCCTCTGAGAGGCGCTTCGATTAGGCGTAGGGCAGTGGAATTAGCTACGGGCAAATCCCTCGAGGGACTACCGTTGACTGGTTTGGATTACAGCTCCATCATTGGACAATGCTGTGAGATGGTCGTAGGCTACGTGCAAATACCGGTCGGAGTTGCTGGTCCTCTTCTTCTTAACGGCCACGAGTTTACGGTGCCCATGGCCACTACTGAAGGCTGCCTGGTGGCGAGCACGAATCGCGGATGCAAGGCCATATATCAATGCGGTGGTGCTACAAGCATTTTGCTGCAGGACGGTATGACACGAGCACCTGTGGTTCGGTTTCCCTCTGTGAAGCAATGTGCCGATCTTAAGTTCTACCTCGAAGATCCCAGCAACTTTGATACTATCTCGCACATGTTCAACAGGTTTGTGTGTGGTCTACCTCCATAGATGTATCTACTAAATGTCAGTCGTCACGAATCCATCTATGCCATCACTGGATTGAGTCATAAGCCCCGTCAGTTTTAGATTTCATTGGTTGGTGGATGCACTGACAGTCTCTCTTTTGGTTTTGAAGTGATATAAATTAGTGGAAAAGACTTTAATTCTGGATTTCCTTGTCGTATCTTTGTTCATTTAGACACGTTACGGAATTAGTCCGGATATCACATGTTCAAATTAGTTTCTTCTTATCCTGGAGGTTGGTTTGCACAAGGAACGACACCGTGCTAACGAGTTGTTCCGTTGTTTTCCAGGACTAGTCGTTTCGCCAGGTTGAAAAACATTAAGTGTCAGCTGGCTGGGCGAAATGTTTATGTACGTTTTTCTGCTTTGACTGGCGATGCCATGGGGATGAACATGATATCAAAGGGCGTTCAAAACGTTTTGGATTATCTCCAAGATTTATATCATGATATGGAGGTTATCAGCGTGTCTGGTATGTGATCAACCCCCATCGACTTTGCAACTCTTTCTCAGAATTGAAGCTCATCTTTTGTGCATTACGGTTCGTTTATTTCAAGCTGTTTTTGTTTGAGGCTTACGGTGTTGATAGCGATTTATTGAAGATAATTGCTGTATTAATGTAGTCTCTGTTTGCAGGTAACTTTTGTGCTGACAAGAAGCCAACAGCTGTAAACTGGATTGATGGCCGTGGCAAGTCCGTTGTTTGTGAGGCAGTATTGACTGAAGAAGTCGTGCGCAAGGTCTTGAAAACGTCAATTCCTGCCTTGGTAAACCTTAACATGGTCAAGAATCTGGCTGGTTCGGCCATGGCTGGTGCAGTTGGAGGCTTCAATGCCCATGCATCCAATATTGTGTCCGCTGTTTACATTGCAACAGGACAAGATCCAGCTCAGAATGTTGAGAGCTCACAGTGTATTACAATGATGGAGGCTGTGAACGGTGGTCGAGAGTTGCATGTGTCTGTCACCATGCCTTCTATCGAGGTATCTACTCGTTCTATTCTGTTCTATTCTATTTTATGGATATTTGCTTCCAGAGGGGTTTTCCACGTGTCGGATCCTGATCTTGTCAGATTTTCGTTTTCTGGTGACATCGTTGAGTGACTCATCCTGCTCATCGATTTCTCTTTTTGCAGGTGGGAACCATTGGTGGTGGTACACAATTGGCATCCCAATCAGCTTGCTTGAACCTGCTTGGTGTCAAGGGAGCTAATGCTGAATCTCCAGGTGCCAATGCACAGACACTTGCAAGAATTATTGCAGGCACAGTGCTGGCTGGTGAGATCTCTCTTATGTCTGCTTTGGCCGCTGGGCAACTCGTGAAGAGCCACATGAAATACAATCGTTCAAATAACAACATTGCCGCTATTGCGAATGCTGCCCTGCCTCCACTACCAACAAAGTCTTCCTCGACCTTATGAGCTTTTGAAAGATGATGACACTGTTGTAAGTGATATATTTTCAAGGGGATGAAATCTTCGCAACAAACCAACCTCAGCGCACCCGGTTGACACATTTTAGGCTATTTTTAATCTGTAATGATTAAAGACGCAGATTATGAGATTTAAGTGTCCGGTTACTCCTCGACAGTCTCATATGTAGAATAGCTGGCCATGAACACTATTTATTCTAGGAGACGTCTTCCTCCAGATTTAGTGAGCCTGCTTGGAGCAGACCGCTGCCTTTCATGTTGCGTCATCAATTTTGTCTCAGACCTCTTGGTCTTCGTGGATACCTCGCATGGAGACCGCGGCCCACGTTTTGAACGCAACGTGCGTCCCGTGTCAGGAGGCTGCCTTGTAGCACCCCGAATTTGATATATTGGCTTCCCTTTTCTGAGATTATCTCAGTCATGTAGGGTTTCTTTTGATGATTAAGGGTGTCTGCCGTCAATAAGTAGGTTAATGAGAGATCAAACTTGATCAAATCCTTCCCACATCACGTGGCAGGCTGTGTTCATCTGTTTCCATCATCTGGCTGTTGATTGAGTGATTTTGCTCTCTGCTGGATCTGGTATGCATCTACAAGGTGGGTTCTGTCTTCCCGTGACTAGACAGAGAATTGTACATATAGAAAACTTGAAACCTGCTTACATTTCTGAAGGTGATATGTTTCTCCTACTTTGCTTATGTACTTTTTGCTCTACAATTGATTGAGGGGTTGAGACGTGTACATGTTTTCAACTGGACTAGATCACGAGTGCTTTTTCTGTGGTTGCAGGACATGTGGAAGATGTCAATAAGGTACATTTTATGGGAATATTTGTACAGTCCTAAATGACCAGCTCAGGTGTGAGGCTGGTTTCCCACTTCAGTAAATTTTCTTTATTTATTTGGATGAAAACCTTTGTCAGGCTTATTCGAAGTTTTTCAAGAGTTTCATCTTCAAAGCCCAAATGTTTTGCATGTTTCGAATTACGAACTTGTCTACTGGTAGGACGGGGTCAATGAGTTCTCGGTTGGTCCTAAGCATAAATGTACAGTTCTTGCTTGTGACATGAATGTATCTAATAAGTAAACATCCAACTGCGGAGTTGTTGGTATGTCATTAACTCAACAAACTGCTAACCTTTGCATAATGCTGAGGTTTAAGCGTAATAGTTTCTTGTCTATGTTTTCTAAACCGCAGATTTGAAAACCATATAATCTCATGTGCTCTTCAGCTGCTGTGATAGATAGCCTGGTTGGTATGCCATATCATTTAAAATTTTGGGACACATTCTACAAGCCATGGAACAACAACCTCAAATAAAATACTTTACACATGACTCAGGAATCTCGTGCATTCCTGTATGCAAATGTACCAGAGGTTTTTATGGTTTTGGAATGTCGTAGTCTGTGTTGAAGAGGTACAAGGTACACAAATTCTCATGGCTTTTCACTCGTGCAGACTTCTGCAATGAAATTTGGGAATATCTTGTACACTTGTCATGTTGTCATTGATTGTAGCACACTTGTCCCTCATCCAAACATTTGAATCACAGTATGACAATAATTTCGGGTAGGGTCGTTGTATTGCTGATTTTTTGATCCTACAATTGAATTTTTTCATGTAAATATGTATAAGAACTACTTTCAATTCGAACAAAAGTTTGTCAATTTTGGGATTAACTAGATTAATTTTAAAGTTATTATTACATCCAACTATAAGACCATTTGGTTACTCTGAAGTATGCCATGTTAAATCGAGAGTGATGAACTTTACTAATTGCGAATTTTTATATTAGAACTTCGAAAATAGAGGTATTCCACATGCTTTGCAAATGCATAGATCATCTTTCAAATTGACGTTGTAAAATTCCCATGTCTCAGAACTTGTGAAAATTGATGGGGTTTTTAAGAAGTAAATCGAAAATCTACGGATCTCTGCAAAATCTAACTTGTGTTTAAAGTAAAACCCATATGCATCTATGTGAAAGACTTCAACTGTAAGATCAAAATATGAGTAATGCAATTTCTAGCCAACAATCGTTAGCTTCAGCAAAATACGGTACTTCTACTTTTTTTAAGTCACTTCATGTGAACTAAGGATCAAGATATATCTTTCGCACTTTTTAAGATATTAACAAATTACTAGAAGGGTACAACTTACGCAGTGCAGAAGATATTGGTGCAGATAAATTCCAAAGGTTGTTAAGGTTGATACAATTAGCAATTGGTGGTTGAACTAGTACAAATCTGCTTACTTAGTGCAGGGCACAATAAATGAAAGAATTACACTAAATATTGCATTTGGGTTGCCTAACAATTAGGTTGCCTTACTCTAGGGAGTTGTCTTGTGACTCATTGCTTGGCCACTTGGAGGCACATGCAACTCTCTAAAAATTAGGACTTCACGTGGTTTACAACTTGGATAAACACCATGTCAGGTAAATTGGGAAAAATTGTACAGTTTGGGACTTTCACTATTTCTGTCATTATTTGTAATTTAGCATGTTACAAAAAAACAAGCGTGCATTTTCTTGTACAATAATGAAGTCTTAATGATTGCCTCCAAGAATTTCAAATAATTACAACTTAGAGCTATAGCTACACCTTAATGTTATATATCATAAATGCAAGCAGAGTACAAAATGGTCCCTCTGTTTTTCCCAACTTACCTAATATGGTGTTGATATTGCTAGTTTTTTTTTTTTTTTTTTTTTTTTTTAAGCTTTATTGTTGTTGTTGCTAGGTCCTTTAATTTTTATTTGTTGCAATAGTTCAATAAACATTCACATAGTGTAAAATGTCAAAAAATTAGTGTGGAGCAACTTAGATGCAATATTTATGCAGTGCAAATTTTCTGCATATTCCCTCACAATTTACTTATTTAAAAAAACTAAAAATTCGGGTGCTTGAAATCTAGTTCCTTAAAACATGGATTTGTTGTTGAAAAGTGTCATGACAATATGGGGAAAAATCTATTCTCTCCAGCAATGATGGAATTGCAATTCCCTAAAGATGTCGCTCCAAGTGGACCTTGGCACTTGCCCCCTTGTATCCCCCTTTGGATCCGTGGATCCGTTCCAAGAGTACGTGCATAAGATTCCACAATCCTTGGCAGTTGGTAGCAAACACCCACGACAATTCCACGCTGGAATCCTGCTAAATCCTCATGCAGACCAGGCCATTGGGTTGGGGATTTCAGACGACCAGGATTTCGCACAAGCTTCCGTAAGGAACCGATAGAAAATCTTGACCATTTTCCTGGTGGACACATGAAACGGTGATCATATTCTTCCGTGATCTTCACATATCCCTTAGTATCCCTTACTAAGGTAGAAATACCATAAATGGTTACTGCCTGATAATGGCAGAGGAGAGTGTCCTTAAACCAACAAGAGCTGGCTTTGAAAGAGATTTCAGAAAGATACTCTTTCCTTGCATTTGATTGGTTTAAATTTATTTCAAAACAAAGTTCTAGAGGTAGCCGTTTAAGGTGCATTTATGAAACCGGAATCGGTTCAAACCATAAATCCACATTTATATTGCATAAAATATTCATTTTTGAGTTTTTTTTTTTTTTTTTTTTTTTTTTTGGCACTTTTCCTTATCCTTGTTTCTCTATAGATTGAGCTTGATTTCTCAAGAAATTTCCCATATCTTCAAGCTAAAGTGCCTTATTTTAACCATATATGGTATTTCTACCTTAGGGCGGTTCACACTATGTCCCAAATCCCATGTCCTAATTCATTGCATTTTGCTAACATGACAGCATTTTTGGAAATTTGCATTTTATTCACATGGCAGCGTTTTTTGGAAGTTTGTATTTTGCTAACCTGACAGCATTTTTGGAAATTTGCCTTTTACTCACATAGCAGCATTTTTGGAAGTTCGTATTTTGCTCACATGGCAGCATTTTTTGGAAGTTTGCATTTTGCTCACATGGCAGCATTTTTTGGAAGTTTGCATTTTGCTTACATGGTGGCATTTTTGGAAGTTTATGCACCACAGGAGGTGGAACTTCACTCAAATTTTAGGTCAACTATTTTGCCAGCTAGACCCGACTTTCGGCCAAAGTCCAATCAATATTTCTGCATAAAATATTTCATGGCTACCAAAAAAACATGCAAAAATCAAGGAAATGTGGGGGCAAGTTATGGAGATTCCTCTAGACACCACAGAAGCGGACAAAGAGGATGTCAAAGCAACTACATCACCAAGCCCTATTCCAAAAGTACTACTTTAGTCATGGCAGTGCTGATAATGGCTTTATAAAACTCATTTTAATAAAACCATTGTGAAGGAAGCACAACATCACATGCCATCACCTCAAACGAATGCTTACTCTTCACTTCCATATAAGCACACGTCAGGTCTGCAGATATCTAGCAACTTGGATTATGATGAAAGAAGCCGCCTTTACAGCATCCATATCAAAAAGAGTAAGAAAAAAAGTGACGTTTGTCTCAAGATCACTACAAAGAAATAGTACAAAAAGTGAAGAAAAAAAAAAGGAGGCTTTTCATGAGAAGTGGGATCTGTACTTTTAATTCTGAGGAAAATGGAGTCCATGTTTTGTACCTTAATTATCTTTCTCTTATAAAAATGCTACCCTTCACTCATATATATCAGCAAGCATCAGGTCTGCAAAAATCTTGAACTTAGATTACGATAAACGAATCAGCCACTACAACATCCTTGCCAAAAAGAGACAAAAAAAAAATGATGGTGATTTGAGATCATAGCAAAGAAGCAGTCCAAAGAGTGAAGGAAAAAGTAGCACAAAAAATTGGAGTATTCCATAACAAGGTTCTAAATAGGAAAACGAAGTCCATGTTTTGTAGATACCATTTTATAATTCTCTTATAAGAATGCTATCCTTCACTCATACATCAGCAAGCATCAAGTCTACAAATATCTAGCAACTTGGATTATGAAAAAAAGAAGAAAAAATATACACACAAAATGAACGGAAGTATGCTGTGAACTTTCTAGATTAAGGAATCTAATGATTATTTTGTAAGGAGACCCTTGTGATAAGAAGAAAAAAGAGCTCTCCTTAGAGATGGTACTTTCCCTCTGCTTTTTCACATGGCATGTACATCTCTTGTACCATGATAAAAGAATACACCTCGTGCACACGTGTGCCAACATTCCCAAACAAGTACTACACTCTTTGACCCCACCCAAATCAATATTCCCTTAGGTGGGTTTTTGGAATTAGATTATGCGCACTCAACACCTAGGAAATTTCTTTCCAACAAATACAAACACGCAATTAAAATTGTCCCTTATGACTTCCGTTGCCTTTTTGATTGTGTCAATACAATATGAACTGTAATTTGTCCTTTCAAATACTTCATGGTTTAGTACGTGATTAGCTTACTTCAGGAGAAATACTTATTTTGTAAGGCAAAATGTATGGTACATGTAAACAAGATGAACATTAGAAAGTTAACATCAACAACAATTTTCATCCATTGTATTTTATATTAAGAATACTTTATTGATAACAATGTTGAAATTCCAATTCGAGACATGATCACTTTGACGGTCTCGGTTATACCATGCTATGTGAGAGCATGCTTGAGTCGTGGTCATACCAAGCATAAAAAATTCTTTGTACCCACACTGATAATAAAGAAGGATCTTGAAAAAGTGTGGAGGCTCAGGCCAATACTCCAAAAAGGGAAAGCGAAAAAGTGAAAAAGTGAAAAAGTGTAAAATTGAAAAGTGAGTGGCACCTAATGGGAGAGAGCTGGTTCGGTCTCCTGGCTCACGTTCTCTGCAAGTTTGCTGGTCACGCTGCCCCAGTCTACCCCCCTCAAAATTTGGATGCGGTCAGCCAAGGGCACCAGCCCGGCCTCAGGTCTCACTGCCCCACTGGTCTCCCCCTCTCGAACCAGGCTCAGTAAAGACCCCACCTCAGGGCCCTTCATTCCTCCCGTGAGTAGCACCCTCACTGGCATAAACAACCGCTTACCCTGCATTTCCAAAAAAAAATAAAGTTAATAAAAAAAAGGGAAAAATTCATGGATACCCCTAAAGTTTGCAATATTTTTGTAGATACCCCTGCTTTTTCAGTAATTACACAAATACCCTTGGACCAGGCGTTTGTTTTGTTGTGCATGCCACTTCACTTCTTCCTTTGTGCGCACGTTGCTTCTTTTTTGTTTCATTATATTCCCCTTTTTCAACATTGGTCATGAAAGAAGTAAGCACAACAAATAAATGCCTAAAAATTATGGTCCAAGGGTATTTGTGCAATTTCTGAAAAAAGCAGGGGTATCTATGAAAATATCGCAAACTTCAGGGGTATCCATGAAAATTTCTCTTAAAGATACATATAGAAAAAGAGCTACTTTAGTTCAAAGCAATAAGATTGAAACTAAAAAAAGTATAAAGATAAGCTACTTTAGGTCAAAGCACGCTTAAAATAAGGTGAGATAACTAATCCATTGCATTTTATTACACCTTCTACCAAAATTGTGGTGACTAAAGGGCGTTTCACACTATGCCCCCACCTCAATGCAAGATCCCAATTTTGTTGGATTGTAAAGGGCAAAAATAAATACGAAAGAGAGCTTTGAATAAAATCAACAACATTTGGTTTTAATGTTGGGTTTCCATTTATGGCCCAATCCTCTAGCAAAGTCCCACCTTCTTGGCGTCAAAACTTTCAAAAAGTGCTACCACTTAAAACATTTCTAATTAGAACTTAAGACATGGTAATGACATTGCCTTAAGACCTGATTTTTAGCTCTTGACCATTCAGATTTTAGTGGGACTTACGACATAAGTGTGAACCGCCCCTAAGAGTTTAATATTAGAAACCTTGTTATACCAAGAAATTATGCCATATGAGAGAGCTACGTTAGCACCAAACCTCCTTCTAATTGTTTGAACCAAGTGTAAAATCAAACAAGGCAAAAAAAATTAGGAAAAATGATAAAAATGATAAAAATAATACTTACACAAATTATGATAAAGGATTTTCATTTATTTATTTGGTATTGAACATGTGTATTTTTTGTGCGTGCCATCTCCTTCAATATTCAAATACTTGGATTTTGTAAAATGTAAGTGGTTTAGGAAATTACCTTGCGCTTGAAGGCCTTTCCCATGCCTTTAATCCACTTGTTCCACGCCTCGTGGTCTCCGTCAATGGCCGCTTGCAGCTCCCCAGAATCATAAGCTTCCACTAAAGCCTTTGCAACTTCAGCTATGTTGTCATCCGCAACTTCCTTCACTTCAGGGCTGCGTTTTCAAAAAATACAAACCTAAAACTCAGCTTCCCCCCTCTCAATAAAAAAATAATAATTTAAAAGCACATAATATACAGACAAGAATTTTTTGATTTTTTGAAAATTTGTCGCAAAATCAACAGTGCAAGTAGAATTGCATACTGTTTTCCTATTCGCACTTAAATTTTAACAAAAATCTCAAAGTACTGATAGGTAAGTACCTAGTATTAAATATTGGCAAAACCAAACATTAGTTTGGAATAAATTAGCATAAGCGTGATTGGTGGATAACTTAAAAAACATATTGACAAAACAAATGGAAATACAAAGCTGACCAATTTGGCTTGTTATATAACTTGGTTTTAGGGGATTTATACGGAATTGGGCTATTCTACTTTCAAGGCTTCCTTTTATACATGTATTGCCCAAACAATACAGTTTAAAAAAGAATTATATAGTAGGAGGAGGATTTAAAAAATTTTACCTGGCTAAAATCTCGTTTAGGGGGTAATGTAGGATACTGAGCAAGTGAGCTTCAGAATCTGAAACCACCTCAGTTCCATTCTTCAGAAGCTCCACCGCAAACTAATGAATCACCCAAGGCTCAAATATCAGTAGGGGTCAGAACAATACAAAAATATATATATGAAAAATTGTCATAGAAGTAATGACGTGTCACCCCCTCATTGGACCTCAAACTTAAATTTTTTGACGTAGTAGTCGCTCTATTGCTTACATCAATAAAAGCATTTGAAGTTGACTCATCGAGAATGCCTGCCTTCACCCACTGCTCTCTAAACAGAGTTGCTACTTCTTCATTTGGCAACATCCGCAAATGTTGCCCATTCAACCACCTGTGCAATTTAAACAACAAAAAAAGCATTACAAAGATACAACACTGAATGATTTAATCAAATATCAAAGTTTCTCCCAAATGCTTTAAAAATACAAGAAAAAAGAGAGAGAAAAAAGATAACATTTACATACCCTAACTTTGTTTGATCAAAGATTGCTCCACTTTTTGTTATACGATCAATTGAAAACTTCTCAACTGCAAAATAACATATATATTTACTTCTCACATTTTAGTGAAACCAAGGATCATAAAAACTTTGGATTTTCCAAAGGTAAGACGGTGAGGCAAACAATATCTAGGAAAACTTCAAGGTAACATCGTGTGCAAAAACTAAGAAAGAAGGAAACAATAACATGATTTAAACATTAAGAAACATGAGCTGAACATTATATTGTTAGCTTCTAAAGAAGAAATTCTTGTTTTTTAAAGCTTTGAGTTCGTATGGATTAATTGTATGTTTTTTTGTTAAAATAAACTGTAGGAAATATTAAGGATTTTCAATGATTAAAGCTTAAGGTAAACTTACCAATTTGCTCCTTTGAAAAGATTTCGTCTTCTGATCCATCATTCCAACCCAAAAGGGCAAGGTAATTCACCATGGCAGACGAAAGGTAGCCCATTTCCCTGAACTGGATGACCACTTTTACATCAATACATGATCTACAAATATAGCCCTTTGTGAAAAAGAAAAGAAAAAAGGTGTTGAAATTATTATAAACAAAGAGAGATTAATATTACTACTAGAGAGATAAGAAAAAAAAGGAAAAAAATGTTGCAAAGAAAGAAAATTGGTACCTTAGAGAGCCACATTCTTCCTTTAAATAGTAGATAGGCTCTCAAGGTATTAGCAGCGATTTACTAGTAAAATTATACAGGGAACACACAAAATTGCAGTAGAGAACAGGATGTACACCTGTCCACAGGACGTGGCTCCGTGACGTTTAGAGAGCTTGCTACGGTCAGGAGCCAGAATCAAAGACACATGACCAAATTGAGGCATGGAAAATCCAAGTGCCTGCAAAACCAAAACAAAAAGGAACCAAACGCTGGTGAGTCATAATCATGTAAAAAACACTAAAAATGCCATACATATATACACATAAATATAGAGACAATTGTTTGATGTATGAGGAGAATTTTAAAGTGTAGATTTCAAGTTAAGTATCATCAACCCATGCCAAAATAACTTACCATTTGTAAAGAGCTTGCTATTAATCGTTCAAGAGTGTACTACAAAAGTTATTTCAATTACTGTGAGATTTTGAATACGCAAGACCACTTGACAATAACTTAAGTGGATTTTGTCTAAATAGTATGAAAATGTGGCATGCCTCCCACCCTTGTTTCTCTAAGTAGGCTTTTAGCCACAACCTTGCACCTGCCCATCCAGTAGCAACTTGAGGGGCAAAGCTTCCGTAATGCGACATCCTTCACACACTCTCTAGTTGAGCTAAGTGCTCGCAAAATCTCCTTGGAAGTTTGGCCATTTGAGGCATACTATTTAAAATAGTGTTTAGTTACTACAGTCCGCAATATATTGAATCGATCGAAGTACCTATGAACTGTTTTATTAATGCACCTTGCAAATTCACTTGTTTCTTGGACTAGTGCAAGTTAGCGTTGTTAGTGCACGGTGCAAGAATTGAAATAATTTGTGTAGCTGTAGCTTTGAGAGGGGTAGTGAGGAACTCACGTTGTAAATTAAAGCTTGCCTTAAGGTATTAGGTAAGTGCTCCTCTGCTCTGCACATTTACGTACACTTGTCAAATCAAACAGAAGAAAGGAACCAAGTATCTATATTACCACTAGATTAACCCTTAAGAATGCAAAGGGGGAGGTGTGAAGCATGTAGATCTGAAGCTTTCAAGGAAAAATGAGTTATGGTCTAAGAAGATTCCAAAGTACAAGATCTAAAATTTTGGAAGTTTTTTTTCTTCTTCCATTTCTACAAACATGAAATGATTCAGACCCTTGTACACAAAAATCATGAAGCGAATGATGATCAAACTAGTCATATAGTTGAATAATAGACAAAAATTGTTTTCTAAACATACTAGGATGACTTCGTTCGTTTCACGCAACTCCTACTGTAAGCGTTTGGAAACATTCATCTACGCTAGCTCTCAGAAGTCAAGGCTCCGCAACTCAATTACCACTCCTTGAATAAAAATCCACTTAGAAAGCTAACGGTCGGTTGTAAGAATACTCCGAAATCGTTTTTTCTAAAGTTCCAAAAAATGTTCCAAAAATGTAGGACATGATTTAATCTTTCTATTTGTACAGTTTAGGACATTTTTGAACTGATTAAATGATTCATTTCAACTCTTATACACATGGAAGTGGCCACTACTGGTCATTTAAGCAATTACAAAATCATGAGCAAAGAAAAGCACACTTATTTGTAGCCAATTTTCTTGTTGAGTAAAAAGCAAAAAAAGAAGGCACCTGATAACATGAGATATCTTCATGGTTGCATCATCAACAGCCACACAAAAGTTGTACACAGGTTGTCCATTACTTCGCATCACCACAAAGTCACCCAGAGTGTCCTTTTTCCATGAGACCTGGCTCAGTAGCACCATTGCAAGCATCTTTAGCATTTTGATAAAAAAAATAGCAGGTTTAAACCCAGATTATGAGTTCTTCTATGAAACCTGGAATCGACTCACAAATTGCAGATCCTACACTTTAGATTTTTTTAACAACTGGAGGTTCCCAGCCATTGTTACCCCCAAAGTGCCCAAACAACCACATACATATCCACAGGAGTTGAAAATACGCAAGAGTCAAGAAGCTCATAACAAAATTTAATTGTAGAAATCATAACCTAAGGATAGAGAAGATGAATTCTCTGTTATTGAAATGAGCAATTTAAGGGTAAATGAAGAGGTGCACGAGTGGATTTTTCTGCTAGAATATACACCTTAACAGAAAATATGTTTCTTCCTCTGTCTCAGAAAGATTAGCCCATTGAAACCTCATGTTTATTATTCACTTTCTTCGTTCCTATTGTAGAATATGTTATTCACAAAGGTTCGAATTTTTTATATCACCCCAAACAGTGATGAGCATCATATGCGTTTGTTGCAACAGACTTAAAAGTTGGGATCAATAAATAAGCCTCCATACAACCTATTCAAAACTACAGAAAACATGGATTCCAATGGACCAATTTTTGTGAAAAAGAGGGAATAATAAACATGTGAAGTAAAAGCTACAAACCTCGCCACGTATCAAGTCATGAATGGTCACAGATCCTTCTTGAGGGACACGGAAACGGTATGTGAATGGAGTGCCCTTTCCCAGCTCTTCGTCTATCTCCGCTTGCTTTGCAGTGCCCCACTTGCCCATGTACCGAGGTGGCATGTTCTTCGCCTTGGCATCCTCTCGCATGGCTTCCAGCTCCTGCCACAAAACAAAAGTTCTCTTAAACCAGTTGATCTAAGTTTGCATGAGTTTAGTCCTTAAACGTCCAAACAAAACACTACTAGGAATCATAGTCCCAATCAGCACAACACGTCCTAATCAAACACAACTATGTTAAGAAAATATCCAATTCAAAATGTCCTCATCAACAGTATTATATATGTTAAAAGCTTGCAAAGCATTTTTTAGACAATCAGCCCCATTCTCAGAAATCGATGAAATAGTGTGTTCTTTATGTTTTGATTTTAAAAATTGGAACCATTGATGTCGTAGAAGACTTGTTGTTGAATCTGTAGCCAAAAAGACCAGTCAAATTGACCAAGTATTCAGAAAATAGCATTGTTGAAATCGGGAGTATACTTGGTGACCTGACAAGTCATGTTAAACGTTTAAGGGTTAACCAAAATGTGCTTTCGTTGGAGATCTCTCAATAAGAATTCACTGAAGACATTGGTACAGAAGGCAAACCTCTCTTGAGATTAACTCACTCAATATGTATATACAAATATGATGATTTCATTTGCTGTTTTATTGAGAGAAAAAGTTTGCAACTGTGAAAACGTACCTCGTCGGTACAGAAACAGCGGTACACGTGGCCCGAAGCTAAAAGCTTGTTGGCATATTCTTTGTAGATGTGAGTTCGCTCAGACTGTCGGTATGGACCAACGTCGCCGTCTTTAAACGGACCTTCATCCCACTCCAGACCTAGCCAGTGCAAGTCCTCAATTAAAGCGTCCTCTGATTCCTTTGTTGACCGCTCCAGATCAGTGTCTTCAATTCGAAGAATGAATTTTCCACCTACCGACCTGTCACATGTCAAAAACACATATAAATAACAATTATCTAGCCACAGCAGAGTAGTGATATTTAAACTGGCTAACTTTCACAGAATTGCTACCAAAATATTTACGCAGCTAAAAAACTTGTGAACTTTACAGTGTTAAACTTGAAAATTTTAGCTTTTTAGCAGTGATTTTAGCCATTTGAGCTAAAAGTGAAAATCATATTTGGGATCACTGAGCAGACCCCTCGAAAAATAAAAAAACAAACCAACAAAAAAAGCCTTAAAAAAAAATTAACGTGCACTCTATAGAATCACCAAGATTTCGTGGTTTTGAAATGATAATGTTGTAGAAAACAGCCGATATAGTGCATTGCCTTTTGCACGAGAATCAATAGCATGGGCCTCCGAAGCAGGAAGCTTTCTAGAGGTCAACCGTTTGCTCTACTTGTCTAAAACCCTAACTAGGGTTTTAGAAAGCTACGACTAATGAAGACGATAAGAACAAATACACACAAACAAACCCAAACTCTTCGGAAATGTCAGAAATTTCTAAAACGCTCCTTCATTTCAACTCGTGGCAAGAATGTGAGACATTTGCATAAGCAATATCAGCCTAAATCTAAATCCTACAATATTCAAACTATTCAAAACGGAGAAATCAACGCAGAATTCTCAAAACCAGGTTCTGTTACTACCAGCATTATCACGTCCTGACATATTTACTACTGTATAAACCACTGCTAAGAATGTCTCCAGTTCATTTCTTGCGCGGATAATATTGCAAAGTTGGGGTTTTATGAGCATTTCATATGAAAACTTTTTCCCCTCCACAAATTCACAAGTTCTTTTCATTTTCTTTGCAATAGTATTTTACCTCCGCTCAATGCAGAGAACATCACATGAAAAAAAAGCAACAAAAAGTGCTTTGCTTTGCCCTAAGTAGTCGGGCAATGCTAGCATCACTAAAAAAACTTTTTTTGTCAAGCTTTGCCTTCCACGTCAGCTCAAGATTCCCATAATGCTCTCTTCATCATCAAGCAGTACCACATCCATAAACCCTGTTAAGGAGGAATTTGACAAGTCTACCAAAGGAAAATGAACATTGACCAATACATACAAGCATGCAATAATAAGGAGAAAGGTTTGAGAGTTTCGGTGTTTCTGTCAACGCCCGTGTTTGGCTATTAAACCCTAAAACTCAGCACCTGCTGCAGGTGGCTACAAATCTGCAAAGCATTTTGTTCAAATCCGAATCCTACGGAGATTTCTGTAACGAAATACTGATGAAAATCTTCTCAAAATGTAGATACCATATCCATAAACCAAAGGAAAATGAACATTGAGCAATACACACAAGCATGCAATAAGTTCAAAGGTTTGAGAGCTTCGGTGTTTCTGTCAACGCCCGTGTTTGGCTACTAAACCCTAAAACTCAGCACCTGCTGCAGGTGGCTACAAATCTGCAAAATCTTTGTTTCAAGTCCAAATTCTACAAAAAATAATGTAACAAAACACTGATGAAAATCTTCTCAAAATGAAGATAATCCGGAAGGGGTAGAGAGAGAGAGAGGACTACTCACTTGGCGTAGAGGTAGTTGAAAAGGGCGGTCCGGGCGCCTCCGACGTGGAGGTTCCCCGTCGGAGAAGGGGCGAACCGCACTCGCACCTCGGAGCCCTTCAAATCCCCTGTCCCGTCGCCTTGCACCGCGCCCTTCGTCGACGCACGCACGACCATCAGAAACGGCACTGCTGCTGCTTTCTTCCCACCAGAATGCCGCAATGCCAGGTTCTGACTGTGGTTGAGGAAAAGCCCTCCCATCCAGCTGGACCGCAACGACACCAGGCCGGAGCTGGAGCAATTTGACGACATTCTGCTGCGCGGCGCCTTCAGCGACGAGGCAATGTAGGTCGCTGAGCTGTGGCGCGCCAGCCATGGCGTCCTCAATGCCATTCCGTCCAATCCTGGTCGAATTTCAACACGAAATCTTTGCGCAATGCTCTGTGAGAGCTCAGAAACAGAGCGGAGAGAGCATGGAAACGACAGGAATCCGCGAGAAAGCTGAAGGGGAGTTGTAGGGGTGTGCAGCTGCGGTGGGAGTGATGACGAGACGGGGATTCGGGGGCGACAAGTGTGAAGTTTTGCTTGTGGGTCTGGATAACGCCACCTCGCGGCGGCAGCGGCTGCCTCCGCGCCCTACGTCAGTGTGCCGCTAACGGACGTCCGCGTCATCTGCGACGCGCGTCCCGTACTCCCGTCCCACCCTCCCCCGTAGGCCATAAACGTCAAACTAAGGGTTTTGAATATGATGACTATTAATAAACAACTAGCAAATTATAAGATCCTATTATAGTGTGTGTCACCATAAATCAACAAATAGTTGGTCATAAAATGTCAAATAATGGTAAATTTCAGGTTCTATTACCATTTTTTTGACAAATGATAATTCCAATAGCTTTTTTCCTAAGATCTCCCTACTCAAAGTTATAAAGAATTTCAACTTATTGAAAGACTTAAAATTACAAGAAATTAAAGCATAAAACAAAAATGATTTAAAAACCATATGAACTATTCATAACAACCCTCAATAAGTTGAAACTCTTCATAACTTTAAGCAAGAAACTTTTAGGAAAAAAGTTATGAAAACAGACTGGAGTTATCATTTGTCAAAAAAATGGTGATAGCACCCAAAGTTGACCACTATTTGGCATTTTGTGGCCAAAAGTTTGTTGGTTTATGGTGGCACACATGGTAGGAACAGAAAAAAAAAATGAGTTTGCACTTTTGAATGTATTATTTGGATATTGTGAGAATAAGTTGTGAATTTTGAAATTGCACCCATAACCAACACTAAGGTTTTATGTTCACATGTTGTACATCCTTGTAATTGCATCTATTCACTTCCACAGATTTTCCAAGATTTCAGAGGTGACGGTTATGGGAACACTGACGCTTATGGATGCTCCTACCTTAATCCCTAAAGGGCCCTTGGGCTCTAGAGCTACAGTACCAAAGACGGTTGCAACCAATATTCAAAAGTTTTAATTAGTTAGAAATCAAGTGTTACAACCATACATATTGAAGGGTTGCATGATGGTGGGTGCATAAAAAAAGTTGGTAAGCCCTCAAAGCAGCTCAAATACGTCTATACATATGATCATACATACGGCCACAAAGGGCTTTTGTGATGTTCAGGGGTTAAGTCCAATATGGAACACTATTATTTGTGTAACACTATAATGTGTATTATAGAATGATTTGAAAATTTACAGAAAGGAAAGGTTAGAACGAGAAAGAAATACTTGTAGTTTTAAATATTAAAGCTTTAAAATATAAATGGCATTCAATGTTGTGGAACGTGCATGTTATATAAATGGACATGGATATCAAAATATATAAACAAATAAAATAAATAAAATAGGAAATTGCTAAAGCCACACCTAAATTTTTAACGTCACACACCAGTGAGTATGTAATTTGAGAATTTAGTGCTACTTTTTTTATTCAATTGGTCCATCATTCAGTCAATCATGGCATTACCACTTCCTTGAAAGAGAGAACAACAAATACAATTTTTTGTGAAACATTTATTGCACTATTGCTATTTGTTTGATGTCACTAGAAGGAAAACAAGGATAAACGACTGCCACAAATTGAAACGACTAAGTCACCATAATTGCCTTGCAACTACACAAACAACTGCACAACAACTGCAAGACTAGATGGTAGTTGTGCAAATGTTGTGCACTTGTTGTGCAATTGCAAGGTAGTTATGGTGACCTAGTCATTGCAATTTGTGGCAGTCGTTTATCCTTATTTTTCTTCTAGTGTATATGTTTCCTCTTAAGTGCTTCAAAAATCATGTGTTTTTAATTTCAAATTCAAGCACCTCTAATTTTTAAATATAGCCTTAGAACAATAGAGGTGATACAAATATTTTGACCCAAATAAATAAAAAACCAACATTAAGTTCTCACATTTCATATTCATGGCACACCTTGACGGTGTGATGTTAGCAATTTTGGGTGTGACATTAGTAATTTTGGGTGTGGCTTTAGCAATTCCACAAATAAATACAAAGCTTGTTATTTACAATGATTTTATTACATGTTTTGGATTCTATGGATTTTTCTTATTTAATAATAGAAGAGAAACTAAATTTGTTGTAATGTGTTGTTCTTTTTCTAGTTCAAAGTGGGTACCATGAAAATCATACATAATAGAAAAAGTCAAAGTGAAATGTTCCTCATGGAAAGTAACCAAAGGATAAGCATTTTGAAGTTCTCATACTCTTCTATTGTTGCAAACAGAGACTAGACAAAGCATTTATCAAAATTGGTAACTACATTTCCAATCTTGACAAACAAATAGAATCATGCACCAAATTCTTCAAGATGAAACACAAGAAAACAAGTGAAGTAGGATTGTTTGGATGTCAAAAAAATATATCAAATGTAATAATAATCAAGATGTGTTGCCATCACATTTTTTACACCAAGTAGATTTTTCAAATCCAAATGAGACTTATGACTAACTATTTAACAACTTTCAACAATATCTTTCCAATTACATATCACATTCTCCATTTGGAATTACATTGCTACTTTCAACGTTGGATACAATGTGTCAAAAAGCACACACAAATTCACGTATCATGTTTAGTTTGACCTAATTCTTATTTGCCAAAACTCTAAAAAAGCATAAGTTTAATTCAACCTTTGTAACATATCTCTTGCCAATTAGTCATACTCATAAGCATTGATCAACTTTTTGTTTGCTCTTTACCAAACTCTTATCACACATGGAATTTTGCTTATATGGGATAAGTTTCCTATGGCCTCAATCCAAATAACGGCAAACTCCCATGCTAGCCGCAAAATCTGAAAATCTAAAGGCCAATTTCTAGTTGCATTGGAATTAAAGAATTGTTAGAATGAAAAAAGAGTTATTAAGCCATAAAGGAAATCGCTCTAGACAACAACAAAACAAAAAATTAAAAATGATGTTTCAATATGTTTCTTACAAGAAGGGCAACCACATGCTCAAACTACAACATTTTTACACTTAATGGAAAACATATTGTCAAGCCCTAAAATGCATTTGGTTTTGGGTCCAAAATTGCCAAGGCTTCTGGAAACCACTCTTTCAAGTACTTGGGGTGATTTTAGGATCTCCTAAGAGCTTCCGAATAGAGTCGCTGAGGGTACTGTAGTACTTTTAATGCAATTAAAACCCACCAAAATAGCTAATGTGATGCATCTTCCTAGCGTGGACAAGGAGAAGCACGAGGTCCATAGTTCAAGCAAGCAAAAAAAAACATTGTCACTCAGTGTAAATGACGAACCTAGAATAGAATAGGGTAAAAACCTGCAAGAGTGGCACGAAGTCCATAGTTCAAGCAAGCAAAAAACATTGTTACTCACTCAGTGTAAGCGCCTAACCTAGAATAAGGTAAAACTTGCAAGAGTGGCACAAGGTCCATAAGGTAGGAGGTTCTAAAAGCGTGCAAGCTCTAAAATGGTGCACCTCAAATGAACTCTGTTTGTAAATGTTGTTTTTCACAGCCCTTCAACAATGTACAAGCAATATATATTTGAAAAGGTGCACCATTTTAGAGCCCTATGTCTTTCCACTTCAAAATTTCATAACTAATTCCACAAAGCTCCAAAAAATATGAAACAACTTGCATTATATGCCAATTCCTTTTGTCTTTCTAGGAAAATTTACCAAAAAACATTTCAAGAAGTTTCACCTCCCCAAAATTCAGTTTCAGCCCTTAGATGCTCCATTCATGAGCCTCCTATCTTAGTTCAAGCAAAAAAACATTGTCACTCACCTCACTCAGTGTAAACGACGAACCTAGAAAAGAATAGGGTAAAAACCTGCTGCAAGAGTGGCACGCACTAGATCCAATCTTCCTGCTGCAGTTTAAGAGGAAGATACACCTCAGACAGATACTGGAACCCAAACGAACTAAGCGCTTGAATTTCAGCCTTCTCCTTGGTCTTAACCATGAGCTCCAACTCCTTAACCCAGTTCTTATCTTTTTTGATGAAGTCCTCTTCAAGCATGTCCTTACCAGTCTTAATATCCTGATCAGACATAGGCAGGCGGCATTGCTCAGGAATCTTGTACTTGTCCAAATCCGTGGGCCGGACACCAAGCCATTTGATATCCGGAGTAGTCAAATTCGAGCTATCATAAGACATGTTCTTAGATCCAGACATATACACCGACAGAATCTTCAGTCCATACGGGTCACTATCAACCAACCCCAACACAGGCAGTTTCAAATCAGTCTTCATCTTCCTCAAAAACAGCCGCGTGGCGACATCCGGTTGGCCCTTAGCGGTAATGATAACGCAAGGGAAGCGGTTATAAAAACGATCTTCAGCCAAGCGCATGAAAGCCGCATCCTTCTCCACAAGCAAAATGAACAGAGCATCACTCTCCATGCTTTGGACCTTATCAATGTTTGGAGGTATGGCCTTCCCGCCCACTCCCATCTTGGTGCAATCAATACGATCCCCGTCTTCCACAAACACCAAGCGTCCCACAACCACTCCTTTCTCCGACGCCACCACATTCAAACTGGACCGAGTGCATCCCAACATACACGACACGTCGTCCAGAATGGTGTCGCTTTGTCCTTGCTCCTGAAACAGCTTCACATCGGTGTAGAACAAGTCTCGCTTTGTCACGTGAATGCGCTTCGTGCACAGCTGGTGCACGAGTTGCAAAATGCGCGTGGTGATGGCCGTCTTGCGAACACTCGCAATGCTTGCGAATTGACGAAAGGATGCTTTGTCTTTTAGTACAATCCGATCCAGCTCTGGCACGTAGAGTTGATTCGCACTCGACCGGGATGGCACCAAATATCCGAACCCGCTGCCACTCAAAATGGACTTCGCAATTGCCAAGATGCTCTTCTCAATCTCGAACACCACGCTCCCTGTGTTCAGATCCACTACCTCCTTGCAACTGTTGGCCAGGTTTAGGTCTGCTAAAGTGCGTGTTTCAGGTTCTGTGTCTTTTGCGGATTGACAGAACTTGGTGACGGAAGTTAGGATCCGACCGTCGGACTTAAGCTTCTTCTTGAAATCCAGCGCTGCCTTTGCTTGCTGCTTCGGACCTTCTGCTGATGTTCCTGCAATGTCATCGTCGTCTTCGTATTCCACCAGCTCTCGAGCTTTGCGTTTATCCGCCATAGCCCTCAAGGGAGAAGACTTCAGTTGAAACAAACAAGGCACAATCTGGTTAATGTACACTCATGCTCTGGTCGGATCGGGATTATGAAGTACACAATATTCACGTCTCTTATCAATCTCTCTTGCTCTCTCTCTCATCAACAAATGCTACAATGGAATACATAAACACCTAGAGCAAGAGAAACCCTAATTCACACTCACACAAAAACAATCCGTACCTCGAAACAAGAAACCGCATGCAGCTCCTGCCGTCAACAAGCCACAATCCGGTTAGCATACAGTCATGCTCTGGTCGAATCGGGATTACGAAGTAAACAACATTCATGTCTCCTATCAATCTCTCTCATCAACAAATGCTACAATGGAATACATAAACACCTAGAGCAAGAGAAACCCTAATTCACACACACAAAACTAATCCATACCTCCAAACAGGAAACAACATTCGCGTCTCCTATCAATCTCTCTTGCTCTCTCTCTCATCAACAAATGCTACAATGGAATACATAAAACCCTAGAGCAAGATAAACCCTAATTCACACTAACACAAAACTAATCCATACCTCGAAACAAGAAACCGCATGCAGCTCCTGCCTTTAAAGCAGCTCAAGACCTTCAGATCGTATCATATATATATATATATACCGATCGCACACTCCTTATAAAGTAGCCGCCAGGAGTATTCGAATGAATGTCAATAATCAGCCTTGCACGAATGCAAAACACACGCTCAGTTGATTGAGAACAGAGAAAGCTCTCGCGGGAACAACTAACTGCAGGCACACTAAGTTACCACCAGCGATATTCTTAAGGACGGTAAGAAGTGTATTATTTTGAAAGAAGATTACAATGCAATGTAAGACACTAACGATCGATGCTTTTACTACGTTCAATGGCTGTGCCACAAGCCAAGCAGTTCCAATGCACTCGAACTAAGTTAAGATATGAGCAAACTCTGAGATGAGAAGAGCGCGGAGCGAGCAGCTGGACAAATGCAAGAGGAGAAAGCATACCCAGTTGGAAGCGAGTTGGCCATCAGCGCCCCGTTGAAAGGCGGAGCAGCAGCGGGGAAATGCAAAACTGTGAGAATAAAAGACGAGCAAGGAAGAGCGATGGGGGAGAGCTGCTGCGAATACTGCAACACATAGGGCATCCCCAATGGAGCCGGTAAACTTGTCCGGTACAATAAGCCTGATTTCTAAATTAATAATTGATCAACTGATACATTTATCACCCCTTCTTGACTACTCTATCACACCCTACTACGGTCAGTATTTAAAATATTAAAATAGGTGTGGACCCATAGAAAACATCACTAATTTGAAAATACAACTTGATATGGAAGATACAATTTTAATCTTATTTTTCACAACTCTTAATCTTGCTCATAATATGAATTTGAAAAAATCTAAATTAAACAAAACTTAATTTAGACCTTTTTTATTTTAATTGATACTAAGAGTGGACTTTGAAGCTAAAAAACAAAATTAAAATTGCAACTTCTATGTCAAGTTCTATTTTCAAATTAGTGATGATTGTTCATGTGGTTCACACCTATTTTAATATTGTAAATATTAACCATATATAGTAGGGTGTGGTAGGAATAGTCAAGAAGGGGTGGTTGATGTATCAATTCCCTATAAAAATTATATATTTTGAATCTCATGACTTTTCTTGGTGTAAATACACTAGAATTTTGGTTTGGACATATGGTGATTTAGATACATGGCATCCAATGTTAGTTAGCTTCCAAAATTTTTAGAGACCTCACCAAATCAAGCCTAGAAAAGGAAAAATCAGCCAAGGGCATGGTATAATGACACCTCAATACTATCCACTTGGTTGAATTTTCTTTTTTTAGACTTGATATGGAGAGACTTCTAAATTTTTTGGAAGCTAGCTAGCATTTGATGGGATGGATCTCATTAGTCAATGTCCAAACCCAAATTTTATTACATTTTTGCAATAATGTTTTCAATGCCCTTCAAATCATTAAAAAATTATGGTAAAACTTGCTATCTATTAAAGGACCAAACTTGACTATTGAGACTGTTACCAAGTGCATTGCAGATGCTCTAAGAACATCATCAATTTAGCACTAGGAACGATTGGGCTATTTTTTGACTGGTGTATAATTAGAATGTGAGATTACTATCATTGGAAGCATATACACAAACTCTTCACATAAATAAAAAAACATATGGTATTCGAAATTGGATAATTAACCCCTAAAGGACCAAGAAGCCCACTTTGGGCTTTATGAGAACTTGGGCAGGCTCTATTAACTTCATTATTTGGAAATTTTCATGAATTTTTTAAGATGGATGCTACTCATCATAATCTACTTGTGAAGCTTTATTTCATGTCATTCCGATAAGTAATGCAAAAGTTAGAAGGTTTTTTCAATTTCAATGTCAAACTGGGCAGCAAAAAATATATTCTAATTCTTATTTTTATTTGTTTATAGAATTGTATAGATTGTTACCTACTCAAAAAAAATTGAATCACTCAATTCCAAATAGTGAGGTAAGAGTTAAAAGGAGTTTTATTTTGCGGGCAATGAAGATAGAAAGAGAGTACAAAAAATATATAAAGTTATCTTTTACTCTCAATTTTGAAAGTTTTCAAATGAAAATGAAAATCAAAGTTACTAATTATCTATTAGAGCATACTCACCATTGGGATTACCAATTTTCAAATTCTTCCAAAACTTATTAGCATATTAGTTATATCTTTCATTCATCAATACCTTTCACTTTACAATTTTTGTAAAAATGAATTCAATTCCTTTTTTGGTTAAATTTTTTATATATGCTTTCAACCCATTTTCCAACATATTGCAAAAATTGCACAAGAAATACAACATATGTGTTTTTCTCTAAAAAGTTTGAAAAACAAAACTTCACCTACTGGAAGGACTAGAAAAGCCTACATTTTGAAGTTTAGGCACATTGATCTTGCAATTGGTGGGGATATTCATTTTGAAATTTTGGGACAATGTACTTGTGCAAGTCAACAAAAGGATCCTATGGTTGGATTTGTTAAAAAATAAGCTTAAATGAAGATTTTGACCCAAGTTTGAGGACTAGTATTTTGAAGTAGTTTTGGGCCTCTAAACACAAAAGAATTTTAGGGGTTAAAACAATGCTCATTGAAAAATAACTAAAGGACAAACAACACAACAAATCAAGCTTTAGAGGGGGAATCTGTGTTAATGGCACACCAAATTTTTTAAATTTGGTGTGCCATTGTCTGGGATTATCTTTCTTAGGCAAAAATTTACCATGTTGTTTGCCCTTTAGCTATTTTTTGATGGACGTTGTTTTGATTGTCCAATTTCCAATACCATATGTTACTTTATTTATTTAGAGTTTTTGTGTATCTTGCATTCTAACTATACACCAGTTAAAAAATAGTAATGTTTTTGCCAAGTCGTTCCCAGTGCTAGATAGTTGACCCACGCACATGCGCCCTAACCTGGGAATATGGGGTCCCCTTTTTGGGACTGAGGGTCCTATATGTGGAAAAGCCCTCTCTCACGTACAGAACCCTTAGTCCCAAAAACAGGACCCATATTCCCGGGTTAGGGAGCATGTGCGGGGGTCAAGTGCTGGATTGATGATGTTATAATGCGGTGACAGCGGGGAGAAAATTGGGGAGAAAATTAGGGTTTTAGGGAAGGGGACAAAAAGATAGCATCGGCGGTTCTTGCAAAGAAGGAAAAAGGCAAAGGAAAAAGGAAGAGGAAAAAGGCAATGAAATAAAGCATAGAAAAAAGGCAATGAAATAAAGCATAGGAAAAAGGCAATGAAATAAAGCATAGGAAAAAGGCAATGAAATAAAGCATAGGAAAAAGGCAATGAAATAAAGCATAGGAAAAAGGCAAAGAAAAAAAAGACAAAGGCTGAAGGAACTGCCAATTGGCAAAGGTAAGATTTTCCTGCAGTTCTGTCAAGCCAGCTGCCCACCCGGGCTTGCATGCATTGCTCCCCATCTCTCTCCCGTCTCTCTCTCTCGCTCGCATTCTCTTGTACAGGCGCCATTGCTCTCTCTCGCCCATCCACTCCCTCGGAAATCGGCGATGCAGTGCTTCCAAGCCGGTACGAGTTCCTGAACCCTCATACAATAAAACATAAAGAAAGATAAAGTCGTCTGTGGCAGTTGGTGCTCCACATGCGCCTCTTGAATTGAAAACGGAGTGCGAGGATGATTCTAGGGTTTGGTGCAATGATCTTCTTCTGATTTTTGAGGATTTGGCTGGGGTGAAAGTTCGGAAAATCTCGCTCGCTGTGTTTTCAATGTGCAAATTAGGATGGAAAAAGAAAAACATCTTAACCCCTAAGCGCCCAGAGTTATTTTAGGGTTAAGGAGAAAATGAGGCGTTTAATGGTCACCACAACTTGGAAAATTATATCCAGAAAAAGTGACCATAGGATTTGAAAAAGGACTACCTTCTCTGCTGATGAGGACTAGTCATGACTATTTTCACTGTACAAATTAAGAGAAAAAGTGAGATAAATTTGTGGCCCCAACGATGATCCTGTCGCTGGGGCGCTTGAGGGTTAAATCTTAAGTTGGCACATTTTGTGCTTCAATGATGCAAGCATTTGAAAAGGAGTACGATGAATTAGGGTTTGAGAGATGTGCAATACTGTACTAGTCTTGCCAAATTAGAGTTTTGCCGTTTGTGTACCTGACCAATTTGCATTCCGTCAATTTCTTGCTATTGTGTGATGGAGCTTAGAGTCCATTCTCTTCTCTTGTCTCTTTGTATTTAGGTTTCAGGTTTTTTTGCTAGACGTAGTTTGAGTGTGTGGCAGTCAAAGTTTAACTAAATGTTGCATTTAGGTTGCCTTAACAATTCGGTTGCCAATTAAGTTGCCTTATCCTGTAAAGTTACCTCGTGAACTCATTGTTTGACCACTTGGAGACGCATGGAGCTCTTTAGTTATTGGGATTTCACATGGTTTACGACATGGATGCTGTTAGTTTGTTTTTTTGCAACTTTGTTGTTATTGCCAGGCCCTTTAAAAATTATCTAATGCAGTAATTATTGATAAAAAATATTGTAGTATGAGCAAGGCAAGTATTTGTATGGTGTAAAATGAGAAGGAATTTTTGTTGGGCAACCTGAAGGCAATATTCAGTGTGAAGAGTGTCTCTGTAAAATGTCATTCTGGAGAAGAATACAAGACAGAGGTTTGAGTGTACAGAATTTCATCAGAGCTCGTCTGTCACCAATATTCCTTACAATGGCAAAGATTGCGTTCCAGTGTGTTTGTCAGAGATGATGATGATAATTGAGAGAGAGAGACGAACCCTAACTCTGCTTTGCAGGATTGCTACCAAAATTTTCACACATCTATATAAAAAGAATGTGAACTTTACAGGGGTTACATTTGAAAATTTTAGCTGTGTTTTTAGCCACTTGAGAGCTAAAAGTGAGAATCATACTTGGGATCACTGATTCCTTACAATGGCAGAAATTGTGTTCCAGTATTTTGTCAGAGATGATGATGATTAAGAGAGAGACGAAATCCTAATTCTGTTTCGCAGGATTGCTACCAAATTTTTCATACAGCTGAAAAAGAATGTGAACTTTACAGGGGTTGCATTTGAATTTTTTTAGCTTTTTAGCAGTGTTTTTAGCCACTTGAGCTAAAAGTGAAAATTCATATTTGGGGTCACTGATTTTCCTTACAATGGCAGAAATTGCGTTCCGGTGTGTTTGTCAGAGATGATGATGATGATTGAGAGAGAGAGATGTAACCCTAATTCTGTGTTTGTGATGATCCACTTTTGACGTGTCAGCTTCTTCGTGAGCGTCGCCATCTGAATGTCGTGAAAATCATATTTGGGATCACTGCTATTCCTTATGGCAGAAAATTGCGTTCCAGTGTGTTTTGTCAGAGATGATGATGATGATTGAGAGAACGAGAGACGAAGCCCTAATTCTGTTTTTGTGACGATCCATATTTGAAAGATTTTAGCTTTTTAGCAGTGTTGATAGCCACTTGAGCTGAAAGTGAAAAATCATGTTTGGGATCACGGATTCCTTACAATGGCAGAAATTGCGTTCCAGTGTGTTTGTCAGAGATGATGATGATTGAGAAAGACAGAGAGACGAAACCCTAATTCTGTGTACGTGATGATCCACGTTTGAAATTTTTAGCTTTTTTAGCAGTGTTTTGAGCCACTGGAGCTAAAAGTGAAAATCATATTTGGGATCACGGAATTTCTTACAATGGCAGAAATTTAGTTTCAGTATTTGTCAGAGATGATGATGATTGAGAGAGTCGAAACCCTAACTCTGTTGTTTGTGATGATCCATTGTTGACGTGTCAGCTTTCGTCGTGAGCGTCGCCATCTGAATGTCGCTCGCCTCTCTGGTGCGCACCACCGTCGCTCGATCTCTTGGCACCAAGCTCGGCGTCATCTCGGCTTCTTCGTTGAATCTGCGCCCTCGCAGCAGCAGCCACTGCACTCTGGTGGAGACGATGGCCACTCCTCAGGAGATCTCGAGCTACAAGATGTTCGGGGGCTTCAACCGCCGCTTCAAGCACGACAGCTCCTCCGTGGGCTGCCCCATGACGTTCTCGGTCTTCTTCCCTCCTGCTGCCGACTCCAGCAAAGTTCCTGTAAGTCTTGCTCTGGCTGGCTACTAGGGTTTTGCGAGATCACGACTTGGTACTGAACAATTCTAGGGTTTTGGCTATAATGGGTGCAAGAATGTTGCAGTGCTTAGAATCATTAGCTGAGGATTTACTATAACCTATAAATGCTGGAACTTTCTTGCAACTTAGAATCAGCTCTTTATGGATTTGAAATAACAAGGTAGGAGGCTCATGAATCGACCATCTCAGGGCTGAAACTTAATTTTGGGGAGGTGAGACTTCTTGAAATATTTTTCTGTAAGTTTTCCTTGAAAGACAAGAGGAATTGGCATCTAGCCCAAGTTGTTTCAAATTTTTGCTAGCGTTGTGGAATTTGTTATGAAATTTTGAAGTTGAAGTGGCATAGGGCTCTAAAACCGCCCACCTCCTCAAATGTACATTGTTGAAGAGTATGAAAACGACATGTACAAACAGAGTACATTTGAGGAGGTGCACCATTTTAGAGCCTGCACGCTTTAGAACCTCCTACCTTAAATTGTGTTTTGATATTTACACTTTGGTGTGGCAGGTGTTGTACTGGTTGTCAGGTTTGACATGCACCGATGAAACTTTCATCCTAAAATCAGGAGCACAGCGAAAGGCAGCTGCTTCTGGCCTGGCGTTGGTTACCATGGACACGTCTCCGAGTGCGTGATCTTCAACTTCTTACCATGTTTTGAGTGCCACGTTCATTTTTCCATTAAGAGACTGTGCCAGCCTCAGAAGTGGTCATTTTTCTGAATTTTTTGTGTTTACCTTTTTTTCCTTGTGTGTGTTTCTCAGGAGGGCTGAATGTGGATGGGGAGTCAGAAAGCTGGGACTTTGGCACAGGTACTCTTCATTTGTATATACAAATATCTCTTCTTCATTTTTGTGGCTTGGGCTGATTAGAAAGTAATGTTAACTTCTACATCCTCAAGGCCTTATGTTTTGAGCCTCTTCTTGGAGGATGTTGCTAAAAAGGGACCATGAAGCGAAGTTTGTTTTGACATATTTTAGCAATTTCTTTGTAAATGTAACTGTAGGATCTTAAAGTGGACATGTCATGGATCATATAACAAAAAAAGAAAACACGGCAAATGTCACAAATGGTTTATAATGAAAGACTATCATGTTCATCTCAACAGGTCAGTAATCTTAAAGGCAGTTTGAACTCATTCAATCTTTTGTTTCCATGTGAATTTTGTGGCCATGCAAATAAATAATGTGAGGTTTATAGGAGTTAACCCCTGAAGGGCCCTTGGGCTCTGGAGATACGGTACCAAATACGGTCGCAACCAATATTCAGAAGTTTGAATAAGCTGGAAATTAAGTGTTACAACCATACATATTGAAGGCTTTTATGATGGTGGGTGCATAAAAAAATTTGAAAAACCCTCAGAGCAGCTCAAATACGTCTGTACATACGGCCGCAAAGGGCTTTCGGGCCGTTCAGGGGTTAACACATACAACTGCAAACAGTGTATTAACAGATTTGCAATGTGAATTTCTCCGTAAGGCTAGAATATCAAGTTTTGCAAATGGATTGTCTTCTATAAAATTGACTGTTATGTAATCTAAAATAGGCGTCAGCATTTGTTTGCCTAAAATAGGAAATTCGAAAAATAATAGTTTGATAAGACCGTCTTGTAATGGAACAGGAGCTGGGTTTTACCTGAATGCCACTGAAGAGAAATGGAAGAACTGGCGTATGTACGATTACGTTACAAAAGAGCTGCCTTTGCTCTTGAGCTCTCATTTTTCCAACCTGGACACATCAAAGGCCTCACTCTTTGGTCACTCCATGGGCGGCCATGGCGCCCTCACCCTCTTCCTGAAAAACCCTAGCCAGTATAAGGTGCATTTCTAATTCTCTTAGCTTGCAAGTGTTACCTCTGAACTCCATCCCAATGTTCCAATGTTTAGGGCTTAGGGTTTGGGGTTTATGTATTATTTACGGTGTGGTTGATTGTGTTGCAGTCTGTTTCTGCGTTTGCACCAATTTGCAACCCAATGCAGTGCCCGTGGGGTGACAAAGCCTTTAAAGGATACTTGGGCGAGAAGAAATCCTCATGGGAAGACTATGACGCTACTTCGCTTGTCACGAAGTATAATGGCCCCAAGCCTACAATTCTCATTGACCAGGTCAGTTGCATCCCTTCCATTACACAGCTATTCCTCACCTTCTTTCTTTCTTCTTTTTCCTCCCAGGTAGGAGAATCTAATGTCAGCATTCTTTCCGCACTGGGCATAGTTTTTATTGTCATTTGAAAGGTGATTCTAATGCACTTAAATATACACGTCATTTGGATATTGTATGCAAAGTTACAAGGTCTTAAGTTTTGTTGGTACAGATTGAATAATCAACACAAAGATCTGACGTATAGGTGTTGTTGTGCATTCTCATAATCAATATGTACTCAGTAGAGTAATCCTCACATTCATCCAAAGCAGGGTATCAATCTTACTCTACCAAAAAATAGAGGAAAATGTACTGAATAATGCGACGAATAGGTGTTTGACAAGCCTTCTTTTTCAATGGTTTAATCACGATTTTGATGTAAAACAAATTATTAAGATTTCCCTTAATTTTCTCTTCTTACCTGAGGTGGCTGGAGGCATTAACTGTTAATGTAGATAAATGCTGGCTCAAATACAAGGAACAGCTGGTTTGAAGACCTAGTTCCATAAAGGATGATAGATAGATTTGCTTCCATTAGGTGGAGTCATAGATCATTTTTATTGACCCCATTAAAAATTCTAAACTTCATCCCCTTGCACCTCAAACACAACCAAAGGTACGGTGGCAAGCTTTAGTACATTTCTTTGGAGACTTGGCCCATTGAGAATACGTGCAACAGGGTTCCAGATTTTTTTTCAAACTACTTGAGAATGCTATTCCTCTTTCTATTTCTTTTTTTCCTCTTTTTTTCCTTTTTTTTTCTGAGTGGTGAGAGGATGAGAGAGGGGTGCAGGGTGCCGACGACAAGTTTTACAAAGAGAAGCAGCTGCTGCCAGAGAATTTCGAAGCGGCGTGCAAGAGTGCGGGGATGCCTCTGGAGCTGCGCCTGCAACCTGGCTACGACCACTCGTATTTCTTCATTTCCACCTTCATGGAGGATCACATCCAACACCACGCCACAGCGCTGGGCATGTAGACAGAGACAGTCTGAGCATCTGCATCTCAGTCATTTGTATTTGCTGTCTTCTGCAGAGCTTGTGCAGTTTGAATACAACTGTGTACACACACAGCATGTTTGTATATTTGTAATGTTTGTTTGCATGTTTGGGTGTTTGGATGTTTGGATGTTTGGATATTTGTATGTTTGGGTGTTTGCATGTTTGCGTGTTTGGATTTTTGCGTGTTTGGATGTTTGTATGTTTGGATGTTTGTATGTTTGTATGTTTGTATATATGTTATATGTTTGCATGTTTGCATGTTTGGATGGTGCTTTTGCCCTTCTTTGGTTGAGATGTTGTTAAAAGGGGTATCCATGAGATTTTCCCAAAGATAAGACCTAGGCCTCCAAATACAGTATCAACTTTACCAAGACTCGAGTTTAGCTAACGTAAGAGGAACTAAATAAGTCCACCTGGAGCGACTTTGGGGAAATAACAAACAAGAAAGCAGTGAAGTAGGGCAAACAACACAAATTCCATCCCAATATAATATGAGTACACTATCTTGGATTTGCAACAAACAACTACTATTGAAAATGTACCCACAGCATAACAAAAGATAAAAAGAACATTTTTGAACTGATTGATAAACGTGTATATTATATTACATATCCAGCCTCCCAACAAGGGTCATTAATTCCAGAGCACATACTGAAGATACTTCTGAATGCAAGCTCTCCGGCTCAACTAAAAAGACTCAGCAATATACTGACGGACAATCGATGCATTAGAGAAATCTTACCTGATTAACTCTAGACTTTAGCAAAAGATATGCTATTTTCTTTAACTGAGGCATGACCATAGTACCTTATATCTACCCACGAGTAACTCACTTTCTATCAAGGGGAGAAGCAAGTATCACGGCCATGCCTAGAGTGTGCATTCTCATTCGCTCATGAGAGCCTGCTAAATGTAGCCTGCTGCTGCAGAATATGAAGAATTTCACTAATCTTTTGAACAGTAGAATATAAAACTCTATAATCTATATGACACACCCCCTCAAAGTTGAGTTGACTCTGATCCTATTTTGGTTCTCTCTAGTACCACAAACATAATACTCCCGGAATCTAGGCTTTCACCCATTCAAAGCTGGACAACTTTTGTTAAAGAACGATTTAAATGCCATACCTTGACAGAGCATGGATGGTCGTAGACGTTTCTGATTGTCGCCGAGTCCACCAAAGAAGAGTAAGTTGGTCTCCAGGATCAACAAGAGTAAAGAGTGAGTTGAGGGTAGTTCTACTAAATGCACCACATGGATGCCAGGGTCACAGTCTCAAAGTGATCCCTGGAAGTGAATGAACTAAGGCTGGCGAACTGCATGCTGAAAGAGACCGGAGACTATGAACAGCCGTTGGTTTCAATACCTACACATACCAGATATCCTGTCCAGGATAAGGTGTTGATGTCGTAGCGAATGTAATACCAACCAATGTCGTATTCCAAACCGCTCCAGTGATGTTGTTTCCTCCGTCAGTCCTACAACAAGGCTTCATAGACCCTCCATATCTGGACGAACATCTATTCAAGATATGAAAAATGGTGTTTGAAGAAAAACCACCGCTACTTAGTAAGAGTCGAAGATGTGTGATGGCCCAGGGGGGGTTTCCCAAACGTCGAACACGTCCTCTTCGTTGTGTAGCACGAACAGCCTGTCCCCACCCACAGAGATATCGCTAATGGCTCCGCCCTCAGTTCGTCGTAACCTGGCAGTTTGCACCCCCTTGGCAGCGTCCCAGTCTGGGCTACAGAACACATAGACGCTATCGTTCTTGCTTGAATACAACTGGGATCCACTACAGGCAAGCTTTGAGTAGCAGCGCTCCTCGGCCTCTGAGATTTTGCTCGGTTGGTACCGGTGACTCCATCGTACACCTTGGTTGCTAGCCCGCATGTCAATGAAGCCCAGGTTGTCGAATTGGTTGACGACACACACTGTGGAGCATTCTTCCATGGCCACCGTGTCCATCACTATCTTCTCATCCGAAAAGCCTCTCTGAGCAGCATCGGTCCACGACCATACCTGAACCAAAGCCAGCATGAGAATGTTCAGATGGAGGCTTGCAGGAGGTAGTGTCGGAAGAGGTCGAGATAGATAACAGTAACAGAATTGAGGACCTTACTGAAAATTAAATAAAAACAAAGGACGCAATAATCTTGATTATCTCTTCTACCCCTTACAAAACAACTATTTATCACTACGTAATCTGTGAGTTGATTACGAAGTCCAGCATTTGGCTTTACTAGGATCTTGAGATCCAAAAAACGAGGTGTTCAACCTCACAGAAAAATCTTGCTTTTTTTTTTTTTTGAAAATAGGTTGCAATTGTACAAGTTATTTTGCTACCAAAATTTGACAATAGTTACAAAAAATTCGGCTACCAAAGGTTTGACAAGCACTGCCGTGCATGCATTAGAGTGAGAGATTACAAAGGAGGAGAAAAGGGCGGGGGGGGAGGGATCTTACCTTTCCTTTGGTTCGAGAATCTAGAAGACTAACGAAACTATGATCACTGCTCGGGAATAAGTTCGCCACAAGGAGGAGATTTGTGTGCGGTAGCCATTGGAGTTTGCAAGCGTCACCCAAAGGCCGACCTGGACCTTCGTATTGAAATGTGACTTGTTGACCAGTGATTTGGTCCCAAGTCCCCACGCCGTATTCATAGCTCCTACCTCGACAGCTAGCAAACACATGCTGATCGCTACTTGCAAGTGCACGTGCCGTGAAGTTCTTCGACTCCCCATCATGTACAACCTGGAGCAATTAGAAACAGCAATGTCAGCAGCATGAAGCAGGCATGGGGTTGGACATAAGACTACATACAAGAGAACCCTCTATAAATGCCGTGTACACTCGGCTTGGAGTAAGGTACGGAAGGCAACAAAGTCCTATGTAAAGTACAGAGAGGACTCTAGTGAATTTATAAAATCACGGGTCAAAGATATCAACCCCTAGGAGACGTTTTCATAAAAACACGATTAACTACGAAGTGGGACGACTTGAACATCCTAGACCTAATCACAAACTCTATGTACACCGATCCACAGGATCTGGGTCTTCAAAACCAAAGGCGTGTAGACGAAGAAACCCTACAGTAAGCTGGGTCTCCTCCTCTGGGTCCATTATAGTACGAATTAGTCTATAGGCACGAGTGCCTCGATTCTCTTGCGAGTGTTAACATGAACGGTTGACCAGTCTAGATAAGAGAAGAATCGTCAAAATGAATCTATTGCTCTATCACGATCACAAGGCACACCCTCGAAGTACCACTCTAGAGTACTGAGTTTTCCAACAACAAACCAAGAGTGTGGCTTGTCGAGTGTAAGATCACCGTGGACAATCAAGTGCTCGTGAGCGGTTGAAATATGAGCACCTGAAATTTGTGCTCAATTTTGCCAGTCTTGATGTTGAAGGACGCCATCCCGCCAGCTCCATTTTCACGTTCCCCGGTGCAGATGACGATTCGGTTCGGACTAAGAAATCCAACGTCGTTCACATTAACATAGTCCAAGGTGAGCGGAGTTTGCTCCTCCAGCAGCCAATCGTAGACATGTACCATGCTTCCATGGGCGACACAACATCCACCATCAGGAGACGCTCGAATGGCCGTCCCATCACCAGTGGCTCGTCCACTTATGGACGCAACGCAATCCAGACGGTTCCCATTCATTGGACCTTTGCGGGCGGCTTTCACGTGATCCAGGACACCGTAATACTCTGCTTCTCGGTACAGTGGCTTCTCCAACATGCCTGGAAACATCCCCACATGTTCAGAGTAAAACACTTGCCTGCTTAAAACTGTTCTAGAAAACGGACAGCCCTAAAGATCAAGGATTCATGATCTCGAAATACCGTAAAAAAACACGATCAAATGAGGCCAATAGATCGCCGAAATTCGCAAAAGAACATCGATCGTATGTATTAGACAAAAATAAACAAAACCGGACATAAATGACTCCAGAAAGAGCATGAGACTCCGTTTGGACTCCTTGGATCCTCAGGGGTTGAGAAACTCGGCAACTTTTCAGATGCACAAGCACAGGCTATCTGGGCATAATAGTGCCAAGGACGGCCCTCTCCATTAACATAAAAGCAAATGAATCTGCAAATTTTACCAGCAGTCTTTATCCAATAAATCTGCGAAACTCTTGGTCTCAACCATCCGAGCAGATGCAGTTGCAACAGCCTACAATACAATTGCATATTTTGCAGTGTTGAGGATGAGATAGGGTTTGGAAAGAAAAAACAAGATTGAGGAATTTGATATACCTGGAGGTACATGAAGTTCACCAGTTCGTAAGAGATCCAGAAGGACACTGAAGTACGCAGGGTTCCGGTCAATAAAGAGCTCATTCGAAGCTACTTCCGACACCACCTGCCAATTCTCATCTATGACAGCTGCAAGCATTGAGCCTCGGCCTGCATTGGCAAGAGTCGTGCGAGAGGTGGAAAAATGCTTGCCGCCTACATTCAGATTCACCCTGTCGTGTGCCATGGAAAACTTCTTTCTTTGTCCTTCTCAAGATCGGTATTGCTCCCAAATCTCAACAACTGCTTCGCAACTCGGAGAACTCCGCAGCTCCGCTCAATTTCCACCGTTTGGCTCTCCACTTGCTGCAAGAGCTGCTCTTGCTAAACCCACGCCTACTATTCAGTAATACAAAAAAAGTGGCAACAAAAAGATTCGCGTTAGACCTAATCGAACACCAGCCTCAACTCGATTTACAAAGGCATCAGAAGATGCCGGGAGCGAGCAACACGGAATAAAATCCACTTGCTCCTGTCAAGCGCAACAACAAAATTCGGGACATCCTTCTCAAACAAACCAAGTTGCGACCAAAACCAAACCAAACTCTGCACCTCCCGAGCATGTACAATCTTTCAGGAACGGTTTTGGATGTTCACCGACTAAAATCAGCAAAATTGCAGGAAAGGTTTTGGATGTTCACCAACTAAAATCAGTAAAATTTGTGCCGACGCTCAAACACCAGTAATCTAAAACGACAGGTTGACCTAATGCAACAGGGAACGAAGGCGTGAACATAAAAAGGCGATGTCTACATAGAAAAATCGACAGACCTCAGTCAGAAACCCTGGTTAGTGCAACGAGACGCCAAACGAATCGGAATCACGAATGGAATTCAGGCTCTAAAGTCTTCAAAACAAGAAGAAGATTCAGGCCCTAAAGTCTTCAAAACAGGAAGGAAACTCAAGCGAGTCATTCTCTAACTTTCTTGAACGGTCAGAAGTTTAGATAGGGTCAAATTACAAGTGGACCGCCGGATCATCGCAGCAATCAGAATTCGAGACTCAAGCAAACACTGAAAAAGACGACTCAAGACATGACGCCTCCGAGGACAAAGTCGGGCGAGGGCTTCCGTGGCAATTGAAGTTGAAACTACAAAAAGATCTCACTCCCACGGTGAACTCGGAGCTCTTCTTCGACAGGTTGGCTACACTTTAAGGCTTAAGTCAATCTTTTGGACACGTCCGTGAAAATTAAGACCACTCCCCTGAAGACTGTACGCCGTGATTAGATCCCGCGAAAGGTGTAATCACAGCAGTGTGCTACTAATTGTAGCGCAAAACCGCGTCAAATTCAAAACACGACCGAAAAGTCCGCTCGGTAAAAACCAAAACCAAAAATAAAAACGAGCAAACTGGATTCTGGCAAACTCGGCAAAATTCTTACGCCTTACCGGAAAACACTCGCCAACAGACGTGCGCCTTCATCGTCCTGCTCGTCCTGTTGCATGCGCAAATACGCAGTTCTCCACCACTTTGCTGACCTTGTCCAAGCATCGAATCAGTATCACCATCGCCAGATCCTTGTTTAATTTATTGTTTTCCGTCAGTTCCACTGATCGCGGTTTTTGCGCTTTTCCAAATCGTGAGTGCTCCGCTTGACCAATTTCATGCATCGCTAAGATATTGGCCATATCTTGGCCGATATGAGCTCAATTTTGGTTAATAAAAACAGTTGAGATGTGCGGGGAGAGGATAGATTGTGCGGAGGTGGTGTATACGGCCTCGATTACGACTACGGTTGCGTAATCGGGTGCCATTGTTGAGGATCTTCGATGCGGCACCAGCAGAGATTCTTCGTCGACGCAATAGTGGCGCAGGGGCGGGCGGGCGCGTGCACGGGGCGGACTGAATGCGAGATGGAGGATCCTAAACCCGCATGCACGGGGTCACGGGTACTGGTGACCGAGTCGGACGACCCTGTCGTAACTGTCGAACTCGTTCTGAGTTGAGTGCTACTGCGGCAGGGTGCTCCCGGGTATCGACCTGTGGTTGAACTCCAGAATCTTTCAATGTATATGGTACATTTTGCAGTTTAGTCTGGTTCAAACTAAGGTAGGACCACCCATAAACGTCAAACTAAGGGTTGTGAACACGATGACTATTAATAAACGAATAGTAAATTATAGGATCTTATTAGGAACAGTAAAAAAATAAGTTTGTACTTTGGAATGTATTATTTGGATACAGTGAGAATAAGTTGTGAATTTCCATTGCACACATAACCACTTTTAAAATTTCATGTTCACATGTTATACATCCTTGTCATTACATCTATTCACTTCCACAGATTTTTCAAGATTTCAAATGTGACAGTTATGGGGACATTGACGCTTATGGGTGCTCCTACCTTAGTATGACCCGTGTCCTATGGACATGGTAGCCATTGACTTGGGCTCTTGAATTTAGGACTTGAACTTTCAATTTCATGACTTGAGCTCCTTAACCATGCTTAACCATGCTCATAACTTAAATTACTTGACCTACAAACACAACTAATACAATCCTAATCTATTATATACAAGTGTGCCTTGCACAGCGTCCATTTGAGATCAATAAATGAAGTGTGAGCAAAATTTGTGACATCTAGTATTAAAGAGACTTATAATTTAATGACCTTTCATAGTTTAAAAAGAAATCAAAATTGTAATGCCATCAAAACTTTTCTAAATAGTGTAAATTTAATGACTTTTCACAATTCCAAATGACTCCTTAAAAATTCCAATGACTTTTCATATTTCCAAATGACTTTTCACCCTCACATTTGGGTGCCCTTTCCTCTCCCTTTGTAATGTTTCACCCTTTGAGTACCATTTTCTCTTCTTTTTGCCCTCTCTATTAGAACACGTCATTTTATCATGAGACACTTTTATATGGTGACGCTTTTATCATGAGATAGACACTTAATTCAATGTAATCATTCAATCCACTTTGTGGTTTTAACAACTTTCAAGGGTTATTTGAAAAAACTTGTGTGGAGTATCTTGATAAGGTAATTCCCACCATTAAGACACCTTCAATGAGTGGGTCTATGGCAATAGAGTTTCTAATCAATCCCAATACAATCTTTCCTTTGCTTTGGAACTTTGAAAACTTGTCATTTTGTAAGTAGCTACATGCATTTGGATTAGTATTTGAGGACTAGGAATGAAACTAACCACCGCCAAATCTTTGTCTCCATCAACTAGTTTAAAAAAAATTTATCCTCTTTTGCGTTTTGCGATGTCTTTCCAAAAAATTGCAAAATGAGCCAATTGTTGGCTTGTGATGGTACAAGAAAATGTTGCAACCTTAAATTGCTCCTATAAAAGTTTGCCAAGACTAAATTGTTGGCCACTTGTAGTTGCTCTTAATTGAGGGTGCTCTTATGAGTAAGTTTTAAGAAACAATCTTGGCCTAAAATGTGAGTGGTTAAAATTCCCATTAACTTTGAGTTGGTGTTTGAAAATTCAAAAATATATGTTAAGATGCATTGAAATGCATTCAATTGTCATGAAGATTCAACAAATATTAAATAGTTCTAATAATAAGACAAATTCTCAAATGTCATTATTGCATCCTAAATGTTGTAAGATATCTTTACATTTTATACAATATGTGACTTGTGCATTGCTAGATTGCTATTTGCAATGTTGACCTTTGATTGTGAATGCAACATTGAAAACCAATAACTTGATAACATTATGTTAAGCATAGAAACTTACATGACAACTACAGAATAAAATATTGAACCCATAAATTGACTTATGCCCTTCAAGTTTTTATTACAAAAAAAAAAAAAAAAAAAAAAAAAACAATAATAGGAGCATAACAAAGCATATTGAATCTCAATGTAAGGCAATACTCAAAAATTCACAAATTACATCCACAAGGAGCCTCAAGAATTTCCAACTAACACAACAATGTCAAAATAAAAAAAAGCAATATTATATTGCTTTTAGAAAACTCATTCTTTAGCCAAATTTTGTATTGGACATACATATAAGCCAATTAGATTATATCTAAATTTAAAACAAAAAACAAAAGAAATTCTTTGGTTCTTTGATTTTCTTTTGCAATTTGACAATAAAAATTTAAAATGCATCTACGTTCATATTTAAATCTATATCAATTAGTAATAACTTTAAGTAGACTTTACTTAACCTCATTGATTCATAATTAAATGAAAGATTTCTAAATAGGTTTTTATTCCAATAATTTCACATAAGTTTGTAGTGTTTTACTTTGATGATGGTTATTGCAAAGAGGAATACATTGTTTGGCACAAGCAAACAATTTTTAGCACTACTTAAAAACAAGAGATATCTTGCTTAAAATAATGTGGCTTTCTTAAGAAAAAACTGAAAATTGGCCATAAAAGCTCTCATAGAAGTTGTAAGCTTTAACATCTAAAGAATTTTTATTTTTCAAGATGACTCAAAATAAAATATTTTTGATCAAGGATCCTAATTTTGGTTAAGTATTTGCAAAAATAATTCAACCCAATGTCAATCATCTATTATACTTATATATGTAACTGCAAAATCTTTCAAAATCTTTCATGTTTGCTTGCAAAGTGCATATGCAAAATTTGAAGAATCGGTTCTTATTTAAAACTTCAATCAATTCCTCATGCAATTGTTTCTTTATTGTGATTGGTCATGGTCATGGGTGCATGAATGCCCAACCTTAATATAAGCTTCTTATTCATTTTATGATTCTTGTGCCTACCCCACAAGGACTTAAAATGTCATTTAATGATTAAACTTTTTATGAACTACTTTTTGTAAGCTATATTCATACCTATATTAACAGTAATGTTGCATTGCAAACAACACCTTGTTTGAATTTGCAAAATCCATAAAAGAGAAATGCTAAAAGTAGAAAGTGCTTTTAAAGGTGGCCCAATTACACTTGGTTATATAAGTACACTAAATAGTGCATTTAGGTTGCCTTAACAATCATGTTGTCTAAATTTGGCAAAGTTACCTCATGATTCACCCTTGATCACATGTAGAGGCATGTAACTTTTTTTATGCTTCTGTAATTCCTAGTTTTGTGTAAAAAGTTCCAATTTCCTTGCTTCTTGACTCTGGTGCTTGTTGCCGCACCCAACCTCTGCTTGGTTCCTTCATTATTTATCACAATAATTATTGACAAAAGTTATTGGAGTCATGGTAAATATTTGAATAGTGTGAGATGTCAAGAAATTGGAATGGAGCAACCTAAATGCACTGTTTAGTGTACACCAAATAGTACATTTAGGTTACCTTAACAATTTGGTTGCCTTACCTTGGCACAATT
The DNA here is from genome assembly GCA_963920765.1 of Ulota crispa. Classification (NCBI taxonomy): domain Eukaryota; kingdom Viridiplantae; phylum Streptophyta; class Bryopsida; order Orthotrichales; family Orthotrichaceae; genus Ulota; species Ulota crispa. The sequence continues at coordinate 12,368,548 of OY987244.1, read as the reverse complement.
ACCTCATGGACTCACCCATGGCCACCTAGAGGGGCATGCAACTCTCTTTATCCTACAATAAATTTTTGTGTAAAGTTTCGACTTCCCTGCTCGTTGACTTTGGCGCTTTTTGCTGCACCCAACCTTTGTTGCTTGCTTCTTCTGAGCTTCCTTGACAAAATAAATATTTGAACATGTCAAGAAATTAGTCTTGGTAAATATTTGAATAAGTCCGAAATGTCCCTAAATGCACTATTCGGTGAGGTGTAGGCAAAGTGAATCTCCTCCCAAGTTCTAAGTTACCAAGTTGGTAATACTTTTCCGAATCCCAGTTTGTTGACACTCTGACGTGTGGATGGACCGTCGCAGTTGAACTCTTCCCGCCCATAGGACTCTTTTTTGTGCCGGCGATGGTGATTTCGGGAGTACAGAGAAGGCAGCTGACAACTCCAGTAAAGCTCACCCTGCATTGTGCAAGAGTAGATCGGCAGGTTAATTACGTACGCCTTGGACGTCGGCGCCTCAATTTTGAACGCTTGCGCTGAGTTTGCATGTACGAGGTTTGTTTTTTGTTCATATGATTTCGTTGAACAGCTTGAGAATGAGTATTTTTTCTACATGCGTTTTTAGGATTCTTAATCGGTTTTTCCTGGAGTTTTTGGTTGATAAGGGAACAATGCACGATAGGCGAGTTTTTCTCTACCTCTAAACTCTTGTGCTTAGACGATTTTGTACTCTGATTCCAATCTACTAAGATATTTGCATATTTAATTTGTTTGCTTTCTCATCTAGAATCATTATCGGCATGTTCACATTTTCAAGTCGATTCTTGCAAGTAATTAAGGAAAGGTGTTTCAGTTCCTGACGGACGGCTATGGACACTGCGATTTAAATTTTAGATTGCCTGGTCCGATTTTCTTTTCTAGAATCTTGTGCACTGATGCGCTGTGCACCAGAAAATTTCGGTGTACAGCTCGGGGATGCGAGAATGGCTGTGGATTTCATTTAGGTGCGTTTACAGGATTCTTAATCGTGCTCTCCTGGAGTGTCTCGGTTGAGAAGGGATTAGAACGGTAGGTTAGCTTCCTGTGCGTCTAAACTCTTTCGCTTGGACGATTTTGTATTCTGATTAGAAATTTCAAGATGTTAGCGTTTGTGATTTGCATTTTCATCTAGAATCGTCGCCTTCATGTTCACATTTGGATTGCAAAGGGCTCTTTAGGAGCAGGTGGAGCTCAAACGACATGAACTAATTGGATACTGTAGATGCGTCAAAGGTGCATACCGATTTTGCCTTGTTCCCATCTTGACAGACAAGTTTCGTCTCGTTCACACCATCGCTGATAATTCTCTCTCTTTGTCTCTTCACGCCTCCTCACTCCCCCTTCGCAGCTGCGTGAGCCTCGCCTCTTTTCTAGAAATTAAGTCGTATCAATCTCCAGGTTTTCAGTTACAGTTGGGGAGTCGTGCAAGTACTCTGCATTGTTGCAAGTGCTCTCTTGTAGTTTCTTACAAGTTGTCAGAGAAGGGAATCAACACCGAGTACCGAATTCAGAGCTTCGACATTGCAATTTTTTGTTAGTGTGAAGAGTTGATGACTTCGAGAAACCTCTTCTTTTTTAGGTTCTTAATACTTCGACTGTTTCTCGAAAGTCTCGCTCTGAAATCTTTGAACTCATGTAACCTTGATGAACGTCCACCTGGAGCGTGAGCTTCTAATTGAGAGATCAGCTCTGAAGCAAGGAGCTAGAAATTTCAAGTCTTCAGACCTGGCTCGGCATGGCGGAATGACGAAACAAATGAAGGATTTTTAATGGATTTACGTTCTTCATCAGTGTTGTGAATTGATTCATTCTTCAGCCAACATTGTCCGTTGAATTGGATTGATTGCTGGTTCCTGTGCCAGTTCAATATAATCGCCGCTAATGCTTTGTAGTGGCGATAACTGTAGACCTGCATGCATGAAACCATTACTGAATCGAATGCTGGATATTTGGCGCCTCAAGAACTTCGTGAAAGTGTTGAGAGCCTAACAGCTCGGGCTGCTTCCGAAGAGATATGAAAACAATCACTCATATGCCGATTCAAATGGACACAACTTATTAGAGGTGTTTCTTTGTCAGTGGAATAATTCCTCATTATGGGCCTAATCTGAATGGAGAAGCCTACCATTGGAGTGTACCTTTATTTTGAACATCGAGATTTTTTGCTTTCCTCAGCTTGAGGTTTTAAAGAAGCGGAGCAGAGGTTTTTGTTTTTCATGATGGCGGCTGCTACACCGGTCCACTCTCAAACCTCACTCTTAAAAATATCTCGTGTTATCTATCATATGCTTCTGTCATCTTTACGAGGTTTTGTCGTCATGATTTGGCTCACTAATCACATTCTCGAGTTCGTAATTGAATGATCGTTAATTTAGCAGCAAGTTGAATCTTTGATCTAATCGGAAATCAATTTCTTTATTTATCTTGATTTTCTTTCTAGAATATCGTCAAAACAATCAGGCAGGTTTACGTGCCAAGATGGGTAAGTTCACAATGGATTTCACAACATGCTTGTGAGTTGTGCTTGTCGGAATCACGAAAACGTTTCTCTACTTACGCACTTGCTTGGCTGGATTCTGCAGGCGAAGGGGAGGAAAAAGAAAGGACCGCCCCTATCAGAGGAGGAGAAGGCTCTTCAGGTAATTTTCAATCTTTGTGTATTGGTATTGCTGTTCATCCGTTTCATTTTACGTATTTATCAGTGTACCTGAATGCACAGCTAGGTATGGATGCACTGATGTTTCCCTGTCTTGACTTATTGCTATTAAACCTCTAACAAATGCCCTGATGTGTGTGTGATGTGTTCGTATTGAGCTTGTGTTGTATGGGCTTCATCAGTCAAATCTAATCGACAGGTTGAAAGTGCAGCAAGTGCAGTTCTTGAATACGATAACTACTCACTTTGTTGAGCTTGTCTCCATCTATGCTCATTCTTCATGTTCTCTGCAATCGTGCAGGCAGAAGAGCACAGGAAGAAAGTGATCCGAGATCGGAGGGCTGCAATCAAACAAGCCATGGTTTGAAACTCAAGCAGAGAACATAGCTTGTCTTTTCCCTCATATCATCATCTTCTTGCATTTTCTTCCATTGGGTCGCTATCTTTCTACTGGCAATATCTTATGAAGTAGTTTCCTATCATTTCAGATTGAGGAAGAGAAGCGGAGTAAAGTGAGCATGCTGGAAATGCACAAGACTTGGCGTAATATTATGCGAGAGGCGTCAGTACTAGAGATGAGGGGTGAAATGAAGTGGATGGCTCAGAAGCACGTTCATGAGGTAATTTTTCTTAAACATGTATGCACATGTTAATACGACTGCTGCTCGCATTTTGCAGCTACCTATCCACCACCAATTATTATCCAACTGAAATACCAGTTTCACCCCGTAAGTGTGCAGGTTGAATGTAAAGATCGGCACATTCACACTTTGTGCAAAACAATAGAGGAGTCTGAGAATCAACACAAAGAAGCAATGAGTAGGCACTTTATTATGATGGACAATATGATAAGCAACCACGATATGCAGATGCAGGTTCTCCTTTCCGACTGTTTCTATTTCACTGAGCATAGATGCTTCGAAACAACGTGCTTCTGTGGTAATATTTGTACGTTGATATCTCTGGGGAAGCTATGATCATTCTCAGAATCAAACCAGATTGTGAGTGTCATCTTTGGGTTCTTTCATGAAAGTGCCGCACGTAGAAATATGTGAAGAGGAACGAAAGAAAAGGTGCAAGTTGTGCCAGCAGGTAGAAATGTAGCAACCAAATCTCTTAAGCGCCTGCAATGGCTCCAGAAAAGCTGGACATATTGGCAATTTGCAGTTTTTTTGTGTACTTTTGTGTTTATTAACAAGTTCTACCCTGATCGACCTGGGGATTGTACAGACTATGGAAGAAAACTTCCAAGAGCACCTCCAAAATCTCACCGACAGCTTCTTCGGTGAGCGTGAGCGCATGACCCAGAACCACAGCGAACAAAAGGAGGTGTGCCCTCACGCTTTTATCAAGTCGATTTAGTGTTGGAAACAGTAAGGCATGGAGATAGGTCTCAGGCTAGAATGTATTAACTCTACTTTAGAACGATCGTACTCATGAAGATTGCTATTTTGGTTGGTGGAGAACATAAAATGCTCCTAATCTCATTACTAGATTTCTCTTGAATTGGGGCAGGGTGTGGCGACTATGGTAAAAAATATGAAGGAATTTTTCGACGAAGAGATAGACGAGAAACGGCAAGAGTTTGAGGCCCACCTTGAAGAAGTGAAGGTGCTTCATCCTCTTCAAAAAATACTAGCTGTTCTGGCAACAATTTGGAGTATGGTCTATGGTTTCTATGCTTGAATCACGTTCTATGTTGAAAGTTTTGTGTCGAGAGTATTTGCTTTCATGTTGACTTGGAAGAAGCTATATGCATGAGTCTCTTATGAATTCTGACAAGTGAGAATGATGACCTCTACTCACGGTGTGGATGATTCTCAGAATAAAAACAAAGAAGACTTCAATGTCCTGAAGATAATGGATGAAGCCAAGATCGAACATATGGAACGTGATATCGAGAAAACACATCATGTAAACATTGCCTTCATCTGAAGAATTCTCGATTTCTAAAAAGTTACGTGTTCTGATGTGCAGCAATTGATTACTGTTTTTGCAAGCAGTTTACATATATTCCCTCCTTGTTTGATGTTATTTGGTAGATTGGTGTTATTCTGATGCTGTAATTGACATTTGACACAAGTTCTGAGATGCTTGTATGTGTTGGTGAGGATGCGTAACACAGGATTATATTGACAAGACAAAGGGGAAGGAGGAAGAATTTAAGATGCTTACTAAAAAGGACAGGATTACGGCGAGAATAATTGAGAAGCGAATGCGTGAGCTGATTACGCACCATAATCAGATGGCTCAATTGAAGAGATCATTAATCATTAAAGGGTGTGAAATGAAAATGCCTCTTTCCAATTTTATGTTGTGCATTACTAGAAATTTTGGAGCAGCCGTATACCATGCGAGAAATTACCTCTTCTGTATCCAATTCGAGTTTGTTGCAATCGGTGGTAGGTCAATCATTTACGCATGATCCGTAGTTGTGACTTTATGCCGCAGTAAGGTGTGAATCTGTAAGGCTAGCTGGTAAAATGGGTTAGTCGGAGTTGACATCGACACCAAACTGCTAATTGGTAGTATCGGTTCATTGTGTGAAATAGCAAGGAATGGGACGACTCCAACAAGTACATTTTTGATGAAAAATGGCGGCTAAATGGACACTTTATAAAGCTCAAGCGATATCTCGGAAAAACGGCAGACATAGAACACGAAAACCTCAAGGTAAACTTTCGACTTCATCAAACTGAGCGAACTAGACGTATAGGTATCGTGCATGTGCGAGGATCTGATAGTTCTGAGCTGCTATGCGCTCCGCTCTAGTGATTCAGCTTGGAGTGACTGGTTGTGGCCGGTGAGCACAATCAGGGAAATTGAAGGTGGAGTATTAGATTCCTACTACTACAGTATATTACCGACTAAAGACCTCATGAAATACTACCAGAGCCGTTCTGTGATGTTAATATAGAATTTTCCAGAAGTTCGATTTGATAGCAGTTAGCAATCTCATGCCAGTGCTGTTTGGCTTGTGTAGAGAACATCAATGTCTGTATACGACGCCACACAAGCCTTGAATAAAATTTTGGACTTCGTGCGGAAACTACAAACGCTTGTTCGTCTTAATAGAAAGGTAAAATATAATCATGGACTCAAACCAGAATTTTCAAGTGCTATAATGGGGTTCCATATCTGATAATTGATCGGTTTCTTGAAACAGCTGGAAACAGAGCACGAACAAATTTTCCCCTTCAATCCACTCTATGTTTCCTCCATTCCTACAGCACCCCTGCAGATTCTTGATGCAGAAGTGGCCAAAGCGGCAGAGAAGGACAAATGTAAGGTTCTGAACTGTTTTAGTATCCTTTGATTTTGAAAAATTTATATTTGTATGAGTTCAACTAGAGTGAGTCTATGGAAGCCTAACAAGGTTTACGACAGCCACTGATTACATGTCAGAATTTACTAGGGCGTGTGCTGGCATCCTGTTCAATACTCTAAAACGGAGAGAGTTGTAACTGACCGTTTACTCAAAAGTACGGCCAGAAAATGTTTTGGTGAACTTCTAATTTAGAAGTTCCGTTTTTTGTATGGAGACTGGTACAGGTTACATGCACGGGAATCAAGCAAAAGCAGTATGGGAGGTTGCTGATGATGCCGTTCGTGGGGAGCCAGTCCCAGGCCATGTAGTTCCTAAGCAAGAACAGCGCTTTCAGGTGGACATGAAAATCTCCTTTCCGACGGATGGCCCCGATGGAGGGCTCCCGCCTGCAAAAACAGTCACCTACCGCTGGTCAACTTATGCAATTGATGACAACGGGAATGATATCGCCGAACTCGACTATTTACAAAATTTTCAGAAACATTATAACAAGGTTCAAACTCTAGCTGAGGCTTGTTAAATCTTCTACGAGGTTATTACAGTAGGGACGGGTATGATGCTTTGGAGACATGCTCCATCTGGTCATATCTCTCCAATTTTTTCATTTGTTTTGTAATAATGAGTGCATCGGGGTTGAGATTTCTGACGTAAATGTCAAATGAAGTTGAATAAATCTGCAACTGAAGTACGATGCTGGTGCAGGTTATGATAGACAAGTTGGCTCTTCAGCTTGAGAGGAGAAAGCTTATAGCTGAGAACAAAAAGTTGCAAAGTATCATGGCCAAGTGGTTGGATAGTTACACATTCACAGATAAAGCCAAGTCAAAACCAAACTCATTGATGGTAAGTGTTTATTCTTCCATTCGTTTGTGTGGAACGCACTTAATTGAGACGTCCTACGCAAAGTCAAACCTCAAATTGCATTTGAGATTTCTGGTGCTTTCCACTACGACTCTCTATGAAAGGGTTCACTTTGACAATTCACGATGAAGAGGAAAAGTTTACTCCTGGTGCGTACCTATGACTGAAATTGAGAATGAACAATTATCGATGAGAAAAGCTAACGTCCTGGGGTTGGACCTTTACAATCTGTGCAGGAAGTTGACCGAATCTTGATATTTCCACCTCCTCCAAAAATACCCACGATTGTTAATATCCCCAAGAAGAAGCCTCCACCAAAGGATGAATGATTGCTCGTTTGGGCAGGTGATGTTTGATTTCCGGCATGCTATCCGCATGGACCGCTTATCCGACTTGCAAAAAACACCCTACGCTCACTTTCTCTAGCCTGCTTTCTATGCGGTATGACTGATGCAAGTTCAATGATTTGCTATGAGTTGGTGGTGCAAGTCAAAGCGGTGGAGCAGGATATTCCGTTTTGCTTCTGGGATTCTTTGTAATCCAAATTTGGGTCAAATGTCCGCGAAATTTTTCTAGCAGAGGTCTATATTCGAAGAGAATGGATTTATGTCTGAAATTTGTATCTGACATCACTCGAAACAATTGATAACGCCGAAGTAGAAAGGAATCAAGATTTAGGACAATATTAACCTCCACTGTCATAAGTTTGTAAGTCCTGGTTACTATGATCTAGTGCATATATATCTAGGTGCATAGTTTTTGTCTGCATGAGGCTATTGCCTGTGCTTAAATTAATTCCTGATACACATGCTACCTAAATGGTGCACTAGTGTAATGTAATACTTTTTTTTTCTGGCCTATGTGCAGTATTCATGAACCAGGACACAGCACAAGTGTCTCCCAGTCCCGGAATACATCATCAGCGCTCACAGCCACGTTAGCACCATGTGAATGCATTGAGACAGTGCAACCTTTCATGTCTTTCCACTGGCTGTCGCATTGGATGTCAGGCTGCAGCTGCAACCACCTGAATGGTAGTTGGATATGGCATTGATGCCACTCTCATCTAGACAAAATTTTGACACCTTGAATGATATCTTTCTCGAGAAAGGACACGCGCTAAGCTTACCTATTGCTTGCGGGACCTCTAAGTCAAACACGCAACAGAGGTAGTTAAGACCTGTCACCTGCCCTGTCATCATGTCTCTTGTTAGGCCCCAGTCTTGTGTAAATTACTGAAATGGTAGGGGTGTAGTGACACTCCAAGAATGACACCAAATAAATAAATGACACCAAATAGATAAAATTAGCTCAAAAGAACAATACTTTAAGCTTCATTAAAAGCTTTGGTGTCATGCTTGGGGTGTCATCCCTCACCTTTCCACTAGTACGAGTTAGAGCAGTCTGTTATGAAGCCTGTTCATATTAGCACTAAATTGTTGTTTAGTCGTTTAGTCTACTCATACGTGCAATTTTTGTTGGAAGTGGAACATGTGGCATTTACGAGAGCTGATATTTTGTGTATCCCCAGTTACAGAAGGGGAGTTTCGAAGAACAACCATATGTGGTTCATCGTCCCGCAAGTAGGACCTGTCAGAACTGACAGTATTATGCCTATGGCATCATTCATCATTGCTAGTTTTCAAAGGCAATTGAATGATTGTCGCCACCTGTGCAAGCACGAGCTCATCGACACCGTCAATATAGAACACGCGGTGGAGCAATGAATAATTGCTCGAAGCGGCTGCTCGAAACGGCTGCAACATATGTAATCTTCGCACTCTTCTGAACTGCTCCGCTGCTTGCTCTTCTATTGCTGCAGTGACCCCTGACCATGGCGAAGCTTGGCGGACTGCCAAGTTCTGTTATTTTTGCAGTGTTGCTGTTACAGCTCTTTTCACAGGTTCCCTGGTCCGCAAGTGCTGCCAGATATGTTCCTGCTGTAGTTTCTCATGAAGGAAACAGTGCAGCTGGATCGAGCTGGAGAACTAGCTTCGTGCCCAAAGACATCGACGCAGCTGGTTTGAAGTTGGGTAGGCGGCTTTCTGATAATCGGGAAGAAACTAATGGTGTAACCCACGAGGCATCTGAAGATGAGGTGAGTCAGGGTTCTATGTAGGTTATTCCGTGTGGAGGGTTATGTATATGAATGTCCGGGGTGGCGGGCTTGCAACTAAACAGTAGCTGTGGGCTTATAGCTTAGGTTAGTTTGTACCAAGGCGGGTATCTTGACGCCTTTACTTCTATGGGGTCGGTCGGGTCTTAAAATACTTAGGGTGTTGAAGAATCCGGGGACAATACATGCGAGCTCATCTTCAGCTCGTTTCTACTACTATGTCTCTTCTGGTCTCTCCTTCAAATTTCAACTTCTCAAACACCGTCCCTTATCGCCACTAGCACTGCAGCGAGTTGCGATTAAGGGGATTATCTCAGTAAATGTCAGGCACGCATCATACATTCAGCTCTGGTCAGAAGTGTCTTTGTGGTGTTCTATGTCGAGGTTCCGGCATCTTCTGCTAAGGGAACGCATTTGAAATTAGAACTTCCTTCGCTAGCTCTCAGAACTAGATAAGAATTGGTGCTTGGATTTGATTGTGACCTTGATCATTGAAGCTGTTATTAAGCTTGCGAACCTGCTTACGGGGGATGAAGGCCAAGTGACTAAATTTCGAAGCGATTGTGGCACCTTAGGTAAGCCAACCAAAGTAAAACAGGATTTCAGACGCCAGCGGTGAAATCGTAGGATGTGTTCGCTGACTTTTTTTTTCTCGGTGGAGTGATCAGGTGAAGACCGCTGGAAGCCCGCCAGATCCCATTGACCATAAACATCCGTGTCCTCCTGGTCCAGGAGGTGACGGCCAAAGTGGGTCTGGAAGCAGTGGTGGTAAGGGCGGCAATGGGGGTGGTTGTGGAGCTGGACGAGGGGGACGAGGTGGCCAAGGAGGTGCACCTGGAACCCCAGGTGGAGATGGTGGGGGCGGTGGAGGTGGCGGTGGAGGTGGCGGTGGCGGGGGTGGTGGTGGCGGTGGTGGCGGCGATGGCGGGGATGGTGGTTTTGCAAAGGTCACCAACACTGAAAAATCACAGAAATTTGCAAAAACTGAAGGTAATTAATTCGATCAATCCTTGCTCGCTCAATCTTTGCGTTTTAAGAGACTGAAGCCAGAAAGGAAATTTGCTTAGTGTTGGAGATAGAATCATGGATTGTACATCATAGAGTATTATTTGGTGATTGTGCTTGTTCTTGAGTTTGTACATACATTTTTTGCAGCTGATGGTTCAAGGCTCATTTGTGCTATGAATGTATGCGCAGGTAAAGTTGGTGGAAAGAAGGATGGAGACAATGGTGGTTTTGGAGATCCTCCGCCTGACAACGACGGTTTCAAAATCCCACCATTGATTCCTGGAAACGGAGGCAATCTCCAAAACCCACCATTTATCCCTGGAAACGGAGGTCTCCAAAAGCCACCAATGCCACCAAAGCCACCAATGCCACCACTGCCACCACTCCCTGGAAACGGAGGCAGTAATCAGGGTGGCAATGGACGAGGTGGCGGAGGTGGTGGCGGCGGAGGTAATGGACCAGGTAATCGACCAGGTAGTGGACCAGGCAATGGACGAGGTAGTGGACCGGGTAATGGTAGCGGTGGTGGTGGCGGTGGGGGTGGAAGCGGAGGTGGAGGTGGAGGCGGAGGCGGTGGAGGAAATGGAAACATATGCATTGGCTACTGTCCTGGTAATGGAGGCGGAGGTAATGGTGGTGGCGGGAGTAGGCCACCGGCGGCGCCTTAAGCACCTTTACCTAGAACGTAGTAATAATTCCATCTTCCTTTGATCAAAACTCGAACGGAGATAATGGATATCACAACATCACACCAGGTTTTAACGGAGTACAGTTTCTCTACAAACGCAAGACCACCCACAGGAGCAGACATCGAATTCCTGCTGGGATGCTTACGGATAGGGTTATAGTGACTTTATCAAGTCGCAGAGCTACTGCAAGTAGCCCCAAATAGCTACGCGCATTAGCACATCTACGGATTTCTTCAGGGAAGGATTGTTGTGTTTTCTAGTTTTGCGTATGACCAGTAATCTTCACCAGTTATGCTTTTTACTAGAGCTAAGAAAGATCTTGTGAGTTGTGTAGATAAAGTGTTGATAACTTTGTCCAGTGAATTGTATTGACATACAACACAGGGTTTGTGGAATTCAAATTTAAGCTTGTTTGTTTGAAAAGTTGGTCAGGGTGTAAGTCACTACTGACCTGTCCATTGATATTCTGACGAGCTCGAAGTTATGTAGCCAATATGCTCTTACCTAAGTAATTGAACTGCTGTTACCATGTTTGCTAAGCTTGGTCATGCCGTGCCATGCTCTAGATCGCTATAAATTGATACCATCTTTCTTTTAGTTTGCTTAGTGATACGTGAGTAAATGTTGCAGTCTTTTCAAACGTGGTGACCCTCATAGATTTACCCTTGAGGAAGTTTGTGTAGGTATCTTACTCCAAAATGGAACCAGTGATACGAGGACAGAGCCTCTCACCGTAATGTAGCTGCTTGTTGCTTATATTGGTTCCGTGGTTTTATCAGCTAATTTATGAGTGACAGTACTCAAAACAACGTGAAATCTAACGAGTGTAGAATTCAAGCATACTTTAGTACGGTTCATATGGGCTATGTTTTGTACAGATTGAAATTGATGTTGCAATTTTTGAACCCTTCAACACAAAATTTGCATGATATACAAGAATCTTTTTTTTCATGGCATTTTTTGACGTTTTAGCATAGAGTATAATACCAAAATGAATAGTTGTAACTCACTTTTTAATCCCTGAAGTGCCCTTGGGCTCTGGAGCTACCGTACCAAACATGGTCGCAACCAATATTCAAAAGTTTGAATCAGTTGGAAATTAAGTGTTACAACCATACATATTGAAGGGTTGTATGATGGTGGGTGCATAATTTTTTTTGGAACCCTTAGAGCAGGTCAAATACATCTGTACATATGGCTGCAAAGGGCTTTTGTGACGTTTAGGGGTTAAACTTATACAAATGAATTGGCCAAAGAATTCTCAATAGAGCAATGGAATTTCAATAAACTGTTCCTTCAATCTCATTCTTTCAAATTATGTTTTTTTGTACAAATTGCAAGGATGTACTTTATAACAATTTTGAATATGTATGAACAACTTATCTCAATCTGTACTATATGACATATTTAACTAGTTATGGACTATTCATGCAATTAAAAGCTTTCTATGTCCCTAAACTATTGAAGTTCTCTTGATTGTTTATGTTTTTTATTTTATTTGGATAGATCTCTCGATGTTTTGCAAGTATCTTCTAGTATCAATGTTGTACACCTAAGCAATTTGTGTATTGTTGCTTATGGATTTTGGATTATTTCACAAGTAGTTATAGTTTCATAAGTAGTTTAATATGGCATTCATTGTCCTTTTACTTTCATGGCATGTGCTTGATTCCAACATAAACAAATGGACTTCTTTATTTGTCACACTAGACTTTTTCATTCATGTGGTCTTGACTTTTGACCTTTGGAAGAAAGCACCTCCTTATTTATATAGGTGAAGAGGGTCACAATCATGGTGTTACAGAATAGGAATACAATTTTATCCATTACTAACTGTAGAACTCCTCTAAACTAATATTTCACTCGTTCCAACACTACCCATCCTACTATAACCTCCACAAACCAATGTAACTACTCAATCCCAAGCATATTAGTTTAAAGGAGTTCTACAGTGATTAACATATTCTACTTTTAATGTTTGTCATGAATATGACCAAGTAGCTAGCTACATTACAAGAGGCTTTATCTCTATAGCAATGACTTTGTCAAACTTCTTCAAGCTAGTTTCTCTTCACTAAAAGGCTAGGAGGAGAAAATTAAAGATGCTTGAGCAATCAACAAGTTATATATAGTATCTTAGTTAGGATAAAAAAATAAAATGGTTGTTAGCAATACATTATCATAGAGCTAATAAAAACACATATTGATAGATTCAAAAAACATAAGGATCAAAATCGTGTGTCAAAATATTTTGGTGTTCCCTCAAAATTGGCCAAATTTCACCACATCCATGAACATTGGGCATTTAAAAATGGACTGACTATTGATAAAGAACCCTAGCTAGCCTTAACAAAAGTTAGCATGCCATGCATTCCAAATATGAAATTATTTTGCTAAAGGGATTTTACATTTCAAGGATGGCAACAAGAACTTTGTTGCAAGAAATACATGCAAATACATGCATAAACCATTAATTCACAACAATTGAAAACGTTCATAATGAATATTAAATGACTGAATTATAGTCATTGTAAACATTTTCATTCATTGTAAATACATAGAATCATTTTGGAATAATAAATTAGAACAACTTTTCTTTTAGTGCGTAGATTCTAGCATTTGTATGTAAAGTCAATCCCCCCTTGATACCATAAATACTTAGCTCCATAATGTTCTGAAAATCCTAATAAATTAAATTATTTGCCACTTATACTAAATATTGCTTTTGGGTTGCCCCACACTAATTTCTCAGCATTTTTCACTAAAAAATTATTTATTGCTATCACAGTAATTTTTCATCAAAAATTACTGCAACAAATCATTTTCAAAGGATTTGACAACAACAATGAAGCTGCAAGTTTTAAAAAATTAGTGATCTCCAAGTCATAAACCATGTGAACTCCAAGTATCTAGAGAGTTGCATGCACCTCCAAGACAGTGGCCAAGTGATGAATCATGAGGTAACTTGTCAAGGTAAGGCAACCTAATTGTCAAGGCAACCTAAATGCAACTTTTAGAGTTCAGAGTAGTCATCCAAGGAAAGGATCCCAGGGTTTTCTTTATCAATATTTTAATCCCTCTTAACCCCTAAAGGATTGTTGTCCCTTCAGAGGACAAATGGGATTTCGGGCATGTACCTATGGCTAAACTACTTTGCGTGATTTTTTGAAACTTTTATTGAAGGTGAGGAATTCAAAGATCTACAAGAGAATGTAATTTTTTCTTCATTTTGACATTTATTGAAGAAGTTAAAAATGCATAACTGAAAATCAGGGGACTATCGGGCAACCAAAAACTTCTTTAAAAATTTCATTTTTTCAAATAAAATCTGAAATATGTTCTTTAGACTTATGTAGACGTGGGGAGCATTGAATCATTCAATTTTGATACATGAGATGAAAGTTATGAGAAGTTCTCTCACACGTACAAGCAAACTAAAACTTCTCATAACTTTCATCTCATGTATCAAAATTGAATGATTCAATGCTCCTCACGTCTACATAAGTCTAAAGAACATATTTCAGATTTTTATTTGAAAAAATGAAATTTTTAAAGAAGTTTTTGGTTGCCCGATAGTCCCTTAATTTTCAGTTATGCATTTTTAACTTCTTCAATAAATGTCAAAATGAAGAAAAAATTACATTCTCTTGTAGATTTTTGAATTCCTCACCTTCAATATAAATTTCAAAAAATCACGCAAAGTAGTTTAGCCATAGGTACATGCCTGAAATCCCATTTGTCCCCCAAAAGGCCCTCGGTCCTTTAGGGGTTAAACTGGACAACAAAGTTTTGAAGTCTACCTCTTCCTAGCCACCTATACTAGAATTCCACCAATCCACCGGAAACAGGTGTAAGACAGGCAACTGCCAGTTACATTCACTAATCAATAAACTCCAGTAAATGCCACATTAAGCTTTAAAAAAACGCCCCATTATTTACTATTCACAGGTAAAGCTCACAACACTTGCAGTGTACAGTACCCTTGAGTAATGTTACGTAATTCCTATTTTTGCATTTCAAATAAGTTTGAATAACAAAATAAAAATTGCATTTTAATCTCTAATTGTTGGTACCTAATTCTCATGCCATCTCAATCAACCATATCAAATTTTGATTACTAAAAACCAAAATCCTATTTTTGATAAATTATTTTGTGTCAAAATCATGGTTTTACAAGAAAGTTGATTAATAAATAGTGGTGATGAATTTTTGAGATTTGATTGCATGGATATGTAAGAGACATTCATACGCACATACCGTGTATCATTCTAACAAACATCTACAAAAAGTTCAAAATTTGGTCAATAGAGGTGTGATTGTGTGACTGCTAGAGTGGTCATGACCAAATTTAGTAAACTAGATAACTATTTATGGTAATTAAATTGTATTTAGCCCTAAATCCCTAGGGCCTTTATTTTGTCAAAAGACACTCAAAATTGACATTTCTATTGTAAAGAGTAATTTTTTTTGAAAATTGGTCTTTTTGCATATCTAATCGTAGGATCTTGTACTAGACTAGTATAAGAACGTGGAAACAAAAATTCAAAAACTTTGACTGCACAGATTGCAAGATATTTGCATTCCAACTGTAAAAAACAGATTTTTTTGCACCTTGCATGACTAGACTATTTGACTTTGAACTTTTTTAACTTAAAATTTTTGCTCCACAGAGTTTTGAGGTTAATTTTTTTAAGGTGGGAAATTGAGTTGAGAATCATTGGAAAAAAATCAAAACAAAAAATACTTGATTTTCATTCTTCAAAAAAACATTAGGTAGAAGAAGGTATGAGATTGAACAAAAACTTAAATTGTTAATAACCTTGCAATGGAATTGAAACTCAATAATCCCAATGGTGAGATTGTTCTAGCAAGCAAACTTCACCCTTTCCAACAATTTTTTGTGAAGAAATATTAAAATTGCATTCAAAAATGAAGTTTATAAGTACATTTTTCAAGAAGATGCTTGAACTACCCAAAAAACAAGATTGTCCATAACTTTCTCATAACTAGTCCAAATGGAATGGATCAAAGCTCCAGATGTAGACAAAACTATAACCTATGAGGAAAAAAACAAAAATAAAAAAAATTCAAGTTTTTGTAAAGTTTTTTTGCTGCCCAATTTGCATAATTTTTGCTTATCTGGGCATAACTTTTGCTTTTGGGCATTGATTAGAAAAAAATTTATATTCACCGAAAGCTAATGTGTTTTCCTATCTTCAAAAAAATTTCAAAAAATTAGGACAAAAATTGAGGTTGTAGGTACCTGCTCGAAATCCCATTTGTCCCTCGAGGGGACACTCAAGGATTTAGGGGTTAATTGACCCATACACTATGATTAAATTTGTGCTTTTGAGCATGATGGTATGTTTATATTGCTAAAAGCTAATTAAAAAATAGAGATTTAGTTTACTAAATTTGGTCATGATCATTCTAGTATTCACACCTCTATTGACCAAATTTTGAACTTTTTGTAGATGTTTGTTAGAAGGATATACTGTATGTGCGCATGAATGTCTCCTACATATCCATGCAATCAAATCTCAAAAATTCATCACCACTATTTATTAATCAACTTTCTTGTAAATCCATGATTTTGACACAAAATAATTTACCAAAAATAGGATTTTGGTTTTTAGTAATCAAAATTTGATATGGTTGATTGAGATGGCATGAGAATCAGGTACCAACAATTAGAGATTAAAATGCCATTTGTATATTTTTGTTATACAAATTTGTTTGGAATGCAAAAACAAGGATTACGTAACATTGCTCAAGGGTACTATACAATACCCAAAAGAAAGAGAACATAGCACCCTTTTATGGCATCCAAAGAAGTATGTATAACTATGTATAACAAAGAATATAACTCATATTTCATTCTCACATTTTTAATATGCGATCCTCATGCAATTTTGATCAAGCATATCAAATTTTAGTTACTAAAAACCAAAATCCTATTTTTGGTAAATTATTCTGTGTCAAAATCATGGTTTTACAAGAAAGTTGATTAATAAATAGTGGTGATGAATTTTTGAGATTTGATTGCATGGATATGTATGAGACATCCATACACACATCTTCCTTTCAAACAAACATTTCCAAAAAAATGCAATATTTGTTCTATAGAGATTTTAATGCTGAAGTGATTATGACCAAATTTAGTGATATACATATTTCTTCATGGAAATTAGTTTTTAGCAAAAAAATATCATCATGTTTAAAGGTACAAACTTAATCACAATTTATGAGTCAAATAACAAAAACTAATTTCCATGAAGAAATATGTATTTCACTAAATTTGGTCATAATCACTTTGACATTAAAATCTCTATAGAAGCATTAGAGGAAAAATGAGCTCAAGAGAAGGCCCCTATGGGAAGTGGTTGCAAGGGTCAAAAGCATTTAAATGTAATGTCCTTTTTCAAATAAAAAGAGACTAATACCCTATACCCACTTACAAGTACTTCATAAGAGTAATTTTTTTTTACAATATCATATGCTTTTTGTTTGATGAGTGTCCTTGTTTGATTGGGAATTCTAGTCCTAGTTTATTCTTGTGTCCCACTAAAGGTCCTTGCATTTGTCATTGTCATGTTATAATATTGTTTTCCGTCATCAATCTTTTTGTTATGTACCATGGTACATTTGAGTACTTCACACAAGGTAGAGACACTTGTGTAGGTACCTATGCTTCTCCTACCTCAATAAATAGAGTGGTTTGTCAAGGTATAGGGGCCTTTTCTTGAGCTCATTTTTCTTCTAATGGAATATTGGATTTTTTTGGAAATGTTTGTTTGAAAGAAAGATGTGCGTTTGGATGTCTCCTACATATCCATGCAATCAAATCTCAAAAATTCATCACCACTATTTATTAATCAACTTTCTTGTAAAACCATGATTTTGACACAAAACCATTTACTAAAAATAGAATTTTAGGTTTTAGTAACTGAAATTTGAAATGCTTGATCAAGATTGCATGAGGATTGCATATTAAAAACGTAAGAATGAAATGTGAGTTATATTCTTTGTTATACATACTTCTTTGGATGCCATAAAAGAGTGTTATGTACTCTTTCTTTTGGGTACTGTACAGTATTTCCCATTTCTACGAGCTAAAAGTAAGAAATATCAGTACAGAACTGCAAGGAACTGCAAGGGCATTGCAAGGAAAGTAGTTTTACTTTTTAGTTTTTACACACAGTATCTAATTAGGAAGTCTAACTGAAAAAAGCAACCTTCCACGATTTGTCAACGCAGGTAGTGAATCAGCAAAGTTACTAAATCACACATCCACTGCAACAAAAACTGCCAGAGGAAGTGTTAAGCATGGGGCTCTCCGCATGGCTTGCCACTGTAAGTTTGACGTTCTCGGCTCATATTGGTATGGCTCATGTTGGTATAAGTTAAGTTACAGTCTGCCACTCCAGCCCAGGCCCAAACATTACCATCATTTTACCTGTACATACGTATTCAGTAGAGATGTCAGGGCGCACGGTGCTGGGGCTGCTGCTCCTGGGGCTCGTTGCAGGCCCTGTAATTGCTGGTACGGTGGTGCAGGATGCCCGGTTCCCGAAAGCTGAAGGTACAGAATCAGGAGCTTTGCAGGAGCACGACGCAGCTTACCGGTCCAGATACAGGTCCAGGCCCTGCAAACATGACGGAAGCGTCCAAGTTGCAAGTACAGAATCAGGAGCTTTGCAGGAGCACGACGCAGCTTACCGGTCCGGATCCAGGTCCAGGCCCTGCAAACATGACGGAAGCGTCCAAGTTGCAAGTACAGAATCAGGAGCTTTGCAGGAGGACAACTCAGCTTACCGGTCCGGATCCAGGTCCAGGCCCTGCAAACATGACGGAAGCGGCCAAGTTGCAAGTACAGAATCAGGAGCTTTGCAGGAGGACAACTCAGCTTACCGGTCCGGATCCAGGTCCAGGCCCTGCAAACATGACGGAAGCGTCCAAGTTGCAAGTACAGAATCAGGAGCTTTGCAGGAGGACAACTCAGCTTACCGGTCCGGATCCAGGTCCAGGCCCTGCAAACATGACGGAAGCGGCCAAGTTGAGGTAAGCATGCTGGCTTCGTTGCGGTCTAAGGTAAGAGGCTCATGAATGGATCATCTAAGGTTTGAAATTGAATTTTGGGGAGGTGAAACTTCTTGAAATAATTTTCAGTGAATTTTCCTTCAAAGACGAGAGGAATTGGCATCTAACCCAAGAAGTTTAAATGAATTAGAGCTCTAAAATGGGTCACCTCCTCAAACGTACATTCTTTGTACACTGTTGAAGCCTTTAAAATAAAATAAAAAGTACAAAAATAGTACATTTAAGAAGGTGATCCATTTTAGAACCTGAGCTGAATTAGAGCCTCCCACCTTAGCAGGGCTGCAGTTGTGTGTTTAGCAGCTGATTTAGCACCAGTCTCGTCTCCGGAGTCGTCAAGGATACGTCTGCAGTGTCTCATCAAATTCACGAAGAGCTCTGCAGGAACGGAGGTTTAATGGACGAGGAGGTGGAGGTGGAGTTGGACAAGGCCATGGTGATGGAGCTATATCGAATTTGCCTAAGGCTGTGTCAGGTTCGAATTCCATGGGCCGGGAAGCCGAAGAAATGCTCCAACTTGAGGTACTAGTAGAGATGATCTTCCATATTAACTTGGCTCCTTTTAAGTTGGAATATCCTGCTTTCACTAGTAGAAAAACTGTAACCACAATGAATAAAGAATAATTACAATTACTGAGTTTAGAGATTAGTACTGAGTTTAGTTACTGTTTAGTTATTTTTGGACATGGTTTTACTTGTATTGTTTTAAAGCAAACATCCACTTCGGAAGGGCAATTCTCTCTTCTGGACTGCAACGTACATTGCTTCATGAAAATGATTCGATGAGTTTCCTGAATGTGCAGAAACGGAGGTTAAACGAAAGAGGAGGTGCAGAGTTTAACCATGGCCATAGCAAAGAACTTGAACGAGGAGGAGGAAAAGGCGGAGGCGGAGGGGGAAGGGGAAAGGGAAGGGGAGGGGGAAGGGGAAAGGGAAGGGGAGGGGGAGGGGGAGGCAGAGGAAAAGGAAAAGGAAAAGGAAAAGGAGGTAAAGGAAGAGGCAAAGGGAGAGGCGGGGGTGACGATGATAATGGAGGAGGAGACGATGACGAGGGAGGTAAGCTCTTGAAACTCTAAATCCTACCTTAAAAACTTTCATAGCCCCAAAGAGACCAAAAACTCGTGGTTTGAAAACAACCAATGCAATTGATCATGTTGCGAACAACTAATAATTCAGGTGGTGTCAAATTATATATCACCTGACATGGCACATGTTGGTTCAAGTTTCTTATTAAGCAAAATAAAAGAATGTTCTCGTATGACCCACTCCAAACCGTGGGATAATATTGCATTGTATTGCCAATTTTGAGGTTCTAAAACTAGGCACCAAGCTGCATGGGAAATCAATGAATTGGAAGTCACAGTATGTTGGAATCTATGTACACAGGTGGAGGAGGTGGTGGAGGAGGTGGAGGTGGAGGAGGTGGAGGAGGTGGAGGAGGAGGTGGTGGAGGAGGAGGAGGTGGAGATGGAGGAGATGATGTTTGCATAGGCTATTGTCCTGGTGATGGCTCAGGAGGTGGTGGTGGCGGTGGAGGATCGTCACCTTCACCCCCTTCTCAAAACACCACTATTACTCCGGCTCCGACAACACCTTAAGTTCCTGTAGAAACATTTCAAACCAAAGCAACAAGCTCGAAAGAATTTTAGGCAAATTGTTACAGGGTTTCGATGTCAAATGTGGTAATTTGGCATACAATAGCAGAAAAAGAAAACTGTGTTAAAAGCAAGCCAGTTGCACCGGTTTTGTAAGCCCTTTGGATTTGATTTTGGTATCCAATTCTCAGAGCTGAGAATTTTTTTCAAGTGTGCACCTACGTCTCTTCCTATTGCTACAAACTCACGACACCTTTGTCTCAAGTGCGTGTTAACTAAAGCCGTGAACTGAAAATCTTTGTCGAGAATTCCCAATACCTCTGTTCAATTGTGTGTTGTAGTATGTGTATAACTTGGCAGCTCCTCTTGGACTAGATGATGGTAAGTATGGCTTTCTGCATTGTTGAGCATGATTCTCGTTATCATACATACCCAGCGGGTATGGTCACAGTCTTTGCGAGGGACCTCTCCTCCATAAAGTCTTGGGTCTTTTCCAAAGCGCCGAAAAAAATAGAGCCTCCGAGGCCAATCCACAATATCCTGGGACCCAAACCCTGCCAAACCAACCGAGGAGGTTCTTATTACCAAGACCTCAGAAATGTCGTTCACGTGAATAACACGAAGGAAGCAAAACTACTACAAAATCAAGGACAAAAGAGTTAAACTTCACGCACCTGAAGTAAAGTACCGGCGCCTTCTTCTTTGATAATCTTCATAACACAGTCATGGATGCCTTTGTATTGTCCCTGAGTTCCCTGGAAACATAAAAACCAAACATAATCAAGCCCAAGATGCTTGGCATGCTTATTACTAAAGGGGAGTCATTAGGACAAGTAATAGATCCAATTCATGATTGAGAAACCCATGCAACTTGATTGTGGCATACGTGTTGACAGACGTTTCCACCAAACCACATTCTAGTAAAATAGTAGACCTGAATCATAAGTCGTGTTTTGATGACGTCAAGCGGGGTCGTCAAAGCGCCTGTAACTGCACCTACAGCCAGCAAACGAAACATCTCTTTAGAGCATATCCTCTTTACAAAAGATGATCAGATTTGGTAAGAATACCCTATATAAAGAGATGACAAAAAAAGTATTGCAATACAGGAGAGATTTCGACCCTATCAACAACGTTAATGGTGCAGCATAAACGCCTTGATCAATTTCTCACACAAACCTGCAATTGCGCCCATGAATGCAGCCTCAGGATCGTTGAGTTCTCTTCCCATCTGAAAAGAAAGAAATCCTCGGTCAAAAATGTATGTACATTTAGAACACCACAAGAAATGTACGAATAGAAAGAAAAAAATTGTACTTTTACATTCTTGTACAATGGAAATATGTCCTGAAAATTACGTTGACTTCCAAGGTGGACTTCACCTTATTAGATTGGGTATGTAAGAGTTTAACTTCCACTTTATTGGAGAACCGTGAATTGCAAATTAAGAATTAGTTCATACCCGTTTTCCGTAACCAATTTTCAGTTGCTCGTAGACGCAAAATTGGAATGCATCAAATGGGAGATCTCGTAACAGGAAAGAACCAAAACCCTGAGCAACACCAACGATTTGTGAGGGAGAAGGAATGGCATCATGCAGAGTAGGTTGCTGTAAAGGAAATTAAATGAACTTCTCCACAGAAGTAGGACGGAGAAAACAAATGTAGAGAAAGACCATGGAGACATTGACAATGGCGATAGCTCAGACACTTACAGCATAAAGACCCCTGATGCCTTCCTTTGTCACTATCTGGCGCACTGCTGACTGGGCCGACACAAATTGTCCAGTTTGCATCCTTTGTTTCACAACCTGCACCATTTCTTACTAATTTTGCATATGGATTGTACAGTAGCAAAGCAACTCTCTTGAAATCAATGGATTCAAAATACAACAGCTGAACATGAAAAAACAGTAAGCGTGGGTCTAGATGGCAGTTCAAAATCTCAGTTTTCAATAAAAAGCTCACAAATCTCTAATGAGTGAGTGTGAAGTTTCAGCACAGACAAGCTAGTGTACCTCAGTTGGAACTCGAATTAAAGAAGATGTTGCACCTCCACATATCCCTGCTGTCTGATGCACAAACACGTCACAGGTTTAACCCCAACTGAACTATTATCAAAATTAGAATAAAATATCTTACATATTAGGACTTGAATCATTTGTAGAAACTTTACCAGGTGAGCGAGAGAGGATAGCTGGTCTGGGAACACACTCAGCAACTTTCGCTTCACGGGTTCATACACTCCAACAAAAACAGCTGACGCCCTGTTGCCGTTATGAAAAAAAAAACAAATAAATAGACTAAATCACAATGAAGAGAACCATGAATCAATGAAGCAGGAACTCAACAACATGGATAACGATGTTCAAGTTAGACGTCCCAGCAACTTAAGAAACTCATGAACATACAAGATGAAAGTGGTCTATAACATGACCTTTCTTTTGGTCATGACCCAAACTTAATTCTAGTATGTTGCTAAAGTAAACAGCCACTTAAGTAGATAAAACAAACATGACTTGTCAAAAGGAGAGGGCCACTATAGGTTGAAGCAACAAGCTTAAAACTTGAACCAACATCACGAGGAATGAGGGACGAGATAACAAGCTTACAATGATTCATTGCCTTTGATAACTTATGAAACATCTGAGATTACATATGTCCAATCCAACTCAATTTCAATCCTTGAAACCTTGTTATTTTAAGTATATAAAACATGCCACATAGCCATGTAAGTGCAACTTATTCACGCTCATTCTAGTTGATTGGACTAGCATGACGTCAACAATTAACAAAGTAAAGGAAAAAATGTTACAGACAAGAACTAGCCACCAACCAAGGCGAAGATTTCTTGTTATCTCAAGCTCATTGCTTCAACCTTGCAATCGAAAGTGGTAGTAAGAAAGAAACCAAGAGGTTGGTTACTCACGGTAGAACACCAGCGAGGTTGCCCGCAAGACCTGAATAGAGTCCTGCAAATAGTGATTGCTTGCCCCCCAAATGCGCTGCCTATCAAACCAACGAACTCCACAAGTTCAACACGTCAGCGCTGCCGAGAATTCCAAGACAATTAAATAACACCACAAGAATCCCTGGTTTGCACTATCAAGTTCAAAGCCGACACCAGATTTGCTAATTATGCAAAAAAACGAGATAATAAACCAGTATAGATACAGAATGGCATTGCTCACGCAGACCTGAAGGCGAGTTTTGATGGTGTCAATAGGGTACAGAGCTGCCTCTACAATCACACCTGCTGTAGCTCCAGATACCGCTCCCACTATTCCCTCACACAAGCACTTGTCAATAACAGGCAAGCCAATAACGACCAATTGATACAACAGCTAAACATAGTCTATACAGCAGAGAAACCACTCCCAGCGGTGTTCTAGATAATCTAGCTGTGTAAAAACTGGCAGGGGTTACATAGTTAGGTTTTCTAAAGCACCTCTGGAGGTTGATCTCAAGCATCCACAGTGATCCATGTGTACTCACCATATACATCATGTACGAGAGTTGCAGCCTTTTGGGTCTCTAAAACTGAAGAATTCACAAATCTTTGGAGGGGATCGTCTGCTCGCCTCCTGAATCTTTTCCTCACAGCTACAACAAAATAAAAACATTCACCGTTGTAAAGACATACATCCACCTACCTCATTCAACATACTGGCCTTACTTATGTTTGCATATTCAGCACTTCATGAAGAGGTAAAAGTTTCGTTATTTACCTGAAAGTGAACGGACCGACGCATCGTTGGTGTTGACACTCTACGTCACAATCCCAATACACAGTTCTCTCTTGTCAAAACCTGTTGTGACCTATTCTTCATATAACTTTGTGCAACTTTTTTGGAATTGGAAAAAGAAAGGCTAGAATCCGAGTCATTTTGCAAAAGGTTTTCATGTCATTCTGAGTTACTTGTGGGCATTGTAGTGGGACCCTGAACAAACCGACTCTAAAAAAAGGCCAAAATGATTTCTTTCTCTGGCAAAAGACAATTGAGAAAACTGCTCGCCATTTCTTCAAGAACGATGAAAAAGGTGCACGTTTGCAGTCCATGGAGAGGGACATTGAGCAGGGTAGCATTAGATTATCTATGAGAATGCAGTTCTCAAGAACAAAACTCCCAAACAATCTAAATTCCTCCTAAACCCTAGACTTAAACCCTAAAATTCACAGAAAATCAACACAAGCGCTACGGTGAGGAAGAAATGTCAACAAGTATCACCTAAAATTTCTACAGAACCACGTCAAGCACTTTCTGAACTGATTTAAAAAGGAATCATTAATATGCTCTTGTTAGTTCTGCAAAGTTGAGCTGATGAACAAGTACAAGCTCTAGAAGCCAATTGATCATTGTCTTCAATGTCGTTACTTTTGACGAGATACGAATTTAATCTAAAGAATTCTCAGAAAACATTGTTCAACAAAGAACTGCCCTGTCACTACCTCGCAAAAATGCTATGCCACATGGACACCTTTGTGGAAAATTGCACAACTAAACTGAAACCTCTCGAATACGGCCTTCTTTGAAATGGCTCAACAGAATCTGTTGCACACTAGCCACAATACTATCATTGCATGGAGCACATTTGTAACAAAATTCAATAATGCGATAGTGAAAATGTTGGGACCCAGGTGGAAGGATTTTAAAAAGTTTCGTTTCGCAGAATTCGAAAATTCCAACTAAACTTGACTCAACTGGGCTGATTTCGAGCTCTGGGTCTCCGACATTACCCAATGAGTGCCCTAATTTTTTTTTCTTAAACCCTAAGGAACCACGCACCTGGTGACAAGACTCCGGCGTCCAGAACCGGCAATGCTTGACGACGTGTTTACCGTCAGCATCGTAGCCTGTGCGACCCAATTGGAGAAGAGAAACAGCCATAACTTAGCTGCTCCGAAACAGTGCACAGACTGCCACAGGAAGAGATATGGCCATATGGGGCCATGGGCTCCATGGCGTTGACAGAGTCTTCACGTCCAAAAATAAGCGTAACAGTAGCCCTAAAGCCCTAAACCCTAGGAGTCAAGGGTTAGTCCTGATGTCGTATAATGAGAAACAGGGTATCGTTCTACGAAGTTCATCCTAATGCCGAGCCCACACACCAGGGTGTTTTTTTGGGTATTTGTCGAGGTAGAGCGACCCGCACCCTACATAACATTCAGTAGCAGTCAGCCTGACTGCACTCCCTCCAACTGAAGAGTGTGGAATATACCCATCAGTAACTAAGAGTATACTTGGTTGAATTTATCAAAGAGTTTATGAAAGAAAGACTCAATTTAATACACATATGTCAATGTGGGGGCTAGCCATGTTAGAAAAATTTCAAAAAAAAAATAAATTGTCATGACGAAGTTCGTGGATGATACTTGAAGAGAGAGAAAGGCAACCTCTCTTTAGGCTACTAAATGTTATCTAACTTGAACCTCACGCAAATAAGGAAAAATTGCTTATAATTGGAAAGAATGAATGAGGTATGCTTGTTCATCCAATATATTGCTAATATAAGCTACTTTCATCCAAAAATTGGCAAATCTAGTGTGTGAGGAAGGAGGGACTTGGCAAATTCATCCACTTTTTTCTTGAAATTTCTTAGTATATTGGGAGCCGGTGACAATCTCACAAGTAAGATTCTGACAAAAATTTGCCAAAAAAAAAACCCCTGCCACACATCCACACCTAGGGTTAAATTTTTGTTTCTGTCAGGGTAGAGCGACCCGCACCCCATATTGCAAGGAGGTAAGGAAAATTTGGCTAAAATTGGAATGAATGAATGATCTATTGAAGTTCATTAAAAAAACATCTAATATAATTTATTTTCATCCAAAATCTAGCAAATTGGGATCAATGTATGGGGAGTACCGACATTTAGTTACAAGCTAGCCAATTGATTTTGAGAATTGCCAAATTGAATTCAAAAGTTTTGGAAGAAAACTGACCGTTTTAAAGGAGAAAAAGAGAATATTCTTTAATTATGTAGGCTTAGCCGGGAGTATACTCTAAATAATTGGTTGGCCTAAGAGAATGTAGGATATTGGCTAGTTAAGCTAAAAAACTCCTTGGATTGTGATTGGGATCCTGCTCTAGGAAGGATTTAGCAATTTCATTCATTTTTCCAAGTGAATTTCTTAGTACAGTGATTGCCAGTAGAATTTCAAGGTAAGATTTAGGCAAAAATTCGCCAACAAATTAAACCGTGCACCTTGGTGTAGCACCTCAATTCGAGTACGGAAAACATGGCCACAGCTCCTCCTAGTCAATCAGTCAAAACCCCAGCAGCACAAAAAGTTCTGTCGGCTGCAAGGGACTCCAAAACAGGCGCAGAAGCAGCGGCTAAAACCCTAACCCTGGGATTAAGGGTTAATACTCGTTTTGGATAATGAAGAAACAGCGAGGGTCGGTGTCATCCCTATAAAGTTCATCCTCAAGCAAGGCCCAGACTTTGGGCTCCGCTTGCTGCCTCGCGCATTGCACCATAGCCACTCGTCCCCAGTTGCGCAAGCAAGGCGAATGAATCACACGACTCCACCCTACCCAATGCGCGCTCCATAACTCAACAACACCTTTCTCTACCAAATTGCATTTTCTTACCGCATACGCCTTGTGCTCATTTCCCAATTTCAGCTCTCAAGTATGATGATCTGTGGCAGCGGAAGACGATGGCGGTGACGAAGCCAGAGTGGACTGCTGCAGCTCCAAATCGCTCACGTTCTTCGAGCTCACGCACGTCTCTCTTCTTCACAACCTCAGGTACAGATTCCACGTCACAGCATTGGATTGGATTTTGGGCAGGTTTATCTTTGGTGGGGGTTTTTGAAGGTTTTAGCAATCGCGTACCAGATGATAGCTGCAAAATTCTGGTATTGGTATTGATTTTGGTATTGATTTTGGTATTGATTTTTGGGTGTTGATTTTGGTGGTGAGGTTAGGGTGGTTGTGATGATTATGAAGCTGGCGCCCCCATGGCGAAAAGTGTGAGAGCTTTTGGGGCAGGAGAGGGATGAGAGTGATGGCGAGAATGGGTTAACTTAACTGGACTTGGGTTGCGCAACAATCCTCTTCGCAATGGCTGCCACTAGTTTCACGGTGGCCCTTAGAATACACAGTAGCGCCTTCTCAAGTGCGTCATCATCGTCGTCGTCGTCGTCCTGGGATGTGGACGCAAGCTCAAAAGCAGTGCTTGCATTAGGAAACGGTAGTTACAGCCCATTCCGGTCACCATTGAAGAGTTCACGGGTTGAATTGCGCTTACATTGCGTGGATTCCTTCGGGAGGCATTGTGGGACGACGAGCAGGTACTGGAATAGACCGAGTGCATCCCTGAAAGAGCACGACCTAGTGGACGCAACAGCAGAAGATGGCCACGAGGACACATTCCGGCAATTGAGCACCGAGGTGGAGCCGGATAATGCTGTGACAACCTCGGGGTGTGTGAGTGTACAGACAGACAACAGCGAGGCCGGGGTGGTTCAAACGCCGGTGCAAACGCCGGCAGTCCTGTTCACACGCAACAAGGAGGAGCGCAAGGTGGTGCGCACGGCGTGGGAGAAGCTGGTGCGGTGGTCACGATCATGGCAACTGATGAACGCGCGGCGGAAGAACGCATTGAAGAAGACGAAGAAAGTGGTGGTGCTTGGCGGGGGCTCATTCGGCACAGCAATGGCGGTTCTCCTCGCTCGCAACAAAGCCGACATGAACGTGACGCTGCTGCTCCGGGACGCAACCATCTGCGATGCTATCAATGATGACCACATGAACAAAAAGTACTTCCCTCGTCACCAGTTACCCAAGAACGTCACGGCCACCACGGATCCCAAGCTGGCGCTGCAAGATGCGCAGTATTGTGTGCATGCTATTCCAGTGCAATCCAGCACTTCGTTTCTGCACTCCATCGCCGAGCACGTCCCTGCAACGCTTCCATTTCTGTCCGTCAGCAAAGGGCTTGAGCTTTCCACGCTCGAAATGATGTCACAACTCATCCCACGCGCGTTGAACAATCCTCGGCAACCAGTGGCTGTGATTTCGGGCCCCTCGTTCGCCATTGAGCTCATGGACGAGCTCCCCACCGCCATGGTGGCTGCTTCTCGTGACAAGGAGCTTGCCAAAGCGTGCCAGCAGCTGCTGGCGTCTCGGTACCTCAGAGTGAACACTTCCACAGACGTCGTTGGGGTGGAGATGGCGGGTGCTTTGAAAAACGTCCTTGCCATTGCAGCTGGCATTGTCGAGGGGATGCATCTGGGGAACAACTGCATGGCGGCGTTGGTCGCGCAAGGGTGCAGTGAGATTCGGTGGCTGGCGGAGAAGATGGGCGCCAAGTCGAATACGCTCTCGGGACTCTCTGGATCCGGGGACATCATGCTCACCTGTTTTGTGAGTCTGAGCCGCAACCGATCTGTTGGGGTTCGCTTGGGATCTGGTGAAAAGCTCGAGGAGATTCTCAGCTCCATGAATCAGGTCAGCAGGGATTTTTGCACGCTTTCTCAAAGTTACAACCTCCATTGCCAATTTTTTCCAGAACACCATATTAAGTAATTAGGAAAATTTCATGGATACCCCTGAAGTTTGCAATGTTTTCATAGATACCCCTGCTTTTTCAGAAATTTCACAGATACCCATGGACTTAAAATTTAGTCTTTTATTTGTTGTGCTTGTACTTTCTTCATGACCAATGTTGAAGGGAATGTAATGAAACAAAAAAGAAGCAACATGCGCACAAAGGAAGAAGGGAAGTGGCATGCACAACAAAACAAACTTTTGAAAATTTTGGTACAAAGGTATTTGTGAAATTTCTGAAAAAGCAGGGGTATCTATGAAAATATTGCAAACTTCAGGGGTATTCATGAAATTTTCCCTAAGTAATTTGGGATACACGGAGGGACCCTTTTGTACTCCACCTTAATCTTAATCTTACATACAGTAAGTGTAGGCATAGCTATAGCTCAAAGTTGTAATTATTTGAAATTCTTGGAGACAATCACTGAGACATCACTATTGCTGTACAAGAAATTGCACGCTTGTTTTTTTGTAATATGCTGAATTGTACTTAATGGCAGAAATAGTGAAAGTCCCAAAATGTACTGTTTTTCCCAATTTACCTAATATTGTGTTCCAGATTCTTCAACACTTTTGCAGCAACTTACTACAGTATTTCGACCTGTATTTCTGGCCCCATTTACGTAGCAAAGCTAGAATTTTCGGTAGATTTGAAGGAGTGGTGCTGTGCAAGCTATACCTTTCACTGGCTCATTGCTTGCATCCAATTGCTGCTTTCTTTGGCTAAATTTTTTGTTGATCCAGGTGGCGGAGGGCGTGGCTACTGCCGGTGCTGTGATTTCGTTGGCGAAGAAGTACCGCGTGCAGATGCCCATTTTGACAGCTGTTGCGAGGATCCTCGACAACGAACTCACGCCCAAGTCGGCCGTGATGGCGTTGATGAGCCTTCCTCAGGTCGAGGATGGTTGACGTCTTTTTTTGGCTGATTAGATTCGCAAGTTGCCAATTTATAGCATTCATTACATTCTTTAGTTAAAAGCTGTCAATATTTGAATGGGTATCAGCTTATTAGATTTTCTTTAGCAAAAGCTATCGAACTTAGAATCGGAAAACTGCTTGAATTCCTTGGATGATGATGGTGTTTTGTAATTAGAGAATACGAGAGAGAATCGGAGTAGGATTAGAATTGACCCAACTTTTGAGGGTGCATATGAAATGGCCTAGAGAATGTTATGTCGGTGACCCTGACTCAGTTCTTTGTCATTTGAGATTCGATGTGTTTTTTGTGGTGTCACGAAACACTGCAGAGAACCAAAATGTATCAGAATTCGCCAAACTTGCGAGGTTCAGATTTTCACCTTTGGTTGATGTCCATTTGTTCGAAATGAAAGAGCTTGTTGGTGGTCAAGTTTGCCTTGTCACTCCAACTACCTTCAACTACCTTCATGACAGTATTTTACCACTTTAAAGCGTAGAGTGGATATTTGGATAACGTTCTCTTTTACGTCTGCACCTACTCAGCTGCTTTGTTGACTCAGTATTTTTCCATTTACGTCACATTCAGTACTAAAGAAAGAGGATACTTTGATGAAAACGTGATTGCTGCTTTGTCGCTGTAAATTTGTAATAAATGCATACACGTGCTTTGATTGTGAACAACAATGACAAGAATTAAGGAACGATTATGAATCTTCAATTACCAGTAAAGAGAGAGAAAGAAACAGCTCAAACCTGTTCTTAAAGTTGGTGTGTGTTAACTGACTGTTCATCCAGGTCCCACGTGAGAGAGCCCGGAGGACACTGAGAGTTTTAAAGGAATGCTGAGCTGTGGAGCATGCTTGGGTGGATGGTCTGTGGAGAACGTTTAAAATTACCAATAAATTTCAGTAGAAGTCTTCGGGTGAATTTGAAAATGGTCAGAATGTGGATTTTTGAGGATCGCTTTCTGTGATTTTCTACTTCAGACGTTTGGGATGCATTTTGCACAATGCATCAGATACTCATTGAAAAGAAGTTGAGAGAATTTGTAGAATAAGCATAGCAGATTTCTGAAAGCACAGAGAATTTCTCTGTGATGGAGATTTTGGATAAGGATTAATTTAGTGAAAGGTGACGCTGCCTAGTTCTCAAATGACTAACATACCCGTCCTAGGTGTGCTCCTTCGCATTATTCGTCGTGCAGTGCACTTCGTGGACGAAGGAAGATGGCTCAAGCTCTTTCGCAAAATCTGAATTGTCAACCCATACCTGCCAAAAATATCCAAGTCATCTGATTCAAACCAGGTCTGCATGTACAACCTTACCTCCATGATTCATCAGCAGTTGGGAATAAGTAAATCCATTTTCATCCAAATTTTCCATCTATAATCTTCAATATTTTCATCCTATTATACTTCAAGAACTGAGAGTTTGACTTTTGTCTATACATGCCTGATACTAATGAGAGATGCTCAACATGTTTACGACTAGCTCTAAAAACAATCATTTTTTGTGTATTTTTAAAGGGAGTTGAAAAACATAACTGCTATGATTTTATTCATAAGAGGTCACGGAGGTTCAACAGTATCTTCACAAAACTCCATACTGGGAATCATCTTCCTACGATGAAATTTTACAAGGGCAGCAAAGGCATGGAAGAGAACAACTCACGGTTTTCCAGCCATCAGGGTCATTCACACTGTAAATTTTGGTGCCGATCATTGGTAGAGCGCCGGCGGCACGAACAGTTTTGCCACCATTCAGTTCACATGCACCTGCTGTTTTGAAAACATCTTCCGTCCCAATTGCTAACTGCCCTACAGACACCCCCACCAAAAGCTCAATAGGAGCTGTCAAATAAAAACACGAAGCACTAAACATCTATCACTTCATTGCTTGTTCAAAGCAGCAGCATGTGCAATAAACAATGTTCTTTGGAAAAAAACTTCCTAAGTTTGGCCAATGAGTTTCATTCAGTTTCCAAGTAGCTAACAAGAAGTCATTCACTTATACCAATAATTATCTGGGGGTTGTGGAATGGTGAACACGGGGAACAAAGAGTCTAGCGGACCACATGATTGATATTTTTCAAAATGGAGAGCCGACATTCACAAGTTGAGTGTGTACCTGAGCATATGCAGTGCCCTTTGCGTAGTCCGTTTTTCCATAATTGTACTCAAATTCAATGACTGTCGTTCTCGTCTCGTCCAGATCATAGGCTACATAAGCCATTGTTTTCTGTAAACCAACAGAATAAACTTACAATGGACAAAGTTTACGTGAAGGGAGTTCAAATAAATTTCTGAAGGTGGAGCATAGAAATGGAAGTCCTTGAAACAACATTTTATGCAACAACTATCGTCGCTCCCCCTGGGTCAGCTATGATGGTAATCAACTACTCAGTCGACAGATTTTGAGGCACTTACTTTTAGAGCAGGGAAGTCTCTTCGCGAAATCAACTTCATTCCATATGCCTGAGCCAATCTTCCATCGATGTACACAGTACGAAAAGATTCAGGAATGCTCGTATTAGAAACAGACGAAAACAACAATTCTAAAAATCAGGGAATATTTTAAAGTAAATTGAAGATGTCATACATCTTGGTAGAAAAGAATGGCGCGGTCCACATCACCCACGCGGTAACTGACTTGGCAGAACGGCTCACGCGTAGTCTTTCTTTGTATGAACTTAAACTTGTAACCATCTGGATCCTCAACGAAGGCAAAGACAGCATTTCCTTCTTTAGTAGGACCCGCTGGAGTCTTGTAGCCGAGCTTCTTTATCATATCAAGCCTAGCTTGCACCTGTCAAGACCCATCAGTGGAAAAGTGTTCAACCCTTGTACATTGTATCTCGATCTTTAACATGCGAACCAACTTTTGCATCAAGACCAAATCATGAATCAGAATCGCTGCAAGTCACAGGTGGAATGGATTTCATCTTGAGCACGTATTTTGAACAAGGGGAAATTTCATGGATACCCGTGAAGTTTGCAATATTTTCATAGATACCCCTGCTTTTTCAGAATATCACAAATATCCTTGCATCAAAAAAAATTTGGTATTTGTTTTGTTATACATGTCACTTCCTTCTCCCTTTGTACAAATGCATAACAAGAAAGAAGTAGTGTGTGCACAAAGGGAGAAGGAAGTGACATGCATAACAAAACAAATGCCTAATTTTTTTGGTCCAAGGATACTTGTGATATTTCTGAAAAAGCAGGGGTATCTATGAAAATATTACAAACTTCAGGGGTATCCATGAAATTTTCCCTTTGAACAAACACATGCGCATGAATTATCTTACGAGTTAATGTAACTGGAAAGCATTACAAACAAATTGAGTAAAGCATAAGCTCACGTTTGGGACTGCGATTCCAAAGTGACCGAATGCAGCCCCAAGGTCATACTTGGCCACGCCATAATCTACGTGCAAATCGGCACAATGAGGGCTTTCATGAAATCAAAGCAAAGATACATACATACTCGCCTGCAATAATATTGGTTGCTAGTGGTATAATTCGGTATACTTCAACAACGGTTGAGATAACGTTCACATGTTAATTAAAAACAGATCCTGCCTTACAGCCAAATGCACCATCAATTAGCCTAGATATCCTGAATTTCTTAGGGTGCACAGGTTCGGCACTTACTGTATGTCAGCTCAGCAGCAAAATGGTTGTCTTCGGAACCATATCCCATGAACACGTTCATGTACTTGTCCTCCGGAACATCTCTCTTTCGAAGGATGTGCATTCCCAAACACTCTTGATACCACCTGCAGTCTCGTCCCACATCTACCCTTGCGTTTTCACAAGACATCCACAAAGAAAAAGTGCCATGACGTGGCAGAAATCAAATTTCCAAAGGGAAAATTTCATAGATACCCCTGAAGTTTGCAATATTTTCATAGATACCCCTGCTTTTCCAGAAATTTCACAAATATCCTTGGACCAAAATTTTCAGGCATTTTCTTTTGTTGTACATGTCACTTCCTTCTCCAATTGTGCGCACACTACTTCTTTCTTGTTATGCGTTTGCACAAAGGAAGAAGGGAAGTGACATGCACAACAAAAAAAATGCCTGAAAATTTTGGTCCAAGAGTATTTGTTGTGAAATTTCTGGAAAAGCAGGGGTATCTATGCAAATATTGCAAACTTCCAGGGGTATCCATGAAAGCATCCCATTTCCAAAAAGGTAATGTCTTATTATGCGTTTGCACAAAGGAAGAAGGGAAGTGACATGCACAACAAAAAAAATGCTTGAAATTTCGGCCCAAGGATATTTGTGAAATTTCTGAAAAAGCAGGGGTATCTATGAAAATATTGCAAACTTTAAGGGTATCCATGAAATTTTCCCATTTCCAAAACGGTAATGAATGTCACTTACTTCATGGATTTTTCGATGTCTCCCACGCGGTATACAGCATGCAAGATGCGGCGGCTGTCATCCTTAGGCCAGTTCTTGTAATCCACCTCCTCCGCTGCCTTTGGAGATGACGGGCATGCCATGGTGATTTTTGATTTGATGGGAGCACTGGAGCACTGCAGAAGCGCTGGCTTTCCACAACTCCCTCTCTCTACAGCCAATTGAACACCAGCACAAAATAAAGAGAAAAAATAATAAGTTCCACAAACAACGTCTACCTGGTACAAAAAAATTAGGGCTTCTCTCTCATGAAACCAGATGACCTAAAATTATACCACTTGAAAAGCGAACCATGTGATACTAAAAAACTCCTGTGCTCTGAAGCGACAGATTTCCTAAGATCTTATTTGAAGGCAACTATTAATTCAAGTCAGTTATATAGCTCACTGGCAATTCATTGTCCTGCAAAAAAAACTTGCAAATTAACAAATGTAAACATACATCAATCACTATACAAATCCGGCGAGATTGTTGAATAATGATTTCATTAGGGTTCCAGATCTACTCAACACAAATTTAGTCGAAATGAAAAAAGAAAGCATGTTCACCTAGTCTGCAATCCAGGCAACAATTCTCCGCCATGTGATCAGGCCACCTGCTTCGAGTCGCTGCAAATAGAAATTTCTACACACCGGAAAAAAGATGGATACCTGCTGTACCAAAAAAAATCAAAGATTCGTTGAAAATTGTATTTACAAATTCGTAAAAGTTATTATATACACAAACATCGGCAACAGCGAATATATCGAGAATGGACGATCAATTTATGGTATTAGCAAACAACGATTTGCAAATTAATTAATTGCCATGTTGATTATTGACAACACGAGGACCTCCGAAGCAGTGATTGATTGCGACCATGATTTTCATAATTATCTCCAGTAAGTTGCTAAAAATGCTAATAAGTTAAATGTGCTAAAGAATTCACTTTTTTTTAAGAAAAATCGATATCTCGATGACGTTTTGGTACGTTTAGGGTTAGCTCCGTCCTCCAAACCCTAGGATTTTCGTCGGAGGAGTTCTTATCGTTCATAAGGGAAATATTGCGCTCATCTTCATGTGTCTATTCAGTACACTAAATATTGCATTTAGATTGCCCCACACTAATTTCTCAACATTTTACACTATGTGAATACTTACTGATACTATATTACAGTAATTTTCATCAACAATATATAAATTTGTAAGGGCCTAGCAACAATGACAAAGTTGCATAAAAACAAACTAGTGGAATTTATATTGTAAACCATGTGAATTCCTTTAATGCAAGACACCATAAATCAATAGTCACAAAATGTTAAATAGTGATTGACTTTGGGTGCTATCAAAGTATTTTTGGCAAATGATAATTCAAATCTATTTTTGTAATTTTTTTCCTAAGGTATCTTTGCTTATAGTTACAAATAGTTTTAACTTATTGAAGGGTGTTATAATAGCTCATATGGTTGTTAGATCTTTGTTGTTTTATGTTGTAACTCCCTTTAATAAATTGAAACTCCTTGTAGTAATAAGCCCCTTAATAAGTTGAAAATATTTGTAACTATAAGCAAGGAGATTTTAGGAAAAAAACTACAAAAATAAACCACAATTCTTATTTGTCAAAAAGAGGTTGACAGCACACAGAGTTAACCATCGTTTGCCATTTTGTGGCCAAATGTTTGTTGGTTTGTGGTGTCTTGCACTGTACTATAGTACTTTTC
The DNA here is from genome assembly GCA_963920765.1 of Ulota crispa. Lineage (NCBI taxonomy): Eukaryota > Viridiplantae > Streptophyta > Bryopsida > Orthotrichales > Orthotrichaceae > Ulota > Ulota crispa. The sequence continues at coordinate 12,332,572 of OY987244.1, read as the reverse complement.
ATCAATAGTAGATAAGTCTTTAAGGGCCTTACTAACAACAAAGAAAAAGTTGTAGAAAAACAAACTAGTGGAATTTATGTCCATGTGAATTCCTAGTATTTAGAGAGTTGTATGCTTTTCCAAGTGGATGATTCATGATTCATGAGATAATTTTCTAAGGCAAAGGCAACCTATTTGTCAAAGCAACCTAAATGCATTAATTAGTGTAGTGCACATATGTTTAAAGATTTTTTTCTAACTCTAGAATCCAAAAGGTTAGATTTTGTATTGTTTGCAAGAGCTAAAAATCCAACAAAATAGGTGTAAAATGGGAGAAAGAATTGGCATGCTTTCACAAAGTTCATACATATAATTACTAAGAAAAATCCAAAAGAAACAGACTATCAACAAGTTGCACAAAAAAAATTATTGGCTCTAAACAATATAAGAGGAGGCTAGCTTTGCATTGAGAGAAGCTACTCAAAGGGAGTTTGAGTAGGTACTTTATTTAAAAAAGCAAGCCAATACTATATGGACAAAGCCTCTTATAAAGTAGTTGCTTGTTTCCATGCTTTATAATTGATTTTATGAATTTTTTATTGGAACTAATGGTTGGTGATTTGGTGCTTGCTACACTATGCATTCATCATTATAATTTTATTAAGATTTTCATATATTAAATAGAATGAAAAGTAATAATTTCAATAAGTTTTCAAAATATATCTCCGTAATAATATCAAAAGAGACTGAGATATAATATGACAAAGATCATATCAAAAGAGATTGAGATGTGATATTACAAAGATCATTGTAATTTTAGCTCGGATTTTAGTAGTATGATGAAGCTGACACCCATACATATGTAGATTGTGGATAAGATGCCGTGCATTTGTGTATGTATGCTTATCCAGATTTTGGTAATTTTGTTGTATTGTTAACAAAATCAACAGTTTTGGCAATTTTGTTCAGAACCGCTCCAATTTTGAGTTATGGCCAGATATAAATCTCGGTGTATATTCATGGGTTTTTTTAGGTTTGAGGTGTTTAACCCCAAAGCGTCATTGGAGACAGAAATTGTCCTCGATCAATTTGTGAGGTTAAATTAAACCTGATCAAATTATTTTTTTTAGTAGATTATATTTTTTTGAAAAGTTCTCTCTAAAATTTAGTTTTAGTTTCAACAATCTAATTTTGCAAATGATTAATTATGATTTTTCTATTCAAGATTTTGTGCATAGGTGCTCATTGCAATCTTGACTTTATGTAATGTTGAGGGCTCTTGGGAGTGAGCCTCAAATATACTAGAACTTTGAGAAAAAACCACATTAGAAATTTATTTAAAAAAATTGTAGAGTAGATTTTGAGAAATCATAAATTGATTAGGGTTATACATGTTAGGCTCTTTAACCTCCTATTTTTTTGGTGACCAATTTTTTTGATTTGACATGTGAAAAGAAGATTGAAAGACTTCAAATCACTTTCACAATTTTAACACGCTCATGATCAAATATTATAATTTTTCTATCCATAAGAGATATTGTTACGTTTTCTTTTCTAATATGATCTCTAACATGTCTAATTTGATTTTATACAATTACAATTCAAAAAGAATTAATACAACTTATCAAAATATTGGCTTTTAGTTCAAATTAGAGAAAATTCCTAGAAGCCCTGGAAATGCAATGTCACTTTGGGGTTAAGCACATTATAAAGAATTTTTGTATTTCCACATCCTGATTTTTTCTTTATCAATGTCACCATATTATTTCTTGAAATAACTTGAGAATCTACGGATTCTATACTTGATGAATTTTCCTTTGAGCCATCATCGTGTGCTAACGAGGTATACTAGTTTGTAAGTTATACGTTAAAAAAAGAAGTTCTAATACCTCGGTCCAAGTGTGGAATTTGAATTGTATATGCAAAACTTGTAGAGGTCAAAATTTATTTATTGATTTTCTGAATCCAAGTTTCTTTTAGCATCTTAGAGTTGAACATGTTGCAACAGATATTGAGCATTCTCCTGAATGAACATATGCCATATATACCTAAAAATGGACTATTCAATGTTCATAAATGAAAATCAAAAAAAGAGCATACTTGAGATTTTTCATTGGAAATTTGGAATGTCCATTGCCTATAAATCCAAAGAGTCAATGATATTATGCCTTTATTTGTTTATGCACATGGAGAAATCTCAATATTTAGCATTATCCAATTCTATTTCACAAACTTCAAAAATACATAAATGGTCCATATTTAGTTGAATATGGCAGATAACTTCTTGTATTTTGATTATATTTGTTTGTTTTTGTATTACTTTGCCATCATTTTTTCACTAACCATTGTCAATCTATTTTCATGATATTTTTTTCCTTTTTTCTTTAAGGCCAAAATTTGCCAGATTATGGAGTCTTAAATGAACATACAAAAATTACAAGCACAAAGAATTGTACGAACCAAAGAATTTTACAACATCAAACACTATAATCTTTCTAAACTGAAGTCTGGATTTGTTTATTTTCAAACTTGCTTTGAAATCAGCCCGAAAATTATATCCTATGGTTGTTTACTCGAAAATCACATAATTAATCAAGAGACCTGTTGTTTTCAGTAAGTACCTTTGTAAAATGCAAGAAGCCCTATTTTCAAGCAACCGCTCTTATAGTCGATTGGAAAATAAGAAACATTAATCCATTGAAAAGGAAAAAGATTTACCTTAAATTTGATGGTTTTTAAAAAACGGAGTAAAAGTCATGGGAACAAAATATATCAGATTTGCACCACATATTCTGAAAGGTAATCTCATGACAGTATTGTCTCTTTATTTGTCACTGCATAAACTATATAAATATCCTTTGGATGATGCAATTGTTAGACTAACAATCTATTCATTAAATCGGGAAAAAGCACTTTCCACGTATTTTGGGAACACTAAATTTTTCATTTGTGAGAATATTTTGGTGATTTGGAGTGAGTTTATTTTGTAGTCCATGTAAAACGTATTTCATCAATGATGTAAGGTCTTAAAGAAATCATCATCATATTCACTCTAAATCACTTAAAAACTTTTTAAAATGAGAAATTCAAAAGTCCAATATGTAAGCTTTTTCCCAATTTAATGAATAAAGCGTTTACTTTGAATCATATCCATTTTTACATTTTATGTAATACGTTTTTTTCTTTTTAAAATTTACAACAAATGCATATTATAGATCTTGAACAAATGTGGACTCAAATTCCCAATGCTTGCCAAGTTGCTTATAACCTTAAGGTTAAAGAGTTAGTGTTTTTTATAACTAATTTTTTTGGACGTGCACTTGTTTTTATGTTACAATTGAAATTAAAACTAATATCTTGATGTTAAATTTGATGTCTTTGTTAACATAAAAACAATTGAACGTCCAAAAAAAATCCCTCATAAAAAAGACTAGTTCCTTCTAGCGCTTGCCATTCTTTTGAAGTAACACCCTTATTGAAAACACACGAATCTTTCCTTATCAAAACAACATTGACTTGATATGGTTTTCCTCCAAAGTATGATGAAACCTTTTACTTTGTCGCTGAGAATGCCGATCATCCAATAGTTGTGAAATCATTACAATTTAGACTCCAATAAGTTTTAGCTGTTTTAGGCTTGGTAGACTAGGAATTTCAAAACCAAACATAGGGATTCAACCCAAATTCAGTTAATTTAAGCACATCTAAAAAGGGCCACACCCACACAATACCCAATAATGGTACGTTCGGACTTGACGTTACCAAAAACTGGATTGTTAAAGTAAAACCGCATAAGAAACAAGAGTTGTCTTTGTATAGCTCCGGAGCATGCAAGCTGCTTGCATAGGGAATTAAGATGTAAGATTTTACTTGCAAATAAACAGTAGTGTTCACACATAATACTAAAACACTAAAACTTAGGATGTTTAGCGGGGTAAAGGTTGAGTTAAGATTTTTTTGGGAATTGGTATGTGCACGCTCACGGTTTGACATATGCACATCATGGGGGTTTAATTTTAGAAATTTTTCATCAAAATGTTGAATTTGGAAAATTTGAATTTAGAGACCTTGATTTAGTTTAAGATTACAAAGTGGGTTACAATTGAACAATGTGTAGTGGAAAATCTTAGTTAGGGACAAAATTATAACTTTTACTCTTGTATAGTGACCTACAAGTTAATTTCATTCACCTTGTTTTATCCTTCAAAAATCTTGGCATTTTATAAAATAAATTTAGTATTTTGTAATCTTGTAACTTTGTTTTGTAATTCTTACTCAATCCCAATCAAGCATACCAAATTTTAATTTCTAAAATCCAAAACTCCATTTTTGGTGAATTATTTTGTATAAAATTCATAGTTTCACATGATAATTGATTGAAAAACATTGTAGATGAATCTTTGAGATTTGATTGCTTGGATATGTAGGAAACATCCTTACACAAATCTTCCACATCAAAAAAGTCCCACTAAGTAACAAAAATATGATCTATGAAGAATTTAACATGATATGTGACATCACTAACATGCCCAAATTTTGTAAAGTAGAAATTTCTTTATGATGATTAGATTTGCTATTTGACTCATATATTGTGACTTAGCTTGTACCTTTGAGCATGATGATATGTTTACTTTGTCAAAAGTTAGTTAAAAATAAAGGCATCCACTTTACAAAATTTGTGCATGTCACATGTCACATTGAATCCTTCATAGATCATATTTTTGTTACTTAGTGGGACTTTTTTGATGTGAAAGATTTGTATAAGGATGTTTCCTACATATCCAAGCAATCAAATCTCAAATATTCATCAACAATGTTTTTCAATCAATTATCATGTGAAACTATGAATTTTATACAAAATAATTCACCAAAAATGGAGTTTTGGTTTTTACACTAGAAAAAAAGTGTGTCCTAAACAATTGGTATGCAAAGACTACAAATGTCCTAAACAACTGTACAATGACTACAAATTTCCTAACAACTATACAATGGCTCAATTATAGTTGTTTAGAACATTTGCAATTATTGTGAACTAGTTGTTTATTTCATGTTTTCTTCTAGTGTTAGAAATTGAAATTTGGTAAGCTTGATTGGGACTACACTAGATTTCAATATCAGTGATGCAAAACAACAAAATGCCAATTTTATTCTATGTCATGTGCAAAGTTTTTTGAATGACATGACATGGCATTTAATACTTTTTGTACCCCATTGTACATGAAGGATCTAAAGATTTAAAACTCACCATCACCTCTAAATAATTGGCACTCTTTGATATATGGCCCCCTTGAGCCCATTTAGCTAAGAGTGCTCTTAGAATTTTGAAATCTCCATTTATTCCTCATTTGGTTGTTACGTAACATCAGCCTAAACTTTTGGGCTTGCTCAAATATTGTCTACTATTTTTTAGTAAGAATGGCTCTTTTCCTCTGCCAAGAGGACATCCACATAGGATCAGTAAACAGAAAAGAACGTATGTATGAACACGACTTGGACTTAACTTCTAAAAGCTCCCAAACAACCCTTCCTTACTTCCAAGTCTGAAAGTACCATAACCCACCCAAAGAAGCTCGCGGTAGTCACGGTTTTATTTTATCACTCTCAATTTTCACGGAAACCGACGTGGCTATCAGTTCGCAACTTGTGAGAGAGGTTTTCCGTGAAAATTGAGAATTTTTTTAATCCTTGCCTAGGCGTGGAGAAATGACATTCCTCAGATTTTTGCAAGAAATCTTTTACTTCTTATAATTCTGAGTTCATCTCGCGTTGCTACTCCCATCGTATTGGCTCGTACTTTCACTCTACCCCTTCCCAATCTTCACAGAAATCTGAATCTCAGACCAACCGTGACTACCACTACTAGCGAGAACCATAACCTCTTCTACCCACCCCACCATCACACCATTAGTTCCTGCTTATCTAAGTAGAATGCACCATTTTTTTTTGGCTGGCCGGAGCAAACAATTCCTTTGGCAACTGAAGTATGCTTTCAGAATTCCAAAACAAGATATTCATTTAAGAAAAATCCGATTTTTGTGACTTTTGAATTTTTACATCTTCAAAAAAAAAAATTTATTGAATGCCCTTTTAAATAAATAAAATTCAAAAGCCCCATTTCCAGTTTTCTTCTAAATTAATGCATATAACACGATATTCATTAAAGTGGGAAAATGAAACTCCCAAGTTGTACTTCACCTAAATCCAAAAATGTCACCTTAAATCAAATTTGAAGGTATCAAATTCAATCTGAGCCACTAAGATTTTTTTTCCCTCACAAGTTCCTCCTCTCAGGTGAGGGCACGTGTACCAAAAAAAAACGCTGAACTCAATCTAAGGTGATCACCTTAAACCTTCAGAAGTCCCAAATTTGGCCACAATTCCCACTATAATGAATATCATGTTATATCTCACTCTAAGAAAAAAATTGATATTTCTTCTCTCCTCATCAATTTTTTAAAATTGAATTTTGCAAAAACTTAGAGTTTAGAAGGATATTGTTATTTTGTGAGTGTAAAACAGTGAGGCGTGAGTGGTAACCCAAGATTTTGCGAGTGAGAACCAATCTTGTGCTCATGCAATATCAACAGAAAAACTTAAAAAAACAACAAAATATTCAAGACATGAAAATTCAAAATGTACAATTATAGGGGTCCTATTAGGCTATCACCCCTATGTACATGGTTATAATTGAAACTTAGTATTTTGACAAAAATTACAAATAGGGGCATGAAAATGTAAAATATATTAGAGATAGGGGTGCAATTTCAAAATAATTTCAAATAGGGTACAATTTCAAAAAAAAATTACGTTTTGTAATTTTTTTGGTTTGGACGTTGGTTGATTTAGACACATCACATAAAATGCTAGCTAATTTCTAAAAAACTTAAAGGTCTCTCCTAATCAAGCCTAAATAAAGAAAATTTTGTTGAAGGGGATGGTGATTTCTCAAAACTTTTAAATTTTTTGGAAGTTAGCTAGCATTCAATATAATGTATCTAAATCAACCAATGTCCAAACTAAAAAACATTACAAATGAATTACAGTTTTTTTTGAAATTGTGCCCCTATTTGTAATTATTTTGAAATGGCACCCCTATATGTAATATTTTATGTTTTCATGCCCCTATTTGTAATTTCCCTCAAAAAAAACCCAAGCTCAGCTCACAAATTGGGCTCACGCCACACAGTATAGCATTCCCCTAGTTTAGACCATTTTGCCATTTTGAAACACTTGTTGTTCAAAATTTGTTAATATTTATAGATTATAAAACTAGGGAATTGTTAAATTCACCACAACTTTTGCTAAAGCCACCACATTGCACCATGTTTAGGAAATTCATAAAAGGAAAAGAAGGGCAAGTTTCACATTCTCGGATGATCATTTAATGATGATGGCATACACACTTATTTTAAAAATCGTATTCACTGCAAGTTATGCTCTAAGATATGGATGTTAAGCAAAGTAAAAGGAAGAAAAAAGCAAAGAGTGGACAAAGAAAAAGAAATAGTAAAGAGAAGAGCAAATGAAGAAAATAAATAAAAAAGAGTATTGAAATACACCTACCAGAATCATTAAATTGTCATTCAATAAATACAAAATTTGTTCTTCTTTTTTGATAATTGCTAAGTCCACCACTATTTTTGTTAAATCCACCACATGGCACCATGTTTAAGAGTTTTATAAAGAATAGAAGGGTGAATGTCAAATTTACTAGATGACCATTCAATAATGATAATAAATGTACTTATTTTGGGCTTATATGTACTCAAAGTTATGAAAGTTAAGACAAGTAAAGAAAGAAAAAAGGGAAGAGTAGATAAAGAAATGGAAGAACAAAAGAAAGAGTGCACAAATTATTATAAAAAAAAAAGAAGGGAAGAATGGAGTATATTTGTCATCATCATTAAATGGTCATCCAATCAATATGAAATTCACCCTTCTTTTCTTTTTGGAACTTTTAAACATGGTGACGTGTGGTAGATTTAGCAAATGTGTTGTGGATTTAACAATTCCCTTTTCTTAAGAACTCCTAAACACGGTGCAATATGGTAGATTTAACAAAAAATGTGGTGAAATTAGCACGTCCCTAGAACTCAACAAAGGAAGGATTGTAAGGTAGGTATACCCATTCCATATGTCCTCAATTTTATCACTATGTACCCAAGGTGGTCATTTTGATTCTAAAATGACCACCTTGGGTACGGAGTGACAGAATTGAGTACACATAGAATGGGTATTAGTGTCTGGGGAGGTTTTTAAAAAAACTTAGTACATTTTTTACTCTTCTCTGGTCTACTAGGTTTTTATTTTTATTTTTTATAAATCGGCCATGGCCTAGACATGTGTTTTTTGGTTGGCCAATAACCTTAGTTTTTTTTTCACTCAATTGATTTCCTAAGTTGAGGAAATTAGTTCGGTTGAAAATTGAATTTCAATATATTATATCATATTTCTTTTTTCTACAAATGTTGCAAACAAATCCATCTTTTGCTTACCATGTGCATGGCATAGCAAAGCAAGGTAATGATAAAAACAACAACAACTTGTCAAGTTACCCCCAATCAAAGCAAATTTCTTTATACTTTAAATGGATTTCTTTTTATTTTTGTTACTTAAATATCTTTGCCTAGATCAGTTAAGTAAGTCAAGTCCCACTCTCCCACAGTCACCTACTCATTCACTCACCTTCTCACCCTCTTACCCTCTCATTTACTCACCCAATCACCCACTCACTTACCCACCCACTCACCCACATGTCCACCTTACCCATATTTCTTGTTTTTTTAAAAATTTGAACTTTTGGCACCATGTAACTGTTCATGAAATAAAAAAACATTTGATTTTAGAAGGTCGGAAAATTTCCTTGTCATAGAAAAGTTCATAGGTTGATTTCTCATAATTTCAATTTTCATTTGGCCCATTTCCTCATCTACTAAGTGCATATTTGGCTAAATTTCCTAAGTCTGAAATTATAATTCGGCTGATTTCCTAAAGGGAATTGATATGTGTACCACACCCTTTCAATTGATGTACCACACCCTTGGGGAAAGATTTAGATTTCTACCTTCAAAAAGCTGAATTTGAGAATTTGGAATTTAGATTTGGACTTGGAGACCATGATTTAGTCTAGAACCATAAAAAAAGTTGCAATTCAACAACACCCAATGAAAACATTTATCTTTTTTTGCAAAAAAGTAAAAGTAACACTTTTCTCCCTAGCTAAACTTTTTCATTGGGTGTTGTTGAATTGCAACTTTTTTTATGGTTCTAGACTAAATCATTGTCTCCAAGTCCAAATCTGAATTTCAAATGCTCAAATTTAGCTATTTGATGGTAGAAATCTAAAATTTTCCTTGTGATGTGGTACAATAATTGAAAAGATGTAATATACATATCAATTCCCTTTCCTAAAACCATACTTTTATGGTTGGAAGTAAATCCGGCAACTTTCATTTTTTTGGGCAAACTCCAAAATAAAGTCCGATACCGACTAAAAGTCGGTTCTCCCCGGACACTGATGGGTATACCTACCTTACTTCCAAATTTTATATTTGCTAAACTTTCCGACAGGCACGTGACGCACAGTCAGGTAGGTACTTGTCCGTGTATATCATTCAATCGTGGAAGACCTTGAAGTTGAAGCACGTTCCCCTCGCGTATCAGTAGATGTATTCAAATCACGCGGCTACGGAGAATCTTATGCCAGTTAGATCCGTAGAGAGTCCAGAGACCAATCCAGATCCGGCAAGAGCTACAGTCAACGAAAATCGTTAGATATTGCCAGACTTACCACATGCCAGACAAACTATTTGAAAAAACCGAATCTAGATTAGTCAAGAGCGTCACAAATCACAGTCAATCCAGCCAGAAACCCTTTCGGAAAGAACATAAACTATTGTTTTATTATTATATGCTGTCCAAGTGGGTTCACTTATGATACGGAATGAGCACAAACGTCAAATGGTTGAATATTTGAATGAGTTGAATCTACAATGACAGGGCCCGGCGGAGTTGCCACATAGATCGCCGCATTGCAATTCAACACGCAAAGGGTGCGGCAATGCAGGAATGCTGTGTCATGAAGAGAATTTGAATCTTTTACAGACAAACGGATGATTGCAGTATTACACATTCCGAATGGGAGAAGTTTGTAAGGATTCTTCCTAAGCTCCGACACCTATGGATGGCTTATTCGTGCTGGTACACTCTTCACATGGCCCTGAACTTGGGTGGCCCACCAATTCAAGGTTCGACGTGAAACTCGTGATCAGCTCTCCAGTGCTGTCATGCTCCGAACCTGCAGGTACAGGAACTTTTACTGTAGTATAGTAGGAGCCTCCAATATCAATAATGTATCTAATGGCATCACCAGTGTATTGGGAGAACTGAAAAACAATAGAAATTAATTGAAAAAGTAATTGAAAATTACAACAATTGGCTAAAATTTGGTTATATATTTAGAAAAAATCCAAATATAGTATACTAAGTATAAGGTAGGAGCACCCATAAGCGTCAGTGTCCCCATAACCGTCACCTCTGGAATCTTGAAAAATCTATGGAAATGAATAGATGTAATCACAAGGATGTACAACATGTGAATATGAAATCTTGAAAGTGGTTATGGGTGCAATGGCAGTTTGCTCTTTAAAAATTCACAACTTATTCTCAGAGTATCCAAATAATACATTTGAAAGGGCAAACTCATTTTGTTTCTGTTCCTAATAGGATCCTATAATTTGCTAATTTTTTGTTGATAGTCATCATGTTCAAAACCCGTAGTTTGACGTTTAAGGGTGCTCCTTATAGGCAATATTCGGTGAATGCCATAAAAAAATTGGTTGTAAAGGAGAATTGTAGAAAATTCTTTCTAAAGAAGCTCAAAATCCCCCCACTTAGTGGGCGTCACTCTCTAGTATCTAGTAAAGAGTGCAAGGAGATTTTGAGCTTCTTTAGCAAAACCCCTAAATTATTAACCCCTAAAGGCCCAAGCCATTTTTTCTGTAAAAAACAATGAAAACAGCCACTTTTGGAGGGATGAAAGGAATGGCTTTTTTTTGTTTTAAAAAAAAATCCAATCATAAGATCTTGCTCTAAACAGCATGAGTACTTGGGAAAAAAATTGAGCTTATTCCAAATGACAAGAACTAAGATTTTTACAAATGAAGTGAAGAAAAAAGTTTTTTTTCATAATGCTTAAAAATTTCAGATGCTGATGACCACTCCTATATCAAAGAAATTGCTCTATGCAAAGTTGAGGTTTTTTATTCCCATGTAGAAGACCAAGTTAGGTATGTGTGGGAGAATTTTCAAATCAATTGGAACTATACAGCACATGGGAAAAATCAAAAAGTAAAAAGAAGTAGAGAATGGGTCAAAACACTAAATTGTAAAGAATTTAATTATTGAAATGAAAAATGCAAATTCCAACTATGGTAATGTTGTAATAAACAATCTACTTCCTAAGGTTTAGTTTTTTTTCAAAAATATTGAAAATTGAGTAAAATAAAGGACTTCAAAGTTTATTTTAGAGTAGAGAATCCATAATTGCCCGCAAACAAAAAATTCCTTATAACTTTCATCTCATTTATTGAAATTGAATAATTCAAAGCTTCTCATGTATGAAAAAATCTAAAGAACTAGTTTCAATTTTTTTTTTTTTTAAATGTATAATTTTTAAAGAAGTATTTGGGCTGCCCGAATGGGCAACCCTCCCCAAAATTTCAGAAAAACATGCATAACTTCTTCAATAAATTTTGGAATGAAGAAAAAATTTGATGCCCACGTAGATCTTTGAATTTCCCATCTCCCATAAAAATTTCAGAAAACTACATAAAGTAGTTTACTCATAGGTACATGACCAAACCCCAAACGGTCCCTGAAGGGACAACGGGCCTTTAGGGGTTAAATTTCAACCGGCTTTTTAGTGCATCCACTAGGTATTACCTATATACTTATTCTATGATTAAAAAATTCCAAAAATTTAGTCGGTTTTTAGCCAGATGATTTAGATTTCAATTAGTTTTTTTCACATTTCATTCAATTGACTTTCTATAGTTTTTTGGCTCTTCTCGTAGATTGCTCTCTACTTAAGGTGGTCATCCTAAAATATAAATCTAGGTACTCCATAGGTAGCTTATCATTTTGGTTAACAACAATAAGTTATCTATGGTGTACTTAGATTTAAGTTTTAGAATAACCACTTTGTGTAAAGACTGACGCCATCAGGTACACTGTTGGTATTGGGTGCTCTTTGCTTATTACACAAGTTATTTCAATTGAGTTTGCGGTTGTTTATATAGCAAGAGCTTAAGATGCTAATTCATGGTGAATTTTGTCTAAGCAAGGGGCAATTTACATGACGTCCCAAGTATTGCATCCTACTAAAATTTGAGAATGTTGTTGTAGTGCCAAATGTTGGGATTTAGGGCTTCACACTACGTCCCATATTTCATGTCATGGTTGTTTACATGGTAGTGTAGCATTTTTTGGAAGTTTTGGAGCCAAAAAAAGAGAAATTTCACACAAGATTTGGGTTAATCATTTTGTTAAACCCAACTTTTAGCCCAAATCCCACCAACATGTTTGTTGAAAATATTCATGACTTTCTTTCATACTCTTTTTATCCTTAATAACCCAACTAAGTTGAGGTCTCATGTTGAAGACTTGACGTGGGACTTGCAGGGATGGGACATGGGCATGGTGCGGATTGCCCCTTAGTGTGAAGGTATGGCATGCCTCCTCACCGTCTTCTTGCTTGTTTTTCAAATAGGGGTTTGGCCACGACTTTCCATCACCCTTCGAATTGCCACTTAGTGACATAATCTTAGTAAAACAACATTCTTTATATACTCTCTAGTTTTGAGATATGGGCTAATAGAATCTCTTTTTATTTATTTTAGATCAATTGAGTCCCAAAATAATATGTAAATAATATAACCCATAATATATTGAACTACCATATTATTTAGCCGTAGACTTACAAATTTAACTGTTTGTTGAATTAGTGCGTGTTCCCGTATAAGGTAGTCTGCTTGAATTTGATCCATCCATGGAACAGACCATGTAGGGTCACAAAAACCGTGCACAGAGGTTCTTAAATGAATCCCATTTTTGATGTTCAGAAATTGTACTTGTGTATGTATCATTTTAGAAATTTAAGAGAGTGACATGAGTCATTGTTGTGTGTGCTTATTGGTCATAATTATGTTCAAATTTGTCTTTCAATAAAATATAAATATATGTCATACTAAAATAATTGAAAACTAGCTGTCAATCATGATTTGAGTATTAGAATATGGAATGGGTGCTTGCACGCTTTAAGAGCCTTATTGGAGCATTTTTGGTTTTACAGTGGTCACTTTTAGGACTCATGTGCTTCATTTACAAGCCTCCTTAGCATCATGAATGCTACCACCTAAGATCAAGAATAGCTACCCTATGCACTTTTGCTTTGATAAATTGTAGCTAATTCATACTAACTCAAAAAATTTCAAAATAAATGGCCACACAATTGTCTCTTCTTTGGCTTTCTACCAAAAATAACTACATTTTACCAAGTTGCCCTGTTTTTCCACAAGAGCACACTTTTTCTTAGATGGTCCATTCACAAGTAGACTACCTTATTAGGATTTAGAGCTGGGATAAAGGGATAAAAATCAAATGGACTCAATCTACTGCACATACGTCAATGTGGGGCCAGGGTGGAAAACCTCATGTTTTTCACAAAGAAGGGTAATGGTAATAATTTGTCCCTTGTATTTGTATTGTTCAATTGTATCCTCTTGCACGCTCTAGAGTAATGAAGTATCTCTGAATTCAAAAATGAATTCAAAACTCCCTAATTCAATCACTAGATGGCAATAGTTAAACTCTCAAAAAAAATTGGCAAATGAAAAACGTGAGGTTTTCCACCCCGGCCCCACATCGACATATGTGCACTAGACTGAGCCCGTTTACCTTGGTTTACTGCACATATGTCTATGTGGGACCAAGGTGGAAAAGCTCTAACTACTTTACATTCTTGGAGTCCCGGGATATGTAAGAGAGTTTTGAATTCACATATGCATTTAGAGACCCTGTTCTAGTCAATCAATCTATGGTTGGTATATCCATTTGTGATCATTGAACCTAAGAGCATTGCCAATGCAACTATAATCGAACTTGGTACAACAAACCTGTTTTTTTAAATTAGTAATCGATTGTAATATAAGAATTATATGATTTGAATGGGAGGACTTTTCTTGTTGTAAAAACACAATAAAATTTAAGTTTGAGGTTTAGGGTGATTTAGAAATATGGCATCAAATGTTAACTAGCTTCCAAAAAAATTAGAGGCCTCACCAAATCAAGCTTAAAAAGGGAAAATTTAGCCAAGGACACGGTATAAAATCATCATTTATATTGTGCCATTGGCTGATTTTTCCTTTTTAGGCTTGATTTGGTGAGGCATCTCAAATTTTTGGAAGCTAGCTAACATTTGATGCCATATATCTAAATCACCCTAAACCTCAAACTTAAATTTTATTGTGTTTATACAACAAAAATAGTCCTGCCATTCAAATCATAATTTTTATATTACAATTGATTATTACTTTAAAAAAACAACTTTGTTATACCAGGCTCATTTACGGTTGCACTGGCAATGCTGTAACATAGTCAATATGTACATTATAAGGTGTTCATTTAAGACCTCAAATCTAGGTGTGTCATAGATAGCTTATCTTTTGTGGCATAGAAAATAAGCTATCTATGCTTTACCTAGATTTGAGGTCTTAATCCCTAAAGGACCATGGCCTTTATTTTGTCAAAAGTTAGACACTCAAAATTGCCACTTCTATGACAAAGAGTAAAAAAGTTTGAAAATTGGTCTATTTGCATATTTAACCATAGCATCTTGTACTAGACTAATGTAACTATGTAAGAACATTTAAAAAAAACTCAAAATTTTTGACCGCACAAATTGCAAAATATTTGAGTTTAAAGTGGAAATAATGAGCTTTTTTGCACCTTGCATGACTACATTATTTGACTTTGAACATTTTTAACTTCAAATTTTTGCACCACAAAGTTTTGAGGTTTATTTTTTTATGGTGGAAGATTGAGTTGAGAATCTTTGGAAAAAAACCAAAACAAAAAATACTTAATTTTCATTCTTAAAAAAACATTAAATAGAAGAAGGTATGAGATATTGAACAAAAACTTAAATTAATAATAACCTTGCAATGGAATTGAAACACAATAATCCCAATGGTGAGATTGTTCTAGCGAGCAATATTCACCCTTTCCAATAGTTTTATTTGCAAAAACATTAAATTTTCATTCAAAAGTGAAGTTCAAAAGTTATTTTTTCAAGAGGACTTGAATTGCCCAAAAAACAAGATTGTCCATAACTTTCTCTTAACTAGTCCATATGCAATGAATCAAAGCTTTAGATGTAGACAAGGATACAATCTATGAGTAAATAAATAAATAAAAATATTTCAAGTTTTTGTAAAAAAAAATTGCTACCCGAACTCTCCAAATTTGTACTTATTTGGGCATAGCTTTTGCTCCCTAGCATAGATTGGAATAAAAATTATATTCCCCAAAAGCTGATGAGTTTTCTATCTTCAAAAAAAAATTCAAAAAATATGGACAAGAATTGAGGCTGGAGGTACCTACCCAAAATCCCATTTGTCCCCCAAAGGGATAGTGGTCCTTTTAGGGTTTAACCCCTAAGGAAAAAAAAACAAAACTAAAGGATGTACATTGTTTATCACAACATTTTAACCGATGAGATTTGCATTTTTCATTTCAATAATTAAATTCTTAACAATTTTGTGTTTTGACTCATTTTCTACTTCTTTTCACTTACTACTTTTTTCCATGTGTTGTATAGTTCCCATTGATTTGAAAATTCTCCCACACCTACCTAACTTGGTCTTCTACATGGAAAAAAAAAACTACAACTTTGCGTAGAGCAAATTTTTTGATATAAGAGTGGTCAATGGTTTCTAAAAATTTTGGGCAATATGAAAAAAAAAATTTCTTCACTTCACATGAAAATATCTCACTCCTTTTCATTTGGAATAAGCTCAATTTTTTTTCCCAAGTACCTCATATTGTCGAGAGCAAGATCTTACATTTAGATTTAAAAATTAAAAAAAAAATTTACCATTCCTTTCATCCCCTACAAGTGGCTGTTTTCAGTGTTTTTCATTGAGAAAAGGGCCTAATCCTTTAGGGTTTGAACACCATGTGTCCATAGTGACAAATTATGTTCAATGATTGGGAATGGGTATACCTACCTGAGAATCTCTTCTTCTAGGATGGAGGATACCATTAAACAACACCAAAATAGGAAACATATAGTTATTTTTACTCTTGTTTATAAAGAATGCTAAGCTTTTTCACCTGGCCCCACATTGATGTATGTGTAGTAAAGAGAGCCCATTTTGATGGATGGGATTAGGTGACATACTGTATGGTGGGATTGGAGTGGCAAAATTCCATTGTTTTTAAAAACTAGGGTAATTGTAATAATTTGCCCCCTATCTTGGTTTAACTCAATGAGTCAATGGTATTCTTCTCAAGAGATCTACACTTAACCAATGTCTCTGAATCCAAATTTGAAATCCAAATTTGAATTTAGAATTCCCAAATTCAATCTCCTGATGGTCAATATCTAAATGCTCACATTTTCTGGCAGTAGGTGAAAAAGCTGGAATTCTCAACCCTAGCCGTACATAACGGCATGTCTTGCTAAAAGCATCATCAATAGAGCACGGGAATTTGAGCGGGCCCTGGGACGGCAAAAACATTGCTATTTTTTGAATAGTGTATAATTAAAAAATGAGATTACTATCATTGGAGGCGTATACAAAAACTTGTCAAACAAATAAAATGACATATGGTATTGAAATCTGGACTAAGAAACTAGAGCCCATTGAAAAAATAGTTAAAGGACAAACAATACGGCAAACCATGCCTAATAAAGAAAAATAAGATAGTGGCATTCCAAATTTTGAAAATTTGGAATGCCACTATCTTATTTTTCTTTATTAGGCATGGTTTGCCGTGTTGTTTGTCCTTTAGCTATTTTTTCAATGGACGTTAGTTTGATTGTATAGTATCCAATACCATATGTCATTTTATTTGTTTGACAAATTTTTGTATATGCCTACAATGATAGTAATCTCATTTTTTAATTATACACTAGTCAAAAAATAGCAGTGTTTTTGCCGTCCCAGGGCCCGCTCAAATTCCCGTGCTCTATTGATGATGCCCTAACCTCAGCCCATTTTCACAGCCTGCCTTTTGCCCCAAGTAGCTGGACCTATCTGGAAAATCTGGATGTGGGACCACTTACTAGCGAGAATCATGGAACATAGCTAATTAAAAACCGCGTTGACCACGTAAGCACCTCTTTGACAGATTTCTCAGCGACCAAGGCTCCAAGCATGTCGTGTGACAACTGAAGCATCCTCGTCCGCAACTCCGTCCCGATCCGACACATTGCCGACGTTCAGCTTCAGAGACGCGCAAATCCCAAAGCGCAGCCTCAATAAATAGCTTATGTGTTCCATACTTTGGTAAACTCAAACATCTTCTTTCAGTTGCTCGCCTCAAAGTTTCAGCCAGCTACTCGATCGAAGTTCGCTGAATAGCTTCCGAAACTAGACTACTCCAGAGAGACGAACTGTAAGCTCAAGAGTTCTGAACTTGAAATCGTTAAGCATAGGGAGTACTAGATATCTAGATATCTAGATTCAGGAACGAACTGCGAATCGATCAAGCAAGCACTAGTAAAAGTTCTAGAGAAGTGGAGAGTTTTGAGTTGACAAAGTCTAGGAAGTGGCAGAGTTGCAACTCGATCGATCAAGCAAGCACTAAGCTTAGAATTCTAGATAAGTGGAGAGTTGTGAGTTGACAAGACTAGGAAGTGGCAGAGTTGCAACTCGATCGATCAAGCAATCAAGCACTAAGCTTAGAATTCTAGATAAGTGGAGAGTTGTGAGTTGACAAGACTAGGAAGTGGCAGAGTTGCAACTCGATCAAGCAAGCAAGCACTAGTAAGAGATCTAGATAAGTGGAGAGTTTTCATTGAGTAGACAAGACTAGGAAGTGTCAGAGTTGCATTGCAACTCGATCAGATCACACCATTGGTGATGGCGTCGTCACTGTTAAACCGATCTCAGACGCGTCCATCAGGCCACGCCGGGAAGAGGATCACAATTCTGAGCATTGACGGAGGCGGAGTCCGAGGAGTGATTCCATCGACGATACTGGAGTTTCTAGAGAGCGAGCTTCAGAAACTAGACGGTCCCAAGGTAGCGTTAGCGGATTACTTCGACGTGATCGCCGGAACCAGTACTGGCGGTCTGCTCACAGCGATGCTGACAACGCCAGACACAACCACAACCAGCAACCGGCCCAAATTCTCCGCAAAGCAAGCGACAGAAACGTACATCAAGGAAGCGACGACAATCTTCCCACCACTGAAATCGCCATTGTTCCTCACGGGCCTGCGCACGATCTGGCGCATGATACGAGGCCCACGGTACAGCGGCAACGGGCTGATCAAAACGGTGGAGCGACTGGTGGGGCAAACGCGGCTCCACGAGACGGTGACGAACGTCGTGATCCCGTCGTTTGATATTTCTAAGCAGCAACCGGTGTTTTTCAGCAGCGTTCAGGCGAAAAAGGATCCACTGGCGGATCCTTTGTTAGGCGATGTGTGTCGAGGGACGTCTGCGGCGCCGACGTATCTGCCAGCAGTGACGTTCACCACGACGGATCCCAAGACGGAGGCAACTCGGAACTACCAGCTTGTTGATGGCGGCGTGGTGTGCAACAATCCCACTGCTGTTGCCATCACGCAAGCTGTGAACCAGCTCACTATGGGCGAAGGCGACAATTGCGACCGTGTGGATTGGACTGGCACGTACCGTGATTTGCTGGTGCTGTCTCTTGGCACGGGTGAGAAGCCCGTGAGCTACGACGCGGCCAAGGTTGCTAAGTGGGGCGTGCTCGGGTGGCTCCGTGGTGGCGACGGGTCGGTTCCCTTGATCGAGATTTTCTCCAATGGCAGTGCCGACATGACGGATTACGACTGCTCCGTGATTTTCAATAGTAATGCCTCGTTGCAGAACTATCTTCGGATTCAGACCGACTCGCTTGCAGGGGAGCTCAGCTCGCTTGATAATTCCTCCAAGACGAATATGGAGCAGCTGGTTGAAGTGGCCAGGGATTTGTTGAAGAAACCAGCTACTACGAGGGACTTGAACTCCGGGAAGCTCGTCCCGCTTAGTGACAACGAGACTAACGAGCAGGCGTTGGTGAGGTTTGCTGGATGGTTGTCGAAGGAAATGCGAATGCGGAACCCTTCCCAGGAGGAGATTCCGATTGAAGCTCCAAGCGGCAAAGGCGGAGACAACAGCCCTCCCCTTAGTCCTACCGCATCTTCGACTTGAACCACCACAAACCTATCGAGGGCGCTAAAAATCTAGATGTCAAACAGTAGGAATTTTGAATAATTTAGATATGCCAACAGAACTTGTGTGATTTGATTCTATACCTTGGGCAATATCATATGCTATTTCTGTACTAATTCATTCTTCGAAAGTCAAAATGAAAACTTTCTTTCTTACTCAGTCGCAACTTTACCGACACAATTCTGTTCAACTTCATATTCGTTAGCCCCTAAAGGACCTTTGTCCCCTCGGGGGATAAATGGGCAGGTACCTACAGCCTCAATTTTTGTCCTAATTGAAACTTTTTTGAAGATAGAAAAACACATTAGCTTTTGGGGAATATAATTTTTATTCCAATTGATGCCAAGGAGTAAAAGTTATGCCCAAATAAGCACAAATTTGGGGACTAGGGGCAGCAAAAAAAATTCTTATAAAAACTTCAAAAAAAAATTTAATTTTTTTTTCTCATAGATTATATCATTATCTACTTTTGGAGCTTTGATTCATTCCATTTGGACTAATTATGAGAAAGTTATGGACAATCTTGTTTTTTGAGCAACTCAAGGATCTTCTTGAAAAAATAACTTATAAACTTCACTTTTGAATGCAAATTTAACATTTTTTCAAAAAGAATTGTTGGAGAGGGTGAAGTCTGCTTTCTAGAACAATCTCACCATTGGGATTATTGCATTTCAATTCCATTGCACGGTTATTAGCAATTTAAGTTTTTCTTCAATCTCATACCTTCCTCTACCTAATGTTTTTTTAAAGAATGAAAATTAAGTATTCTTTTTTGAAATTTTTTCCCAAGATTCCCAACTCAACTTCCCACCATGCAAAAATAGAATTCCAAACTCTGTGGTGCAAAAATTTTAAGTTAAAAATGTTCAAAGTTAAAAAATCTAATCAAGCAAGGTGCAAAAAAAGTTGTTTTTTACTTTTTAAATGCAAATATCTTGCAATTTGTGCGGTCAAAGTTCTTGAGTTTTGTATGACACATTCTTATAATAGTCTAGCACAAGATCCTACAATCAGATATGCAAAATGCCTGATTTTCAAACTTTTTAACTCTTTGCCATAGAGGTGGCAGTTTTGAGTGTCTTTTGACTAAATAAAGGTCATGGTCCTTTAGGGGTTAATTTGGGAAAAACTGTACATTTTAGGGCTTGATATGAAGGTTTTAGGTGGCCTCCTAAAATCAAGCTTAGCGTTTTTTTTTGTACACATATCCTAGCCTGAGAGAAGGAATTTGCAAGGGAAAAAATCTTAGTGGCTCAGATTGAATCTAATACCTTCAAATCCGGTTTAAGGTAACTTGCTGGGTTTAAGGTGGAGTAAGAAGTGGGATACCTGTTTTCCCCAAATTAACAATTATGGTGTTAGTTGTTGCTTCCTGGACATCTCTCGATCATGAAGTGTGGAAGCAGAAAAATTGCTTCGTTAGTCCAAACTAACCTTGAGTCTAAGAGTTGAGCCAAAGCTTCCACTTTGTAAAAAAAACTCCATTTAAACCAAGGGAAAATTTGATGGATACCCTGGAAGTTTGCAATATATGTATAGATACCCCTGGTTTTTCAGAAGTTGCACAAATTACCATGATTTTCAGGCGTTTACACTGTTGTGCTAACCACTTCATTCTCCTTTTCTGCACACGTTGCTTCTTCCCTGTTTTATTGCACTCCCTGCTTCACTATTGGTCAGGAAGTGGTGAGCACAACAAAATAAATGCCTGAAAGTTATAGTCCAAGAGTACTTGTGCAGTTTCTGAAAAATCAGGGGTATCAATAACACAATTACACATATTGCAAACTTCAGGGTCATCCATCAAATTTTCCCTTAAAAAAAACCATGTATTCCAGGCTTACATGGAACCATGCGAATGATGGAGCAAAGAGCGGCACATAAGATGGGTGGACAACACCAAATCCCGAGGAAAGACAAAAAAAGACAAAAACTTGCACGAGCCAAAATAAATATCTTTGTACGACAAGGTACTACCAGAAAAGCTCAAAATCATTATGTTGCTGAAGTTCAACAACAGTAGTAGTAGTGGACAGAACGAATCACTTACTCATCAAGATTACAAATGTACAAAGAGAATGGACCGACGGAGTAGGTTGCAGTTCGCGAAAAATCAACCCATTTCTTATTTGTACCGATTACGAATCTCTGTACAATTTGAGCAGGCTGTGCTTCGAACTAAACATCCTACATTCAAATGAATTCCTCGATTAAATAGGTCTACAGACGCATCCAAGAGCGTCAACACTTAATATCTCAGAGAGAAAATATTGATATTAATCGTTGTACTTACTCTGACTCTGAGCAGGTTGAGGAGTGCTCAGAGTTGTGGACTAAACATCCTACATTCAAATGTGGACTAAACATCCTACAAATGAATGCCCCAACTACGTCGATCTATAGACGAATCCAAGAGCGCCAAAACTTAGTATCTCTGAGAGAAAATATTGAAATAATCGTTGTACTTACTCTGACTCTGAGCAGGTTGAGTGCTCAGAGTTGAGGACTGCGTCGTCGTTGGATACGGCGTCGACTGATAGGCATGATTCTCGTAATATTGGAAGGAGCTTTGGTCTGAATCGTAGAATTCCGAGAAGGTTGAAGACCGGCCAGAGGACTGGTCTCCTCGCCAGCTAACCGAGGGTTCGGAGCTCATAGTATTGTGGCTCTTGTAAACAGGATCCGTGAAGGAGGCGTCATGATAGGAATAATCGGAGTCAATGCTGTGTGTTGTCTGGAAGGGATTGTCGAAGAATTGCTGGGACGGGTGATACGGAAATGTGACATACGCACGTTCCTGAAGCTCCACTTGGCTCTCCTTCACTTGCTCCTCCGCAGACTTTGCTGGTTTCGGTGCAGCCTCCTCCGCCGCATCCGCAGGCTCGGTGGCTGCCTCCACAGGTTTGGAATCTGCTTTGGACTCCTGCTTGGCTATGGATTTAGACTCCTGCTTGGATATGGCTTTAGAATCCTGCTTGGATATGGCTTTCGAATCCTGCTTGGATATGGCTTTAGAATCCTGCTTGGATATGGATTTAGACTCCTGCTTAGTCTTGGGTTTGGACTCCTGCTTGGATATGGCTGGAGCCAGAGCTGCTGCAGGAGCTGCTGCAGGGGTTGCTGCAGGAGTTGACACTTTTGTCGAAGGCTGCTTCTGTGGAGTCTTTGTAGTAGTAAGGCGAGCCGCTCGTTCTTGTGATAGAAACAGTGCAAACCTGCATTCGAAGTCGAAGAACACCATGTTAGGTAAATTGGGAAAAATGGAGGACCTTAATTTCACTCAGTCAATATAAGCATAGCTATTGCTCAAAAGTTGTAATTATTGAAGTTCTTGGAAACAATCACTGAGACTTCACTTATTATTGTACAAGTTTGTATTTTTTGTGATATGCTAATATATACATAATGGCAGAAATAGTGAAAGTCCCAAAATGTACCGTTTCTCCCAATTTCCCTAATATGATGTTCAAAGGCAGTAGTATTGCAGGAGCATGTAGGTACCAATCCTTGTACCAGTACAAGTTTATAACCCTTCTTGACTAGGAGAATCACGAGGCTTGCTGAAGGAAAAGGAAACATTGCAACCCCCTTTTGACAAATATATATTTTAGCACTCCTTTGACCTATGCAAGTTTGGATGGGAACTATCCATTTCGCCCTACTTAGTAAATAATCCAGTCCCTTCAATTCTCACAAAGTCGTTCAGGCCCAAAGCGCGAAGTGATTGTAGCCTCGTAAGCTACTCTACCGGATCCCTCAGTGCAAGAAAACAAATAAATACAGTACCACTGAATTGCTAACACACTTATCTACTTATGGAATTTTCATGTAAGGTAGCAACACCCATAAGCGTGTAACTAAGGATTTTGGAGTAAGAAAATCAACTGATGAACTTTGAAAAAAATATTGTCAAGTTCGTAAGAGGAAAGTCAACCAAAAATATTGACATCAATTTTCAAAATTCCAATTGCAAGCATTTGTTCACAAAGATTTTTGAAAGTCCAAAATCACTGAAAATGTATAGTTGTGTGTAGGAGATGTTAAAAACAATCTTTATTGAAGTTTTCAGTGTGCTCATACGTTCATAATATTAACTTGAGGAGTTTTTAAATAGTGAGATGGGGCACTCAAAACCGTCATGCTAGTCCCTCAAAACCATCATGCTAGTCCCTCAAAACCGTCATGCTAGTCACTCAAACCATCACTTTGCCACCAATAACCATTTGTTTTGTATCTATTAGTCACTTGACACAAATCTAGCGTGTAGGCAAAGTTGATGGGGACACTCACAAAGAGGGATATGGCTACCATAAATATGGATTTTCTATGTTCTTGAACATTGACAGTTTTTCAGTATTCTGAATACTTACTTTTCCAAATGTTTTGCATGGACACAAATATCTCTAGATGTTTTTTGCAAGTATCTCTCTTTAGTTTGTAGATACATGCTACAGAAATTTAATTTCTGGACAATTTTACTTCTGGATTTTGGATGGTGCATATTAGTTTAATTGAACGTGGCATTTGGTGGCACATTTTATAAGTGGCGTGGTTACCTTTTGAGAGCTTCTCGGTTGGTTACGCCATTGGGGATGGGCACAAGCTCCCCGGTATCGATGTCTCGGTCGGCAACAGGGTCGTCTAAGAGTTGCTTTGCCACCTGCACCAACTTCTCAATATTTGCCGCTGACGAGTCGTCCAGTGACACCTCCGACCCTTTGAGGCTATCTGTCTGCATTTGCCATTCACACAACCCAACGGAAAAGAATGTTGATGATTCAAAACGCTTGAACGTCACTCCAGGTCGGTACATGAACCAAACAGCCACTACTACAGGTCACGAAAATCTAGAAACAAACTAGTACATACAAAACAAAGCTTATTTAGAAGCGCTCAGGCTTGTAGAATGTACACGTCACTCAAGTTTTGGAGTGTTAGTGTTCGCAAGTAAGTAACTGCAACAAACTTTAGCACATGGCATGCAATACACTATCTCCCATACTATAAGCAGATTAGGTACTTCTCCTTGTCAAATTGAATGTTTCTTAACCCCTGAATGGCCTGAAAGCCCTTTGTGGCCGTATGTATGGTTGTATGTACAGATGTATTTGAGCTGTTCTCAAGGCTTTTCAAAAAAAATTATGAACCCACCATCATACAACCCTTCAATATATATAATTGTAACACTTAATTTTCAACTTATACAAACTTCTAAATATTAGTTGCGACCGTATTTGGTACCATATCTCCAAAGCCCAAGGGACCTTCAGGAGTTAAATGTTGGACAAGCAAGTGGTTTCATGTATCAGTATTGTGGACAAAAAATTCGACATAAAAGTATGATAGTTGTCAACAAGCATAGTCATATAATGCAAACAAGTACACAATGTGAGGTGCATAACATCAATTTCATTAAGTCCAATTTCAGTCACAAACTAAAAATAGTAGCTTTGGATCTGGACAGTGCAGTTTGAACTGCGCCAAACTAATGACATATCACCAATATGACAGAATAGACGTTTGTATTCATTTGAGTAAAAGCAAATGAGGCAGTCAGCTAAATGAAATTGATTTCCTTGTGCCGATCCTTCATGAATCCTTGATCACGTATATGCTGTGAACATTATTTGCACAAGGATTCAAACCGAGCTAACATGTCACATGATGCTGCATTGTGTGATGCAGCATCGTATGCAACGCCACGTCAGATGAATGATATTTGCATGACCGCATTACTTGTCAAGTAATGTATTCGTTAAATTGGGAATAACGGAGGTACCACTTTTTACTCTACCTTAAACCCAAAAAGTTACTTCAAACTAGATTCAAAAGTATCAGATTCAGTCTTAGCCACTAAGATTTTTTCCCTTACAAATTCCTCCTTTCAGGTGAGGGCACATGTACAAAAAAAAATGTTGGAGCTTGGTTTGGGGTGATCACCCCAAACCTTCATAAGTCCCAAAATGTATGTTTTGACCTAAATTATTTAATATGGTGTAGTGAATGCATTTTTGTTGTGCAGGTGAGGTTTGGGTGATTGCGTACCGTGATTCTGAGATAGTTTTTGGAGGAGTCCTGAGATTCAAAGATGATGTTGAGGTTGTAATCGACCATATCAGAGCTGGCGTTGAATACCATGTCCACCAAGGGCGTTTCACCGTCATGAATCATCCAGTTGATGGCGCCCCATTTGGCCACTTCCTCGGTGTTGAAGCTTTGCACTTGGTTCCCCGTCCCCAGCGACAGCACTAGCAGATCATCGTAGCCCTGTTGTCCCCAAGCACACCCAGCAACTCCATTCAATCAATCAATACTACTTTTATTCCAACCAAGTATTATCATATGTACAACATGCTAACACCATATTAGTTAAATTGGGAAAAACGGAGAGACCATTTTGTACTCCACCTTAATCTTACATACACCTTAATCTTACATACAGTTAATGTAGGCATAGCTACAACTAAAAGTTGCAATTATTTGAAACTTTTGGAGACAATCGTTAAGACTTCACTATGTACAAGAAGTACACGCTTGTTTTTTGAAATATGCTAAATTATACATAATGACAGAAAAAGTGAAAGTCTTAGAATGTACTAATTTTCCTAATTCACCTAATATGGTGTTTGCTCTAAAATCTAAACTTGGTGGAGATTGGAGCATGGGAGCAGCAACTTTGAACAGTCGTACAAAAAGTATATAAAAGAATACACTCAGCAAGCTTGCACTAAAGTCATTGTTACCACCTAAATTGCCTCACTACAACATATTAAGAATTTATCTCTCCCAAAATAAGAATCCCAAACGAGACGTGGGTTAACTAAAGAGTGGCAGAGTGTCCTTTAAAAGATCAATTTGAAAGTTATATCCAAAAAGTACAGCCTGAATTCATTAAAAAATACAATATATACTTATCAAAGGAAGAAAGAAAGCCAAATTTTGAAGGAAAATTGCACACCGTGGCATCCTCTAATCTATGTAATGCATCCTTTTCAGCAGCTCATTCTGATTTGGTTGAGAGAGTGTTGTGGTGTAACTTCTAGTGCTCCATTTGTTCTTTGAGTGGAGGATCAACAGGGAGAAAGGGTACATGCGTACAGTGGTTTATACTAAATTCTTTTAGCAAAGGATCAACAAGGGAGAGAACGATTCATGCATAAAGCAGAGTTACATTAATTGGGCTTTACTTTGAATCAAGTTGGATATTTACGAGATAATCAATCACTCATGATTTAAGTGTTTAAATTGACCACATTTTGTGAAAAGATTGCTACCGTAGAATTTGCCTATTGCAAGGAATATTTAGTTGCCTCCATTAGTACAATAGGAACTAAAATCGTATATCAATACAAACTTACCTCATAATCAACTCGATCTTGGCACATTCTTCCACTTCTCACATCCTTAATGGCTTGCGTGATTGCCACATACGTCTAATCACCCATCAACAACAATAAGTTAGACACATCAAAAGGTAGGTGTCCCCAATTCTTCAGCAATACAACTTACAAAAGGAGGAAACAGCTCAATTTTTAAGGAATATGAGTGGCCAAATATGTACATTTTATCTCAAAAACATTGACCATTTTTAATGAGATCATTTACGTATAACTAATTCAAAAACAACACCGACTTCCTTGAAATGAATTCATTATTGGGTCAAGCTGTTTAGTTTCAATTCTCAAATAAACACACTAAACATAACGCTTGCCTTCTAATCAAATATAAGCGTAGAATTGAAGGAGGATTTTGACCATAATCATGTTAGAAACTTCATAAATTCATAAGTATCTGTAATTGAGAAATTGCTTTGGTTTGCAAAATATTGAGAGGTACTTGCAAAATACTTAAAAATATGTTTAATTTCAAAGACATGTAAAATTTTGAAAAAAAACATGTGCAAAATATTGAGAAATCGCCAATATTCATAGGCATAGGAAATCTATTATTAAATAAACGGTTTCAAAAGTTATATACATGTGACATATGAGAATTATGTCCAATAACATTCTTGAGCCTTTCATTTCAAGTTATCCACAAAGTGAGTACTTAGTGGGCCGAGGAGAGACATACCGGGTTGTTCACAGCAACGCCACCATCAATCATGTTAAACTCCCTCTCCCGCACTGGGTCACGAGATTTATCCTGAAGTTTGAATTGGACAGGAGGGAAGTACGTTGGCGCCGCTGACGTGGCACGGCAAACATAACGCAACGGCACGTTCTCTAGCACATCATACTTAGCCTGTAATAAGAAGAAAAGGAAACTTAAAATAATTAATGCGGTGCCAGAAAATTTGGACAAAACTATTTTTAGCATTTCTGAAACTGAAATCCAACTCCACTCAGATCCAATACACCAAAAGCCTTCAACGTATTAAATGTCTTGCACTGGTCAGCTCGAAGAGTGCAAGGAAAAAAAAGATAAACAAACAAAAGTCATCCACAGATACTCCCAGCTTGCGACATAACTCTTCCAGCAAAATTGATTTGAGAGGCTGTGATTTGATCAAAAAGTAGGTCGTGTTTGTTACACTAAACTAATTGTTGTATTTATAGTTTAGGACATTTCAACATCGCATTCTTGGTCAAGATATTAATAATTAAGAACAAAATACCTTATTCACCAAGATTGAAGGTTACTTCACGCAAAACTTCAGAAGGTCAAATAGCAAGGCATCCTTTGGCATTAGAAGTTCAACTAGCAAATAAATAAATAGAAGAAGAAGGAAGTTGTATTCAAGAGTGAATAAAGCTAAAAAGAAAAAAGAGAGAAAAATAACAACATGTTGGAGAAAGATGATATGGGTAGTCATGAATTCAGAGAAAGATTTTATGGGTAGTCATGAATTCGTGCGAAAAAACAAGGAGTGAACACCTCTTCGCATGAGACACCCTAACTTGCTCCAGTAGTAAATATAACAAACTTTGTCCCCAGAAAGAAGTTGTAATTTGGAGTGATAAGGTTTAAGAAAACTGCCACTTTTTTGGGGGGACAGAGGAGGAAAATTTATGTTAGTGCACCTTTAATACCCCCAGACCTTTTGACAAATGTGAGGATCATGTAAAAATAGAAACAAATCCATAGGGAGGAAGATATCTGACATACCCTCATGGATGAGAAGAAAACGGGTTGCTGGAATTTGATATCAAAAGAGGGGATGATGACGTGCGTCAACATTTCCCTGAGATACGTCTCGTCATCAAAGTATTCAACCAACAAATCCTCCAACCCCTGCGGATTGTACTTAGGTCCTGACAGA
Organism: Ulota crispa; assembly: GCA_963920765.1. Taxonomy (NCBI): domain Eukaryota; kingdom Viridiplantae; phylum Streptophyta; class Bryopsida; order Orthotrichales; family Orthotrichaceae; genus Ulota; species Ulota crispa. The sequence continues at coordinate 12,303,859 of OY987244.1, read as the reverse complement.
GCTTTTATATTCTTCCGAATCTGTCCCAGAGGACCCCTGTCAAAAAAACAGCCAACAATTACAATACAATGGATCAAAACTTTAGTTACAATTATATGGCAAAACCTGACTGACTGAGCCAGTAGACGTAAGGCTTATTTCCACTTGCTCTTATGATAAGAACAATGTTAGGTAAGTATGAGATGGTCAATTTAATTGGCATTCTCAAGAGTTAGTAATTAAGAATCGAACCAAACCTAGTTGGCAAGATTGGTGGTAGTAGATAGCATTGGTATTTAATATTTAGTATGTAGAAACTATTGTAAACTACAACCATGTAAATCATACTTTGCTAAAAATCTTGAAGGCAAAAATTAATCAAAACAAACATTTGATAGTACTAACCATGGTATTATGTAAAGTTGGTGAGGATGGTCAATTAATTAATACTAGTGGCTTTAAAGCCTACCAATATTGTGAACAACAAGTACCAAAAGTATTAAGGTAGGAGGCTCATGAATGGAGCATCTAAGGGCTGAAACTGAATTTTGGGGAGGTGAAACTTCTAGAAATATTTTTCAGTGAAGTTTCCTTCAAAGACAAGGGGAATTGATATCTAACCTAACCCAAGTTGTTTCATATTTTTTGGAGCTTTGTGAAATTAGTTATGAAATTTTGAAGTGGAAAGGCCATAGGGCTCTAAAATGGTGCACCTCCTCAAATGTACATTGTTGAAGGGTTATGAAAAACAACATTTATAAACAAAGTACATTTGAGGAGGTGCACCATTTTAGAGCCTGCATGCTTTTAGAACCTCCTACCTTATTCATCCTTGCTAAACAAAGCTGACAACATCAGCATGTTGTATGTACACTTTCTGCACTTACTTTGTTACTCTTAACCAAAATCATAACTTTTTCCTACAAGCAAGTGGAAACATGCCTTAATTCACTGCCGGACATGATGATAATTAACTTTGGTGACCATGAAAGAAAAGCTGCACCTTGCTCTTGGAAATATTCTGCTGGCGTATTTCCTGTAAAACTCCGTAATCTCGGGTGCAGTGAACTGAGGCCGTGAAGGTTCGTCTTTGCTCGGATTAGCCAGCAATGCCGTGATTAATCCTCCAGTGCTCGTTCCAGCTATCAAATCAAAGTAGTCCACAATGCGCATGTCTGGCCCATCTAGTTCCTGCAGCAGCCAAAGATCTCCATTAGACTCTTGAAACCATCCAAAAATCTCACTGAATCTCTGATTAATAACTAGTTTCAAATTGCCAAAACAGTAACTTACTTGTACCCAGGAGCTACAAGAACAACAGGTTTAAATATTGACGTTATAAAATGACAAGTAGAGCTTTAGTTATGGAAAAAACAATAGCATACCGGAGTGGCGAGCAAGTGAAGTTATTTCCATAAGACCACGTCGCAGCTGTTTGTCATTCTTTGGTGGGCTAATCCGACCAAGGTTACAAATCACAATCCTGCCGGTCAATGCCAACCCTAGGATTCACCAAAAAGTGCATGTTTAACCGTTTGAGATTCAAAAAATTAATGACTTGGCATTATGTCCATTACTGGACAACGACGCTGTTTGTGAACATAAAAGGGTGAGCCTTGAGCGGTGAACCAAGATTTTGTGAGCAGGAATGAAGCTTAAAATCAATGAAAAAAAAACATCAAGTTTTTCAGCAGACAGCATTTAAAGGGCCCGGTTAGAGGTGAAATTTAGTATTTTGGCATTGAAACAAAAATTTAGGCTCATAACTCACAGAACCATGCTCTGCTCACGGTATAGCATTACCAGGGGAATGCTATTTCATGGGCAGGGATCTATGAGCTGTGAGCTGGGATTTCCTGTCAAATTAATAAATTTTACCTACAACCATGTACATAGGTACCTATAATTGTACAAACTATCATCTTTTGGAAAACTTATTGTTTTTCTAGTCATTTCATAGATTTTGAACTGAGAATCCATTCTTGCTCACATAATCTTAAATCTCCGCTCATGGCTCACTGTTTTACGCTTACCAAATAGTATCGTATGCACTTCCAGTCCAATATCTTTCTTGAGCTCTTGAAGAAGATTGAACTTTCAAAATTGGAGGACATGGCTGCCATGATCAAATGTAGTTCAATAATGCTGAATCCAGGATTTTCAAGGAAAGTTAGGGTACTCTAACATTATGTGCATTTATTATTAAGAACCAAGCCTTTTTTTATTTGACAAAAAGAAGCCCAGCTGACGACAATTCTGAAATATTTGGACAAATGTGGGTTGGTCCCTCCATTTAGTATCCAATGTACTGTGGACATCAGCAAAAACTGTAGGTTCAAAAAAAAAAAGTGCTGCTAAAGGTTTTACCGAAATCACCCAAAAAACCTGCCATTGTTGTTGTTAGTTGATGCAAAACGTGAAAGGGTAACCCTTCTTTGTTTTTTAAAACTCTTAAACATGGTACAATGTAGCAAAAATTGTGGTGGATGCAACAATTCCCAAAAAAAATATGCTGCGAAAGACTTTACCAAAATCATGCAAAAAACCTACAATTGTCATTGTTAGTTAGTTGATGTAAAATGTGAAAGGGTGACCCTACTTTTCTTTTCGGAACTCCTAAACATTATACAATGTGGTGAACATGGTGGATTTAGCAGAAACTGTGATGGATTCAGCAATTACCAAAAAAAATGCGCTGCTGAAGACTTTACCAAAATCACCCAAAAACCTGCCATTGTCGTTGAAAGTTAGTTGATGCAAAATGTGGAAAGGGTGAGGGTGAGAGAAAGGATCATCCATCATCACCTGCAAGCACGATTCTAGTTCTTCCAGAATAGTCGAAGGAATGACGCCCCGGACGCCACCGCCATCGATGCTGAGGATCGTCACTCGCCGGCCGCGGTCGCCTGATGGCTCCGCGTGCTGGTAAGACTTCCCCGCCAAGCCCCCCTCGCCCTTCTTCCCCAACGACAACCGGTGCGGCGTGCTCTCCGACTTGGGCCACTGATGCTTCAGCAGGTGTCGCATCGGTGTCGGCGACGCCGGCGACACGAACCATGACTTGCGGAACAATCCTCCTCCTCTCTTCTGCTCACGAGGAGGTTCTCCCGTTTCCACCTCCGTCATGGCTGCTGATACCTCTAAGCTCAATTCATATATACACCAAACACACCCAAGCTAGCTATCTAGCTATAATATAATTCCAGTCAGCTGCAACTGTTGTAGAAATCTCACTAAAAACAACTCCTAGTGCTCCTCCACAATAGCCAGAATGGCCATATCCGTGAAGCACTGCAAATCACACTCACTAGTCAAACAGGAACACAATCTTCTAGAAGTTGAACGCTCCAAGACTAGCTAGAAAGACATACAAATTCAGACAAAAGCTCCACCAAAATCAGGACGGACAAAGGCCTTGGATGCCAAGAGTGGACGACAGCTGCGAGCTAGTAAAGTTCGAACCCACAACACCCTACGAGTAGTTAATCCTCTAAAAGGAGTTAGTGTGAGACAGGTGGTGGCTGGGCTGGGCTGTGCACTCAAAGCACCTGTTCAACGGCTGCATACCGAGTGGCAGAGGGTGGTGTTGGCAAGTAGGAATGCGGGTCAGCAGGAGAGTGAGGCAATGTTGCATGTGAGGGCGAAGACAACTGTTGTGCTAGGCTCAGTTTCCTGCACATATGTCGATGTGGGGGCCAGGGCGGAAAAGCTCAGGTTTTTTTCCAAAGAAGGATAATAGTAATAATTTGCCCTTCTTTTTTTTGTTCAACTGCATCTTCCTCCTGAGTCCCAGATTAAAGCAGGGTCCCAGAATCCAAATATGAACTCAAATTTCTCAAATTCAATCCCTCGATGGTAAATATATAAACTCTCACATTTTCTGACTGGTGAAGAAACAGTGCTTTTTCACCCTGGCCCCACATCGACGTATGTGCAGTAAAGTGTAAACTGAGCCGTTGTGCTACGGTACAGTGGTGGTGAGGCCCACCGCGGGAGTGTGGTGGTGTCTTCATTGTTGAGAGAATATTGGAGTGGAGGAGGAACTGGTGGTGATGAAAGTGGGGGAAGATCCGGTCTCTGCAGGTCCTTCGTTGCATGAGAAGAGATGAAATCTTTAATAATGGTGCCTGGTTGAGGTCGGGATCTGAGGCGGCTAACTGGTAAAAAGCCTGTGCGCGAAGTGCCACCGGTTGCGTCGTTCGTTGGGTACGACTCGGTCGTCGTCTCTCTCGACGTCTCGACTCTCGAGGTGCGTGGAGAACTTTCTGTGCGAATTGACAGTCACGGGGAGTACTGATAATCTGGGGAACAGTGTAACCCTGAATCGCCGATGCAGACGTTTGTTTGTTTGATGGATGACTAATAGCCATAGATCTGCTGGATGTAAGAAAGTTTCTGGTCATCCGTTTTCTAGTGAACGAGGAGACGTGATCAAGGCAAAAGAAAAACAACCTCACTCATGCCTTTCTCAGTGGCGCTTTCACTAACTGATACGTCTGCCGTGGACATTATTTCAGATGAGTTAAGGTAGCAGCCTCATAAGCGTTGCGTCCCCATGCCCGTCACCTTACAATGGTAGGGCTAATTAATAAAATAAAAATGGTTGTGGGTGACTGAGTGATGGTTATGAGTGATGAAGTGATGGTTGTGGGTGATTAGCATGAGGATTTGAGTATCCATCTCACAATTTAAGAATCAACAAGCCTTGTGATCAGCATCTCTTACACATGGTCAGTGATTTAGCATTTTGAAAAATCTTTGTGAACAAATGCTTGCAGTTGGAACCTTGAAATTGATGCCAATATTTTTGGTTTCCATTTCCTAACTTACAGTATTTTTTTCAAAGTTAGTTAATTGTTTTACCTACTCCAAAACCCTTATTTCCACGCTTGTGGGTGCGCCTACCTTACCTGAAATCTCATTCTCATTGGTAGTAGATATTGAAGGAATAAATATGAATAAAAAATTATAAATAAAACTAAAAGCACAAAAAATTTCTAGAGCCCCACCACTTCAAAGGTCTCACTTGATGATTCCCTTTTTTTGAGGTCATATGGTATCATCTCATTAGTGGCTGAAAATTAGGAAATGCGTCATTTCATCAAACATTTTTTACCAATGCATTTTGTCAGACGTTTGGGGGACGCACATGAATGCCATGTTTGTGGACCCACGTCTAAGAAAGGGACAAAACTTCCCTCACCAAAATGGGTTCGGCGATCTTGAGATGAGCCTTTAAGGTTGAGCCACACAGGCCCGAACCAGCGTTCCAAACAAGTGGCAAATCTTACATGTTTGTGAAAAAATAGATTATTTGACTCTCTAGGGCCCACTTTTCTGGTCTATTCAAAACTACCAATTTTGAGGGTTCACAAACCAACGTCTCAAACTTCCTGCCTTAGAAGAGTGGAGAGGTTATCTTTAGGTGAACAATAGATGAAAACTTGGAAAAGTGATTGTCTCCGAGTTATCAAAAATACAAGTTACTTCTTCATCCATTTCAAACCCCCAATTTTGGGACTATGTGGCCCCGACATCAAGGCCAAGCCATATTAAAGAAAATGGATGTTTCAAATTGGTGTTTTGTAGAAAACAGATGGCTAAGTTTATGTGTTTGTGTAAAGGTAGATTCTCTAACTTTCTAGGGTCTACTTTTTTGGTTTGTTCAAAACCATTAGTTTTGAGAGTTCACAATCCGGCGTCTCAAATCCCCTGCCCTAGAATGGTGGAGAGGTTAGCTTTAGTAGAACAATAGATGAAAACTTGGAAAAATGAATGTTTCCTTGGATTTCAAAAATACAAGTTACTTCTTCATCTGTTTCAAACCGCCGATTTTGACTTGTGTGGCCCTGGAATCATTGCACTCATATTTTTAAGTATTTAAGATTGTAAAAAAAAATTCATAGAAATGGTGTTAGGCCCCATGTTACCCTTCTTGCAATTTTCATGAGGAAACATTACAAGTTGACTTTTGTAACTTTTGACAATAATATTAAACTGTGGAGGCACTTTGCTATAGTTATCACACCATCGTAGCTCGGTAGCCACAATGACTAGACTACTGTTCAAGGTTTTTAATAAATAATAATAGGCATGATAATAATTTCAAAGCACTTGCAAACAAGGGCAAAGGTTCCGAAGTAATTGCAGGTAAGGGCTTAATAACAATAATTATAAATAAGGGGCACACCCACAATATTGCTACACTGGATATTGATCTTCATTAGTAATTAAAGCAACACACCATTTTTAAAAGGTCTAACAACAAGAACAAAGCTCTAGAATAACAAAATAGCCGCTTCCAAAACATAAATCATGTGAAATTCAAGTTTTTAGATAGTTTTATGTACCTTCAAATGGTCAAATGATGAATCATAAAGTAATTTTCGAAGGTAAGGCAACCTAAATGTAATATTTAATGTAGCTCCTTTGTTATCGAACAAGCTAGTGGATCAAAAAAGATGTTGCACCAAAAGTAAGTGTCGTATAGTTTAATGTGGCTAAGAAGGAAGACAAATGCTTGCACACATAAAGGATTGCCCTTGCACCTCCGGAGAAAATGAAACGGACAATCAAGTGCTATGAGGATAATGCGGCCAAGAGGAGCACAAATGCCCACATTTATACATGAACAAGCACTACTGGTAAGGGATTTTTAAATAATTGAAGGCAGGCAATTAATAACAAAGAATAAACATCAAATCAATACAAGAAATTGTGTCCTAAATGACACGTTCCAATTGATTAAATGTATCCAAAATGACAAAAAGACTGTCAAATTGGACAATTTATGTACATTCACCATGTTGATTTGGACATATTTTTGTCATTTTGGATAGTTTATCTTGTAGTGAATGAAGGGCAATACTAGTAAAGCAAGGGTGTTTCTATTTTGCTTGTCTGCCCATATTTGAAAATTATCTAGAAAAAAATTGGTGGTTAACCCCCCAAAAAAACAAGGAGCCCACTTTGGGCTATTTGGATATTTGGACAAGCACTTTCTATGTAAATACTTGAGATAAGAGTATGAAAATAATGGTGTTTGTCCTCATATTGAAAAACTTAGCATTTCTTTCAAAAAATGGGATTGAATAATTTTTTTGCAAGATATAGTACCATATGTGATTTAGTTGCCAACACATGGATCCCTAAACAAAATCCAAAACAAAGAGATTAGGAAGGATGTTGCCTGCAAAGTGTTCATAAGCACTTTATAATAGCTTGGTCAATGAGAAAAATTTATAGTCAACTCTCCTTGACTATGTTATTTTTTATTTTTTATTTTTTATTTTAGAAAAAAAATCCTTTGGCAAGTATTCTACAGAATGTTCTAGGTTCACACCATATGGATTTTGTGATTGAGATTTGTTACTATAAGAATCTCTTTAGTGAAGTTTTCTTAGTGTAATGACAGTTTATTGAAGTAGTTCCCACTTCCAAAAAAATCAGTATAATGTTTTAAGGATTGGATGATCATGAAACTTGTGCTACATATAGCCAATTTCATGCTCTCCTAGAAATTCTAATTGCACAAGGATTTCATAAAGTGGAAGATATCATTTTGGATGACCGAAATAAAAATTAACATTTTAGAGAAGCTTCAAAAAAGTTTTGATGCTCTTTGAGTGTTATTATCTAATAAAATATGCTCTCACAAAGTCTCAAAATTTGAGAGGGCTTACATAAGTAAGCTAAAAGATAGATATGACGGTTGATTAGTTGAAAAAAATTCAAAAATTTGATACACTAATCATTTTATTGAGAGAGGTCAGTTTCAAGCCATTTGAGCATGTAAACACAAAGGAATTTTAGGGGTTAATATTAACACCAATTAATCAAATTGGTCATGTCCCAGCATGTCTTCCTTGCTTGGGACTTAGTTGTTAACAAGATTTTTCTTGGTGTCCTCCTTAAATCTTGAAATGATTAAGTTTGGATTATGCATGCTAGTAGGGGCAATTTACACCTAAATAGTAATGTACACTATTTCCACCTCCCAACTTCACCAATCTCAATTTAATAGTAGTTTTAAAAGTTGTTGCATTGTAAAGGGCAAAATGAACTATTAAAAAAGAAGACTTACGACTTTTATACAAAAAAATTGGTGGGACTTGGTTTCCAAAATGACTTTCCATCTTTGTTGCACCCAATTCTTGGAGCGAAGTGTTTACCTCTTTAATGTCAAAATTCTCAAAATCTGCTGCATGTTAACATTTCTAATTGCATTAATAATGAGGACTAAACCATGAAGCTACACGCCTCAATCTTCAACTTCTAAACCAAAGAAAACTTGAAAATTTAAGGGAACTTGGAGGAACTTGTAACTTGGGACATAGACTGAGCAGTTCCCAATGAACTGAAGTGGATAAGTACACTCATCAAATCAATCTCCGTGCAATGGTTTTTGAATGTCTGAAAAGCTGAATAGACTTCTTCTTTTAAGTAAAGTACTGTACTCAAGGCACATCACAGTAAGGTAGTGCGCTCGTAAACCGTTCATCTAAGGGCTGAAACTGAATTTTGGGGAGGTGAAACTTTTTGAAATGATTTTCAGTAAATTTTGCTTGAAAGACAAAACGAATTGGCATCTATTTCAAATGTTTTCATATTTTCTGGAGTTTTGTGGAATTAGTTATGAAATTTTGAAGTGGAAAGGTCATAGGTGCTCTAAAACCACCCACCTCTCAAATGTTAGTCCCTTGTACATTGTTGAAAGGCTATGAATATGACATGTACTAGTAGGGTACATTTGGGAAGGTGAGCGATTTTAGAGCATGAGCGGAATATGAGCAGACTACCTTATCACACAAAAAACCATATTTTCAAAGCAACCTCATTTTATCATGGGAGAATTTGAAAAAAGAACCCCATATTTTGCTATATTTTGAAAAACATCCTTATACTTTTCAAAACTATAAACGCACCCTTGTAGGGGTTCTAAGCTTATGTAGTGATACATTAGAGCGCAGTATGCTCAAAGCACTCTTTGTACGCTCAATTTTGTAAACATTATTTATCAAAGAAAAGTTTTTCAATTGTGAAAATGAGTATGCAAATATGCAAATATGTGTGAATACTAGATTATATATAGAGTAAAAATGGGAAAATGGTTTAAAATTTTAAAAAAATAATAGAAAGGTGAGATGAATACCACCCATGTTTAGGTGGTTGTAAGAAAGGTTGTATGCTTTTTGGCAAACATAGTATACCCTACTTTGGCATGGACTTTGTCTTTGAAAAAAAAAATCACCCATAGTGGCTTGCTTACATTTATGTAGATTTAATGTGGTTTTTGTTTTGCACTCATGTTATTTCACCAATTGTCATATAACTTGTATATTCATTGTGAATAAAGTATATGTCTTCTCAAATTTAAGAGGATCATAAAAGTGTAAATGATTTAAATAATATAATTTTGTTTACTAGTAATATGCAATAATGAAAAGTGGGTTGTGTGCAACATGGTTTGATTGTGTTGTTAACAATTTAAGGTAGTTATTCATTTATTTAAAGGTCCCAACCTTTTATTATTGAAGTTTTTGACACAACTCTTACTGATTTTTCACAAATTTTAAATTATGTTTCTTAACCTTTATATTAATTTAATTTTGATGTGAATCAATTATTATAAAACAAAAGCCATGTCACACTACAATAGTTGCACCATGGTATTATGGAACTTCTAAATTTTTTTTTGAAGTTTTTAAAGCTATAAGAATATTTTTCAAAAATCAAGAAAATATAGGGGCATTTTTCAAAAATCAAGAAAATATAGGGGCATTTTTCAAATTCTCCCATTCATAGTCTTATGACACATTATCATTCCACAAAATACAACCCTAAAATTGTTTAATTTTGTCCAACATTTGGGGAGTTTAGAGAGTTTTTAAGTTTTTTTGGTAATCTTCATCCAATCACTCACATTTCAAGGAATGCGTCAAGTTCTCACTAGTGGTCAACTTGTTATAAGAGGTGGCACTATGGGCTATGTCACATGGGATATATTTCACTTTACATGGATGATATGTGTCATAGTTGAGTGAAGATAGTGTGAAGACATTGGCACCTCACTTGAGTTGTCACCTCATTTTGAGGCAATTAGGGTTTGGGTGGCAATGGAAATACTCTCCTTGGCTTAGCATGTTTTGTCAAGTCAAGTCTTCTCAAGGTTTTGTGAATGAAGGTTGTATTTGTGTTGTAATTATGGTTTTTGTTATAAAACTTTTTTTTTTCTATTTGCCTTGCACTCTTAGATTATCCCATGAGGAGAGTGAGAGATAGCTTGCCTGCTTGAAGTGCCAATATTCTAAATTTGGTCATTGAGAGTGCATTTGTGATGCATTTGTGATGCATTTCAGAATGGATTTTTCTTTTTATATTTGATGTTGGTGCTAGCTACTTGATGAGTTGTGTATGGCAATCTTTACTTACACAACAAATTGTTGCACAATTTTTTTTCAAAAACATTTTTGTACTAACTGATTGCCTTCAAACAAATATTTTGCATTATCATAAATCATTTAATGCTTTAAACTTGTTAGTTTGGGAATGTAAGGTATTCTTTTTTGTGGCATCCTTGACAACAATTACTTCTCACATAGCCCTTCATTGTATGAAGACATAGCATCCTCCCAACTCATCTAAGTTTGAATTGAGATTGATAATGAAAGTTTGCACAATACCATACAAAAAGCAAGTTAAAGCTAAGGATTCAAAATCATTTTCAAGTAAGGTCCAATATTACTACTTCAACCCCAACCCCATTACTACCTCAATCCCCAATCCCATTACTACCTCAGTCCCCAATCCCATTACTACCTCAAACAAGCTCCAAACACCTACCATAATGATCTAACATACACACGCATGTCTAACTTTATCATAGAAGCAGAGCCCTTGAAATTTGGTATATTTGGAGCATTGGAAACTACGACATCTTTTCTTTTTCACTATTTGTTCCAAAATTTCATCCATCCAATTTAAATCTTTGCTTTCAAAATCCAAATGGTAGTTTGGCCATTTTTACCGGTTCATTTTTATCTCATTAAATGAAGGAACTTTCCGACCATTTTCAACCAATGAAGGTCACAGTCCAAGCTCCGTCCAGAATCCGTCCTAAATCCGTCCTAAATCCAATCCTTGATCACCATCGTCGTCTGTTCGTCGACGAAATCCTCTTTCCATTCGTCACAAAGCATCTTCTTCGTTTGAATCACCACCATTATCTCTACCGCCCCGGGGATTGCTTCTTTTGAATGCGGGGACGGAGAATTTGAGGCTCATTGCAAATCCTTCGCCACAATCCCACTACAGATTTGCTCGAGCATTTCTAATAAGTGGATTAACTTATTTGCCATGAATTCCGTGTTTCCATGAAATTTGCTGGTTTCCGGAGTTTGGAAGATTAGGGTTTTGGGGAGTGGGAGGCGACAATGAGCAGCTCCAAGGAGCTGCGTGAGGCGCGCCGTCGCAAGATTCTGGAGCGAGGAAACGATCGCCTTGCATACATCACGGGTCAGGTGAAGGAGTTGCCGCCCGTGGAGCCGAGTGCAACAGCTCTCGCCAGTCCTCCTGGAGAATCGGGTCTCAAGTCGCTCTCCATCGCAGGCGAGCTTCACTCTTCCACCGAGGGTGCGTGCTTTGCCTATTCTGCATTTTTAGGTCTAAATTATCACTTGCAAGGGTCGACGCTTGTTGTTTATGTGTAAGGTAAGGTAAGAGGCTCATAAACCGACCATCTAATGGCTGAAACTGAATTTTGGAGTGGTGGAACTTCTTGAAATAGTTTTTAGTAAGTTTTACTTGAAAGACAAGAGGAATTGGCATCTAACCCAAGTTTTTTCATATTTTTTGGAGCTCGATGGAATTAGTTATGAAATTTTGAAGTGGAAAGGCCGTAGGGCTCTAAAACCGCCCACCTCCTCAAATGTACCCTTAAAGGCTATGAATAAGTATATGTTATGGCAGAGTTCATTTGGGGAGGTGAGCAGTTTTAGTGCCCTAACAGAGTTCGAGCCTTCTACCTTAGAAGCACCCATAAGCAACACTATCCGTTTAGCCCGTTTAGCGACATCTAAAATTAAACCTAAAAGTAAACACTCTTGCACCCAAACAAGAGAAGCATGCACCCAAATCAGACACGTAAGTTGACATAAGGGAACATAAATTGTGTAGGTGGCGATCTATGATTGGGTGTGACATGATCTTTTTGTTGTCTCTTTTGCAGAGATCTAGTGTTCACAATAGGTCAATCTAGGGAGTTACTCACCTTCAACAATTCATAATTTACATAGGGTCTCAGAAAATCCCAAAAACAATTTTGCTTGAATCTGAAACCCATTTCCTAACAAGCACATGCCATTACATTCTCAAAAGACCCTCCAAATTACCACATCTGAGGTAAGTGTGGCTTTTGGGTGCTTCTACCCTTAGTGGGAATCTCTAATTGTATATCTACTGGAGAGGCGCAATTTGACGAAACTAAGTTTTATTTCTCGGACTTCGGGCAAATTCTGTTATTAGGATTTTACTCTGCGTACTCGATTGTTGATTGTCTCCTGTGAGGACCTTCTCTTCTTCTTATTCTTAGCTTTTTGATTTCATTACTTTGCTTTTGAACTAGATTGAATATGTGCCTTGTTGTTAATTTAGGGTTTAACTATGGAATACGCTCCTGCTGTTTTTCTTGGATTAGTTGCTTCACATGCAGTTGCGATGGTGCTTGTATGTATCTCTTTTCTTTTTGAAGGTTCTATTTGTAGATATGCTGGAGAAGCGCAGCCTAATAGAAGATTAGGCTTTGTGAGACTTTGTGATATTTTTTTGCATGTGATAGGGATAATGTTTTATGCTCTGTGGCATAGTATTGTCAGAGTTCGAGGGTTAGGTTGACGGCAATCTGCTCCTTTTGATGTGCCTAGGCTGTATATCATTGTCTTCTTTTTCTCCGCTTGGTTTCGTGCTTTTAATGTTCCGGGGGGAAATACAAATAGGGGCACAAAAATGAAAAATATTACAGATAGGGGCTCCGTTTCAAAATAATTACAAATAGGGGCATAGTTTCAAGACCCCTTTACTAAAATTTCCTTATTTAGGCTTGATTTGGGAAGTCCTTTAAGTTCTTTGGAAGTTAGCTAACATTCAATGGAATGCATCTAAATCAACCAATGCCCAAACAAAAAAATTCCAAAAATTCACAATTTAAAAAAAAAAGTTGTGCCTGTGTTTGTAATTATTTTGAAATTGTGCCCCTATCTGTAATATTTTTCATTTTTGTGCCCCTATTTGTAATTTCCCCCTTATTAATACCAGTCAGTGCCCATTTTATCAGTTGGTACCTCCGTCTGCAAAATTATTTTTGGCTATGGCATCAGAGTAAAAGATTCTGTCGTAATTCTGTGCGCAGGTCTTCCTTCTACGATTGGTCCTATTTTCGATGAAAATAACTTCTCCACGAACCTCACTGGCGTTAGAGATGAGCTCCAGTCTCTCGATTCTTTGCAAGAAGAAACAACACCACTGCTACCACCAATTTCAGTCCCTGCATCTGTATTTTCCACTTTCCAGCAGCAGGAAGATTATGCACCACAAGTCAACAGCAGAACAGCGACTTCATCTACAACCAGGTCTAGTTTTAACTACGCCGCCCTAGTTAAGTCGATTGAGCAGAGTCTATTAATCCGAGCAATTTTTGCATTTGTGATCGGCGTGGCACTTGTGACTCAATGGACATATTCAAAATGCCAGCATTCATGGGCATTTGGGAGTCAGAATTATATCCTCAGCTGGCCCATATTTCTGGTAGTCATCACCGATGTGACGGTAGTGTTAGGTGCTCTCCTTTTGGGTTTGGTGAAAACCTCCCATGCTGTTGCTGACAAGGAGAAACTTGAGAAAGGAGGTTTGGCAGTGTTCCGAGACGCAAGGGTGGATCAGATGTTGGCGTTTACCTCACAGTTGGAAGGTGCGTTAGACTTGGGATTACTGGTGACCAAAGCCAGCAGCGGACTCATTTCAGATGTCTCTCTCTACCTTGTCACAGTGATTTGTGCAATATCCATTGCACAGCACTTTCAACCTGCGATTTGTACGTATATAAGTAGATAATTCTGTTGGTGTTATATGAACAATTTAATGTCGTGTACACATGGTACAGACTGTAATACCGCGTGTACCTTTGTGCTATCTTTGCACTAGCGGCAAATTTATTTGTCACAGTTATATGAACTCAGAGTTTCTTTTTTCTCGTGCCTTTAAACTCCTTTGTTAAGTAAAGAATGTAATAATGCTACGGGAGGGTTAGACGTGATTGAAATTCGTTCCTTGCTGGTTTTAAAAGACACCTTCTTCTGAGGTTGCGTCAATTTTCTTCGCATGGTCTTGCCAGTCGATGATTACCAATTTCAATCAATCGTCATTATAATAATTGTTGTGCAATTTGTAGAGACTGTTCTTTTCTGGTTATCCCTTAGCAACGTAGTTCACTTGCACCACTTCAGTACGATGACTCTTATAATGACTTTGATACGTACTTTGCACACTTGTCACATGTTCATATTATGGCAACTGACCAAGCTGCCGATTTTTGGATTGTTTGGTGAACCTTTCTGAGAATCTTGTGGGGTTTTCCCAACGTTTTTTATAGTATGGTTTGTTAAACCTTCTCTTTGCAGAAATTTAGGGTTGAAAAAGTATAAGTGTGTTGTAACTCAAATTTCAACTCTCGGTTCAAAGGACAGTGCTTCAAATAAGACTTCAATAAGCAAGTATTATGAGAGTCCCCTACAATCACTATGATTATGATTAGGGTTTTCACATTATGACTCGTGGCAACCAGAAGCTTGTGTAGTTGTGAAGATTCAACTTGACATTATTTTGAGGAGTTTTGAATGTTTGGTTTCATATTTGTTGATAAATATCAAATTATGCAATGGTAGATTCAACTGAAAAAATGTGATCAACATGTACTTTATTTTTTATTTTTTCAAACCATCACTAAGCTCTTTTTCTGAATTGCACTGTAGACACGTTCTTGCATGATTGGAGGTTTGAACTATTTAAAAGGGCCCTTTTATAGGTTGAAGAAGTAATAGTGCATCACAACAGGAAAACGTTGATATTGAAAACAGATGTATGACTTTCACTTAAAATCTTAGTTTAGTTAAGAAATGTTATTTTATAAATAATTCTCATACATACGTATGACTGTCCCAAAAAAATCTAATGATAAAGACTTATTGTGTTGCAAGTTGTATAGGTAAGACCACGGTTAACCCCTAAATGCCCAAGGCCTTTCTGAACTTCTTGGCAATTTCAGGAAAGTGAACAATCAACCAATCTTTTCATAAATCTCATCAGGTTTCTTTAAATTGTAACCGTACAAATTTAAACTTGACATGTTAGAGATTACATGGAAAAAGAAAATACAACATTATCATGTATAGTTTGAAAGATTATAACATTTGAACATGAGGGTGTTAAAATTGCAAAAGTGACTTGAAGTTTTCTAATCCTCATTTCACATGTCAAACCTAAAAAGTTGGTCACCAAAAAAATAGGAGGTTTAAGGTCATTACATGTTTAACCGCAACCAATTTACAGATTTCGAAATCTACTCTCCTATTTTTTTTAAATGGATTTCTAATGCGGAATTTTCTCCAAGCTCTAGTGTATTTGAGGCTCATTTTCAAGATCTTCCAAAACTAAAAAACTCAAGATTGTAGTGGACACCCTTGTACAAAATCTTGAATAGAAAAATCATGAACATTCATTTTCAAAATCAGATTTTTGATACTAAAAATAGACTTCAAAACAAACTAGTGTTCAAAATAGAAAATACCAAAAATAATGATTAGATCAGATTTTATTTGTCTTCAAAGTTTTGCAAACACCCAAATGGGTGCCTTGGGCATTTAGGGGTTAAGGTAAGGTAGTTGGCTCAAACTCTGTTTAGGCTCTAATTCCATTTGGCTCTAGGAATGGGTGCCATTTGAGTTGAAATTTCTAGTCTAGTGATTGATGAGTTAGGTAGGCTTAGATAGATGGATTATGAGTCTCCTACCTTAGTATGGTCTAAAACTGTCACTTTAAGGGTTGGTTTGCTTTTTCATGGGCTTTTCAAAACATGAAGTTTTTTTGTCCAATTTTTAGATATAGGAAAATGGATGCTACATGTAACACAATTTTTTTCATATTTTTTGAAGCATTATTGAATTTTTAATAAATTTTCAATTTTTTTTGTGGTAGACATCTTTTTGTTAAATGCCTTTTAGGGCTTGGTGAGGTTACATTCCCGGACTTGCCATAAGTGGTTTCATTAGTATGCAAAATTGGTAAAATATGGTGGAAGTGTATAATGATGTTCTCCTCTTGATGAACAAAAGTGGAGTGACCATTCCCTATTGAATAGAATTTCTAGGGCGGCTATCTTGTCCTTGTTTATTGTTTTGTGCATTGTTCTCTAGATAGCAACCCTCGCATGGAGGTTGCTAGTTCAGGTAGTTGAGATTTTTTTTGTGACTCTAGATCTCCCATAAATTGTGCCCTTGCACATCTTGTGAAGAGATGAGATGAAATTGAGGAGTATGATTGGCTCTTGCAATAAAATACACATTTTCTTCTATGGCTTACATGGGTCCATTCAAGGACCATTTCATATCCATTCTTGAGCTACCTATGAGACGCTTTATATGAATGGGTTGCTCTTAGAGCAAACTACCTTACAACAAGGTGATAGACGTCACATCCTTTCCTAATTAAGTGTCCATGATACCTTAGTAAGCAACACAAATCAAGAGTAAAGTCTTAGGTTTACCATTTCTAATTGTATCAAGTAATTTCTTTTTCTTGAAGGAGGTTGGAATTTCCTCAAAGACACTCTCATTCTAAACAAAATTTGAGAAATACACAAAGTGAGATATATGTCTCTAGGATGTCGTTCATATAATTCCTTTATTTTGCACAAATGAACATGTCATATTATAATTTATAAAATAAAAATAAAGTTAATTGACATTGGTTTTGTTATAATCTCTAAGTGAACATAAGTAAATAATGTGTAACTATGAATTACCCTAAGAGCCTTTTGTAAAAAAAATGCCTTTTGTCTTGTTAAACCGTCCAAGCCTCTTTTTTGTAATTGATGCGACAGCCAACTTTTGGTTAGTAAGCTTAGATGTTGTCGTATTGACTTGCATAATATAATGCAAGGCTCTACATCATGATTTCCTCAATTGTGTCTGGATTATAAATAAAACCCATAAAGGTAAGGGCCAACACATCCCTTCTTAACGTACATCTTATTCAACTTTATAATCTCAAATTTGGTAAACACCAAAGTGAAGAAAAAAATCATGATATTTTCTTGTTTCCATATGATTATTCATTTTGAAAATCTAAATTATCAAAAAAAGAAACCAGACCATTATTTGTGAAATAATACTCCACAAACTACTTCCAGTGCTACACCTTGCACTAACTCAAAAAATAGCTGAATTATCGAGGTGCACCAATTAGGTTTTTCACAGTGATTTAGATTAATTCAATAAACTATGAGTTTCAATATTTAAATACTATTTCAAACAGTGCGACTGGAGTAGCTTAAATTTCATGAAGATTTTTGCAAACTCATATCTTGATATAGAGTGGTAGAAGATGTTGCATTTTAGAAAATTTGTTGTTATATGAGGGACAATGAAAGATTGTGGGCAAAACTTTTACATGGAGAATAAAAACAAGAGACTTGCCAAATCTTCTTCATACTAATTTGACACCTAATTAGTGTGAAGAGGTTGTGCATTATTCAAAGTCTTGCACTATTTGAAATAACTTGCATTATCATATGGAAATGGAATGGTTAACAAAATCATTGTAAGTATCTACAATGGTGCTTGGATAAGGTCAACTTTTGTAAGAGAAATGTTTGGGTAGTATCAAGGTCCCCACTCTTTGGTTTGTGTTTTAGGTTAGTTGAATGGAGTGTTTCTTTAAAGTCAATACTTGGATATGAGCAGTAGTTTTTTCTCTCCCAAAGCATTGACCTTATGCAAGCACCACTATACCATACTTGTCCACCTTAACCCCTAAGTGCTCAATTGACCATTTTTTGGTCACTGCCCTTGTTTGCAAGCTGCCCAAGATGCAATTTTTTTTTTTTTTGAGAAAATAAACTAAATTTTCATATAGGAAAGTAAGTCTACTCTTTGTCAATCTAAATTAAACTCCACTAAGGAGAATTTTCCAAAGACAAACACTTTGCTGTTATAAAATTTACTATTTTGGGAAACTAATGATGTTCTCTTCTTCAAAAAGAAAACATTTTTAACTTTTAGAATGTAATTTCAATTTTCAACCAATCATACCGAATTTTGTATTCCATGAATAAACTTTGTAATTTTGATGAATATTAAATGATAAATGTTTCTAAATTCATTAAATAAGAGTCAAAAATCTTTTTTGAATGTTTGACCATACAAATAAGGGAATTAATATGTGTACCACACCCTTTCAATTACTGTACCACACCCTAGAGAAAATTTTAGATTTCTACCTTCAAAAAGTTGAATTTGGAATTCAGATTTGGACTTAAAGACCATGATTTAGTCTAAAACCATATAAAAAGTTGCAATTCAACAACACCCAATGAAAAAACTTATCTTTTTTTACAAACAAAAGTACAAGTAACACTTTTCTCACTAGCTAGACTTTTTCATTGGGTACTCTTGAATTGCAATTTTTTTTTATGGTTCTAGACTAAATCATAGTCTCTAAGTCCAAATTTGAATTCCAAATTCTCAAATTCAGCTTTTTGATGGTAGAAATCTAAAATTTTCTCTAGGGCTATGGTACAGTAATTGAAAGGGTGTGACACGTATCAATTCCCTACAAATAATTACCAAACATCATGAATCTTGTTTTCTCTTTTGATGCAAACTTCATCACAGTTATAGAAGTATCATTTTACAACGCATCTATGGCATGCCCTTACCTCTTCATCGGGAAAAAACCTTTGCTTTGTATAATATTCTAGCAATATTGCATCAATACTGCCTGCATCAATCCTGATTGCAATGGCTTCACAGTATAATGTTGATGCAATACTTCAACAATATTGCAAGCAATTAAAATAAACACAATATTGTTACTATATGTAAACAATATTACGTGCTATATAATAAAGCTGTATTGATATAGTAATGAACGAGTTATACTTCAATATCATATAATGCATTGGGAAAAAAAGACATCTTCCAATTTATTTGTTTTTAGTTTATGAGAAAAAAACAAAAGATTCCACATGCACATGGCAAGCCACGAGCTCTACAATTGCACCACACAATCCACTATAGCACCAAATTCCCCCCAAGAGGTCACCCATCCGGGTGCTACTCCAACCTAAAGGCACTTACTTAACTTTTGAGTTCTCATAGTGTATCCACATTATTGTACCCCATGATTTGAGCCATGCTCTCATAAATATTAAATTGAAATTTACCTAGTTATTCTCATTCTTCTTCATTTGATTTGTAAAATCAGCAAATTTTGAAAGCCACTTTGGCATAGTAAAACAACTTTTTTAGAATACTTTGGACTAGAAAAGCTGTTAAATTAAGTTAGATTTCATTTTTTTAAAACCTTTTCAAATTTTGATATTTCATTTAAGAGTTCTGTACAAATTATGAGAGGGTGTTTGCAAATGTTCAAGAAAATTTCCTTTTCAACCCCTCTTAGAACTTTGCATATAATTTTTTATTGGAGGCTCAAAATGTCAAACAAATTTTTGGAAATGAAAGTTAACTTACTTAAGATCTTTTTTAAGATCAAGTTTTCCTAAAAACAATTGTTTCACTATTCCTAAATGGCCGCCAAAGTTTAGTATGTTTAAAAAACACTAAATTGTGGAAGATTAAGTTTAAAAAAACCCATTGCACAATACCCTCCAAGAAGTCTTGCAATCCCAATATGAGGTCTAATAACAATTGTGATCATCAAATTTTCTTAAAACTATAATTAAGTTTAGCAAACTAATTGCCATCATACTCAAATGTATGAAAGTAGTCATAATATAAGAATGAATTAGTAAAATATAATTGTAATTTACAAACATATAGTAAATAACATTTGGGAAGGCAACACCTTCACATCCACTCATTCTTCACCTCCCAAGGTGAAGAATGAGTCTTCTCCATCTTGAAGAATGGGCCCTCCACATTAAAGCAAGAGTACCAAAATCCTACTCTCTTGCAATATTTGCGTAGTATTGTTTTAATACAAAAAATTTATTGTAAATTGTGCAATTGCAATATACATTCAAAACAATTCTTAGTTAAGAATATTGTTGCAATCAATATGACAACAATACTAAATTCCTCAATATTATGTGCGTATATTTTTAGTATTGCAACAATATTGCAATTGGATTGAAATTAAAAATATAGCAGTATTTGTGCAATACTGTATCAATACAAATGTTATCTTAATTGATTGGTGGCTTGTAATATTGATTTGAGCAAATTCTAGTAAATACCAATGCTGCAGTATTGCTTCAATGGGGCTCATTGCATCAACATTGCAAAATTATTAATCATTGCAATACTGCTAAAAGTGCCAATTTTACAACACTATAACAACAAGTTTTCAATATTGCATCAATACTTCAAAGGGGCTCCATAACATTCAGTAGCACTAGTAAAGGCTGCCCTCCCTCCAAGAGAATGGTGTGGAATATTCCACACCCTTCTTTAGCTATGTGGACACTTGGTTGAATTTGTTAGAGTTTATGAAAGGAAGGCTTAGTTCAGTGCACACACGTCGAGGGGGCCAGACATGTCAGAAAATTAATTTTTTTTTTTTTTCATTAAGATGAAGTTTGTGGATGATACTTGAAGAGAGGGAAAGGCAGCCTCTCTTCAAGCTACTGAATGTTATGTCGTTGCATCAACATTGCAAAATTATTAATCATTACAATATTGCTAAAAGTGCCAATTTTACAATACTATAATGTTAAGCACTCTGGAGCCTTGTCCTTAAGGAATATGAAATCGATTATAAGACATAAAGCACTACTCATAGTGCTTGGCACTGTGAGATGAAAATCTCACGATGGCAGGCACTGTGAGAATTGTGCTTAACACAACGGGACACACAACGGGACACCCTCTTGTGAGGGCATCCCACTATACAACATACTTTCAATATTGCATCAGTACTGCCCCGGACAGAAAATCTGTCAATACTGTATCAATACTGTTGATGTAGGGGTTGTTTTCCCGATGTTGGGCGTTTAGGGGTTTAGGAGAAAGGGAAGGAAGGAGACGAAAGGGGATGAATAAAATGGACAGAAAAGAACTCCGGATGCCGCGGTGGCTGCATGAAGACCCTCCGTTCTGTTAGTTCTCCTCTGAAAGCACAGGGCTTTAGGGTTTAGGGAGCTCGCTCATGCGTGGCCTCTCCGCTGTAGGTCGCTCTTCAATCCGCCTCGTCTCGCTCTACGACATCGCGGATGTTGCAATTCTTTTCATAGAGTTTTTCCATAACTTAGCTGGAACCGCCTCCATCGTATCGATTTGATTTCTCTCGCCACATTTCTCGTTACAGATTTTTTCTATTCACAGGAGCTACGATTCATGCGCAGGATTCCCTCTTTGTTGCCAGGTTGACGTTTGCAAAATCGAAAGAATCCGTAGGGGCATGTTATGCATCACGAGGCGTTACCCGAGAGGATCCATGTTAGAAAGCTGCATCTCAACAGTGGCCACAACTTCCACTGCACACCTGACAATCTCTTCTTCTTCAAAAACATTGCTCTTATCAAGTGTTCAGTCGGATAGAATGCTTAGAGCTGTCCGATTCCAGTCTCACCGACGGCTCGTACGCCGCTCGGATACACGGCAGCGGGAGCTTTCGACAGAGCTCCATTCGCATAACCTAATTCGAGCGGAGAGTTCAATTAGGGTTGAATCGGGGCAGGAGAATAGGAGAGCTGGACTGACGACGTTCCGGAGCTACTTTCCGGCAACGCGTGTCGACGCTACTTTTCGCAGATTTAATAGAAGAGATTTCGTAAGCGTTCCGAATTATGCTAACAGGAGGAGCGTTTTTGGTGATGCCGGTGTTGGCCTTTCGACGCAGGCCCGCGAGTTAGGGTATTATTCTTACGAGCAATATTCAGACGATGAATTAGGGTTTATCGACAATGACACGACGCCGCAGTTTGTGGATACAGAGAGGTGGAAGTGGAGGTTGACGCAGTTTCTTCGGGATGGAAAGCAGCAGGAGATGGTGTCGAATGATAAGAAAGACAGGCGAGATTATGATCACATTAAAGTATTGGTGAAGGAAATGGGACTTCATGTGCAGCTGTATACCAAGGTTTTAGTTATTAGCAAAGTGCCGCTTCCTAATTACCGGCCTGATCTGGATGACCGGAGGCCGCAACGACTGGTATTTTACTGACTGATTTCTCTTGAGGTTTTAAAGTTATTTGTTGCAACAGTGTGTTTTAGTCTTATTGCTGAATTGCTTTATGTTCTGCTAACTTGTCTCTATTGCAAAGCATCGTTACCTTGATTAGAGGGAGATGGTTTGAACTCTCTCTCATCAGTGGTCTCTTTGCTCGGGCTCTTTGGCCAGCATTTTGTTTTGCAACTACATGTTGATACCTAATACCGAGCTTGCTGTGGCGCAGGTCAGTTTTCCAAGTCAAGTTCAAAGAAAAGTTGATGCCCTGCGCAAGGAATTTGCTTTCCGCAATAAGCAGGGTCAATTGTCTGAGCGTGGGAGTTTAGATGGAGACTCAGGAAGCGACATGATTGGTGACGATTCAGAGCTTACTCAGAAAGCAGAGACGGCTGAGATGTTACCAGGCATGGCGAGTGCAGTTCAAGAGATTCAGAAGAGGCGCAGCAGGCAAATTCGAAATAAGCAAAGAAGCTGGCAGGAATCTGAAGAGGGTCGTCAGATGATGGAGTTTCGCAAAACTCTACCTGCTAACAACGAGAGAGATGGTCTATTATCAGCTGTTGCAAATAACCAGGTACTGTTTTGATTTGGTTACTGCAAAGTGCCTAGAATTTGAATGGTATTTAATGGCGTTTTTCCAATGGCATGTGAAATGCAGTGAAAATGAGCATACTAAAGAATTTAGTTGTTTTGTTTGGGATGTGAAATGTCACAGGTCGTTGTAGTTTCGGGTGAAACGGGCTGTGGAAAAACGACACAGTTGCCCCAGTACATTCTCGAAGCAGAAATTGAAGCAGGGCGAGGAGCAACTTGCAATATAATATGTACACAGCCTCGTCGAATATCCGCTGTATCAGTAGCGGAGAGAGTAGCTGCAGAAAGGGGGGAAAATATTGGTGACTCTGTTGGTTACCAAGTTCGATTAGAGGGTATGCGAAGTCGGCAAACGCAGTTACTCTTCTGCACGACGGGAATTCTGCTACGAAAGTTGATGAATGACTCAGATCTGAAGGGAGTTAGCCATGTAGTTGTGGATGAAATTCATGAGCGAGGCATGAATGAAGATTTCTTACTGATCGTACTGAAAGACCTGCTTTCTCGTCGGCCAGACCTTCGCCTTATACTGATGAGTGCTACTCTGAATGCGGAGCTATTTTCTTCTTTCTTCAAAAGAGCTCCCATGGCACACATCCCAGGTTTCACTCACCCTGTTAAGTCTCTTTTTCTTGAAGATGTTCTGGAATTAACCGGGTATCGGCTAACTGCGACAAACCAGATTGATGATTATGGTCAAGATAAAATATGGAAAATGCGGAAGCAGTATGTAACTACCCGTAAAAAGAACTCCTTGAACAGTTTAGCTGATGAAGCATTAGCTGACCAAGATTATGGCCACCTTTCTCTTCGAACTCAAGCCTCCTTGACAGCCTGGAGTCCGGACAATCTTGGGTTTAATCTTATAGAAAATGCTCTGCTTCATATCACTCAACAGGAGCGAGAAGGTGCTGTTCTTGTGTTCATGACTGGATGGGAGGAGATTTCTGCGCTGAAAGAACAACTACAGAGTCATCCAGTTTTAGGTAATCCTGCCCGAGCTCAGGTCTTAGCTTGTCATGGATCCATGGCTACTGCGGAACAGAAACTCATCTTTGGGCACCCGCCTCCTGGAGTTCGCAAAATAGTGCTGGCAACTAACATGGCAGAGACCAGCATCACAATCAATGATGTTGTCTTCGTGTTAGATTGTGGAAAAGCTAAAGAAACCTCTTATGATGCTTTGAACAACACTCCCTGCCTTTTGCCGACGTGGATTTCACAGGCATCAGCAAGACAAAGACGGGGTAGGGCTGGCAGGGTGATGCCTGGAGTTTGTTACCATCTGTATCCTAGGGCTGTTTATGATGCTTTTGCAGAGTATCAGCAACCAGAACTACTTCGTACTCCTCTTCATTCCCTGTGTCTTCAGATCAAAAGTCTAAAGCTTGGAAGCATTGGCCGGTTTTTGTCTAGGGCCTTACAACCGCCGGAGCCGTTGGCGGTCCAAAACTCTGTGGACTTATTGAAAACTCTCGGAGCTCTTGACGAGAATGAGGATCTTACCAAACTTGGAAAACATCTTTCTGTTCTTCCAGTGGAACCTAATATTGGGAAGATGCTCATTATGGGATCTATATTCGGCTGCTTGGATCCCATTCTTACTATAGCTGCAGGTCTTGCTGTCCGTGATCCCTTTACTATGCCCGCAGACAAGAAGGAGCTGGCTGATGAGTCTAGACTAAGTTTTGCTGGAGGTGATTCAAGTGACCACATTGCATTGGTGAGGGCCTATGAAGGATGGCAAGATGCTATGATGAAAGGTGTAGCAGGCGATTATTGCTGGAAGAACTTCTTGTCTTTTCAAACGCTGCAGGGAATGGCCTCCTTGAGAAAGCAGTTTTCTAGCCTTCTGATGGACGCCGGGTTTTTGGACAATGACATGGACAAATACAATAAATATAGTGGCGACCGCGACTTAGTGAGGGGTGTGATATGCTCAGGCATGTACCCAGGAGTGATATCGGTGTATCGGCGTTCGAGGTGCGAGCTTGTAACCTGGGAGATCTATCTAATTTTATGATTGTTATAAACCCTGATGGATGCAATCTTTATGGTCATCCCTAAATCCTGACGTTGTTGTCGTTTATTTTTGTAGATCAACGACTTTGAAGACGATTGAAGACGGGCAGGTTATGCTGCACCAGAATTCAGTGAACAGCAAGGATGTAGATTTTCCATATCCATGGCTCGTCTTCACCGATAAAGTCAAGACCTCCAGCGTGATGATTCGGGATACTACTGGAGTATCAGATTCTATGCTTCTCTTATTTGGTGGTCAGGTGAGACTGGAGTTTTACCCTAACTTGTGTGGTTAGTTTTGCGGTAGTGAAATCGAAATATCGATAGAAATGAAACTATTCTCTCCTTGGTTGTTTTCTAACTACGGAGCGCACATCTATTGGACTGTGATCATCTTTCTTTGGACGCACTAAGTCATGCTGATTGTACCGGTGCAGGTGAGCGAAGGTAATGAACCGGGCCACTTGGTGATGAACGGTGGGTACTTGGAGTTCTTTATGGAACCAAGCGTTGCTCTAATGTATCTGAAGTTGCGAAAAGAGCTTGATGATCTCATCTCCAGGAAACTAGCAAATCCCGAATTGAATATTTACGAAGAAGGAAAGGTTCTCATGAGAGCCGTCTTTGAAGTTCTGGATGCTGACCAGTGCGAGGGATCCTTCACTTTTGGTCGTAAGGTGAAGGCACCCAAGCCTTTGTCAAAATCGGACACAACGGATGTGAAGGGCTTGTTGCAGACATTGTTGTTGCGGGCTGGAAAGAAGCCTCCTGTGTACAGAACTCGGATGGTAAAGGGACAGCTTTACCAGGCATCCATTGAAGTGAAAGGGAGGGGATTTACTGGGGAGCCTGCTATCAGCAAAAAGCTGGCAGAGAGGAGTGTAAGTGCTGCCGCACTCGAGTGGTTGACTGGCCTTTCAAAACCGAGACGCATGGCTTAAGCCTGACACTACCAAGATCAACGCTCGTGATCCTCCGGAACGTCTCCAGAAGCGATCATGCAACCATGATGCACAAGACTTCACCAGTACCTCCGTTTGGAAACGTAGTTGTGCGCACTTACTCACCTGCTTGGTCATTTGACGCTCACAACTCTCACAAAGGCCTCCAGTCAAAATCTCTATACACCTGAATTTGCATCACATTCAAACCAGTGCAATGCATTCCCCGGAGTCCATCTCTTGGGGCTGTTGTGATGGAATCGGAACCTTTGGAGTATGCTACCAAAACAGAAACCATTCGGAAGAAACTATGGTGGTCTCGTCATTCAACAAGCACGTGAGTTTGGGCTGATGTGGAAGAAAAGCAACCAGCATCAGGTTTCAACGGACTTTGTTGCCATTCGTCAATGAAGATCAGCAAGAAGAGTTTCCTGGAGGTATTACCTCAGCTACTTTTCTTATTTTTTAAGCTTTCATCATGACGAGTACATGCGTAGTTGTGTACCGTACGGATCCATACGATCTGGGTTCTTATAAGGAACCCTGAGTATTATTGTTCATATTTGAAGTTGCAGGTCGAGAGAAGAGACTAAAAAAGCTCTGGCAGGTTGGCCCACACGTTACACGTTTTTTCACCTTTCTAGTGGGAAGTTTCTATGCAGAGTGGCCTGGACCGTGTTAGTAGCGAAGTCTTAGTCGGTATTCTTACTAGTGTCCACATACATTTTCTAGTGTTTTCTAGTAGCTTAGAAAATATTCTATTGTTCGAGTCTTGGATTATTGATGCACCTGACTCGGAGCTTCATGGGGATGTTTGTGTCCTCTTTTTATCATACCATGTCAATCATATGATCAAATCGACATTTACAGAGAGCTGCCTTGAAATCACTTCTAAATGGGTCAAAGTCAATACTGGTTGCTATTAAAGGGATTGGCAAGATGCTTCTGTTTGCTTTCACAAAGCGTTAACTTATATTGGTTCATCAATGTTAACCCCTCGAGGCCCAAGTCCTTTTTTCTCAAAACTGCCACTTTTGGGGAAATGAGTAGAAAGGTAGGAAAAGAAAGTTTTTTTCAGAAATTCAACCGTAGGATCTTGCCCTAGAGTACTTGTGGGAAAAAAATCAGCTCATTCTAGATGTAGAGGAGTGAGATATTAACAACTAATGTGAAAAAAGAAGTTTTTTTCCCTATTGCCCAAATTTTTAGAAGCTTTTGATAGCTCTTATATCAAAAAAGTTGCTCTACACAAAGTTGAGGTTTTTTTTTCCCATGTAGAAGACCAAGTTAGGTAAGTGTGGGAGAGTTTTCAAATGAATTGGAGGTGTGAATCATACTTTGTAAAATCTTGCAATGCCATAAGGTCATGAGATTTGCACATACACTAGGCAAAATTGGAGGGTTTATGTAAAATTCAGAAATCTAAATTACTTTGATCCCAATGGTAAAAACCAAGGAATCTTAGTCTACTACAAATTGGAAAAAAAAAGTCAAAGATCTAGTACACAAAGAGCTCAGAAAAGTAAAGCACCAAATTTTACAAGGGGCAAAAGGAATGGAGGTTTGGGAGTCCCATACCTACCCACAAACAAAAACATCTCATAACTTTCTTCTCATCAATTGAAATTTAATGATTCAAATCTTCCCACATATATAGAAATCTAAAGAACCAATTTCAGATTTTTGTTAAAAAGAAATGCAAATTTAAATCATTATTTTTTGGATTACTTGCCCTCCCTTGTTTTCTTGAAATTCATGCATAACTTCTCCTTTAAGGTAGGCACACCCATAAGCGTGGAAATAAGGGTTTTGGAGTAGGTAAAACAATTAACTAACTTTGAAAAAAATACTATAAGTTAGGAAATGGAAACCAAAAATATTGGTATCAATTTCAAGGTTCCAACTGCAAGCATTTGTTCACAAAGATTTTTCAAAATGCTAAATCACTGAAATTGTAGGGACCATGTGTAAGAGATGCTAATCACAAGGCTTGTTGGTTCTTAAATAGTGAGATGGGTATTCAAAACCTCATGCTAGTCACCCACAACCATCACTTCATCACCCATAACCATCACTCAATCACCCACAACCATTTGTTTTTTTATTGATTACCCCTGCCATTGTTAGGTGACGGGCATGGGGATGCAACGTTTATGGATGCTGCTACCTTAAATATTGGAATGAAGAAAAAAGTTAGATGCCCAAGTAGAATTTTGAATACCATAACTTCTATAAAAATTGTAAAAAATCACAAAAAGAAATTTAGTTGTAAGTGCATGCCTAAACTCCCAATTATTCCCAGAGGGGATTGAGCCTTTAGGGGTTAAGAAAACAAATGGATGCCCATGTAAGTTTTTGAATTTCCCACTTTCAATAAAAGTTTCAAATAATCATACAAACTAAAAAATCTGTAGGTGCATACTTAAAGTACCACTTGTCCTCTAAGGAGACATTTAGTCCTTTAACCCCTAAATGCCCAAGGCCTTTCTAAACTTCTTGGCAATTTCAGGAAAGTGAACAATCAACCAACCTTTTCATATATCTCATCAGGTTTCTTTAAATTGTAACTGTGCAAATTTAAACTTGGCATGTTAGAGATTACACGGAAAAAGAAAACACAACATTATCATGTATAGTTTGAAAGATTATAATGTTTGAACATGAGGGTGTTAAAATTGCAAAAGTGACTTGAAGTTTTCTAATCCTCATTTCACATGTCAAACCTAAAACGTTGGTCACCAAAAGAATATGAGGTTTAAGGTCATTACATGTTTAACCGCAACCAATTTACAGCTTTCAAAATCTACTCTTGTATCTTTTTAAATGGATTTCTAATGCGGAATTTTCTCCAAGCTCTAGTGTATTTGAGGCTCATTTTCAAGATCTTCCAAAACTAAAAAACTCAAAATTGTAGTGGACACTCTTGTACAAAATCTTGAATAGAAAAATCATAAACATTCATTTTCAAAATCAGATTTTTGATACTAAGAATAGACTTCAAAACAGACTTGTGTTCAAAAGAAAATACCAAAAATAGTAATTTGAGAAGATTTTGTTTGTTTTCAAAGTTTTGCAAACACCCAAATTGGGTGCCTTGAACATGTAGGGGTTGAAGGTTGAATGCATCAAAGTTATAAACATTGTGTAATCCTAATATTCAAAGACTTGCATACACCTCCAAATGGCCAAGCAATGAGTCACAAGACAACTTCACAGGATAACACAACCTAGTTAAGGCAACCTAAATGCACTATTTAGTAAAAAGAAATAATAATTTGAGTTTTCTGCTGAGGCAGATCCGGAAACGCCTCCCACTGTCTTGCCCTCAAGGGACTTCAGGACAAAAGTCAGCCTGGTATGAAGCTTGTGGGTACAGCTCGTGTATGGCAAGGCCTAGTCCCGACCTACCAGACTCTGCCAGGTACCACCAGTGAAATTTTATTGTGCTAATTGTGGCTAATTTTGAAAAAATGTAAAATATTTACGTAACTTTTATACAAGGGTTTGGGAGTAGGAGCATGATTTTCATGGTTTCACTTGATGGCGTCTCACCCTGCTAGTGCAATATTTTAATTTCTCACAAAATCATTATGAAATTTTGCTTTGATGAAAGGTTGAAAGCATCCAACTTTACATGTGTAAAAAAATTAGCCATCCTTGCTACTCAACCATTTTTTGATTAGAAACAAAGCTAAGGTCACTTCATCCAAAATATATTCATTGGGTACCACCCTCCCATGTCGCCCGGTACCACCCTCCCTTGTCACCAGGTACCACCCTCCCACGTCGCCAAGTACTAGCACCCTCCCGTGTCACCAGGTACCACCCTCCCACGTCGCTAGGTACTACCACCCTCCCATGTTGCCTGGTACCAATGAACAAGGAGAGCCAAAAAAACAATAGAAAGTTAGCTGAATGAAATGTGCAAAAAACCAATTGAAATTTAAATAAATCAGCTAAAAACCAACTAAGTTTTTGAAAAAATTCCAATTATAGTGTAAATCTATGGGAATAGCCGATGCATCCACTGAAAAAACCAAATGAAAGTGAGAAATGTAAGCTTTTAGCCAAAAAAGCTCAAAACCTCCCCGCACACTGCCCGGTACCACCCTCCTCTGTCGACCGGTACCACCCTCCCAAGTCACCAGGTACCACCCTCCCAAGTCACCAGGTACCACCCTCCCACGTCATGCTCTGTCGCCCCGCCCGAGTCCTCGTGCATCCTCGACGAGTCTGCGCTTTTGTCTCCGCGGCGGCAAATTTCTGCGTCTCCTCCAATTCTAGTTCCACAGTATCATTCAGCCTTGTCTAAAATATCAGTATATTTCCATCCGAGATGGCCCGCTGCTTCCATTCGGGAGAATTTTTGTTCTCTTTCTCTGTTTGAGTCCTTCGCATTTGACAACTCTGCTCTTGAAAGAGCTTGTTCCGTCGCTTTCATTGAATCGATCAAACCAAACTACACTGGCTGTCACAAGATCTCCACAATTGTGCGTGAATTCCACTCCTCAGCAATCCAGCCAGCTCAATAAGTGTGAGTTAAACAATTGAGATTGGACGTCTGTCTTGGAAATGATGACGCGTTCTTTTTATTCCTTTGAATCCGTGATGTTCCTTTTCCATTGATTTGACTTTTGTTTATTTCTTGTTTCTTTTATCCTATTTTTTATCCATTTTCGTGTTTTTTGCGGTCTTGTGCGAGGTCTCGTGCGCGTTAAGGTCTTGTAGGGAGATTGTAAGCTTATGAGCTTGGCCTTTGCGCATGCTGGATGGATAGCTTGCGCAGCTTAGAATTGCATTCTGTGACAAAATTGTAGCTATTTTTGATGCAGGGGAGGACCGAGACTGTGACCTAATTGGTAGGATCTGTTTGAAGCACGCTTGAATTGGTGTTGTTGTTAGCAAAGATGTGCGGAATTTTCGCATACATAAATTGCGATGTCTCCAAAGAGCGGCGACACATCCTGGAGGTTTTGTTTAACGGCTTGAGACGCCTGGAATATCGAGGGTACGACTCCGCCGGCATTTCCATCGACTCCGATGGAGTCGATGGCTCGGCAGCAGAGCTCCGGGGATTGGCATTGCCGGGCTTTTCTCCGCTCGTGTTTCGCGAGGAAGGGAAGATCGAGAAGCTTGTCACCAGTGTTTACAGAGGTACGTCAATATACATTTCTCAAAATATCTATGGAACGGGCGGTTACAAGCGATTACAAACGTTTTGATTATTATTTTGTTTTTGCAGAGGTGAATGAAACTGATCTGGATCTCGGTCACGCGTTTACAAACCACGCGGGCATTGCGCATACACGATGGGCAACGCATGGTCCGCCGTCTCCTCGGAACGGTCACCCTCAGTCTTCTGGAAAAGGCAACGAGTTTCTCGTAGTGCATAACGGCATCATCACAAATTTCATGGTATGGCAAAAAATAAAAGTAAAAAAGATCCTTAGACCGTGGCGTTTTTTTTAGACTTGAGCTTTTGCAGGAATTGCTACCTCATCACGTGCTGACTTGAATTTGAATTTAATATTTATAGATGGCAGCTTTGGCTTGTGCTCACCGACGTCTCGTTTGTTGGAGTGAAGGTGTTGAAGGAAACGCTTCTGCGCCATGGATTTGAATTTGAATCAGATACCGACACGGAGGTCATACCGAAGCTTGCGAAATTCGTTCACGATTCTTTGATGGAGGAAACCAAGGATGCGAGTGGAAACGGTGAGATCTGTAAGATTTTGTGATATGAGTTCTTATTCACGGCCTGTTGAGGAGCATTCCTTGTGCTAATTTGGTTTGATTTCTATTGGTTAGTGATTGAACTCGATTTACGCTCTGTTTTTTCTTTTTCTTTGTTTCAAATCAGTAATGGTAGTGATAGTTTTTCAGGCGGTAAAGATGTTCAATTCAGCGAAGTGGTTATGGAGGTGATGCGGCAGATTGAGGGTGCCTATGCTCTAATTTTCAAGAGCCCTCATTTTCCAAATGAGCTCGTTGCTTGCAAGTGTGGTAGCCCGTTGCTGCTTGGTGTGAAGGTACTCTCTTTAACTTCTACCCCCATTTCCAACACATCGGTCTTTATTCACGTTCCTTTAATGAAAATCTGTTGCTTACGGATAGTTTGCTTTAGTCTGCTGATGATATGAGCTGACGGACATGAGCAGGAAGGAGGAGAAGCTGCGAACAGGGGTGCGTTTGCAGAGACTGAGCTTAGGTTAGCCAAAGGTGATGGTAAGCCGAAAGAGTTTTACTTTTCTAGCGATGCCAGTGCTGTAGTGGAGCACACAAAGAAGGTTATGGTGATTGAAGACAATGACGTTGTGCATATCCGAGTGAGTACTCATCCTTTTACAGGATGACCTAGTTTTCATGTTTTGATGCAAAAAGTTCATTTGTATTCATGGAACTGCACGTATTGCAGGCGTGACTTCTTCTGCTAAACCTTGAAATTCCAACCAACGTTTTAAGATGAGGTATCTTATTATGATCAAGGAACTGCTACTTATAGGACACAGTGCTCATTGTCTGGACCTTCCTTTGTGCAGAACGGAGCAGTACAGATATACAAATTTGAAGCAGACAATCCAAGGACAGCATCTGGAGGCTTGCAACGAGTAGCCTCTGTAGAACGCGCCCTCTCCATCTTAGCAATGGAAGTCGAGCAGATAAAGAAAGGAAAGTACGACCATTACATGCAGGTTAGTAAACAATTTCCGGAAATGGTAGTATTTCTGTAGTCATTATCTTCTTATCAAGCTGTAGATGAAAATTCCCGTTCATTGCATTTGCCTTTTCCTAAGTATGATGTAATTTCTGTAGATTGTGTTTACTTTAAATATGTCCCTCCGCTGTTTCTCTCGACTACTTACTGTTTGTAGACCCTCTTGCACGAGCGTGGTTTCACGTCATTTGGAGGATGTTCGTGTTTGCAGAAGGAGATCCACGAGCAGCCAGATTCATTGACTACAACAATGAGAGGGCGGTTGATACGAGGAGGAGGTGACAACATTAAGGGTGTTCTCCTAGGCGGTCTCAAAGACCATCTTAAAACGATTCGACGTAGCAGGAGGATCCTTTTCATTGGATGTGGCACGAGTTATCATGCTGGATTGGCTACACGCGCCCTAGTGGAAGAGCTCTCAGGTAAATCATATATTGTTCATACATTCAAATATTTTTAATTCATGCTTCGTCTATTTTATCTTATTTCGTGCTACTCCACAACCAGTGATGCGTTTTTTATGTGGTTTGACTTGGGATTTCGAGACCTTGTATGTAGCATTTTCCTTACAAATGCTCCGTGTTTCGTGAGAGTCAATCCTCCCATGTTGAAAATCTAAATATATGGTCATATCAACCACAATGTAATTCTTACACATGTATCCTCCTTAGAGTCCCTGCAGAGCCAATTGGCAAGAGAGCAAGCTTCAAAGAGTTATGGATTTGAAATGGATATATTATCCACTAATTCTGTGTTAAGTCATATTGTGGATAGTGATTGGTTGTTTTGATGTTTTGTTGTTGATGTCACCAGGTGTTCCAGTCACCATGGAATTGGCTAGTGATTTATTGGACCGGCAAGGACCTATTTACAGAGAAGACACTGCCTTTTTCGTAAGTCAGTCGGGTGAAACAGCAGATACACTTCAGGCCCTAGAGTATGCGAAAGGATGTGGAGCTCTGTGTGTGGGAGTTACGAACACCGTGGGCAGTGCTATCGCCAGAGGCACTCACTGCGGAGTGCATATCAATGCCGGCTGTGAAATCGGTGTGGCAAGTACTAAGGTAGCACATCTGATCCCTCCATAGCCAATTTTTTTTTGCTCGGGCCAATTCGTGTAATAACATACAAACACATGTCACACTTAGTCCATTGTACAAACACCTATGCTCACATGCTTTCTTTTGCAACATTGTGTTATAAATTAACCTGCTTATAATGTTGTGGATATTCCCATTTTGGAGTAACAGGCTTACACGAGTCAAATTGCTGCCATGACAATGATGGCTTTAGCACTTGGGGAAGATACTCTATCAAGTCGCTACAGACGTGAAGCAATCATTGATGACCTGTTCAACCTTCCAAGTAATATTTCAGAAACTAGTCATGTTTTTCACAGGGGTTTAGGGTTAGTATCTATTCGCAATTGTGTAGCGGTGATCATGACAATGGAGTCTATTTCATGGGTTTAGGGTTTAATCAACAAATTTAATTCTTAAGCTTACAATGTCTATGCAGACAAGGTGGAAGAGGTGCTGAAGCTGGACAACGATATGAAAACCCTAGCGCAGGAGCTCATGGAGGAGCAGTCGCTTCTGGTGTTTGGTCGGGGTTATAATTACGCCACGGCCTTGGAAGGGGCACTGAAGGTGAAGGAAGTGGCTCTTATGCATAGTGAGGGCATCTTGGCAGGGGAGATGAAGCACGGGCCTTTGGCGTTGGTTGACGAAAACCTTCCTATTATTGTTGTTGCCACTCGAGATGCTACTTGCAGGTGCTTCTGCTTCAACATTTACCAAAGAAAACCAGTTTTAATTAATTTTGCTTTCATAGTACGTGATGGCATTAGTTTCATAATCTATTTATTTCGGTTATCAATATCCATGGAATTTACTGATGCAAACCGTTGGTTTTTTTATCCTTTTATCTTTTTTCAGCAAGCAGCAATCTGTCATTCAACAACTGCAAGCGCGTAAAGGCCGCCTCATTGTGATGTGCTCAAAGGGTGACAGTGACATCATGTGCCCGAACGGTGGTTGTCGCTTCATTGAGGTTCCACAACTTCAGGATTGCTTACAGCCCATCATCAACATTGTTCCCTTTCAGGTACATTCTAGTTTCTCTTGTAAAACCTCTAACTGCCCGAATGGTCAGACAGTGGCTGCTTCTACATTTTTACTTTTTGAAATAAGGGCAAGTTTTATGGGTACCCCTAAGTTTGCAATACTTTCATAGATACCCCTGCTTTTTCAGAAATTTCACAAATACCCTCGGACCATAATTTTCAGGTATTTATTTTGTTGTGCATGTCACTTTCTTCTCCCTTTGTGCGCACAATACTTCTTTCTTGTTATGTGCGCACAAAGGAAGAAGGAAACTGGCATGCACAACAAAATAAACACCTGAAAATTATGGTCCAAGGGTATTTGTGAAATTTCTGAAAAAGCAGGGGTATCTATGAAAATATGGCAAACTTCAAGGGTATCCATGAAATTTTCCCTTGAAATAAATCACTTATGTGACCAAGTCTACCAGTAGAGTAATAAAGATTACACCCCTTTTTATTTAACAGGAGAAACATGTTTCGAAAGTCAGCATAGTCGGGCTATTAGCTTCTAGAGTAGAAATTCCCGTTTTTTGGGATCATGTGTAGTGAATGACTACGATTTCTGTGCAACATACCTACGTTTTACCTTTTCGCCGTGCTTCTATATGTGCTGATTATGGGTTATGTTCCGATTTCTGCAGCTATTAGCTTACCATTTGACAGTGCTGCGTGGCTTCAACGTGGACCAACCTCGCAACTTAGCCAAGAGTGTTACTACATCGTAACTGACGTACTCTGGGTTCTCCTTCTTAGAGAGGATGGTGTACGAAGTTGTGTGCAGGAAGAGAGTTAGTCACAAAGAGGTTTGATCAAGTAGGGTTTTCGCAGAATGAAACGGGTACTTCAAGGGCAACGCTTGAAATGAAGCTGCTCGTGGAGTCTCTAGGGACATCCCTAATGCAGCCCTACATTTTTTTTTACAGAAAGGGAACTTGAGAGCCGACACACGAGGAAACCGGAGATTTGTTTTTGGTAGAGTATTTTTCATAGAATCATTTGCCAACCCCCTCCACACAGGTCAGTAACACTTCAATGAGGGCTGTCTTTTCAGGGGGTACCAGAGTCTCGATAATCAAGTTAGTTATACTAGAGGAGTACAATGATTCTGTAGAATAAAGTAGGCATGAGTTTGTGTGCAGCGCTGCTGTAGGTGAAGTGAGGAAACTCTGTACTTTTCTTTGTGTATAAAATTGCTTCGTGTGTAGATTATGCCCGGATTATTGACTGCAAGCTGCTTTTTACCTCCTGTTCATTTGAGATGACATGTCAATGTTTCCTGATTCGGATGTGAGTCCGAAGTCATGGTGAGGCAATGTCAAACTGGCTAAACGTCGAGAGCATGAGAACTAGGATGGAATAGCGACTATGGTGATTCCAACTTGGTGCTTTGATTGTTGTATGCCTTTTCTGGTCAAATCGACTTCTTGCAATACTAAACGGAGTGCCTAAAATACAGTGAGAAAGCAGTATTCATTTTTTATTGATTAAGGAGATTTTCATAAACTTTGCTATCAGTGCCAATTTAGCATTGAGCAGATAGAGCTGGTATAGTCTGTTTAAACCACTTCAAATCTTGAAGTTTTTGTCACTACACTAATAATTGAATTTAGTGTTTGCAACACTAATTACGAACCCTACACTACCGTCTAGCGTGGATTTCTTTTTTTTTTTAAATCTAAAAATTACTCTGTCCCAAAATGATCTTCATGTTGACCTTTATTTAGTGTCCCAAAATGATCTTCATGTTGACTTTTATTTAGTGTCCCAAAATGATCTTCTTGTTGTAGGAGGGGAGCTAGCGACACTTGCACATAGTCCAAAAGCATGGGCATGCTAACCAATCCCATGCCATCAAGTGAGTGGCTACCGGTGCTCTTCAAAAATGCCTCAAAAATTCAAATTTCAAGCACTTTGAAAACTAATTTGAAACTCAAAATTTCAGAACAATAAGAGGAAATCAAACTCTATTCATAGGTCAAAAAAATTTGAAAAATGGTTCTTTTTGAGCTTAATCTATAACATTTTATGTAATAGGAAGATCATTTTGGGACGGAGAGAGTATAAAACAAATGTGGATATATGATAGAATGGGGTAAAATAAATATTATTAGGATGTTTTTTATTTACCAAACTAAAAAAGTAAGAATTTTAAGATAGATTACATGCCAAACAAATATACACGAGGGATCCAATAAAATACCCTTGTCTCTCACGGGGTACCTTACATTTTCAAAGAGTGACCTCCGAGGAGAAACCACCTGGGAAATGACATCCTAAATTTTCCTTTGCCATCTAACAAAGTGACCCACATTCTAGCTACTACCATTTCAGGCATTGACTGAGAGTACCTGCTGGGCCGAGTTTTGCATAGAGCTTTACATATCAAATTAGAAGGCCCTCGAGTAGGTCACATATTAAGGACCTTTTTGGATAAACACTTAGTTTTCGAGACAACGAGGTTTTGAAAGTCTTCGCATGGCTGTGCTTGATATGATTAATGGAGGCTGCCGTAAGTGGCGCATCGCAAGCTTGAGTTGCTGGTTCATTTGTCCAGAGTGCCACGAAAAAAGAAGAAGTATCAGATACTGTTTCATATCTTTTCATTGAATCTTGTAACTGAGCATCTGAAACAGCAGAGCGCAGCAACAAAGAAGTTGAATTGAATGAAATAGCTTTATCACAAACCTGGTTACAACGTGCAACGTTATGTCTCGCAGCCGAATAAACACCTTATTGGGTAAATTGAGAAAAACAGGGGAGCCATTTTGTGCTCCATCTTAATCTTACATACAATAAATATAAGCATAATTATAGCTCAAAATTGAAAATTACTTGAAACTCTTAGAGACAATCATTGAGACTTCAATATTGTACAAGAAATTGCATGTTTTTTTTTTTGTTTTGTAATATGCTAAATTTTACATAATGACAAAAAAACCAAAAGTCCCAGAATATACTCTTTTTCCCAATTTACCTAATATGGTGTTTTATAGTGTTTTGGCACTGTATTAAACAAAGGGAATATTTCATGGATACCCTTGAAGTTTGCTTTATTTTCATAAATACCCTTGCTTTTTTGTAAATATCACAAATACCCTTGAACCAAAAAATTTAGGCGTTTGTTTTGATGTGCATGTCACTTCCTTTTCCCTTTGTGCGCACACTACTTCTTCCTTGTTATATGTGTGCACAAAGAAAGAAGGAAAATGACATGCACAACAAAACAAACGTCTAAATTTTTTGGTCCAAGGGTATTTGTGAAATTTACAAAAAAGCAAGGGGGTATTTATGAAAATAAAGCAAACTTCAAGGGTATCCATGAAATTTTCCCTTAAACAAAAATACCAGATATCAAGAAGATCGAACGGGAAAGGAAACTCAAAAATTTCATGCCATCAAGAATTGGTTCATGTCTAAATCGTCATGTAAATGGTACAGCAACGGGAGTATAACTGGTCAACTGGATCTACGGTACTTCGTATTCTTTACAGTCCGAATCCTCTGACCCTATCAATGCCAATTGTTGAACAAGAAGAAAAAATTCTGCCGCCTTAAGTCCCTTCCAAAAGAAGCTTAGGATGGTGATTGAAATGAACTACAATTCCAGTTTGAAGTACTTGCTGAGACCAAAATATTCTTCACTTCTCTGCTGTCCCTGCAGCTTCCCCTCCGTACTCTGCACATACAAAATACACATGTGCAATTAAGGAGGTGAAAGTCACACGTATCAGATGTATCTCTCAGACTCTCACTGAGTGCCGATCAGCTGTCAGAGCCCCTGCCTGCTTCCGTTCACTGGTTCAATTCACTATTCTTTCGATTCTTTCACCACGAACATACGAAAGTGTGTTATCTGTAGGGGGAAAGAGAGACGGATATAACACTAAGTATATTAGTTAGTTAAATTGGGAAAAACGGAGGAACCATTTTGTACTCCACCTTAATCTTACATACATTAAATGTAGGCATAGTTATAGCTCAAAGTTGTAATTATTTGAAATTCTTGGAGGCAATCACTGAGACTTCATTATTGTACAGGAAAGTGCACAATTGTTTTTTTGTAGTATAGTGCATGACACTTGTAACCAATAACTATTGGCCAAACAAGAAATACTGAAGCACAACACATATATTCATTAGCTCAAAAGTAATTCCACCACCAAGTGGGACAAACCCTAAGCTTCATTATGGTGGACTCAAATTTTTGATAACTTTTTTTTTTGATAAAGCCTTAGGCTAACCACTTGAATTGGGAGTTGTTGGTTATAAGTGTCATGCACTGTATGCTAAATTTCACATAATGACATATACAGTGAAAGTCCCACAATGTACTGTTTTCCCCAATCTATCTAATACGGTGTTCTTACATATCCCCGTAACAACCGGGAACACACACATCCCCTGCGACCTCACTTTATCCCCTGAGGATCAAGGCCATTGCAAGTTCCCTATGAGATCAAGGGCGAATGGCTTTGAACACTCGCCCGGGGTTTGCAAATTACTTGAACCTTCTTACAAGAATCAATCAGCGGCAAGATTTAAAACACTTCATTGAGTTCAACATGGTCATGAATACAACAACAAACCCGCATGCGTGCAGAGAAAGACTCGCCATGCCATTCAATCCTTTGATCACAAAGATATTGAACAAGTAGATAAAGAACAATCATGGTTACGAAAAGGTACGTCTTGAAAGTTAACGCATATCCAGATAAAAAACTTCATGCGAAGGTAAAGAGACTCAACATGCTTCGACACCAAAATGGTACGTTATATCGGTGGAAATTCACGACATTGGCATTGAAAATCAGAATCTATCCCGGTTTCTTGTCACAGCAAACTCTCGTAATTTTTTCTGTATGGATTTGCGTATGAATTCCAATGTGAGACAGGGAAAAATCACAAAAGAAATAGACAGAAATGTTTAACAACTCACAGGGAAAATGAGACAGGGAAATTTAGAAAAGTTTGCTGTGTTATTGACCTCGATTGGTCCCTGCAGTTGAGTGTCAGAATTTTGGGGCTCTGAAGCACGCCAATGTTACGACATTGACGTCCTTCATTTCGCTCCGACTCGCTCATGATCGATCACCTCAGACGCAAATCAAGAAAATCTAAAGTTAAGTAACGCACTTTTCACAGAAACAGCAGATTTGTAACGTAATTAACTCACCGGCTTTCTGCGGCTGGCCATCGACATACGGAACATGCTTGTAGTGCACTCTCTCTCGGTTCAGTGTCTGCGTTTTGAAAGGTTCCTTCATGCACCGACGCAGGACGACGGCACACTGATTGGCAAACCGAATGTACGACATCCCCGCTGCTCGCCAATAGGCAGCTCCTGATTGTGCGGCGGCTGCTGCTGGCGCCGCTGCTTGCTGTGTTGCCATTGTATGCTCCTTCCACAAATCTCAACACCTCCTCCCGCAAATCCTGCACGAAAGGAGCAGAAACCAATTTATAGTGAGACTTCTTGATGTGTCTGCAGTTCCTATCGATCACAGCAAACTCTTGTCAAGGGATTTGCATATGAATTCCGTGTGTCGTAACAGGGAAATGTGAGACAGGGAAAAATCATAGAAGAAATAGACAGAAATGTTTAACAACGCAAAGGGAAAATGTGAAGAATTCTTGAAATGAGACAGGAAAATTTACAGAAGTTTGCTGTGATATTAATTCCTCTCTTCAATGACCTCTCCGACGCTCTTTCCACAAATTTCAGTGCCTCCGTCAACACCTCCTCCCGCAGATCCTGCACAAAAGGAGCAGAAACCAATTGAAAGTGTCTTTCTTGATGTCGGGCTTGATGTGCCTGCAGTTCCTATCAAGAACTTAGAAAATTCATGAGAAGCTACTGACAATCCTGCTCTTTCGCAAGCCACAATGTATTAATCTGCTCAGCAAAGAAAAAAGAATGGCACGAAAATATGCTGAACAACAGTGTGTTGCACTCGCTCTCGATATGGCCAGTGCCGCAATGGTGCCCTCCGTCAACACCTCCCGCAAATCCTGCACAAAAGGAGCAGAAACCAATTGAAAGTGTCATTCTTGATGTGTCTGCAGTTCCTGTCAAGAACTTAGAAAATTCGTGAAAAGACACGATCCTGCTCTTTCGGAAGCCACAATGCAATCTGCTCAGCAAAGGAAAAAAAATGGCACGAAAATATGGTGAACAACAGCGTGTTGCACTCACTCGATAATCAATGTGGCCAGTGCCGCAACGCAATGGTGCAGTGCAGCTGACTCTTCTTCTTCTTGCAACGACCTCCAAACTCTTCCGAGGCTACCTAAGAAGAAGCTCCTATTGCCGTGGCTCCTATGACCAAAAAGCGCGGGGTTTAAATTACCGTGTCGCAAACGGCGTTGCAAGCCCAAATTTGATAGCAACACTTCTGTATTTTGCTTTTGGGAAAATTTCATGGATAAGTTACCCCTGAAGTTTGCAATATTTTCATAGATACCCCTGCTTTTTCAGAAATTGCACAAATAGTATTGGACCAATAAAATTTAGGCGTTTGTTTTGTTGTGCATGTTGTTTCCTTTTTTCTTTTGTGTGCATGCGTAAAAAGAAAAAAGTAGTGTGTGCACAAAGGAAGAAGGGAAGTGACATGCACAACCAAAAAAATGTTTAAAATTTTTGGTCCAAGGATATTTGTGATATTTTTGAAAAAGCAGGGGTATCTATGAAAATATTGCAAACTTGAAGGGTATCCATGAAATTTTCCTTTGCTTTTTGCAATTTTTCCAAAGAATACCTTTTGATTTTTGGGAAAATTTCATGGATACCCCTAAATTTTGCAATATTTGCATAGATATCCTTGCATTTTCAGAAATGGCACAAATACTCTTGGACCATAATTTTTAGGCATTTATTTGTTGAGCTTGTACATAACATTCAATAGTAGTCAGCCTCACTACCCTCCCTCCAACTGAAGAGTGTGGAATATTCCACACCCATCAGTAGCTAAGAAGACACTTGGTTGAATTTGTCAAAGAATTTATGAAAGAGAGGCTCAATTTAGTGCACATGTGTCAATGTGGGGGCCAGCCATGTCAAAAAAAAAATTTAAAAAAAAAGAAAAAACTTTTTTTTTTGTTTTTTTGTCATGATGAAGTTTGTGGATGATACCTGAAGAGAGGGAAAGGCAGACTCTCTTCAGGCTACTAAATGTTATGTATTTCATTCAAGACCAATGTTGAAGAAGGGAATGTGATGAAACAAAAAAGAAGCAGCAAGCGCACAAAGGATGAAAGGAAATGACATACACAACAAAACAAACGTCTAAATTTTTTGGTCCAAGGGTATTTATTTTGTGTAATTTCTGAAAAAGTAGGCCTAAAGTATCTATGTAAGTATTGCAAACTTTGGGGTATCCATGAAATTTCCCCTTGATTTTTGGAATTGTAAGGATATCTCAAAACTAAGAGTTGTGGAAAGTACAAGGAATGACAAGCTTGTGGTTTCGGCAATCACATTCTTGGCCATAATATTGTATCATTTTTTTCTTTTGACATCATTTTAGTGTCATTTGGCATTGGCATACGTGCACATGGTGTCAAATTTTTTGTTCTTTGTGCACATATGTATATGTTAAGTTCTGCTTGTCATTATGACACAAATAGTGAAGCTAGGACAGCTCTTGCAATTGCACCAAATGCAGGTCATAGTGTTGCCATGTATGCATGGAGGCACCTTGTTTTGCAGCAAATATGAGTATTTTTACTTCTACCCTGGCTTTCCAAAATTCCTACTAAGGGATACTTGCAATTTCCAAAAATCAAGGGTAGTTATCAAAGTATTGCAAAGTACAAGAGTGTTTGTTAAATTTTCCCTAAAATATTTAAATTATGGAAAATACATTTGGGGTTTATGGATCCTTGTAGTTCAAAATTTTCTCATCTATCAAAAATTATGCCAACTAGTGAAGTGTTTAAGAATCTAGGTGCCCCAAATCCCAATCCAAT
Organism: Ulota crispa; assembly: GCA_963920765.1. Classification (NCBI taxonomy): domain Eukaryota; kingdom Viridiplantae; phylum Streptophyta; class Bryopsida; order Orthotrichales; family Orthotrichaceae; genus Ulota; species Ulota crispa. The sequence continues at coordinate 12,261,078 of OY987244.1, read as the reverse complement.
GGACTTAACCCTAATTCATGGATAGCATGCTTCACTTCTAATGAGCAAATTGGCATATGAAATGTAGTTTGAATATTAAATTTTACATGCAAAATATGTATACAAGGTTCAAAAAGTCTAATTGCTACAATTTATAACTATACAAAGAAGATGTATTTTACAAAAAGTGGCAAATTTTAATGAAATAAATGGAAGTTGTATGAGTAAGAAAATTATTTGTACTAATGAAAGGACACAAAATGCAAGGAAACAAATAATCAAAGAAAATTTGACTTTGTAAAACCATGACTTCTAAAGAATCACCAAAAGCTTTTACAATATTTTTTGCCTTTCGTTCTCAAATTTTGTACTCTCAAGCTTTGGTTTTACCAAAAACTCATTTTTTGCAATTTTTCTAATTTTAGAAAAAACAACCCTCCAATATGAATACAAATATATGATCAATAAACGTGGAAGAATACTATTGGGAAATGCTTGTGTCATTCATGCGCACCAAATAGGCATTTTTTTCGTGTGAATGAAAAGTACATGATAAACTAGTTGAATCATGTGAACAAACTGCTATTGTTCAAATTTTCATGAGTAATCTTTGAAACGGCTTTTCAAATCAAAAGTTGCAAGGTTTGTATGTTTTGATTTCCAATTTAGTTAAAGAGAACACTACCAACAACTTTGCCTATCCATGCACTACCTTCTATTTGCAATTTCATAAGTCTTGGACAAGTCTTTTAGTTCCAAAGTGATGCTATTATACATTGCATTCGCTTAGGATAAATGCAACTCTTCATACTAGACATCCAACATAGTTCCACTTTTGCTAATCTTAAGGGTTAAAAATAAACTAAAAACTTCTTATTTTGGAAGCAATCCATAACAAAATGAGAATACAAATACATGAAAGGTATGTGATATCCAACTAATATATACTCCTATTGTGCAAAGAAATGATCCCACCCTCGCCTTTGCTATATCTTATCCACATCCATACAAACCAACTTAATGGCAACTGCATTTACCAATGGCCAAAATTTGTTACATCATTTTGCAAGTAAATCACTCTACCTACATTGATGTTAAGGGTTAATTACATTGACCATCAAGAGCAAACATGGTTACATTTGATAAAACACCCAAGGCTGGAATGACATTTGAATTCATTTGTTGTCCACATTCTTGACGCTGATCATTTAGGTTTTAAATACACTGTTTGGTTAATCAAATAAGGATCAAAGAATTATAGACTCTCAATTATTACTTTTCACATTAATTAACTTGCAATATTTTTCATGTGATGAATCATCAATGTTCATGAATAAAGACAAATTTAGACTAAAAAATTTCTCTAGACCAATATGATGTGTAAAGGTCACCTAAGCCACAAGGTGGCTTACAATAGAAGGCCATTCATTGAGGAACTATAGAATTTTCTACGCAGGACGATGCAAAATTCATGGATGACAAAATATGCCTTCTTAATATACTTAGCAGCTCTAATGTTCTTGTTACAATTTCGATTTTCTTTTGAATTTTAGTCATAAAATGATATTATTGAGTAGTAACGAAACAGAGCATACTAAGTCTAGAATTCATTCCAATTTCAAATTTCCCAAAATTTGAACGTTGTATTGTAATTTGAACCCAAATCCTACAATCAAGAGATATTGATTTTCTAATCATAATATGTCACAAAGTTTGGTTTATGCTACAATGCTTGACAGTATAATGTACACCCAATGTGAAGTTTCCAAAATTTCACAACTAATTTTGTGCTTGACATAGATTTTCTTCAATTTCTTTAAGAGATCATAGCAAAATCAGTTCTAAGGAGACATGTGATTTCATCTCTAAAAAATAAAAATAAAACATTTAAACCAAATTTAATTGAAAAATGAACCATACATATCGATATTTTGTGGTCACAGGCTCCGTCCTTTCAAGCGTTAAAATGTAACAACTTGTGATGCCATCTGTCCTACACAATTTCGACACTTAGAAGTTCTAAACCCCTTGAAATCATGTGCATGATCAGCATGTTATGATCTATACGTAGACAGATGTAACAAGCTAACTCTTCCTTAGTTTCATGTTTTTCAACGATTGAAATCTGCAGAGCGTTAATGATGGTGAAATGAGAGTACAAGTACTGTTAATCATCTGGAAACAAGTAGACAATAAAACTATTATAGGTTCAATAAATATTTTACTACAATTTTAAGAACTTATTGCAAGTGAAAAAGGGTATATAAAAATTTAAAGAACCTGTCATCAAATAATATCAGGTGAATCAAAACTCAAGCAAAGAAAACAAATCCATCACATGTCTGCTTGCGAAAGAGTTAAGACCACCAATTGCATTACAAGAAACTCGTGCTCAAGGCAAGGTCACGAAGATTTGACAACACATGTGCTCGAGTAGTTCCTATTTGCCGAGCAATCTCGAGCTGCTCGTCCAAAGGTAGCATGTCGTAGCTGCATTTACGAAACAGGAGCAAGTCAGTGCAGCTAACAACCTCCATGTTGAAGTCTCACAAGGAAAGGTCACAACACCAAAAAGCTAGCAAAAGAGTAAGTTGTAAGCTTATGAAACTTTCGAGCAAGGAGCAAGCTCAGACCAGGTAACTGTAAATAGAGATGTGGACAAAATGATCCATTCCTCACTCAAACCCTTCCCATGTAATCAATTCTTCACCAAATCTAAAACCAATTACATATTTTAAAAGCCTATAAAGCAGGAAAATATGCATTAAAATTTGAAAAGTAGAATATTCCAACTCCATTCCTTCAACCCATGCCAAGTGCAATTTTGCACTATCAAATATGCTACATTCATCAACTTTTAGTCTTCCACCGACAATTTTTTTAGCTTTTAACCACCTTCTAGAGCTTGAAATTGCCTCAACTCAAGCAAGCCTCTTGTAGATAGAAAGAGGGACACAATGCACTAAAATTTGACATGAATCAAATTAGGAGAAGTGTTAATAAAAAAATCATTTAAAAAAAAGCATCAAATTATGATTAAATGCTTTTAAAATCACTACAAGTCCACCATCAATCTAAAACCAATACATTCCAAATCTATTATTAGAGCTTTCAACATGTGTAATTTTAAATTTTTAGATTTAGTGAAGTATTGAATTGCGTGGGAGGGGTGTGATTGAGAAATGGATCTTTGTGTCCCCATCTCTACGCTAAGATTTGAAAAATGTTTGAGCAAGGAAGAGGACTTACTGGCTCAGTAGCTCGCAGTCCACGATATTGTCTGGCCCTGGCCGGTGAGATTTGCCATCACACCGGAACTGCCTGAAAGCGCGAGGGTTCACTCCTGCAACATGAGAGACACAATCTACCAACTTCCGCTGCAAAGTTTGGAGTCGACGGAATGTCAATTCATCCACTGGTGCTAAGAAGTCGATGGCGCCATCCAGAGTGCCGAAGAGAACGGCGTATCTGTTTGCTCGAGCACTGCCGGGAGTGGGAAGCATTTGAAGGCGATGGAACTTGTTGACGTGAGCTCCCAGATGGAACTCTGCTCTTGACAGAAGCTTCTGCCCCTTCCAACTCTCCATACTTTTAGGTGCGTATGAGAATATCTGGTCAAGTTTGCCATTGAAACAAGTTAGCTAAAACCGTTCACAGGCATGGTTCCTATCATTTGACTGACTTATTGTTTGTTGGCTGGAAGAGGATTTCAACGGAAGTTAGAATGTAAAACTATAATTTTTCAAAGCACCGATTGTCCTTGTACCTAGGCTCTCATGTTCAATCTGTATGAGTTAGGTAAGAATCTTTGGGGTGTAATTAGGTGTGCTTATCTTTTAACCTTGCTTAAGCAAATTATAACGGGATTGAAACTGGAAAATGAACTGCTAATCCGAGTCTTTCATATAGTTAATAAAGGTTTGGTTTACAGAAAAGTAGAGACCGCATAACGAGGTGCCGCAAAAACCTGCAGGTTCTTCCGGCTGTCTGATACCAGGAGGCTGAGAGTGCTGCCATCGATTAGAAACTCTGTTGCGTAACAGTCAAGTGAACCAAAATCCTTCGCCAGGAGTGTGAGCTGCGCACCGTCTTCTTTCCAACACAAGAAGTAGATGCTTTTGTGTATGTCTCCAAACAAAATGAAGTTTTTGACCTGCGCAAACAAATCCACATCAACGTGTAAATAATAGGATGGTATATACATCGAGTTTGTCAAAATTGTAGTCACTAGTACCTTAGCTCGTTTCGAGAGTCCAATCAGATTGGGAACTTACGATGTTCAGGCTCACAACATATAAAGGTGCATCAAAGAAGGCAGCACCGTTCAGCTCGGATCCATTCCATGCGTGTAAAATAATTTTAGGGCCGATTGCAACTAAAAGGTGACCCTGAAGTGATGCAATTGCAGAAATTGAGCCCTTCAGTTCCTTCGAATACACTTCTCTGGCCTGTACATCGAATATCATTCCACAGAGATTCCAGTAAGATATAGTTCAGCATTGCCTTGTCAACATAGATCACAAAGAGTGAAATCATAGCTCCATACTAAAAACTCACGGACCAAAAACACACCAAAACCGAAATCATATTCTAAAATTCTAAGCATGAGCAGTATATCTTAGCTTGCTTCTCCTAGAACATTATACCAGGAGCTGTACGCTGGCAACACGTACCCATGAATTAGGTTCCTGGGGATCCTTGCCGACGGACACAAGGATAATCCGACCTTTGGCAGCAACATCCTCCCCTTGCACATACGATGTACCAATAGCAAGTAATGTCTCCGTCTGGTCTGTTGCAATGTTCTGGGACAATTCATAGAGTTATATGTATAATTACTATAAAAACACTGCAAATACAAAAGAACACCCTAAAAGCCTCAGTAAATGACATTCAGAACAATGGAGACCAGAGTTAAGGTTGTTTTTTGACCTTTACTGATACTTATCCTTCCTTTCCCATGTTCAACAGGTATTCACGTACTTAATCAGGATATTGCCTTTATTTATACTACAATTAGATATGTTTTTTGAATATTGACTCGTTTTTATCCTGCAGTTTCGAGAATCAACCGTCTTTTCATTCATTTTCATTGGATCACAATACAATAAACTGCCAGTTCTCCCCGGACCTTGATGGAGACAATATAACCGTGTAAGGAAATCTGAATATTGCCACCATAAGCTAAGGTGACACATACCTTTAAGCTAACAATTCGAACGGTTAATGCGTTCTCTGTCATGTGCATTTTGATAGCGGCCTTGGCCTCCCAATTGCCACCTGGTTGAGCTGGTTCAATGATGCGAACCTCGTAATCCTCGGATGTCACCAGTCTCTGACCATCTTCTCCTATAGAATTTTCTTGTTGCTGGTCGAAGGGATGACCATCACCCATGAGCACTTGGGCTGTTGGTCGAGACACCTGTAAAATATTAGACCGTTAGCAACTTCTGGCCAAAATCGTTTAAGATTTTTAACAAATGGAGCCTGTGAGCTGGATTTTCTAGGAGAAAAGATGATGTTGGTAACTTACAGGAGTGGAGATAATAAGTGCATACAAATTGACATCTGCATGATATGTTATCTGATGAGGAGTACCACGGAGTGGAATCTGCAAAAAATAGTCATATAAATTAGGGCAGCAATACGTAAATAAAATTAGCTAGAAAACAATGTCATGGCCGTAAGATAGGCAAATAGAACGCAGGCTCATTATAATAACGTTCAAATCCAAAGAAGCTGGGGCTCAGATAGCCAAGAAGAGGTTAAACAAAAAGGCAATATACTCAAGTCAATGTTGCTATTGTTCATGATACAGAGAACCTCAAATTCTGATCGTACTGATAAATGCACACTCACAGGGCTTTTGCAAAAGGCTATTAACGTTTGTATATATTCAAATCCTTTGTACAACATACCTTTTGAACAGGCCAATCATTATCGTAGAAGAGAAGCGATGGTAGCTGACAGATTTTGAGTTTACCCTGTGTAATAGGCAAATAAATTGAGATAAGCAATTGATGAGAGTATACAGAATTATGATGCCAAACAAATCACAAAGATGTGAGAACCATAATCAATCAATTGTCATAAAAATTGATTCATAACAATTTCAGAGTTTCTAGGTTAACCAGTGTCACTGTAATCAAAACATACGTGTTTTTACAGCAGGTCAACTTGCAAAATACATACAAGACTTTGCACAATCAAAAATAATATACATCAATTTACCAAAAGTAAGGCATACTAGCCAATTTAACCGAACTATATCAGCCCACTTTTGCTTTATGAGACAGAGAGATTACCTCGGCTGTAATACAGATAAAACCATGCGCACAGTTGACGTTGTGCAACGGCGTGAACCCCAATATTGCACCATCGCAGAACTGCGTATCCAAAATTAACAATAGTAATAATAAATATTGTAGGAGCGAAGACAACTTATATACCAAAAACGAATTGCATTAAAATGACATGCTTTCGTTAAAAAGCCGATTAACACCAAATGCAAAACTTAATCCACAAACACACAGATTTCTGGTTTGAAATACCTGAGGGTGAGGACGTAGTCTTCCTCTACAGACCATGAGCCACGTTGGCCGCAGTCCTGTCACGAAAATACCAGGAAAGGATCCTACATTCTTGAAAGAGGAAAACTTAGTTTCATGTAAGACTTTCGCACCGTCCTCTTGTCCGCTTACCCAATCAATGGGAATACGCGCGAACCGCAGGCGTGCAAGTCGTGGTGAATCCTGAAGGATCCTAATAGTATCCTCTCCATATTCAAGCGCATCACTGGGTTCCATAGCTTCATATGAAAAAGCATGATAGCAAAGCATTGTGCCATCTGAAAGGGTTGCCAGCAGGAAAGGGCGTCCAAACTTCTCTCCCCAACTTTCAAAGCAGATTTGTGTGACGTGTAGACTCAAACCAGCATCTCGTAAAATAGCCTCTCCAGGTGCTTTGTCTTCCTCTGCGCCTTCTTTTAAAGCTGCATTGGTATCAGCTCGTCTTTCAAGAACTTTCTGGTCCCAGAAAACTGACATTCCGTGATTGAAGTGGTCCACAGTAAACACACAAGTCACGTGAGGCAGATCATATATCTCCAACCTGCCGCTCTTTCGACAGAGGACGCAGTAGACATTACCCTGTCCATAAAAATCCATATTCAAGTAAGGCATAGGTGCATAATCTATCGGTCCATCAGAAAGACAAGCAAGCTTGTGTACGTTTTTGTCCAAAAACTTCTATAGCAAATGCTTAAACCAGACTTATTAAGAATATTGGAAATTTCAATTGTTCTGGTTAGAAAGCATTCTGAGTGCATAAGTAGGTCGCGAAGGACAGCTGATCGTTAAACTACTGGAACTATCAATTTGGCCTTATATTAGCAAGAAGTATTACATATTACTGGAGTATTTCAAAGGCTAACTCTGACTATGTGAAAACAGCACAAACCTGATCAGACGTAGAAGGCCACGGATTTCTGTCCAAAATTGTCTCACTGCATGTCCGTTGCAGCCAACAGTGTGGTCCTTTATCTTGGTAAAGTGTACAGGCTGTAATTGTATCCGTTGTTGAAACGAGATTAGGTGGCTGAGAAATGGTAAGATTGGTGCTCTCTGTATCTGTTCATAATAAAGGATGACACGGTAAGTTCAACATCCAACAATAGCTCATATTCATCTTCTCAGACGTGAATCAAGCACAAACAAAAATACACGAGATGAAAGATGAAAAGTGGCATGTAAAACATAGCTTTGGCTGTTATACCGGAACAGATACACTTGTACGAAATGAAAACAGGGAAATTTAAAGATATATATTTTTTGCTGGGCAACAATATACTAACCTCCAACAACAAGTTGTAGGCTGCCATCTGTCATCTTCAGTAACACAAATGGATCAGCAATAGTCGCCTCAATAATTAGATTACCCGCCGCCTCAGCAACACCTTTCTCCAGTTGAGGATTCACAACCAATAACTCCTGCGTCATGGTTGCTCCATCGAGAAGCCGCATTCCATTTTGAAAGACCTGTACCACAAAACGCCTGCGTCCATACCGCAAGAGCAATAATAACCTTAAAAGCCAGCTTCATCAAGAAGGTCATATCTTTTAAACGTAATAGAAGGACACTGCGAAAGAGAAGGGAGAAAATCGCAAAAGCCAAACCGACAACACTTTCATGCTGGAAACATACAATAGGAAAAAAAAAATACCTGCCAAATAAGTTCCCAGCAGCAACGGTGCTCCCTTCGGTGTAATACTCAACAAAGTCAGTCACTTCTCCTAATGTCTCTCCTGTTTCAAGAACCTGCAGCAAGTAACTTAATTAGTAACTAAAATTATTTGTTCCCGAAAAGAATAAAGAAAGACTAACAAAAAACTACGGTTAAATAAGAAACACTCGTAAGATCTAAAGTTTTGGCTACTAGCATATAAGTCGGACCATCAATAAAGAATCTCGGTCCATAGGGAGGCCACTGGAATTTCCTGACATTTAAAGAATACTCATGAACTAAGACATGGAAACTTAATAAAAACTTGACTTCGGGTGTTATTGTTTTCGTGAAACTTCCAAAATTAGGTGTTACTGTGGAAAACATTGAACCTCTAACTATATCATAAATCCAAGTTGCGAATTTTCCTAGATAAAAGTGCATACCATGGTCTTTGATTCCAAGCTAATAATAAGATAGGCATGGAACTCCTCGGCCTCTGTAGTACCGAAATCAAACTCAGTTGCATCATCTCTCTCTGCCTTATGATATACCGTCCAGATCCCAGAACATCCTGGTAGCTTCACCTGAAACAGAAAGTTGACACAAATATTTCAGAAACTGGCAACTTGAGAGAGTAATGACACTCTTTGCAATGAACCATCTTCGGCGAACACAAACCTATGAGTGCTACTATCAGATGCTGGTAAACCAAACCACAAAACACTTACCTCTGTAATGAGATCTGGTCGAATCGACTGATGTAGCACAGATAAACTTCCATTTTTCCCATGTCCAGAGCATGCTACCTGAAAAGCCCATCTAATCAAATATCAAGGCATTCCGAAATTGAAAGGAATCCAAGCAGTAATCTTAGGAACCTCTAACCAATACACGGAATGCAAATTGGTAACTCAACATACTGCAAGAAAGCACAATGTCCAGTCCGCGTACCATTTCATAGTTGCTCTGCTTGCTGAGACCAGTAGCATCTGAATCTGCATTTGACCGCAGTCCATATGCAAAATCCCTCAAGGGACAGATATTCACCAAGGAATCGCGGACTGTGAACGTAAACGTTTTCCTCTGCGTTTCAAGAAACTATGAGAGAGCAGAAGACACGCGTATATATGATTCTTTTACATTTGAAAACCTCGTGTCTTCAGAAAAACTTCGTTGTCAAGTTTAGGGTGTAAATTTTGCATTAAGAAAGATTCCAAAGTTAATGCAATTTTAGAAAGCCAATTGAAGTCCGAAGAAGTCAACAGTTGTGATCTTACATTGAACAGTGAACCAGGACCATTAACAGACAAGACATTGCAGATACATACTTGAAATGCACTCTTTCTCAAGCGTACCAGGGAAGTATCAGATGAAGTTGGTGAAGAATAGTACAATGACATTTCTTCAGCACTTACTCCCTCCTCTCCATTATCTGAGGATTCCCGTTTCACGCGCTTGGCAGCCGAACCAACAAGATCTGTCTCGGTATCATCCTAAAAAACCATACGAAACGTCAAAACTATGAAGCGGAGGATAATGAGGGTGTGAATGAAGCACGTACATCGAGAATCAGTAGAGCCGAAAGAAAGTGCTATACAAAATTCATCAATGCCTGCGATACTAAAAATTGAACATATGCCTCCAAATAGTGCACTAATCACAAGATGCTGGGATGTGTGTGTTACACGTTACTAATGCTTGGATCGTCTCTCAATTATTTCTCCACAACCTCATAAGATGACTAAAGATTTTCCTGTGAAGTGTAAGTAGGACAAAATGCCGATAATTGAACAGCCGTGGTCTTTCGGAACAGCTATCACGAATCCCAGTTTCCAAACCAAATCCATAGAAGCTCCGGTACACAGAATGATTACCTCCTCCCTCTCTGTTTTCACAATCGCGCTTGGAGTTCGTGCTGATGCACTCCCTAAAGTGTGTTGTACAAGAAGACTATCAGCAAGCCTACTTCCAAGAAAGAAAAAGTTGTCTCCAATGGTGCACATGCACTGCAGACGTCAAAGAAAGTACTGTTAAATTTTAGGCTTCAGCGACGTCATCAAGATGCTCAACCTCGCAAAGGTCAGGTTTCTAAACCACTACCATTATGTGTAAAGTAGAGGAGAAATCAACTATTGAACTTGAGATGCCGTGACATTTCAACATTTTCCGTGAAGGACACAGGATACTAACATCCAGGTTGAGGTTTTTTTTTAACCAACTCTCTCAACACATATGATACGACAACCAAATGAAGGAGCTGATCAGTTAAGCTCCTCAAGTCAAACGATGCAGTAAAGAAAGAAGTTCTGAAGCGATGCAGTGGCTATGTTATAACAAAACTAGGTCGAAAAAGAGACGAGCACTTACAGAGGTCAGAACAGAAGCCATTGACTTTGAAAGTTCCAATCTTTGTACGGACCTGTATGATCAAAGTGCAACATTTAGTCCCTTATACACTAAGAAACATGAGTCAGGCAACCGAGTAGAAGAACATGTGAGAGCGAGAACTATCTCACCTTCCTTCATAGACAAGAGACAGAAACAGCAGCATCCCAGTCTTTGTCGATACTAAAGCTACATCATGAGCAACCCATGTGGCTTGCGCCGTGTCTAGCTCCACTGATAGTTTAGATTTAGGAAATTCTGCACTGTAGCCAACAACGCAATGTTTAGACCTATACCTAACGGATATTCAACCTACTGAGTTTAGTAATTGACACTCATGAAACAGGATACTTCCGCCAAACTCAATTACTACATTCTAGAATTATGCACTAAAAACAAAAATTGCCACTAAAGCATAAATTGTCACTGCCAAGACTCACCTGCCTTCAGGAGCCACCGCAAATTCGTTCAAGCCCAAAGCACAAGAACCCGACTGCATCACAATGAACAAAAGTGAATAAAAAAAGATCACTTGATGACCATGACTCTCTTTAGATATCTTAAGTGTCTTTAAAGTGACCTTGATGCTAGACACAACTCATTCAGCACATAAATGAACCCCTACAGTTCCAAACCTAAAAACAAGCATTATAGCATTCATAAAATACATGAAGAGTAATCATCCCAATTACAATCACAGCGCTCACAATCAGATAGCCGTTATTGAACATTACAAAGTTTCGAAAATCTGTCATTTCAGATAGGATATCAGCACCTGGCTATGGTAGTGCAAAGAATTGGCACAAAACACTAAAACGCCTCCAATGGGTGCTGGAACGGCAAGAAGCTTGTAAGCATCGTAAGGAAGACTCTGCACCGGATAATATTGCACATGGAATGAGCGGATAAGCAGGACCTAAGGAAGAGGACAGGCACTACAAAAATCTGTAGGCAAAAGAAATCTCATCTCGCAAAAAGGTAATGGGAAATTTTAACTTTACTCATCTCAGCTCAATTCAATAACCGTATTAAAAGAAAAATATTTAGGGGAGGCTCATACATACAGTGGCAGACCAAATGTGAGGATGTTGCTTCAACGTTGTGTTGATGCTCAGAGCGGTAATTGCACACGTATGACGCCTAATCGCCACACGCCCTGCCCATGTGGGATCCTTCTCATGCAGCACCACCAAGACTGGCTCAATATAACCTGGTCAGACAGAAGAAATTATTGTCAAAGATGTCAGAACCCGTCTTGGAATCTGAAAACCACTCTGACAGGACTCACCTCCCAGTTTACACAAAAAAAAAAGTGTAAAGGACAAGCATTCAGGTGCAAAACTAACTATGATATCACAACAAATTTTCATTATTGACTATTACGCTCTTTTTAAAACGGCAACAATAAACTGAAAAGGGAGAATCGCTTGCCATGAAGGAATACAAAGTCTTTAATATGCTTCATATCCATCTCCCGTAAGCTCACAATATACGAAGACGCAACATGAGCACAGAACTTGCCACCCATGCTTAAACTTTCATCCTCATCTCCAAGACCGTACCCTGCCTGAAAACATAACAAGCTGGAAGTTTTCAATTCAGCTTCCAAAAGCATCAAGTCGATATAAGGCTACTACATTTTCCTGAATTGGTGTGGGAAAAAGACACAAGCCTTCATTCATGAAGCTGGAGCGCACCTGTGCAGCTTTTAGTAGAACCAATTGAGAGTTATAAACCAAGACTCCAGCACAGCGGCCCAAAGGATCAGCTCGGACAGAAGGGCCCCTTGCAAAACGTTCTCGGCCCCGCTTTAAATATTGCCACTCCGGGCCCTCAAAATAATGAAGTGAGCTGCCAGTAACATATCTTATAAGTGGAAGTGATCCAGATACATCGACTAAATAGACTTACAATAGGGATATTACCATCATTAATATTATTGAACTCAAAGCAACAAAACACGTTCGACACAAGTTATCCTCTTTCACCAGAACCTCACAACCATAACGGTACTCCATTAACTTCACCACTGATCAAAATGCAATAGCTACAAGCTAAAAAGAGCGCGATTAGCAAGATCTGAGGCGTAATGTTCTCTGCTTCAAAGAACTCTATTTACAATGAAGTCCATCTCGAAATTGGTTAACATGGCTTTTCAACTCAACATGACACTAAGGATGTCTTAAATCCCACAAATCAACCTTACTGAGGAGCTTTTTATTGTGTTTAACGACTTGGCAGTGATTAGCTAAAATGCCAGGATATCAGGAACGCATTTATTACCCAATGCGAAGTCCATGAGTAGAGTCATCAAACTCCAACACTGAGATCTTAGCATCACGAAACGTGAGGATGATTGCGTCTCGGCCCTTCCGCCCTTCATCACGTCGTTTTGATAGTACGCCCAAGCTCTCCACATTACCATGAAGCCTGTGAGCCAAACAAAGCGCACAATGAACAACCAATGTCTGTTCCCATAATATATAAAAGAGTCGAAATATCCTAAAACCACAATCACCACAATCACCTAAAACTACATATTAAGACCATCGACCAACCTCAGTAACACAATAAAAAAAGCACTCGTCAGGAAAAATTCGAACGAACAAGATAACGTCTTACTCGAAACGAAAAAGAATACAAATAATTTCGTGCCTAGAATAAACAAACCTTACATTGCTTATAATACAAAGTCTCCCTAAACCCTAAACCCTAACCCTGATTTATACACGCACGGGCGAATAACTTTCAACGCTTACACGCCATTGCTACAGAATTTTGAGATGTCAGACTCTACGAGATTGAAGCAAACAAACCACGTCCACAACGTGCCATGTAAAGAATGAGGTGACGAAATGATTCCATGAAAATTGGCCATTGCATTCAGGTTTTGTTCGTGTTAAGCAATGCAAAGATGAGAACGCAATCACGAGCGTTTGCGACTATGAATATCAAATAACTCAAATCAAAAGAGAAAAACCTGTAGTGGCAGGCAAGTTCAAGCTTGACATAGGCCATTGCATTATAGTTTTGTTCGTGTTAAATAAACCACGAATTTGCAATGCAAAGACGAGAACGCGATCACGAGCACTTGCGTTTATGAATATCGAACGACTCAAATGACTTGAATGAGTGAGAAACCTGTAGTGGCAGGCAAGTTCAAGCTTGACATAAGAAAGACCAGCCATAAGTCCTCCCCGGGGAGCTGTCTCAGGGTTTCCGATGTCATTACTGCCGTTCGAGGTGCTGTCGTCTCCTTCTAACAATCGCACATGAAAAACCTCGAGCACGTTTGCCTTGGTGATGACTAGGTTAGGAGGAAGTCCACTTCCCCCGGCAGCATCCCTGGGAGTGCTGGCCCAATAGCCACCCGAGGCGATCAACTCTGCACCGGAGAGAGGAACGGAATCCGAGTCCGTCTCCCCCGCGCTGTGCGTCACGTAAGCTGCCACACAGTTGTCCACGCCCGTCGGGCAGTGCACCATTTTAAAGGCGGCATAGCTCATCTCTTCTGCATACCACAACAAACCACGCTCAATTCCAACTCCAACTCCAACTTCAACTCCAATAAATCGACACGAAAAAGGCAATATTACATACAATCTCCACAATGCCACTTAATACCTCGACTTGCCAAAGGACGCAATTCATCAAAACCTCTCATAAAACGTCAAAGACCGAAACAAAACAAGAAAGCTAAAATTCAAGGAAAATGAATGCGGTTAAGAAAAATCAAGTTTAGATTAAGCAATTCAAATTAAACCAGAATTGAGACTCGAAAAAAGCCACAACACCAATCGAAATGTCGCAACGGATACAGAAGAAAAAAACACGAATCAAATCATTAAATAGCACCAAATTTTCAAGAAAAAATTGATCATCGGTATTGAGAGAAAGCGCGTCACCTTCGAATCAGCAGAACTGAAAGAGGCTGCAGGCGTTGCAGCACAGCGGAACGTGTGCGATGCGAGAGGGGCTCGCAGAGCTCGCAAACTTCACGCCGAGGACGAGAGAGACACTTGTGAGAGAGAGAGAACTTTCATCCATTCGGTTCTATACATACTAGTATTACGTAATAGTATCATCCATTATCAAGTATTTCATCAATCTCGCACATCCATCATGGCTATGCAGTATGCATCCACCGATGCCCTGAAGCAACATACAAGCACATGAGATTATAAGTTACCTTCCCCACTTTGGGATTGTGTATAACGAGCATGCCAAAAATGATCCACTGCTGTCTTTCAGATCTTTTTCATAAAGTCAATTTTCTTTTTGTCTAAGTTTAAACCTACCTACATATTTTAAATGTTAGAAATGGGAGACAAAAGGTGTTAAAATTTGAGGTGTGTTGAGCAAGAGGAAGTAATGATAATTTAAACAATAAATAATGAGGTTAACCGTTAAACAACCATAGGGCATAGTATATAGACTGACGTATAATTGTCATTTGCTATCAATAAGAAATTTTAATTTGGGATCTCAAGTAGCTCACTAGAATCGCATTGATCTATTCTTCAACTTCTTTGTTGGTCTCAAATGTAGTAGAGGTGTGGATCCATTCCAAATATAAGAAAAATATTGTGTATTGTATTGTTCACTAAGGGCCTTTTGGTTGTTTAAGGGTTAAGCATTCCAAATACAAGAAAAACACCATGTATTGTACGGTCCCTAAAGGCCTTTTGGTCATTTAAGGGTTAACACTAGAAGAAAAAACTGTCCTAAACGACTGGTTCACGACGACTCAAATGTCCTAAATGACTATACAATGACTCAATTACAGATGTTTAGGACATTTGCAGTCATCGTGAACCAGTCGTTTAGGACAAAATTTCTTCTAGTGTAAGCGTTCCAAATACAAAAAAAACACCATGTATTGTACTGGTCGCTAAGGGCCTTTAGGCCGTTTAAGGGTTAAGTCATAGTTGAAAAAAGTTTTGGAAGTCATCATAAATTCATGGTCAATTTGCTATCAATTTATCAACCATTTATTCTCAATTTTCAAGATGCTTACTTGAGCTGAGGGATTTTTAAATCTTAAAGAGCAATCTAGAACTAAAAACATCAATGGGAATGCCACTTTCAATAAAGAGTTGTAGGCATAAAATTGATTGGCTGGGCTTGCAAGCATGAACCACAGGAGAGAAAATTTTCTTAGACCTCACATTCTAAAACTTTTTGTCCCCCTTATTACTTTTCTCAAAATACTTAATTATTTTTAAATTTAATGAAGAATTGATTTTGTTGTAAAGGCATGAGTGATAAGTGGAATAACTAGGTTTTCAGAAAGCATACCAAAGACATTTGGTTAGAATTAAGAACTACTTGGTTGCCTCTTTTGCTCATCATACCCAAACTAATATATAATGTAAGATGAAGTTTTCTTTCTTAGTGCATGAAGGACTACATGAAAGTAGGATACTCAAGCACTTCAAGCCCTCTTCAAGGTTCTAAATTTTCCCAACGATGATCTCGAACATATTTTTTAAATTCAACGATTGGATGCAAAATGATTTAATATAAGAATACACCTGGAAAAAAAAAAAAAAAAAAAAAAAAAAAAAAAAAAAAAAAAAAAAAAACTTCTGACCCTACATAATCTTCTAAACAAAAGTTATAGTGCAAAATTTGTCCTTGGTTCTATATTAAGGAATCGGAAACTTCTTCTTTGTTTTTAGTAAAATAATTTTTAATTTTTTGTAAATATATTGTTCACCTTCACAACTCATATTTCAAGCTAAAACAAGAAAAGGGTTAATATATTTTTAGTTGTATTCTTACGCCATAATTATTTAGATTTAATTGCCTATCAAAGGCTGCATTTGTATCTTCTGTAGCATTTTTGAAAATAAATACAAAAAATTATGAGTAGGTTACACCGAGGGCAAAAATAACATTTTAAAATGATTGATTCCAAACTTTGTTCCCTCATTGGTAGATGGTTTATTTATTTAAATTAGATTTTCACACTTGCAAAGTAAAATGGATATTGTGTGCAATCGGATTATTATAAAATATCGGATTGATTGTCAAATTGCCCATAATATAGCAAAATTAATGACAAAGGTGAATGTATTAGGCAACAAAAAGCAAATAAATCATGTTTGAAAATATTAAAACCTTTACTATGTCTCGGATGTTTTTGTTAATTCTAATTAAATAGATTATTAGGTTAAAGGAGGTTTGTTGGTAGTGCTTAATTAGGTGTTATTTGTCTTGTAATTTGAATTTGATGCGGGCTTTGTTCAATAAAGTGTATAGTTGTGAGTTTTCTTTTTGTGCTCCTTACTTTCACAACCATTTTCTTTATTTCCTTTAAGTTATAAATGATACACCTAATTCCAAAAGCTTAGCATTCACAAAAAATTATGTGTGTAAGAGTACCACTTAATTGTGGTAGCATATTCAGATGTCCTTCTCAATGAAAGTCATCCATTACTCTTATTTGCTATATCAAATTCTTCCATGTTTACTTGGAATGGGCTCATAAGAGATTTGAAGGAATATTTCTTTCTTGCCAAAGTTTGCAAGTGATTCCTCTTGTGGTTGTTTCTTAAATGTGATTGGTCATGCATTCATGTCTAACCTCTATATTTGTTTTTTATAATTTTTGTGATTCTTGGAATTGCTCCACCAAGACCCAAATCGTCATTTACAAGTTGAAAAAACTATTTTACTTTTACACTACATTTTCTTTATAGGTCTAAAGGAAAACCTTCACTTGTGTTGAAATGCATTTTCTTTTGCTATTAAAAAGAATACTCTTGTTTGGTCAACATACTACACAATGTTTGGGATCCTTGATGTATAGGGAAACCTTCTTTGCTTTGTAAAGCATTGTATTTTCTCTATGATTCCTATAGAGTATCTTATTTACTCAAAAAGAAACCTTCTTTGCTCATTATTCATTTATTTTGCTTGGGGGCATTGGAGAGATTTATTTTATTTTATTGTGTAGTGCATTTTCTTTGCACCTCCAAATAGAAACCTTCTTTTGGTAGTATGCAATGTTTGTACATTGTATTCTTTCAGGAGTTCCTAAATAAACTCGCTTTTCCTAATGTCATGTATTTTTAAGTATAGTGCAAGATACATAAAACTACAAATTTTTGGCCAAAAAATGTCAAATAGAAGTTAATTTTGAAAGCCAATGACTTTTTTTGATAAACAATAACTCCAATATGTTTTCATGACTTTTCTCCTAAAACCTTCTTGCTTATAGTTACAAAGAGTTCCAACTTATTAAGGAATGCTATGAACGTCTCATATGGTTGTTAAGTCTTTGTTGCTTTATGTTATCTTGCAGTGTTTGGATTTTTTTGGCATACTTCAAAAGAAAACCTACCTTCATTGGTTCACAGATGTGCTCCCGTCTGTTATTATAAGGTAGACACACCTTTTCCAACCGGTTCCCACAGCTGACCTTTATGGTTGAGGTGTTCACCACTCACTATGCACCCAAAAAGGAGTTTTGAACACTACCACTAGTAGAAAACTCCGTTCAAAACAACAAGAAAACCAACAGTTTCTTGTTGATTTGGGCACTTGCACAAGCTAATTGACTAATTTAACAAAATTCTGTAAAAAACTACGTATATTCTGTTGATTTGGACACCACTGTCCAAATCAACAAAAAATTTAGAATCTTTCAAAATCTATTTTGGAATCTTTGAGAATCTTTAAGAATTTATGAGAATATTTGAGAATATTTTCAAAAAATTAAGAATCTTTGAGAATCTTTGAGATTTTTTAAATAATCTTTGAGAATCTTTTGGGAATCTTTAAGAATCTTTTTGAAATCTTTAAGAATCTTTGAGAATCTTTGAGGAATCTTTTCAAAAAATTAAGAATCTTTGAGATTTTTGAAGAATCTTTGAGAATCTTTTTGGAACCTCTCAAAATCTTTTGGGAATCTTTAAGAATCTTTGAGAATATTTGAGAATATTTTCAAAAAATTAAGAATCTTTGAGGATCTTTGAGATTTTTTAAAGAATCTTTGAGAATCTTTGAGAATCTTTGAGAATCTTTTGCATGTTTTAAAGAATCTTTGAGAATCTTTTTGGAATCTCAAGAATCTTCTTTGGAATCTTCAAGATTCTTTTTGAAATCTTTAATTATGTGATTTGTTAAAAGACTTCAAAATCTTTATAAAAATAGAATCTCTTTGACTCAATTAGAGTTGTTTTAGAATCTTTTTATAAATCATTGAAATACTTTAGAATATTTTTCATAAAAAAGTAATAGAATAATTTAGGTTTTTTTTGAAATCTTTCTAGAATATTTGTGGACTACATGAAAATATTTTGAAGTTTTGCAAAATAAAAGAGGTTTTCAAGAAAATTAGAATCTTTTAGAATTTTGAGTGCGGCTTTTCTCTTCAATTTTCACAATTTGGTATATATGGTTTAACATTAGTAGCCTTTAAAGTCTACTAAAAACATGGCCAAAACAACAAAGAATCAACAGTTTTTGTTGATTTGGACACTTTCAAATAGAACAAAACAATAAAAAATCAACAGAAAATCAACGGTTTTCTGTTGATATGGATACTTTTGGACACAATTTCATTAATTCAACAAAATTTTATATAAAAAGTACAACGTTTGTTGTTTTAAATACCAAAATTTCTTTATGAAAAATTATAAAAAATGCCCCTCAATTCTTTCATAAAATCATTTATGTCCCTCAAAGTTTAAGAGTATCAAAAATACCTTCAGCTTTTTGCAAAAATATCAACAGTGCCTAGGTATAATATACCGGGATAATATTAAAAATGGTCCTCAACTATTTTAAATTATCCAATAAATCCTTGAGTAGTTTGAAAAAAAAATCTACCTTTGGTTTAGTGTAAAAATGCCAATTAATCTTTATTCTTAGATTTTGTAAATACCATAAATTCCTCTAGTTTTCCTATGCCATTTCAGTCCAATTCTATTTTAAATATTATATTTAAAATAAAAATCACTATGCAGTTGATGCATTAGTTTTTGCAATGATAAATCTATAGGCAGAAATCTTACAAAGAGTTTGAACAACTTGACGATAAGATTGAGTTTGCAATTAAATTGCCTCTATTCTTAGTAACTTTCATTGTCAATCTAGTAGTTACAAAAAATTGTAATAGAAAAAGTGAACTATGGGAACTTGAAATAGCTTCAAAAATAACTAAGGGTATAGTTAATTGATATTCTTACATGAAATCGAAGGTGATTTTAATATTTCAAATAACACAAAAGTGTATTTGCTATTTCAAAATAAAAGAGCATTTTTTATATTATCTCAAAATACTATGGGTAGAGTTGATATTCTTACAAAAAACAAAAGTGTTTTTGATATTTTAAATCATTAAGGGATAAATTTAATATTTTGAAACAACCAAAGAGCATTTTTAATATTTCCCCTTCTTTTGTAAATCACATCAACAAAAAAATTTAAATCATACGGAATATTTTTGGAATCTTTAAAAGGGATTCAAAAATCTTCAAAATATTATAGAATCTTTTTTAATTTTTTGGATACTTTGAAATTTTGATTGTATTATTACAACTTTTTAATTCTATAACTATTCAAAATTTGATGTTTTTTGAAGCTAGCAAACTATGGATGCTACTTTAACCTAATATGAGCTTTGTTTTCAAGAAAAATAAAAAAAATGAAGCCGATTCTCACTTGCAACATTTTTTTTGAGATTTATGCTTTTCAATCAAAAATTACAATAAAAAATCAAAGGGGTGGAAATAAATAATTTTTTAAAATTTCTGAACACCTTCCTCAATTTTTGCTCATAAATTTTAAATTAGAAATCTCAAATCTGAAAAAAATTGTTGGAAGTGAAAGTAGACTATATTAACCAACTTTTTGTAATTTTGAACTTTTCAAAAAAAAATCTTCTACTATGTCAAAATAGGCTTCAAAGTCTACTGACTTTGCAAAGTAGTTAATGTGTAGTGTACAAATAGATTATTTGTATAATTGTGTGCACACATGTGCAAGCATAGCCTAGTGGTAATGGGGCTTGAGATAAGGAGTTAGAGTTGGAGGCCGGAGGTTTGGGGTTTGACCCCCAGCCTCGGCGAGCTTGCGGTCAATTGCTCCGTAGGACCAATAGCTGGCCCGACTGGATTCAAAACTTTAAATAAAAATAAATAAAAAATAAAATTTATGAAAAAAAAAAACATTGATATAAATTTATGTTTAACATCAAAAATTAACAGAAAATTAACCAAAAATTAACAAGAAACAACAAAAAATCAACAAACTTTTATTGAAAAGTACCCAAATCAACTTGACCAAAGTCACAAATAAAATTAATAGATTCGAGTTGAAAATCTGTTGATTTTCTATAAAAGTTTTACTAGTGTACTTGCACAAGCAAATCTTGCCACATGTCAGTTGCTAAGCTGGCTTGGGAGGGTAGGGATTGGGACTGCCAAGTGCCATTACAAGAGCACATCCAAGCAATTTCAGGGTTAGTTTACAGTTGCTTTTAGGGACCCTATGAGCTGCAACTTTACCCTTTAATAAAAAATAATCTACCATACTTTTTTCCACAAAAATGACTTTCCATAATAACTTGTTGAAAGGCTAATTTTTCCTGAATTTTCCTAGACCTTGCGGTACCCCAAACCCTTCAACACTCGGGTATGGGTCTGTCTACCTCATTGTGATTTCATGTCTTTGTAAGTTAGTTTGTACATTCTCCCAGTTCAAAGAAGCATTTATGGAGAAGTGAAAACAATAATAATAACTCTCGCTGTCAATCATTCTCAACAACGATATTTCTGATATTTCCTGTCGCCAATAAAAAGGACCCAGGCCACCACGGGCACGGGTGCCCGCGCAGGACGCGGAGAATCAAACTGGGGCCAGGGATTGAGGATAACTTCGACCTCACCACTGTCACCAGCATAGCTGCCAATGAACCTGAACCTGAACCTGAACCTTCAACCTTCAACCATCTTGCTCTACTGCATCGCACGTCGATCATCTCTTCATCTCTTCTTCACACTCATCAACATCCCCTGCTCTTTATAACTTTCCTTTTCACCGATAACACCAGCCATTGTGCATTGCAGAGCACTTCGTGCAATTCACAAGAGAGCTTTTGATGTACTGTACAGTACTGGAGACGATGGGAATCGGCAATGGCAGCTGGATTAGCTCTTAGTTAGAATCTGCACAACTTGGATCCCGAAATGGCGTAGTCTGAAATGGATATGCGAATTTAGGGATCCAGAATCTGAGTTGTAGCAGGTTTTGAATTCGGAAGGGTTTTGGTTTTTGGAGGGGTTTGGAATTTTGGGGTTTTGGGGTTAGGGTTTAGTGAGATCTGGTGGTGGTGGCATTGAGGGGGGGATTTAGGGTTCCGACATGGAGGCACAGGAGCAGGCTGGAGGGTGGAACCCGATAGTCGTCCTGGCGCTCCATTGTCACAGTGTTCAAAAATCGTTAGCAGTATTAGGGATGCCGAAGCCGCCGTCTTTGTTGAATCCTGATGCTCCTGAGCACCTGAATCAGAATTCTTTCGTTGCGGCACTGAAGAAAGGAATGCCGCCGGGGATTTTGACGTCGTTTCGGTGTGGTGAGCGAGAGAATGGCCACTTTTCGTGCAATTGCTCGAGTAATAACAACAGCAATCCTGTTAAGGCATTCTTCGGGCTGACGTCCCCGTCGTTTCTTGGATTAGGGTTACAAAGTTTCGCAATCTCGGGTGCCACTAGTGTGGCTACTACCGGTCGGAGTTGTAGTTGTGCAAAAGGAAAGGTGGACCATCCAGGTTTCGAGGGAATTGTGAATGTGTCGATCATGGTGCTGTCAACGATGTTCGGGCATGATTCGGAGAAGCGGAAGCCGCATCAAAACAACAGTTGTCGAGCAATGGCGAATGAGCAATTGCATCCTTTGACGCAAATACCTGTGTTAGGGTTTCTCTCTCAGCGCTTTACACGAGCGAGTATGCCGCCACACCGCAAACGGAGCCGGTTTATGTGTACCTGCGGTCACCGTGAAGAAGATGGACACCGCAAAGCTGCCAAGAGACCATTCTTAGGGTTTTCATTCGCCAATTTCATGCAGTTTAGGGCACCGAAATTGGAGAGTTTAGTTCAGAAAGGGACGAAGAGGCTGCAGTCGTCCCGGATTGCGGGATTAGGGTTTGCTAGGCTGCAAGGAGAGCCAGACGACCCTGCTGGTGCCGTTCTTGTCCCTAATGCAGAAGACGTGGTCGTTGAAACCACCTCTGTGATTGAGAAACCACAAAATCCAACCGAGAAAATGAAAAACTCGGGCTTACAGATTGAAAAAGTCAGAAATTCTGGTCTTCAGCATATTCAACAAATTCAGGGGAAGCTGATCAATATGGACGGGTTGCGATCGTCTTTGGCCACCCTGGGCGTGAAAGAAGGTGTGCAGGAGATTGTGGACCGAGTGTCCAGCATGACAAGAAGCTCACCAGATTACCCTGACAAGAAGAAACTCACATCAGTGCAGGACTTTTTTCGATACACTGAGGCAGAAGGTAAGCACAACATTCTTCTGTAATGTTAGGTTTATACACTTTTAGCACTACAGAATCAACAAGTTCCTAATTCTCGACTCCCGAAATGATTGATAACTCACTAACGAAACCCCAAATTGCTGATAAGGTAGGAGGCTCATAAACCGACCATCTAAAGGCTGAAACTGAATTTTGGGGAGGTGAAAACTTCTTGAAATATTTTTCAGTAAATTTTCCTTGAAAGACAAGAGGAATGGGCATCTAACCCAAGTTGTTTCGTATTTTATGGAGCTTTGTGGAACTAGTTATGAAATTTTGAAGTTGAAGGGGCATAGGGCTATAAAACCGTCCACCTCCTCAAATGTACTCTGCTTGTACATTGTTGAAGACTATGAAAAGCAGCATGTACAAACAGAGTACATTTGAGGAGGTGCTCCATTTTAGAGCCTGCTCCAAATTAGAGCCTCCTACCTTACATCTGGCTCGTGTTCCGAGACTATGCAACTGGAGAACCACGTCAACTCGCCTGTCCATGAAATCTCTTCAGAATTTTGCTTTTATATATTGAATTCAATGGAACTTCAGTTACGGAAGCTAAATTTGAAAGGATTGCGGCCTCTTGGATATCACGATTCTCCCTTTTAATACCAGGGGATTTGTGAAGCTCAATTTAAGAATATTGTGAAAACAGGTTCATTTTGGGAATTGATATATGCACACCCCCCCCCGGGGTAAATTTTAGATTTCTACCATCATAAAGCTGAATTTGAGAATCTTGAATTCAGATTTGGACTTAGAGACCATGATTTAGTCTAGAACCTTAAAAAAGTTGCAATTCAACAACACTAAATGAAAAAGCTTATCCTTTTTTACAAACAAAAGTAAAAGTAACACTTTTCCCCCTAGCTAAACTTTTTCAGTGGGTGTTGTTGAATCGCAACTTTTTTTATGGTTCTAGACTAAATCATGGTCTCTACGTCCAAATCTGAACTCAAAATTCTCAAATTCAGCTTTATGATGGTAGAAATCTGAAATTTACCCCGGGGGGGGGGGGGTGTGCAAATATCAAATCCCCGGTATGCATATATCAATCCACTTGATTTTTAGCAAAATGAATTCATGAGCAGCTGCTGAACTAACTGGGATTTTTTCACTGTCATCGGCTCTGCAGGAAAAAGGCTGTTCGAGGAGTTAGACCGGGATAACGACGGACAGGTGACGCTGGATGACCTTGAAGTAGCCATGAAGAAGCGGAGATTGCCTCAGCGTTATGCGAAGGAGTTCATGCGGCGGACTCGCAAGCACTGGTTTGCGAAGTCGATCGGTTGGAGTGAGTTTCATATGCTGATGGAACAGAAGGAGCCACAAATGCTGAGGGCTTACACAATGTTGAGTTTGAGTCATTCCGGCACTCTGCAGAAGAATCAGGTTCTGGTATCCTTGAAGAATGCCGGGCTGCCTGCCACCGATGGTAACGCAGCTGCCATGATGAAATTCTTGAATGTCGACACAGAAGGCTCGATTGCTTATGGCCAGTTTCGAAACTTTATGCTTTTGCTTCCACCTGAGCGTCTTGGAGACGATCCACGGTATGAACCTTGATAGGCTTTCCCAGTTTTCTCTTTAGTGCTTTTTTAAGCTGCAATTTTTTCTGTTTATCTGTATATCCTTTAGGTCTTGTCCCCATTTTTGAGTGAATTACAACACACAGAAACATGTATTTGGTGGATATTGTATGAACAAGTAATAAACTATTGAAGTTACAAACTTAGAAATGTTTTTACCATGAGTAGTGAATGTTTGGCCTTATCACCTTTTGCCTTTTGTAATAATTCTAATGATGATGGTTCATCTATCGCTTCAGTGGATCACTTATCCAGCTATTCATGTATTTGAATGTTTAGGATGGTGTGGTTCGAAGCAGCAACTGTGGTACCTATGGCTCCCCCTGTTGACATTCCAGCTGGTTCAGTGTTGAAGTCTGCATTAGCTGGAGGTTTGGCGAGTGCTCTCTCTACCTCCATGTTACATCCGCTTGACACTGTGAAGGTAGGATCATCTGTGCAACCATGTTTTGGTGCTCTTCTGGCAGAAAAAAAATCAGCATTTTTTTAGCTCTTGATGTATTCGGTGTTGATTAGTTTAGCTGGAGCAGGCGCATTGGTTATTTCGTCTTTTTATAGAAATAGTGCTTAGAGGCTCACAATTGATAATTGGTTTGTGTAGACAAGGGTGCAAGCATCGACTTTGTCATTTCCTGAAGTGATTGCCAAGCTGCCTCAAATCGGTATACGAGGCATGTACCGTGGCTCTATTCCAGCAATTCTAGGTCAATTCACCAGGTACAATCTCATGCAGGATTCTGAGCTTGCTCTTTCTGCTTCGTGTCGATATCTACTCTTCTATGTTGTTATCTTTCTATAAGTCGACAGTTATGAGCTAAAGTTTATGGAATTTATGTTTTTCATGTGCCAGCCACGGAATTCGGACTGGTGTGCTGGAAGCCAGCAAGCTTCTTTTGAAAAATATGGCACCGAACGTTTCTGATCTTCAGGTTCGTATAATCCTAGTGAGGCATACAATGACTCGTTTATTTCTAGCACTTTCTTCTTTGGGTTATCCGTCCCTCTTTACGTGAGTTTGTTCTGGTAAACTTGAAATCTCCTGTGCAAACAATAGTCCTCGATTTAATCAGGAAAACTGGTATATTGCTAGCTTATCAAAACTAGTGCTCTCTGTATTATTTTGCCCCCTCTATTTATTGAATTTTTGAATATTTGCTGAGGTTCTGAATTAATGTCAACAGGTGCAGTCCTTGTCGTCTTTCACTAGCACTGTGATTGGGACAGCTGTTCGAATTCCATGTGAAGTGTTAAAACAGCGGTTGCAAGCGGGTTTGTACAACAGTGTGGGAGAAGCTATTGTAGGAACTTATCAACGAGATGGTTTGAAAGGCTTCTTCAGAGGAACAGGAGTCACGTTATGTAGGGAGGTTCCTTTCTATGTTGCTGGCATGAGTATCTACGAAGAAGCCAAGAAGGTGAGTTACCAACCTTGAATATCCGTTGTCTGCATTTTTGTGGACATGTTTTCTCATATTTACGTACATGTTTCCTTATTTCTGAAGAGGTTTCTAAGAGAATATCTGGATCCAGGTTGTTCAAAAGGTACTGGAAAGAGAGCTGCAACCATGGGAGACAATTGCCATCGGTGGCCTGTCTGGAGGCCTGGCAGCTATTGCAACAACGCCATTTGACGTGATGAAGACAAGAACGATGACAGCAGCTCCAGGCATGCCATCCACAATGGGTACTATTATGGTTACCATTGTGAGGGACGAAGGCCTCTTGGCTCTTTTCAAAGGAGCCATACCGCGTTTCTTTTGGATTGCACCACTTGGAGCAATGAACTTTGCAGGGTATGAGCTAGCTAAGCGTGCCATGGAAGACAAGCAGAAAGAAGGGCAAGCTGTAGGAGAACAAGCGAAGTCCAGATGAGTTCTTTTCTGCTTGATTCTGTAGCAGCTGAACAGCCTCATTTTTATTACAAAGGCTTTGCTGTACATACATTTTGGAAGTGATAAAAAAAAAGCAGAGAGAAGAATGACATGGCAATTCCAGTATTGTCAACAACTTCGTCTTATACTTAGCTCCATTAGAGTGACATGAAGGCTGTCAAGACCACAGTGCATCAGAAGCCGAGGACAAAGCCTTTTGGGGTTACTTGCCACAAATATTGTCATTGTCGTGGAGAGATACTGGTGGCCTCTTCATATCTGATGCCGCATCTCTGATTTTGGTTTCTACTTTTGGGAGCAATTTAACACTGTGCTTCAGTGAAAGAGATGATACTGGAGAACACTATGAAATTTGTCGACAACCTGGAGTTTTATGGAAATTATTGATTACTATCACTACGAACTCTGCGAAGGTTGGCTCCATTACTGTTGGAAAGCTTCAAAAGGTATGACAGTCTTCATTGACTATAGCATGTTACTTGGTTCTTTCAACAGTCTATCCATTTTGATTGAGTCCAAAGATATCAATTGCTTTTGATTTTTCTGCAGTTTCTGACGTCGAGTACACTTAGTTTGCCAATGTTGCACTGCTGCTGTTGCTGGAGCTGTAATTTCTGAAGTTATTCAGTGCTAGATCTTGTTTATGGCCGAATGCACAGGTCTGATTGAAGGAGAGAGTTCTACTTCTATTACAATTGATATCTTTCTGTCACATGAATTAGCCAGTAGGTATATCACTTACTGCTTTGAATTTTGCCTGTGCTTGGTTTTATATGCTACTGTATTGGATTGTGAAATAGTTGTTGAGATTAATTGTTTTCTTTAAATCCTTATCTTGTGTTTCGAAACCGGTACCTACCTGTGTTCAGGAAGTTTTCAAGCTCCTTCGGTAATTATCCTCCTCTCGTCTTACAGGAATGCACCGGTTTTCCCTCAATGGTTACCTTCTTTCACTCCAAATTCTTTTGGTTTTCTTCCTCCTAAATTATTTTGGACACTGGATATTAGTCACGAAGTAGCCATTCATTTTATGATGGCTTCTGACCATACCTTTAGGCAAATTTTGAAAGGCGTCAGATCATTTTTTCAACATTTTAGTGTTCAAAAACATTTAATATTCCTAATTTTGAAGAAAGATGATAAAGATATCAATAACTTGTCTTAAAAAATGATTTAAAAGTATTGAAAGTAGGACCAAAAAGTATCAAGAATATGAAGGTGTTCACAAGAGTAACACAAAAGAGTTTGGAAAATGCTTTAAATCATTTCTATGATTCGCAAGCATCTTTAGAGCAAAAAAATTGAGTTCTAAGGTGCAGAATATATGAAATGCTCCAAATATGATATGACTTTATTTTCTTTCAAAATTCATATTGAGGTTTTCTTTGGGAGTAATTCACTTCCAATGGAATAACCGACAATAGGGGGCTGCAAACATCAATTTTGTCACGTGACTCATGTTGCAATTAACCTTGGTGAATTCGCAAGATGAGTCACCTTTGGAATTCACTCTTAATGTGATTTATGTTAGGAGCAAACTCTAGAAATCCACTTTTGTGCAACTCATCCTCATGGGTGTTTCAACATTGAAACCCCCAACTTGTGCACAAAACCCCAATTGCAAACTCATGGGTGTGTTAAACTTTGGGCATGCACGTGCACAAAAGTAATTCAATAGTGAGTTGGGACCTTGTGAAGTGAGAAACTAGTAGATCAGATTTTATATTTGAAGCCCCTATTGAGAAGGAGAAATGATGAACAACTTATTGAATAAGGAGTATAATTTGCAAATCAACACAATACATGCGTGTTTAATTTGATCTAGGGTTGTATGAACTCCCCACCTCCAAGCAGAAGGTGGAAGGATTAAATATCAAGGATTCCATTTAATTCATTACTACCTAGGAGAGTGAATTTTTTTAACATTCAGTAAATGTAATAATATCAATTGAGCACATGAGATTTATGTTTCATCCCTATACATGTTACTGGTTTCTTGTGTTAATGTATTAACGTATGTTTGCTATAAATCTTCAAAGCTTTTCTTTGCAATTTTTTGGAATTCAAGGAGTGCAAGTTTGTTCCAATTTGAAGGTAAAGTTTTCTAGCTCACATGATGATCCTTCAAAAATATGTTCTCAAAGCATTTAGTTCATCATTATAACATTAAAAAAAATAGTGTTACAAGAATCATTAATTGTTGCCTAATCAATTATAATAGGAGATGAAAATTATTCATTTAAAATTGTAGTGATAAATTTTGATGACTCAATGGTATATCTAATCATGTAATTATGGACTATACAGTTTAGGTGTCAAAAGTTTTCATTTAGATTTTGTTAAGGATTGTGCTTTCTAACTTGCCTTTGTTGTTTTGGAAATTTTGAATTTAAATTTTGGTTCTTAAAATAATAAATGCCTAACTAGCCAAAAACAAAAGATAATTTCTTACAAAGGAGCTAGTTGCTTCAATGAGTGGGTCTCAAAAAAATGAAGTTCTTATAAATTTTGTTTTTTAAAATTGTTATCAATCCCGTACTTACCAAAAGTGCAGATTTTGAACAATCAGCACATGTAGGTAGGTCCCATCCATATGATTTTTTTGTATTTTCATCCATCCACATGTTACTATATTCTCATATTAGCTTTTTAGCGTTTGTATAGTATAAATATGAAGAACGTTTAGTGTGCACTTACTTTGTGCTTCAAAGAATACACGTTTGCTTCACCTCAAAAACATAACTATAATTCTAATCTAAATAATGTCTACTCAAATCTAATTTAAAAGACTAATGATTATAAAACAACTTCGAAACCCACTGCAAATGGAACCTTACATTATATTCAGACAAACGAAAATTTGTGATAATTATCATTGTTCATCCCATAATTTATATATATATATATATATATATATATATATATATATATATATATATATATATATATATATATATATATACCAAATTTTTTAGTTAAATTTTTATTAAGAAATAGTGGTAAGTGTAATAATGTATCCAACCGTGGAACATATAATATAACTCTCTTTTGAAAATCATAATTGAACTTTTCTTCTAAGTTTTGTTGTACTCCCTTTGTCTCTCTAAAAACATCCAAAAAAAGCTATCTTGCAAAAGATTAATTTTGTTTTAAGTCTTTGTGTTAGTGACATATGCATTCTAGAATCAATATACTATCTACCAAATGTTTGTAAAATCTCTAGCTTTGATGTTTTTGTTTGGGTTCCCAAACTCCATGCAAAAAGTACAATATTTGTGCATGTTGCCAGGTCCTCATTATTGATGATTTAGAGATTAGTAGCAACAATGGTGCCTCATATGGGCAAGGCCAAGCTTGCTAGGAGAGGAATGCTCTCTAATTGCTTAACTTGCCCCCATGAGATCATTGAACATGACAAATGCTTTCTCAGCATTTGAAATCAGCAAAAGGGAGATTTTTAGTGGTACGAGAAATGTGTCTGATTTGGAGCTTTTTAGAAAGACAGAGGGAGTATGTCTCATCTTCAAATTTATGAGAATCTAGAGTACAGTATTCCTAAGCCCTCCAAAAAGAAAAATACCCCTTAACACTTTTCTATCAAATGCCCGCGTTTTTTCTTTTTTCTTTTTTGTATAGACCTTTCTTTCTTTTGCTCTTTCTTTTGCCCTTTCCGTTGTCCATACACGCTGACTCTGACTCGGCAATTCCACATGGAATGAGCCAATCCTGGGTCTTGGTCCTTAGCACACTTTTTTGGCTGTGAATGGGACGTCAGATCCAGATCACAATTTCATTTTAAGTTAGAGAATAGTGATAAGCAACTAAGCAACCAATTCCGTAGTTGAAGGTAAAATAAATCTAAACTGAGGTTCGATTTTGAGTTGGCGCAATTGAAAATGCAAGAGGTCATAACGGGGTCAAAGTTATGATCTGACTACCTGATATAAAGCCCTTGTATCTAATCGATGACCCAATTTCTAATTAACAACTTAAACCCATGTTCTTGAATCGGATTCATGCATTAGGTTGACCCAATTTTTTTTACTTGGATCAAATTTTAACATAATATTTTCCACGTAAGTAGCATGTCATCAACACACCAAATTGGATCAACTCTTAATACAAGTCCTCATGACCCAATTGATGGCCCAATTTAAGGTTTTAAGCAATCACATTGATTCATTTGGGTGCATGTTAAACTAGGTCAAGAATTGGGCCCAAATAATGAGTAATTCTTAACCCCTCAACGTCCCAGCAGCAAAAATTCAGTTGCATTTTTCGTGTGCTTCGAGATACCCAAGGCATTGAGAGGTTAATCCTTAAACCTTGAAAAAGAGTCTTTGCAACCAAGATCATACAAGGTATTTTTCTTATATTTGGAATGAATCTGCACCTTTACTACATTTAAAATTAACCCATGAACGGCCCAAAAGTCCTTTGTGGTCATATGTATGGCCGGAGGAATGCTATTTCATGAGCACAAATTAGTGAGCCATGAGTTGTGAGCCAAGATTTTTTGTCAAAACAATAAATTTCACCTATAACTGTGTACAGAGGGCCCTATAATTGTGCATTTTAAACTATTATCTTTTGAAAAACTTGCTATTTTTTGAATTATTCCATGAATTTTGAGTTGAGAATCCACTCCTGCTCACAAAGTCTTGAATCCCCGCTCACGGCTCACCATTTTACGCTCACAAAATAGTGTCGTCAAATATGTATGGTTGTAACACTTAATTTCCAGTTGATTCAAACTTTTGAATATTGGTTGCGACCATATTTGGTACCGTAGCTCCAAAGGCCCAAGGGCCCTTCAGGGGTTAACAAATAAATTGAAATATAGACCAATGTCATATAGTGAGTAGCTTTTTTTTTTGGTTTTGACATTAACATAACAACCTCCGTGCCCTTCCAAAAATGGAGATTTTTTTTTGGGAAGCTAGCACATTGGCTGAAATTGGATTAGGCTAGCCTCATGAGGCCCACAAAAGTACTGCTAGTGAGGTATTTGAGATCCCAAATTAAAATCTCGATGCTAGTTATATAGTAATGAATCTACCATGCCCATGGGATGTTTAAGGGCTAAGGTAGGAGGCTCTAATATAGAGCGGGCATTGTGAATGGACCATGTAGAGGTCACAAAAATAGTGCACATAGATTCTTAACCCCTAAATGTCTGCGGCACCAAATTTTGGTGTCGACAAAACTCTAAAGCTCAATGAATCTGACTAAGCTGCTATTTTTAGTAGTTTTATATTTTGGATTTATTCTTTGTGAAGTCTAGTTATAGGATCAAAAATCTGAGTTTGAAAATGATTGATTATGAGTTTTCTAATCAAGCTTTTGTGCAAGGGTCTTGACTTTCTCTAGTGTTGAGAGCTCTTGGAAATGAGCCTCAAATACACTAGATCTTGGAGAAAAATTTTACACTTAAAATTCATTTGAAAACATTGTAGAAGAGATTTTGAAAAGCTATAAAGTGATTGGGGTTATGTATGTTATTTCTTTTAACCTTATATTTTTTGGTGACCACTTTTTAAATCCAACCTCTGAAAAGATGATTCAAAGGCTTCAAGTCATTTTTGTAGTTTTAATACCCTCATGATCAAACATTATAATCTTTCAATCCATAAGTGACATTGTTGTGTTTCTTTTCCTATGTGATCTCTAACATATCTAGTTTGAAGTTGTACGGTTACAATTTAAAAGAACTTAATGCAACTTATTAAAATGTTGCCTTTTTGTTTAGTTTGAAGCAAATTCCTAGAAGCTCAGAAAAGGCCTCAAGCATTTAGGGGTTAAATGGGTCACATTTTCTACATTCACAAATTGTACTTGTGCATGCACCATTTTAGGGAACTTAAGAGAGTGATGTGAGCCACTTGTGAGTGTGTTTATTGG
Source organism: Ulota crispa (assembly GCA_963920765.1). Lineage (NCBI taxonomy): Eukaryota > Viridiplantae > Streptophyta > Bryopsida > Orthotrichales > Orthotrichaceae > Ulota > Ulota crispa. Next base: position 12,228,573 of record OY987244.1, on the reverse strand, counting down.
TCATAATTATGTTCAATTTTTTCTTTCATTAAAATATAGATATATGTCATACTAAAGTAATTGAAAACGTGTTCTCAATCAAGATTTGAGTATTAGATATATGGAATGGGTGCTTGCGCGTTTTAAAAACCTTATTGGAGCATTCTTGACTTTGTGATGGTTGCTTTTAGGGCTCGTGTGATCCATTTAGAAGCTGCTTTTTAATCATGAATGCTACCACCTATGATCAAAAATAGCTACCTATACACATTTTGCTTTGATAAATTGTAGTTAATTCACACTAACTCAAAAAATTTCAAATTAAATGACCACAGAACTAATTCTTTCTTGACTTTCCATCAAAAATATTTTCGGATTGCTAAATTGACCTGATTTTTGCACAGATGCCATCTTTCCTTTAGATGCTCGGTTTACGAGCCGACTACCTTACTCCCACACGACAGTTTTCTTACCGCAAACCACACGCGTCAACCGTCCTTGCCATGCAACGGCTTGTTAGTCAGTAACAACACGACACGTGTCATCGCAGGAATTCGTCGACTTAACTTCGTTTCTTTTCATTCTGTCCGTCCAAAAATTACTCGACGTAATTCCGCTCAACTCTACCAACTCCACATAAATCAAGCACTCAAATCGCCTAGATTCACTCCATGATGTAGCTAAAGGAGACAATGCCTCAACGGAGATGCTTTCAAATTGCTGCTCCCCTTCGTAGATTCTCCAATCGAAATCTTCCTTATCACTAAAGGGCTCAGAAATCTACGAATTCACCCTAATTTATTGAATAATTATGTTTTCGTAGATTTGAGAAAGGTGTCTTTATGTATGCGCCGGTGCTCCTTCTGCAGTACTGAACTTGTCAGCTTTGTTGTTTGCTCTGTTGTTTACTGCGTACTCTGTTGCTTTCAGACTTCGGAGCTCCAAAGAGCGAGCACTTGATTTGTGTTTGTTTCGGTTGAGGTATAAAAGAGAGGAATCGACGCTTTCTTGTTGCTGCAAATTTTATTGCTGCGAAAATGGGCAAAGGAAGCTCTACTGCGACGTTCTGGGAGGTCTTGCTCGCTATCCTGTTGCCGCCTCTCGGCGTCTTCTTCCGATTTGGCTGCGGGGTGAGTAAGCTTAAAATTTCTTAGCTCACGAAGCTTTCTAGTCGCGGTATTTGTCCATATTGTTTTTAAGAAGCTAATTCTAAATTTTTGTTGATGTTTAGGATTCGAGTTTCTTTCTGTCGCAATTTGTGTAACTGTGCCAGTTGTAGTGGCTTTATACATTTTTTTTCCATGCCTTCTCTTTGTTGATCTTGAAGCTTATGGTTTAAGCGCTGATAGTGAGCATTTGTTTTCTTTGCAGATGGAGTTCTGGATTTGTTTATTGTTGACGATCCTCGGGTACATTCCCGGGATCTTGTATGCTCTCTATGTCATCACCGCTTAGGCGATGGACAAGGAGATTACAAGTATGCATACCTATGGCGTTTCTGAAAAGTCCTTTCGTATAAGGCAGGATGTTGCATCACCAAATTTTGTGCAGCGTCGAATTGGAGGATCTTTCACCGTGATGCTGTCTTCATGGTTTATAGGAGTGCGGCGCTATTCCTCGTGGACCAGTAGTGGCCAGGTTTTGTGAATGCTTGTATGATCTCATGTGCATAAAAGCTTACTTTCTTGTGGTTTAATAAATTCCAGTGTTCAAGTCATGTCTCTTGCTTTTAGTTGTACTATACAACTCTTGATAAGGCCTTTTGTTGTTCTTCACTTTGCTTTGAAGTAATCCACTAGAAAGGCATTTTGGCTATGGACAGAAGCAGATTGAAGCCCCGAGTACCAAAGGTGTGCGATTGTGTTCGGAGTTGAAGGAACTCACGCAGGTTGTGTTTAGACGTTAAGACCGTGTCTTGGTAGGTATAGTATACCGTATCTGGTAGGTGGCACTTTTCTTGGAAGTTGAGATGTCCTCATCAACTTTTCACATTGAAATTGAAGACGCCCAAGATAACTTGCCATGAAAGCAACTCTGAAATGACTCAATGGATGAAAATCAGTGACGCCTATCTTGCAAATGATCAATACCTACACTGATTATTGCGTTTGGGTTGCCCTAGACTGATTTGTCAATATTTTACACTATTTAAATACTCACTGTTGCTACAGGTAATTTCAGTAAAGGTAATTTCAGTAATTATTGCAGTAAACAATTTTTAAAAGGTCTACCAACAATAATGAAGCTTACGGACCAACAAACTAGCAGTTTCCAAGTCTTAAAGCATGTGAAACTCAAGCTTTGAAAGAGTTGCATGCACCTCCAAGTGGTCAAGTGATGAGTCATGAGGTAATTTTCCATGGAAATGCAACCTAATTGTCAAGACAACCTAAATGCAATATTTAGTGTAGCTTGTTGTACCTTAGTAGTTATTGACTTCAGTAGAAAATTTACTCTCTGAATACTGCATTTAGGTTGCGCCACACTAATTTCTTGATATTTTACACTATATTATCATTCATGGTTGCTATAGTAATTTCCATAAGTAATTATTGCAATAAATAGTTTTTAAAGAGCCTAGCAACAATAGTGCTTTGATGGTAAAACAAATTTGCAAAGTCCACTTTATAAATCATGTGAAATCCTAGAATGTAGAGAGTTACATGCACCTGTAAGTGGCCAAATGATGAGTCATGAGGTAACTTTCCATAGTAAGGCAACCTAATTGTCAAGGCAACCTAAATGCAATATTCAGTGTAAGGTAGGAGCACCCTAACCAAGAAACTTTCTATTTTAGGGTATCTGAGGTTATGAAATAGGCTTGAAATTAATATTTTTAGGTTAGGAAGTGGAAATAAAAAATATTGGGTTTGTCAAAAAACTTGCTTACATGGTCATTTATTTGTGCAATTTATTCAAAGTGCTAAAAGTTTCTTACCCATGGGCGTTGACGGAGTGAGCTTAAACCATGCATCATGGAGCCTCTTAGTGCCTTCAATTATAATCAAAACCAAAACCTATGTATTCACTGCCTGGCCAATCTATTGCCACCAAGCATTATCACTTTTTCTTGTGCAAGGAACGAAAACAGCTGAATTGGGAACTAAAGCAAGAAACAAAAACAGCTGAATTGGGAACTAAAACAAGGAACGAAAACAGCTGAATTGGGAACTAAAGCAATGAAGCTGAGTTTTGTGTCAGGTCACGCCCATGGGGACGTAACACCCATGGGGACGTAACACCCATGGGTGCTCCTACCTTAATATAAGTACGCTTGTCATTCCTCAGTTCAATTGTGTATGCCACACTGAGCTCAAGCCAACTGCAACGACTGGTTCTCCTGTTTGATGAGAGGTGCTTCTAAACTTCCTTTTCATGTAACTTACTTTCTGGGTAATGTTGGACCCCATGAACAAAAATAAGTTACAGAGTATGGTCTAAGCTTTTGACGGGAGGGTAGAGATTTGTAAACAAATTTGGACTCCCATGATTAATGCATATGGTATTTTTAAGACGCTACCAAAGTTTGATATCTATTTGAAAATAAATGGCGGCATAGTCTTTGAAATCAAATTGTGTAATTTTGGAAATCCTTTTTTAGTATTTTATTCCTTCAAATATTTAACCCCTAAAGTAAGCAAGAAGCTCACTTTGGGCTTTTGGGATATTTGGGCAAGCATTTCCTAAGTCAATACTTGAGATAAGATTGTGAAAATAAGAGTGTATGTGCTCATATTGAAAAGTTTGTATTTTTCTCAAAAAAATGTGAAAATGAATGATTTTTGAGTGGTGTATGGTACCATATGTGATTTAGATGTCAACATGGGCATCCTTAAGAAAAAACATAAACAAAGGGATTGAGGAAAGGTGTTGCCCACAAATTGTTCAAAGCACTTTACAATGGCTTGGTCAATGAGCAAATTTTGCAATCACTCTCCTTGATTAAGTGATAACTTTCATTTTACTTCTTTATATATGAATTACTTTGGCAAGTATTCCATGTGATATTCTAGGTTTACACTGTGCTAATTTTGTAATTGAGATTTATTACTATATGAATGTCTTTTGTGAAGCTTTTTTAGTGTAATGACAATTCCAACAAAGCAATTTGAGCTTCCAAATTTTTTTCCCATTTTTTTTTGAGCATCATGAAATTTGTAAGGCATTTAGCCAACTTCATGCTCTACAAGTAATTCAAATTGCACAAGAAACTCGTAAAGTACAAAATATCAATTTAGGTGATTAAAAAAGACTTTGACACCTTAAATAAGCTTCAAAAGAAGTTTTGACCCTACTGTGAGTGTTGTGATCTAGTGAAGCATGCCCTCACAAAGTTTGGAATCTTTAAGGGGTGTACATAAGTAATTGACAAAATAGATTTTATGGTCAAATTATTGAAAAAGTTTCAAAACTTTGATCCACTACTCATTTTATTGAGAGAGGTCAATTTTGAGCCATTTGAGGATGTAAACACAAAGGAATTTTAGGGGTTAAGAGTGAGGGTTTTGACTCATTATATTATATTCAATGTGCTTCCTATGATGAACTAAAAAGCGCCTTCTTGGAGGTTCTTTATTGATGGTTACAATTTAGAAAAGGCTAAAAACAAGATCTTCTAAAATTGCTAGCACTCCAAAATTGTCAACTAATCAAATGTTTAGTTGATGTACATCTCCATTATAATCAACATTATCAAGAATATTGTTAGCCTATAATGTCTTCTTAATAATGCAACATTTAAAGTTTTTGCTTATAATATCCAAACACAACATTCTTGGTGTTTTGGAATTGTCTTCCTCATGCCAACTAGGAATATAATCATAAAATTATGCTCAACAACATTTCATTTATGGTTGGTCACATTTTAGTGGTAATTCACACTATGTCCCAAATTCCACTAGATTTCTTAAATTTGACTGATTGAGAGATTAAAAATAAAATCTTATAGCTTCAAACTATGCTTCAAGTCCCAAATCCTATTACTTTTGGAATGCCTATGTGACAATAGTTTTTAGAAAAATTTGACCCCAAGAAGATAGGGCTTTGTTCCAAAAATTGAGTCTAGCAAGAATAAAAATCTTACTTGAATTCAAGCTCCAACAAAAAAAAAGTCGATAATTTTATTAAAATTTCTTTTTATCTTGTATAAAACACTGCCACCAAACGATTAGCATCAAGCGTTGGCCTAGGAATTTAGAACTAGAATGCAAGGTGAAATCATTCATTATTGTATCACAAAAAAATGACAATACCATTGCACTTGGGTCAACTTCCATGGGCAACTGGAATTGGTCATAATGGTTGGCATTTTTCAACATTTGGAAACTTGAAGTTCCAAAATTCTTATGCTTCTTGCTAGAAACTTGCCAAAACACAATTTCCAATTTTCAATTATATTAATGTTGACACACTTCCATGTATAGTTGCGTAACTTGCTGTTTTTTCACTTTTCCAATTCCAATCACCCATGAAAGTTGACCGTGAGAATGAACTTCCATGCTAACCTTGAAATTAGAAAATATGAAAACAACAAAAAAATTTACACTAGAAACCAGGGTTTTTTTTTTTTTGGTTTTTTGATCAATGGATATGTGACGTTCTTTGAAAATGGTTTGTAGTCTTCAAACTCCATCCCTATTTTTGGTTGGAGTTGAAGGTGGCCCCTATGCATGGATTATTGCAGCATCATGGTTATTGAAAATGATATTAAGGGGAAGCTAGCACAATTAAGTTTTTTAATGGTGCATTTGGATCCATCTCATCATAAAATGATAGCATTTATTCTCAGTTTGATAAATTTTTAATGAAAGCCTAGGTGCAATGCAATTTTCATTATTGCAATTTGGCGTTTTTTGAATATTTTTCCCCTTTTTCTTCTAGGGAAAATTTCATAAATACCCTCAAAGTTTGCCATAATTTCATAGATACCCCTTCTTTTTCAAAAATTTCACAAATACCCTTGGACCAAAATTTTCATGCGTTTTTTTTGTTGTGCACGCTACTTCCCTTCTTCCTTTGTGCGCATGCATCACAAGAAAGAAGTAATGTGCGCACAAAGGAAGAAGGAAGTGATATGCACAACAAAACAAAGGCCTATTCTTTTTGGTCCAAAGGTATTTGTGAAATTTCTGAAAAAGCAAGGGTATTTATGAAAATATGGCAAACTTCATGGGTATCCATGAAAATTTCCCTTTTTCCTTTAGGCTTGAAGCTCACTTTTTTATTTGAGGCAATTGGGCATTTAATTGCCCAAAAAAAGACCCTGCTACAAACTTGTTTGGTAGTTATTGCATTTTCCTGTTTGAAGTTCACCCTATTGATTGGATGAAATTACTAGTAACACACGTGTTAGTGGATGAATACGCACACGTGGATGACTGTATCCAATTTTTCATACCTGCATGCTATCTACACCAAATAGTGCATTTAGGTTGCCCCAAACTATATGTTGACCATGCTTGAATTTGACATGGTTTACAACTTGAAAGTTGTTAATTTATTTTTCAACAGCTTTGTAGTGGTTGCAAGGCCATTTAAAATTTGTTTTTTTTGCATGAAAATCATTTTTACAGCACTAAAAGTGTAAGATACGAGAAATTAGTGTGGGGCAACCTAAATGCACTATTTGGTGTAGACTACGAGTCGCTCCACCAATAAGGAAAACAGGAAAGATTCCCTCCGGGTCGGAAACCAGTCTTAAATTCGCCATGGGCAGTACATGATTGAGCCCATCGCCGATCACCTTCTTCCCAATTAACTAACGTTCTGAGAGAATCTGAGTCCCGCAAGACGAGAGAGAGAGACTTCGAATCCGCGGGTGAGATCTATGGCGACAGGATTGGTGACGAGGCGGGAGCTGGGCACGACGGGCTTGAAGGTGTCGTCACTCAGCTTCGGGTGCTCGCCTCTGGGCAACTTGTACGGCGAAATCGCCAAAGAGGAGGATGCCATCGCCGCTGTCCATGAAGCTGCACGATTGGGCATCAACCTCTTCGACGTCGCCCCGTAACATCCCTCTCCCTCTCCCTGCCCTTTTTTTTTTATCTTCCTCGTCTAAATTTGGACTGCACTGAGCAATGAACTGATCGAGACATACATAATCGAGGCTACAGCCGAACCTCTTAAACCCTAGTTACCGTCTAGGGTCTCGATTTTCTAAACACCTCAATGTTTGAGTGATTTTGCTGCAATCAATAAGGGTTCAAACATAAATCTGGCCTACGAGATCCCTGCTCACTAGTAAATTATTTTTCTTCAGTTGCAAGTCCAAAGTCTCACACACTAAGGTAGGAGCACCCATAAACGTCAAACTAAGGGTTTTGAACATGATGACTATTAATAAACAACTAGCAAATTATACGATCTTATTAGGAACATAAATAAAATAAGTTTGCACTTTCAAATGTATTATTTGGATACTGTGAGAATAAGTTATGAATTTTTAAAGAGCAAATTGCCATTGCACCCATAACCACTTTTAAGAATTCATGTTTACATGTTGTACATTCTTGTCATTACATCTATTCACTTTCACAAATTTTTCAAGATTTCAGAAGTGATGGTTATGGGGACAATGATGTTTATGGGTGCTCCTACCTTAATGAGTTTGCGATTAGGGTTTTATGTTAGGAGTGAATTCCACCTGTTCACTAGAAAGTTCACCTAGGTGAATTGAATCGCCAACTGAGTCACATGAAAAAGTTGATGTTTGAAGCCCCCTAATATGGGGGCTTCAAACATAAAATCAAGTGTACGAGTTTCTCACCTCATAGGGTCCTAGCTCATTAGTGAATTATTTTCTTTCACTTGCATGCCCAAAGTCTAAGACACCCATGAGTTTGTGGTCAGCGTCAAGTACGGTTTTGTGCACAAGTCCGAGGTTTGAGCGTCTTAGACACTTGTGAAATGAGCAAACCAAAAATGGATTTCTAGAATTCACTCCTAACTTGGATCATGTTGGGAGTGAATTCAAGAAGTGGGTCACCTAGCTCTACACCTAGGTGAATCACTGTGTGAGTCACCTGAAAAATTTGATTTTTGAAGTCCCCTAATGAGAATGTGGCAAGTGAGAGCATTATTCTTGAATGCCATTGTGGAGAAGGTCGTGAGGATGGGGATTGATCTACTATGGATCTGGATTTAGGCACTACGGCAATACTTTGGCAGAGACGGTGCTTGGGAAAGCTCTGAAGACGATGCCCATCCCTCGTGAAAGCTACGTGGTTTCAACCAAGTGCGGCAGATTCGAGGGCGTGCACTTCAATTTTAGTGCGGAGCGGGTCACGCGTAGTGTGGACGACAGCTTAGCGCGCCTCGGCCTGGACTACGTGGACATTATTATCTGCCACGACATTGAATTCGTTTCGCTTGATCAGGTCCTCTACCCTTGCTCCTGATATGAAGCTCTTTGCTTGGTGCGTCTAAGGTAGTATACTTTAAAACCGTCACTTTAAGGGCTGGTCTGCCTTTTCATGTGCTTTTTGAGACAAGAAGATTTTTGTGTAATTTTTAGACAAAGAGAAATGGATGCCAAATGTAATCCAATTTTTTTCATAATTTTTGAAGCATTATTGAGTTGTTGATGATTTTTCAAGATTTTTTTGTAATAGACACCTATTTGTCACTTTAGGTCTCTCATAAAACAGTCTCTTGAAGAGATGACGTGAAATTGAGTAGTATGATTGGCTCTTGCAATAGAACACACCTTTTCTTCTATGACTTCAAGGTGTCCATTTAAGGACCATTTCATATCCATTCTTGAACTACCTATGACACGCTTTATATGAAAAGGTCGCCTTTAGAGCACGCTACCTTACTCAATTTGATTTGCTGCCAATTGCATCTCCCCTCCAGATCGTTAACGAAACTTTGCCCGCTCTGCAAAAGCTCAAGAAAACGGGCAAGGTTCGGCACATTGGCTTGAGTGGACTTCCTCTTCATATTTTCAGGTGATCACCGTCCTTTTAATTTTCAAACAATCTCTTCCAGCGTGATTTTTGAGCATCAGTTTTTAGGGTTTCAGTTGTTGAGTTTAGTCAATGGGTGGGTTGGTTGCTTAGGACTTAGGGTTAGTTTACATATGTTTATTGAGAAATATCTAAGAGTGTAACTATATATAAAGAAATCTCCAATGTGACTGGTCATGGTCAATTGTTGAAGACTTGTCTTTGAAGGCTCATAGGTTTGATTCTTGACAACGGATCGTAATGTGAGATGATCGCTGTAACGTGTACTTTCCATAGAGGTTTGATACCTTTGCCTTCTGTCATTGATATATGAGAACGAAAGGGCCTACACAACTTGGATAGGTTTTTTCTCTGAGTGTGCACATAGAAAGTACACACGTATACTAACCTTTCTGACCCAAATGCTTATATGGAAACACTTATGAACGTGACCATTTCAAAGAGGAAAAATCATTCAACCTTATTCAATCTTTTGCTGGTGTCTTGCCATGTTGATTTGGAGATTTCAAATAGCGGCCTCAGTTTTTTCCAAGCCTCATTCAGAGAAGTCTAAATCAATCCTAAGCAACAGTAGTTTTCTTACTCTTCAGTGATAATTCTGTTGTGTATAGGTACGTGTTGGACAGAGTTCCAAAGGGAACTGTGGAAGTGGTTCTGTCCTACTGCCACCATAGCCTCAACGACACATCCTTACTGGAGATGTTACCTTACTTGCAGGAGAAGGGCGTGGGTTTGATTAGTGCCGCACCCTTTTCCTTGGGCCTCTTGTCTGGGAAGAAGTGGCCAGACTGGCACCCGGCTCCTCCAGAGCTCAAGGTACCACACTGCACCATTTCTATATAGCTCTGTAATCAGCTTCTAATGATTGCGTTATATAAAAAAAAGGATAGATTCAGGTTCTTGCGCACTTCTCATTAAAAACTCTCGAGAAGCCTAGTATCAATTTTCCATCTGTTTTGGAATCTTAGTTTTCATTTGCACTTGTGACTGACTGCAGACGGCATGCACTCAAGCAACGGAATCATGCAAATCCCAAGGCAAAAGCATTAGACACCTCGCATTGCAATACGCGCTCCAGAATCCAAGTATTCCCACCACCTTGGTTGGCATGATCTCTGTACACGAGGTAAACTTTCAAATTGATACTCCTTGGGGTGCATACCATATCTCATTACTCTCTCTTGTTATTTTCACCGCAACATGCTACACTGCAGATGGACAAGAGTAAGGTCTACAGATCTTAGCCTTCGACCAGTTAAATATCCAGTAGATAACATAAAGACATACTAAACCCTGACGATAGAAACTAACTTGCAACCCATCCTCCTATGCTGAGCAGGTGAGAGAGAATGTGAAAACAGCCATCGAGGTGGAGCAGGGATTCGCAGACATTGACGAAGCACTAGTGCAACAAGTGGAGCAAATCTTGCAGCCAGTGAAGAACATGACCTGGCCCAGTGGGCGAGCGGAAAACAACTAGGGAAAAAGATAAAAATATGTACAGATAGAGATTCGAGTAGAAAAACACTCGGCTGTCGAATAAATTTCATTCGACACAAGTCAATGTACAAGGAGAGAAGCTATGCCAAGCAAGCTGATAATCTCACTCAATGGAAAAATCGGAGGTAAATTTTTTACCTATAGACGAACTTGCAAGACTCTGAATCATTGATCAATCTCTGCAATAGTACTGCGTGCAATCTAACGGGGTCCTCCATGGTGAATTTCAAGCATTCCAAGTGGCTTCTCCATAATGATCAGTTGGCCTGCATTGAGGCAGAGTAGTTTACATCCATTCAGCATGATAGACTTGGGGAAGATTTCACATTAACTACCAAAGAAATCAAAGCAGCAAAGAACAGACTTCCACTAGAAGAAAAACCATGTAATAATCAACTAAGTCATAACAACTGCACAATAATTGCACAAATGTAATTAAGTCATTTTGTAATTGTTGCATAGTTGTTGTATAATCATTCAGTTGTTGTTGCGACCTAGTCATTCATTACAGTCTTCTTTTGAGTGTTTGGCCAAAAAATTGGATCGGTTAGAAATTGCAGGGCGGCTTTACCCTGTAGGGTGCACTGTAGGCAGGTTGTTGTTGTTGTTGCAGCTGCTCCGTGTTCTCGCCGGAGAGATCTTCCAGAGACCGGCCGACTGTTTCCGGGACGAGAAAGCTGCAGAAGAACCCTGCTGCGTTGATCACCGTGAGCAACAGGAAGGAATTCTTAACGCCGATGCCGGTCGGGTAGCCTTTGTCTTGCTGGCCTTCTTTCTGGCTCTGCGCGGCGTACAAGAACCCGAACGCACCGACGATGGCGCCGGCCTTCCCACACGCAGCAGAGATGCCGTGACAAGTGGACCTCAGCCTGGCAGGGAAAAGCTCCGCCGGGATGATGAACGTGGTGACATTAGGACCGAAGTTGGCGAAGAAGAAGGTGAGCGAGTACAGTGTGAGAAACGCCGTGTGATTTCCTCCGCAGAACTGCGTGGGGTCGTCTTTGCAGCGGTTGCCTCGCAGCGTGTAGTACTGCAGCGTGAGAATCATCATGAACATGGTCATGAAGAAGAACCCCAGCATTTGGATCACCCACCGCCCGATCACGTCCACGAGTGCTACTGTTGCCCAGTAGCCCGGTACCGTCGACACTAGCGCTATCAACGCTTGCGCTCGAGAGACTTGGAACACCTCCTCCAGCGCTGACATCTTTTGGGGTGCTGGCAGCCAGCCAATGGATGAGAAGATATCTTTCTGGAACAGGTTTTGGCTGTAAAACGCGATGTCGAGAAGAAACCATGTGCTTGCGCATCCGAGGAGCTGCACGCCGTGGCGTCTCAAAAACTCTCGGGAGAAGAGTTCGTACTCCGGTCGCCCTGTTCATGGGATGCAACAAATGCCATGTCAGTATGGGATCCAGTTGCAACAAATGCAATTTCGGCATGGGATTCTGAAGCAGGTTTTCAGAACTTGGGGCTTATATCACTAACCCCTCACGACATTGTCGAACAAGTCATAATTTTCCTCCACGAACAGCTCAATACAAACCATTGATCCTAGAATCTAGATTGCATTTGGACTATGGAGTTGAGTAAACGCAATAGGCGTCCAAGCCTAAATTCACGGGTTTAAAGACATGGCACTGCATATGTTGAATAATGCTGCACCAAGTCTTAAGTTTCCCGCCTATTTAGTCATCTCACATTACAGGCGAACAATTTTCTGGATGTGTTAATGCAAAAGGAAGTGAAACTTGGGGTGAGAAAATGGATAGAAACCCTGCCTCTCAAATCTCATTTCTAGTGGTATTCATGCACTAATGGAAGTAGAACTCAGGTGGACTTTGGAAGTTGAGAATGTTACGTAAAGAAGTTAGGGAAAGTTAGGGAAAATTTCATGGATACCCCTGAAGTTCGCCATATTTTTGTACATCTTTTCATAGATACCCCTGCTTTTTTCAGAAATTTCACAAATACCCTTTGGACCACAGTTTTCAGGTGTTTGTTTTGTTGTGCATGCCACTTCCCTTCTTCCTTTGTGCGCACTCATAACAAGAAAGAAGTAGTGTACCCATAAAGGGAGAAGGGAAGTGGCATGCACAACAAAACCAACACCTGAAAACTGTGGTCCAAAGGGTATTTGAGAAATTTCTGAAAAAGCAGGGGTATCTATAAAAATATGGCAAACTTAAGGGATATCTATGAAATTTTCCCGAGAGGTTATTAGGGTTGAAGGAATGTGAGATGACTAACCACCGATGGAGGTGCCTGTCTGGGTAATGTCGATGCCGCCGGTGAAATCCACCTGCAGAACGCGGCCCATGTCGAGTGCGGCCTGCTTGTTGTTCTTCGCCACCAAAGCCGTGTACCGCGCGGTCTCCGGCATCTTCATCCGGTAGTAGAAGGTCGTCGCAGCAGGCACGGCGCCCGCAGCGAGCACGATTCGCCAAACGTAATCCGCTTCGGGTGGGCAGGACGCGACGGGGTTCACTCGAAACGAAGGCGGGCTGAGAGCGTTCCGGAATGCCACGCTCACAATGATCGACATGGTGGCACCGCCGAGAATCCCCAAGCCCTGCATGGCGAACACTGCCGCGATGAACGCGCCGCGCGTCTTCCGGTTGGCGTACTCGGACATGATGGTGGCGGAGAGCGGGTAGTCCCCGCCGATCCCCACCCCGAGCCAGAACCGGAAGAAGCAGAGCGTGGTCATCACCGCCTTAGCGGATTGCCCGAACGACAGGGACGACGCGACGGACGTGATGATCATGAGCAGGAGCGTCCACCCGTACACTTTCTTCCTGCCGAGCTTGTCGCCCAACCACCCGAACAGGAGTTGCCCCACGAGCGTCCCGCAGAGCGCGACGCCGTTCACGGCGGCCGCGACGTTCGCCGGGAGCACGCCCGGCCTGCCGCTAACACCCTCGGTGTAGTCTGTGTAGTACAGGCGACCGAGCAGACGTGTGATGGTGGCGATGACGAAAAGATCATATGCATCCGTGAAGAAACCCATTCCCGCTATCACTATGGTGGTGAAATGGTACCATTGCGTCTTGGCTTTGTCCAGCGCGGACAAGATGTCCTCCGTGCCTCCCATCGTGACGACCCGCGTGCGTCAGCGTTCAGAAACACTATTGCGGGATCTCACCACACGCCCTCGATCCTCACGACTCTCGAGTTCAGTCACGTATCAATTACACAATTCAAATGCAAGCAAATGATCGTCTACAATGCCAACAAAAAGGTGCCATTACACGTAGATATATAACCTCACACGAAAGTGTGCACACAACGTGGCCTTCCAACGTTAGATTTCCAAGGTGTGATGATCTATCCTAGCCTCGTCTCAATTCTTTCGATTCGGGATTCGTGCACGATATCGATCCCTAAAACCAGAAAAACCAACCCGAGCAATGTTACAACAAAGTACTGAAACTAGCTTCGTTTGATCAAACCGATAACAAGCATACTAGAAAGGAGCTGCCTCAGTGCAATCAAATCGTCAGCATGCCGACGTCCAGCTTCCGAAATCAACTGACAGCATTGTCAAAGACCAACATTCTTTAACCGAAATGCAGAATGTCAGTCTAACCTTGTTGTAACTGGACTTGTATCTAGACTAGTTCCTTTGAACTTCTGGCACTGAGAAACGGCAAGGAGTGCCGATTGAAAGAGTTCACATCAGCCTTGAGCCTGGCATATCACCATCTTCCTCTGAGATTCACTAGAACCGACGCATTTCATGGCGCACTAACAATAGCAAGCACACGCATGATCGACTAGAATGACACCAAAACCCGCAGCTCCCACTGGCCTTGACGGTAATTTAATTCCCTTCTTTTTGAGGGCAACAAAAGCCGCGCCACACGCCACGGATCTAAGCCTATTGCAGGACACAGAACTCATCACAGCGAGCCATTCGCAACCTCCGTCGGATGCGTTCCCAGATGCCTGGAACCACTGGTTGCTCAGAATCTCAGATGCACAATAGTGACAATGTCACCAATTTTTTGTATTTTCGCTGGTAGAGCGACACGCACCCCAGCATGTGAGCACTGAGCAGGTAAGGAAAATTTGGATAGAAGTGGATAGAAGTGGATATAATCAACGATGTTTGTAAGTTCATCCTTAAAATCTACTAATATTAGTACCTTTCATCCAAAATCTGGCGAAAGGTTGATTCGCACCTGATCTTATGAATTAGGAAAATCGATATTTCAAAATATTTGGCATGCATATTTCCACCATTAGTCGCTTTTATCACACAAACCTAGTTGACATCCTCGTGGCATCCTAGGTGGCAGTGTGCTAAGAGCGCTGGTAGTTGGTAAGTGCCCGATAATTTTGCAAAAAGTTGGGGAGCACAAGTACGTTTTTCATAGTTGCAATTCTCCGCCAAATGAAGATTTCAAAAGATTAGGAGACATTACCTGCATTGTTTGGTAATATGGGCTTTAGACCTGCTTTACATAACAACGGTTGAGTTGCACTGTAGGCTCTTACATTGACAGTCATGCAACTTGATTTTGGGAATTGATTTATGCATACCGGGGGGTTAATATTTGCACACCCTTCTTAGGGTATGTTTTAGATTTTTACCATCATAAAGTTGAATTTGAGAATTTTGAATTCAGATTTGGACTTAGAGACCATGATTTAGTCTAGAACCTTTAAAAAGTTGCAATTCAACAACATCCAATGAAAAAGTTTAGATAGGGAAATTAAAGTGTTATTATTACTTTTGTTTGTAAAAAAAAAACTTTTTCATTGGGTGTTGTTGAATTGCAACCTTTTATATGGTTCTATACTAAATCGTGGTCTCTAAGTCCAAATCTAAATTCAAAATTTTCAAATTCAACTTTATGATGGTAGAAATTTAAAATTTATCCCAGGGGATGTGCAAATATCAACCCCCCACTGTGCATGTATTAATTCCCTTGATTTTTTAAGGTTTTGGGATAACTCTATCAAGAAATTTTTTTAAAGTTACAGGGTGGTGGCTAAACCAAAATTTGCAAAATTATCACCCTTGCAAAGCTTCACAAACTACTTGATAAAAAAATCCAGTAAGTTTTGATAACATATGTATGGGATAATGTCACAAAGATTGATGTGTGATATTATAAAGGAACATATGTGATATTACCAAGGTCATTGTGATTGTATCCATAATATCACAAAGAATGAAGATGTGATATTAAAGAGGTAGGATGTGATACTAAAGAGGTTAGTGTTACTACAAATAACACTACTAAAATCTCAATTACCTCTATAATATCACACCCTAACCTCTTTAATATCACAAAATTGTGTAAATAAGAATTTAGAATTTAGTAGTGAGAGGAGGTTAGCGTGCTAGAAGAGAGCAACAAGATCACTTGATAACTTTTATAAAGAAAGGCCATGCTAGTTAAAGTTATCACCAACCTCTAGAGGTGGGTGATAAGGTTATCAAACTCATAACTTGAAAAAATGGTTGATTTGTGGGGTGAAGCATGCCAGACTTATGGGTAGGACAAACCAAGGTTTGACACCCACTAAGGTAGGAACACCCATAAGTGTTAGTGTCCCCATAACCATCACCTCTGAAATCTTGAAAAATTTGTGGAAATGAATAGATGTAATTACAAGGATGTACAACATGTGAACATGAAACCTTAGTGTTGGTTATGGGTGCAATGGCAATTTGCTTTTTAAAAATTCAAAACTTATTTTCATAGTATCCAAATAATACATTCAAAAGTGCAAACTTATTATTTTTTTGTTCCTAATAGGATCCTATAATTTGCTAGCTGTTTATTAATACTTATCATGTTCACAACCCTTAAAATGACACTTATGGGTGCTCCTACCGGGCTGAAGTAAGCAAAATAATGAAGAGAGGAAGAGAAGTGCAATGGACATGGAAGCTCAGCCCTAACTACGTAGGGCACTTTTTATAAAAGAATACTAGGTGCGAACATCCCTCCTTGCAATGATTAAATTTGCCTTGCTGGCAATTTTATGGAAAATAAAAACTGTACATGTAAACACCTCACAATTACAGCCTATCTGAGAAATATGTGGCCTTCATAATTGCCCCCGTTCCCTGTGGATCGTCCTGTTATTGCTACAGTGGTCACTTTTATTTTTTATATGCGCTTCTTACAAATGTCAAGTGCGAATGGACCTAAATCGGGTGCAAACTTGAAGAGGGATTTGCGGGCAAATTCATCCATTTTTTCAAGGAATTTTTCTAGTGTTGCAGTAGCCAAGGTGGTGACAGATCATCCGAGGCTCAGATTTTTAATTTTGTTTTTGTCAGGGTAGAGCTGCCCGCACCCCAGATTGCCGGCAGGTAAGTAGAATCTGGCTAAAATTGGAACGTACGAATGATATATGGAAGTCGATCTAGACAAATTGCTAATATAAGCTAATTTCATCCAGAATCTGGCGAGTTGGGTTTTTGCTCCAGGAAGGATCTGGAGATTTCATCCATTTTTCCACATGGATTTCTTACTGTATTTATCGCCATCCGACTTTCGAGGTAAGAATTACGCTAAAATTTGCCAAGAAATTAATCTCTCTGAGCTCACTGGCTAAAACTGCAATAAATTGCTATAATCGGCTTGGAGTCAAGTTTCCTCCCTTCTTTTTGGAACAAGCCAGTTGCTGGTGTAGTTGAACATTCATGTGTTTGTTTTGGCAATTGCCAGTTTCTGTGCTTTTGAAGTGCATGTCCTTTATGATCTGTGATTCTCGTGTGTCAACTTTGCGCGACCGACGCCAATTGTCATTGCGAACGGCGAAGCGCGCCGGGCGCGCAGCCAATTTAAGAGCGGAGGAATGCTGGGGAAAGACCGTGGAATCTCGGTATTTATATCTTAGTCTAAATCGGTAGATTCACATTCCTTGCTTGAAGATTCATTATCATATATTGTACATTTTGAGTCTACAGCGGTAGACGCATCTGGACAAAATGGTAGAGTTCGCATTCCGTAGTCGTAGATTTAGATCTAAAGTTAGAAATCTTCGACGGTTTTCATAGTTCGCTCTTTAGAATCTGCCAGGGGCCACTGAGCTGGCGTCACATGCGTCCTCGCTCTTGAGCTATTATTTAGGCTCCTTAACTCTTGGGGTTATTCCTGTGAGATATTTTTTAGGGAAAATTACGAATAGGGGCACAAAATTGAAAAGTATTACAAACAGGGGCACGATTTCAAAGCAATTACACTATAACATTGTTCACCAAGGGTTTTCTTTCCCCCTGTTGGAGGTATATCCCTCCTGGGATATCTGGGAGGAATTTGGTTATATTATACTCGCTTTGAGCCATTCAGAGCAAGTACAATATAACCAAATTCCCGTGAGTATCCCAGGAGGGATATACCTGCAGCCGAGGGGAAAGAAAACCCCTTGTGAACAATGTTATGAACAAGGGCACAGTTTCAAAATCTCTTTATTAAAATTTTCTTACTCAAGTTTGATTTGGAGAGACCTATAAGTATTTTGGAGATTAGCTTACATATAATGTGATGTATCCAAATCAATCAATGTTCAAATCAAAATTTACAAGAATTTACAAAAAAAAGAAATTTAAATGTGCCCATATTTGTAATTACTTTGAAATTGTGCCCCTATCTAAAATATTTTTCGTTTTTGTGCCCCTATTTGTGATTTCCCCTATTTTTTATCTATTTAAGCTTTGGCTCTCTAATGTCCTTCTATTTTCCTTTGTATGCGGAAGGGTGGGATACTTTCATTTTACAATCCGGCTATAAGGGATCCCAACAACTGAGAACTACATTGCCAGATCAACTGCCACTTCTTATATAATTCGTAAAAGTCACTCAAAACTGCCATTTCTACGAGAATGAGTTAAAAGAATGAGTAAAAAGGTAGGAAAAAATCAATTTTTTGAAAATTCAACCATAGGATTTTGCTCCAGACTACAAGAGGTGCTTCTGGAGAAAAAAATTAATTCATTTTCACAGGAAAAAATATGAGATATTAACATCCAAATTTCTTTTTAAAGTTTTTCTCCTTCACGCCCAAAACTTTCACATGTCTTTGACCATTCTTTTAGTAAAAGAAATTGTTCTACACAACATCGATGTTTAAAGTATGTGTGAGAAAGTTGAACCAATTGGCATGTTTATCATGATTAAACTAGCTATTTTTAAAAGTAGTTTAGCAATTTCATTATACAAAAGGTAGACTTTAAAAATTACAAAAAAAAGATTGTTTTACGCTTTTGGAAGATCTCATCGGTGAGCACCTAGCTTACCCTCTAAAAATTGCAAGTCATGAAAAAAATGAAAAAAAAACAAAAATATTTGGACTTAGAAGTTTTTGAAATTGAACAGTTTGGGGGGGGCATTGCCTAAAAGTGTAAAACTTGTTATAGAATTGCATGAGTTCACTTTATGTGCTTGTGGGCATTGCAAAACTTTGAGAATATTTGACATGGGCATGTTGAGAATATGTGTGAAAATTTTCAATCCTTATTTTTTTTCAATGGTTGCCCAAACTGCCTAATTTAAAAAGAAAATCACATATTCCATCAGAACTTCTTTCCACTTTGTTCAACAAAATTGAAGTTTTTTGTATTGAAACTTTCTTCTCAGGCACAAGTAAGTTTTATAGAAAAAAACTTCAAAAAAAATCATGCCAATTCCTATTCCCAATCGGATGTCCAAACTTGCTATATTGCCAAAATAAATAAATAAAAATGGCGGTGGTCCTTTAGAGATCAGCGAAGGAATTCTAGGCCAGAACAATCCCATTATAGTAGTGCCTAGATACAATGAAGGTATACAGAGAGCATATTCTTTTCATGTAAGGAAAACATTCATTGTAACTAAACAAGCTTTTGTAGCTCCCCAACCATCACAGACAGTCATCTACTTCATCTTAGCCAAGCATTTTTCCTTAGAAAGGTTCATCTTAGGGAGGCACTATTGTAATCTCTTTTTGGTGCTTTTAAGATTGGGAAACAATAAAGGCTTGTTTCCAGTTGCTCTTATGAGCAATGTTAAGTGAGTATTAGATGGTTAATTATAATTGTCCTTCTCACTTGAGTTAGTAATTAAGAATTCAACTTAGTTGGCAAGGGTGGTGGTAGTAGATAGCATTGCTTTTTAGTATGTAGAAATTGTAATAAACTATGACCACATAAATAATTCTTTGCTAAAAATCTCAAAAATGCAAAATCAAGAGAAACAATGATTTGATAATACTAACCATGGTATTATGTAAAGTTGGTGAGGATGGTGGATCAACTAATACTAATGGCTTTAACTATGCCAGTAGTGTGAACAACAAGTACCAGAAGTACTATTCATCCTTGTTAAACAGAAGTTACAACAACTCCAAGTTGTAAGTACCCTTTGTGCATCTACTTTGTTATTCTTAAGAAGAATCATAATTTTTTATTAAGGTAGGAGCACCCAATTACGACACTAGTCGTTTTCTGACAGCTATAAAGGTGAGGACATGCACTAGTTGCTTGACCTAATCTTGACACCTAGGTTAAGGTAAGTTGTCACTATAATTGGGTACAAAGAACACAAGTTGTGTAGGTGGCTCAAAAGCTGAGCATGTGACATGGTCTTTTTGATGGTGCCTTTTAATTTCAATATGAGCATTTCAAAGGGGGTTTAGTGTCAACAATAGGACAATCTAGGAAGTTATCTTTAATAGTTTGTAATTTATTCATATAATCTCAAAAAATTCTGAAAACAATTTTGCTTGCATTTGTGTTCATTTCCTAACAAACACATGGTGTTACATTCTCAAAAGATCTTCTAGAGTGTCGCATTTGAAGTAAGTGTCGGTTTTAGTTTCTTCTACCTTACAAGCAAGTGGAAACATGCCTAATAGCATCGCCATCGCAAACGCAAGAATAGATGCAAAAGTCAGTGTTGAGGGGAGGGAGAATTTTGAACTCCACCGCATCCACACAGTATCCACTCCAAAGTCTTTCTAGATTTCTAGGGCAACACTACAAGCTCCCGTTCATACTGCTCTCCATGTCTTTGACGTTCACGTTACAACTCACGGGAGGACTCAAATCCGTTGAGGGCTCGTTCCTATTGGTTTCCTTTACCGGTGCTCAAAAGAAGAAGCAACGGAGTAGCGTGAGTGCACGTGGAAGTGTTCCAGGAAAGACGGAGCTGATACGTGAAGTGGCCCGCGTGGCAACTCGTCAAACCTTTGGTTGCGATGCTCTAAGGCTCTTAACGTATTCTGCTCATAAACAGCGCAGGCTCTAAAACCTCTCACCTCACCAAATGTACTCTTTTGATACATGTTGTTTTCATAACCTATATATAATGTATAAATGATATACATTTGAGAAGGTGGGCGGTTTTAGAGACCTATGACCTTTCCACTTCAAAATTTCATAACTAATTCCACAAAGCTCCAAAAAATATGAAACAACTTGAGTTATATGTCAATTTTTCTTGTCTTTCAAAGAAAATTTACTGAAAAATAGTTCAAGAAGTTTCACCCTCCCAAAATTCAGTTTCAGCCCTTAGATGGACTGTTTATGAGCACGCTACCTTACACAAATGGCCCTTTGAATGATTATGAAAACGTTATTTTGCAGCAGCACTCAGCCCATTAGGGTTAGGGTTAGGCTCAGGGTGCGAACGATGAAATCTACCGTTTATTTGAAAAAGAATCTGCCTCTGGAATTCCAGAGTACGTCCCCGTCGAGGATGGCAAGCTACTGCGTAGCTGCTGATTATGCGACGGTCTTGCAGATTCGGAAGCAAGAAAAGAAAGCCTCGAAAGAACTGCTGGATTGTTACAAAACGCATCTCTGAAGTGCCGAGCTTCTTTTGCTTTTGAGGGAGCATCAGAAAAAGAACAATTGTTGTCCTCTTCTGGATATCTGGAAGCACAAGGCCTGTCAGGTTCAACAAATATCGAGGATTCGGGCATCCTTGCTATAAGGTGCGCTCATTATCTCAAGATGAAATTTGTCTGGTTGAAATGCATGTATCTATCTAAGTCATAATTTTGTCTACCTTCAGAGAGCTTGGTTCTTCAACACGATGGCTGTGAAAACGACATAGGGTCCCATCTTTGTGTGTCTTGAACAAGCAGAATTTAGAAGATACTCCCTCTGTCCCTCTAAAAACGCCCAAAAAGCTTCCTTGCAAGGGATTAACTGTGTTTTTAGTCTTTGTGCTAGTGACGCATGCATTCTAGAATGAATATACCATCTACCAAATGTATGCAAAATCTTCAGTTTTGATGCACCCAAATTCCATGTGAAAAATACCATATTTGTGCATGATGTTAGTTTCTCATTATTGATGATTTAAAGATTAGTTGCAACAATGGTACCTCATATGTACAAGGCCAAGCTTGTTAGGAGAGGAATGCTCCCTAATCTCTTAACTTGCCCCCATGAAATCATTGAACATGACAAACGTTTTCTCAACATTTGAAATCAGCAAAAGGGAGCTTTTTAGCTGTACAAGAAATGTGTCTGATTTGGACGTTCTTAGAGGGACAGGGGAGTAATTAACTTCATGCATGTATCGAAAACTTCCGTCTCGCTATTAGTGCAGATTTTCTAGCAGGAGCGTGATATCGCTTCGGAGATGATTGACATACAAGTAACTTATTCTGCTTCTTGTCAACCGCTGCAGAGAAGCATTAGGGCTGGTTTGTAATATACGGGAGGAGCCCCAATATATAACAGGGTTATTTGCATCAAGTTTGATGCTTTGGTAACACTGCAGATGAAGACCTCTGATCCCAGATTGAGCACATAATTCTATTGAATCGAGGACCTGCGAGTTTGCGACCACCTGAGATTACATACTTGGTAACTTGGGAGCCAGGTTTGGCAATGTGTCCCCTACTTTAGTATATGTGTTCAAGGCTTGATATTTCGATACTAGTTTACGTACCCATTGTACCAATGGGTGCACTAACAATCTTATTACAAAATATGGCCAATTAAGAAAAAATGTAATCCAATTAACTCACAAATGTCAGCAACTTGATTCAAAATAAAACCTCACTATACACCACATTATGTATGTACTCCTCTCTCTCATGTTGGAACTCTCATATATTCCTTTTATATAAGTAGATATTGTCTTGTCAGTTAGTGAGTTTATCCCAACTAGTGATGTAGTTAGTGAATTTATCCACAACTTTCTTTTGACCAATTGGAATACTCATGTATTCTTTTATATAAGTAGAAAAATATTGTATTTTATTCTTGGTTGTATTTTCCTATGTATAGGAAAAGGCTGTATTTCTATTATTTATAACGATTCTCTAGGAGAGCGTGTCACAATACTCATGGTACTTTTCCACTTTCGGCAGGGCTGATACTAAAGCCTGTCCTTGCTCTCCAAAAGTGAGCAACTTGAGGCAGTTTCACACTTTTATTTAATTAATGTCAATTTCGGCTATGAAAGCATGATGACTCAAGCGTAATTGGGTTAGAGTTTATGTTATAGATAGCCTATGTACATATATTGTAATTTTTCAGCGATGCTAAACATGTCTTCGGGGAGCTGCTTCGGAGGTGTCTGGTTGGTGTAGTCGGTTATCACGCTAGTCTCACACACTAGAGGTCCCCAGTTCGAACCTGGGATCAGACACTGAACGTTTTCTTTCCGTTTTACACAATTCCCCAGGTTTTTCTCAATACAATTGGGTTTGATTTTGCCTCTTTTTCTTGCCCGAAATTTTTGTCCAATCTTTACCTATGGAGTTCGACTTTTCTTTCCCCATCTCTTCCTGGAATGTTTTAGATACAGATTTACTCAGATAGTGACAAAAAGGTGGAAGATTTTTATAAAGGGAGCATCAATTGATTGATCCTGAAAGAGAGATTCCACCTATCAGCCCCTCAGGTCTTTTTCAATACAATTGGGTTTGATTTGGCCTCTTTTTCTTGCCCTGAATTTTTGTCCAATCTTTACCTATGGAGTTCCACTTCTCTTTCTCCATCTCTTCCTGGAATGTTTTAGATACAGTTTTTCTTAGATAATGACAAAAAGGTGGAAGATTTTATCTGATAAAGGGACCATCAATTGATTGATCCTGAAAGAGCGAGTCAACACATCAGCATCACAACCGTCTAGAATTACAAGAAAGCTTCAAACAAAGTCAACAAAAGAACTGCGCTTGTTTGCAAATTTTGCAAATGTTATAACACAAGAAGAATCATGCTGATAATTGTCTCATTCTCAACCAAAAACATAGAGCTCCAGTTCAAAGATCCTTGATACGCTGTGCGCAACAGGAGAGTCTCGACAACGAGTGTACCGAAGAAACGAAACGTCAGAGAGACAAAGCCCTCAGGCTCTAGGGATTCTGCAGCCAATCCTCCAACTGCCTTCGTTTCCTACATAATCATTCTGGTATGAGGTATTCCCTCAATTCTGATCTTGGTTTTTGCAAAAGTTGTATCTGCAACAAAATGCATGCTTTAGCAATGTAAAAAAGGATCCAAAAATATTAGATTTTATTTTGAAATGAAATAATTAGTAATGGCATGTCATTAGTAGAACTCCTCTAAACTAATAAGGTCAGAGGGGTGATTGCAAGAAACATTTGTACTATTTATTGTCCCCTTCACCTCTTGTAGGTGCTTTTTGGCTTGTAACTTTTGCGCAAAAAGTTCTTTTGAGTTGAAATTTTAGAGGAAGGTACATGTCATAGTTGCAAACCTTCCATAATTTTTGTGGTTTTTTTAAAATTATTTTACTATTTTTGAACAACCCCCAAATAGGTGTTTATCTAGGCCATTTTGAGGGTTTTTAGTACTATTTTGGGTCCAAAAAAGCTTTTCTAGGGCTATAAATCAGGGATGTTGTTTATGGAGCATGCTTACATGTATTTATGAAAGATTTTGCAAAATTATAAATTCCATGGCATCTACATTGTCTCAAAGTGGGCATCCTATCTCCCTTCATTGGCAAAATACAAAGAAATTCCTCAACAAAGCAATTGTACCATGTGAATGTGTTAATGGGTTCTCAAATGGCCAGTTTTTAATTTATTTTTTTGAATTATTTTACTATTTTCTAGAAAGCAAAAGCAAGAAAGAAATTGGCTTTTTGTTGGTGATTTTGTTTTGTGAATAACTTTTACAATAAAAAATTTCTAGGTCTGAATTTTCATAGGTATGCTATTTTAAGTGCTTTACAAATTTTCCATATTTTATTTTGTTTTTAAAAAAAATTATTCCAAAAGCTCATAGTACTACCTAGTACTACTAGTTTTAAGGGTGTTTGAGACAAAATTGTGAAGTGTTTCTTGCAACTACCTAGAGGTTCTAATTCTGATCACAATTAGAGCTTAAACGGAATTAGAACCTCTGATCTTATCACCTAAACTAATATCTTGCATGACTCAACACTACCCATCCCCTTCCCACCCCACCATATAACAAATAATCTCCAGTCCCAAGCATATTAGTTTAGAGAAGTTCTACTGTAGTGATAAGTTTGCAATTGCAAGTTGAATGATTATGATAAAATGAGAAATTCTTTCCAACCTTTAAATTTTTTTTTTAAAAGTGAGTTGAGATATGGAAATGGAGCTCCATCTTTAACCCCTGAGCGCCCAACTCAGGGTCCGTGTTTTGCAGGTTCGGGAGACTACTTGTGACGAAAAACCGTGTTGCATGTGGGAAAATGCAATCCACGGGCATGAACCCATGAAATGGGTGGTTTATTTGAGCTTGGTTCAGGTTTGAGAATTTGGGGAATATTGACCGTGTGGCTTCCATCATTATAATGGTCCAAGGGCATTGAAAACTGGTTGTTTAGGCCAATTTTTGGACATGTGACATGGTTTAGGGTCTGATTTAGTCATGTCCAGTGTGAATTAGGCTTAGAAATTTTGTACCATGGTTTTGGGAGGGGGTATGGGTCTACCCTCCCATTTTCAATTTTTTTTTGCCAAGATTTAGATTGCTAAAGTAGATGAGGAAAGCACATAAGTCAAAAACGTGCACCAAGAAGACATACAGTGGTCCGATACCTATTCTAGCCAGAAAGTGCTTCAAAAGCCATTTTTTTGAATTAGAGAATCACCCCCCACTAAGCCAATACCCATCATGACCCATCAGCCCATTAACTTTGGTAATTCACCCTTCTCGCCTGTACGTGTGGTACTTCTAAAACCCCAGTACAACCCACTCTCGCTAAATAAACCCCTAATTTAAATCCGCAGAGGCAATATTATTGCCCCCCGGGACACTTTTGTTTTAAATTAGCTTGTGAACTTTGGACCAAAGTCATGAACATTAGATTCATGCAAGCTTCAATTTAGAATAACAATTCCTCTTCTTTCTAGAAATTTTATATTTTTTCGGTGATGAATTGATGGTGACTATTCAATGTGCGTAAGAGCTTCGATTGAAAACCTTTTGTGAACCTTCTTTCAAGGCATGACTAATTAATCCTCAACTTGTATTCTGAGAAATGTGTCTTAATAAACACGGATAATAAATAGATACTTCTTGTGTATGCTGACTAGCTGGACACTGAAGTTGAGGCATTGATTGGAAATATCCACCCATTGAAATTTGGGTTCTTATGGAATTTGCATCCAATATTCAAATGCTCTTTTTTGAATTTTACTCCAATTTCAATTGCAGTTTTCATACGTGAATAATAACATAATCTAACAGTGTTGGATGTTATCCGCACTAGAATCCAAGGAGCAAAGTCTCTTGTCATTATCATGAGCTAGAAATTTAATAAACAAGCTACTGAATGAAAAAGATATGAAAATGCTCAAGTTGGTCTAAACCAAGACAGAACGATAGAAAATTTCAGAACAAGTTGAATATACTATTTTGGATCATGCAGTATCATAGAAACCAAAATTCCCCTTACAAAAGAACCCGATTGTTATTTGATGCATATGCTCAAATAACACCACATTTTGTTTAAATTAAAGAATTTCAAGTTGCATGATTAAGTAAAACTTGACAATAAAATGGACTAAAAATATACATGGTTTTCTTGCCAAAAGAATTCCCATTTTTAATGAAATATTGAATGAATTTGTCACATGAAGTTAATATGTATACAAAAGAGCTAATGATTTCTATCCAATATTAAACTCTTTTAAACATGCATACGGCTTCGTTACTATTTTTATTTTTGCCAGACTAACTTTCTTCTGAAAATATGAAAAAGGGATTTGAAATCTTGAATAACATCTCCAAGTTCATTGTCGAGCATTGTAACGTAACAAAATTGCTTTCGCTCACTAGTAGCTCACCCTACTTCAGGGATGGTTCACAGTACATCCCACGTCCCAACTTTGCCAATGTCATTTTCCAACCTTTTTGGGATACACGTGACAAGAAGGAGTACTATAACAAAAATTTAAATTTTGTAATAAAATTTATTATTGGAATTTTGTTTAAAATTGATTTTTTATATTTGCTACACCCAAATCTTGTGCAATAGCCTCACATTGTTGATGCTAAACTCTCACAAAATGCTGCTATTTAGGCATTTACAAGTGAATTGAGACTTGGAACTTGGGACTAGGGACTTGGGCTTGGAACTTGGGATTTGGGACTAGGGCTTGGAACTTGAAATTTGGGACTTCAACTTGGAACTTGAAACTTGAGATGTAGTGTAAAACTATCTCAAGTTTCATCTCTTTAGTGATCAGGCCTCGAGGTTTTAGTTAAACTTGAGGAGTGAGACATAGAATGAACCACTCCTTGTTGCAATGAGTGCCTGAGTGCGTTGAGGCCGTTCTTGAGGCCATATTAAACTTAGGTGGAATTTTGGTTCAAATAGTCGCAAGCTTTAATGACCTGTTCTCCTCTTGGCTTTGGAGGTGTTGCTGAGGCCATATTGAATGGTTTGACTTTTGGTTCAAACAGGCCCAAGGTTTAATGGCCTCGACTCCCTGTGTGAATGGGTCCTCGGTGAACTGCTGCTGCAGAGTGTACAATTGCTGGCCAAGTGGCCATGTTTGAAAAATATATACTTGCTGACTTCGGAGAGAAGGGATCACAGTACAGTATCACACCCACCAGAGTTGCCTTTCCTGCCAGTCCATGTACAGCACTGTACTGTACATCTAGTGTTTGTGGGTGAACAATATTTTGGTCCTGGGAGCGCCTTGCGCCCTCTTTTGTGGTGTGGGGGCCAGGGTGAAAGAGTTCTCCATTTTCACATTTCAAAAATTTTGAGTTTTCAGAATTTTATTATCTACACCAAATAGTGCATTTAGGTTGCCCCATACTAATTTCTTGACATTCCACACAAATTAAATATTGACTGTTGTTACAATACTTTTCAGCAATAATTATTGTTAAAAATCATTTTTTAAAAAACTTGACAAGTACTACAAAGCTGTAGAAAGACAAACTAACAATATCCAAGTTGTACATCAAGGAAAATCTAAATATGTAAAGAGTTGCATGCACTTCTAAGTGGGCAAGTGGTGGGTCATGAGGTAATTTTCCAAAGTAAGGCAACCTAATCGTTGAGGCAACCTAAATGCACTATTTGGTGTAGAGAATGAATTTCAGAATTTTGAATTCAGATTTGAATGCAGAGCAGCAGAGATCCTGTTTTTAGTCTAGGGACGGAGTACAAGATTATAATAACAACCAAAAGATAGGGTGCAAATTATTACTATTATCCTTGCTTGGATATAGCTCAAAACAAGGCGCATGGCGTTAGCAGGACCAAAATATTGTGCACCGTGTTTGTACCATACTGTTGTTCATTAGAAGCTGTACGGCTGTGCCAGTGAGGTGCAGAATTTGTAAAGTACACCAGATTCTGTATGAACGAATGGCTGTACATCCACGTTGGACTGTTTGGGCTCTTTAGCGACCAGAGTCCCGTTCCAATCCATGTCTCTGGAACATCAGCACAGCACGTTGGAATTGGATCACCCCCAGTCAACCGGAGTCTCGTCTGGACAGAAGTTCCACTGTAGAGCAGCGCCTCGGTGCACTGCACATTCCTGTTTGTGGACCTAGGGTGGAGAATCTCAGCTTTTTCTACAACAAACAAACAAGGGTAGAAGTAATAATTTGGCCCCTATTTTGGAGTGCCCCCTATTTTGGAGTTGGGCAGTTTCATTCTCCTACCTACACGGTTCTAGTGCTCATAAACTGTCCATCTAAGGGCTGAAACTGAAATTTGGGGCGGTGAAACTTCTTGAACTATATTTCAGTAAATTTTCTTTGAAAGACAAGAAGAATGGGCATCTAACCCAAATTATTTCATAATTTTTGGAGCTTTGTGGAAGTAGGTATGAAATTTTGAAGTGGAAAGGCCATAGGTCTCTAAAACCACCCACCTTCTCAAATGTACACTTCTTGTACATTTTGGAAACCTATGAAAAAAAAGCATGTACAGCAAGGGAACATTTGAGAAGGTGGGCGGTTTTAATGCCTGGACGGTTTATGAGCAAACTACCTTACGGTTCAAAGGTAGACATACCCAATTTGGCTTGTGAACCTGTTGTTGCACATATGTACACATGTTGTATATTTTAGATCTAAAAACTAGGTAGGTCATAGATAGCTTATTTTCTATGTCACAAAAAATAAGTCATCTATAAAGTGCCTGGATTTTAGATTTGTATTGTACAACTTGTATACATATGCGTCAAATTAGGTTTGTGCTCTAGATTGGGTATGTCTACCTTAGTTGTAAGGGCTTCCTTCCATGTGAGGGGGTGGGAGGTGGAGTGGGTATTTTTTTCTAGCAAGATGGAGCTAGTACAACAACAGTTTTGAAAAATTTGGACGAATGTGCACCGGACCCTCCTTTATTATGCAATGGAGGGTGGATCCCTATAATATAACAAAAAATGTCAGACCCAAAAAAATGCCCAACCAATAATCAGTTAGATGAGAGCTCCAGAAAACATAGACTCCCATCGGACCAATTATTGGTGAGCTCCACCCCCTATCCCCTCACATGGAAGGACGCCCTAACTAGGATCTTTGAATCCAGATGGAAATTTAAAATTGCCAAATTCAATCTCCTAACAATAAAAATCTAAACTCTTACATTTATTAGTGGGTAAAAAGTCGAGATTTTCTACCCAAGCTCCATAGACATATATGTGTCAAAAGGGCATCCTCGATTTAGCACTCTATACAACTCATCACATGCATTATAATCTTTTGTGTGGCGTAAGAAGAAATTGTGATAACTATCATTGGAAGTATATATTTTTTTAAATTCTGTAAGTAAACAAAATGATATATGGATTTGGAAATTGGAAAATTAAAATGGAACACATTGATAGCAAGTTAGAAGGCAAAAAAGATGGCAAATCATGCATAAGAAAGGAAATCCTTGGTAGTGGCATGATAAAGTTTCAAATTTTGGCATGCCATTATCATTGATTTTCTTTCTTAGGCATGATTTGCAGTTTATTTGTTTTTTTGCTTGCTTTCAATGGGTTCAACATTGATTGTCCAATTTTCAAGACTATATATGTCATTTTGTTTGTTTAGAGATTTTTTTTATATGCTTCTTGTGATTGTAATCACAAGTCCTCATTTTATACCCAAAGAAAAGATTGTAGTGTATTTGGTGAGTTGTTAAGGGTGGTTTCACACTATGGCCGAAGGTTGAGAGGCCGTCGGTCTGCACCAATCAGATTGCACAAAATCGAGAGTCCGGCCGCTCAAGCCTTCACACTAGAGGCCAAACTCCAAAGGCCATCATCCACCATTTGCCTACATGGCAGCACTTTATCAATGAAGGTTGACGGCCTCTCAAAGGGAAGTTTGGGTTTAGCAAAAATGGAGACCCAAACTATGGGCAAGATTATCAGTTCCAACATTTATTGCTATCAATTTTAGCATTTATTGTCTATTTTCAGCAAATTTTCTTGGCCTCTTGGCAGAGTTTGGCCACTCAATTTGAGAGCCTCTTGACTTGGCCGGTCATAGTGTGAAGCGGCCCTTAAAGTGTGAGATTGATGATGCCCTAAATCAAGCCCAACAAAGTAGCCAACTAACTTTCTTTCAAAACATGTGCTCTAAAGCTGCCCCATAAGCAAAGACATGCAATGCAAGAGCATTTCCACTAGGAATTTCCCTATCTACATTTGGATGGATTTCATCCATGTGGAATGAACCCTCCCCCACCAAGAGCATGTTTCCCTAAAATTGTAGAAAATTTTAATGAGAAGGGATTCCCTACACAAGAGGCCAGATATGGAACTCAAATGCAATAAATTATACTCTTATTATTTCCAAAAAAAAAAAAACAATTTGTTACCCCCTTTCACCTTCAACTCCTCTCTCCATTCATCTCTTGACTTGTCTTTAACCCCTAAAGGACCAAGGGTGTTTTTTGAGAAAATTTCTCAGAAATTGTCAACTTTTAGTGCATTGCTCAAAATTGAATTATTATTACTATTATTATTTCTCAATTTCAACCTTGTACAAAATAGATAAAATAATATGTGCAAAAAAATTCAGCCCATTTGACCACATAGATTGTAAGATTATAATGTTTGAAGTGAGAAAAACTACTTTTTTTAATTCTTGCTAAACAAGGTCAGCAAACTTTGACCCTTCCTAGAGTAAATTTTTTGCTCTACACAAACTTGAGCTTTTTGACCATTCACAAGAATACAATGTTAGGTTCACTCACAATATTTTTTAGATACAAAAATACAATCTAGCTTGTTCTAAATCATCCTCCAATGCAAAGAGGTTAAGCAAATTGGCAATACATTAGTCATTCTTTCATGATTTCTTGTGCAATGAGGAAGTCTATTATTTGAAATTGGAACGGTGAAAAATTAGAGACAAACACATATGAAAAAAAGTTTCAAGAGCTTTGGATGTATAGATTGAAAGATAATGGGGCCTAAAGTTAGAGCATTTTTTTTCTTGAATCTGCCCGAACACAGTTAATAAAGTTTGACTCCCTTCAAAATGTGATGTGAGAGCTTTTTTTTTCTTGACAATTGTACACCATGTCTTTTTAGTAACATACTTGCCAAATTTCAAAAGTTGATGAGAGTTTTAGCATAAGATTCTCCAAAGATGCTCAAATTGCCCAAGCTACCCAATTTCTTTTGGGCAACATAACTTTTGAACCGAGTTTCCAATTGGGGAAAAATTTACATTTCTAGTTAGGGAATACCTATATGCACATTGTGTAACAATTTTGAGAAAATCAAAGAAAAATTAACTCCATATGACCCTACCCAAGTTCTCAAGTGGATGTTGAACAGCCACTTGGTCCTTTAGGGGTTAATTAATATGTATGGAATAAAGAAGGGAATTGATATGTGCACATCAGGGGTTGATATTTGCACACCCCCCTATGGGGTAAATTATTGATTTCAATCATCAAAAAGCTGCATTTGAGAAATTTGAATTCAGATTTGGACTTAGAGACCATGATTTAGTCTAGAACCATAAGAAAATGTTGCAATTGAACAGCATACAGTGAAAAAGCTTAGTTAGAGGGAAAAGTATTACTTTTACTTTTGTTTGTAAAAAAAATAAACTTTTTCATTGAATGTTGTTCAAGTACAACATTTTTTATGGTTCTAGACTAAATCATGGTCTTTAGGTTCAAATCCAAATTCAAAATTCTCAAATGTAGCTTTTTGATGGTAGAAATACATAATTTACCCCCCAGGGGTGTGCAAATATCACGGTGTGCACATGTCAATTCTCATAAAGAAACTCCTTGATGGAGAAGGGGTTTGCCCACCCCTATCAGCATCTTTGCTCCCTTCATCCAGATGGGATAGGGATATGGAAACCCCAGGTGGAGATGCTCTAACTCTCTGAAATAAATAAAAAATCAGTTATTCGCTCTAAAAGAAGGCACAATAAACAAAACAAAACAATTTCGAGTGCTTTCAGACTATGGAGGCTGGGCTGGGAAGTCTATGGGCTTCACCTTCCTACTACCCTTTGCATAGTCAATCGGTTTTTCTCTTGTCAATTCCAGGTATTGAATCTATTTATATGGTATTAAGAGATTTTTTTTTGGAATTACTACAACAACACCCTAAATTGCTAACGAGACATCCTCTGAGCATGAAATTTGATGAAGTAGTGCTATTTTTTATTTATTCAAGTGGTCCATCATTCATTCAATCAGGGCATTATTATCTCTTTGAAAAAAAATAAGACAAATACAAATTTTTGTTGAAATATTATTGCACCAATATTATTTTTTGATGTGTTTTTGCTTTAAGTAACTCAAAAGTCTTATATTTTTAGTTTCAAATTTTAGCAAACCAATTTTTTTAGTATAGCCTTAGAAGATAAAAGTGAAACAAATCTTTTGATCCAAATAAAAAATTCAGCATTAAAAATCGCATTTGATGCTTACAAGGGGTGTCCCATTAGCAATTTAGAGTGTTGCATTAGCAATTCCCTTTTTTTCAAATGGTTGATTTTTACCCTATATTTTCAAGTTGTGACTAATTTGCTTTTACATGTTTTTGCAATTTTTATTGGATACCCCTTTACGGACCACATAACCATGTTTTGGTTGCAGAGTGCGGTATTTAACCTATAGAATAAAATCGCTCCACAAATTGGAATTTGGTCTTGACAAAAGCATGTGATCACAAGAATTTTGCATCCATTTGGAAAAACAACAACAGAATTGGGTATACGAGTTGGCAAACAATGGTGTTTATACAACATGGCTTCAAAATTCATATCTATTTTTGGTCAAAGATGGGTCAAAGCAACAACTTAATACATCAAATATCCAAAAAGAAGGTCAAATTGCAATTGCACACTCCTAAAAAAATTCAAACTGCTTAAGAAATACGTTTGTATTGTTTCTCTATATGCTATCAATATACTTGTAGTATTTGAAGATTTATTGAAATGGTGTTGTCATTTTATCTTTAAAATATATCATCTAGATTCAAGGCCAATTCTTTAAAAAATCCACCAATCAAATTTTCCATGTTATTTATCAAATTTTTGTATAAATGTTTTAAGGTAGCAAAAAGAAAGTGGGATTTTTGTCCCTTTTTGTACACTTAGCTACACCTTGTGATTGCTATTTTTATATATTTTGTGTGAAACTAGTCTTATTAGAAAGGTGGGAAACCCTTCTTTTTAGAAATATAAGGCTCACTCAAGCAAAGCTTGTATGAAGCGTTAACAATCAAAACCACACAAGCATGAAAAATTATATATTTTTCACATACGGCTCACTCAATCATTACAATATTTCACCTCCACAGGCATAAAAACTAGAAAATTTTCACATTTGACTCTATCAATCATTATAATATTTCCCTTCCAACAATAAATCCAATTGAAATTTTGAGACATCACAACAAATAAGATGTCCTTCACATTTGTACAATTGTATTATTTAAATTAGAACCATATTTGATTCAATTGCACACCCACCTAAGTTTAGTGCTCCTATTTTTTAGTGAATTTTATGAAAACGTGTGTGAACCTTAAAGGGTTAACGGTCTAAAAGTTGATAGTTCTAGTGCTCCTCCAAAGGTATGCTTAAGCAGCTTGACCTAAAACTGCATGTCTAAAGCTAATTTTAAATTTAAACCATCTATGCTTTTTGTGCCACTTCTTGCTTTAGAGGACTAGAATTTAGAGTAGGTTGTACGGGCATTTGCACACTTTCACTTCACATTCAGCGTGCCATGTGAGAGATGAAGTGTTGGTGGTTTCCATTTAGAACATCACATTGAAGGTGCCCTAGGTTGGCCTTCCAAGCAAGCTCCATCATGACCAATTTACAGCATTATGCAAGATCTTGATTGTAAATTTTCCCCCACTAATTTATGGTTTTGAAAAAACCCCTTTCTTCACTTACACAACGTACACAAATTTAAAGTTTATTTGACTTCGAGTGGGAGCAACAAGGGAAAAAATGAAATGGTTCACTACTTATGAAAAACTAAAACTTTGAAAAAACAAGGAAGGTTTGTTTTGCTACAAAATTCTATTGTTTGACAACTACTCTCTATTGTAGCTAGATCAAAGAACTTCAAATTTAGAGGCATGGTAAGGAAGGAATCTAAGGCTAAGCCTCTAAATAATTAAATCAGCTTTGTTTAGCGGACAAGGGTGTGGATTTAGTGGCACTACCAAAGGCTGTCCTCCTTCTAACAGAATGGTGTGGAATATTCCACACCATTCTTAAGTTATGAGAACACTTGGCTGA
Source organism: Ulota crispa (assembly GCA_963920765.1). Lineage (NCBI taxonomy): Eukaryota > Viridiplantae > Streptophyta > Bryopsida > Orthotrichales > Orthotrichaceae > Ulota > Ulota crispa. Next base: position 12,193,964 of record OY987244.1, on the reverse strand, counting down.
ATTTGTTAAAGAGTTTATAAAAGAGAGGCTCATTTTAGTGCACATACATCAATGTGGGGGGCCAGCCATGTTAGAAAGAAAATAATAATTATTTTTGATTTTCATTTTTGTCAAGATGAAGTTCATGGATGATACCTAAAGAGAGGGAAAGGCAACCTCTCTTTAGACTACTAAATGTTATGAACTTTGAAGTTTGAACCAAAACTTCAACCCACATGACCTGACCTAAAAAAACAACCTGAAGCATGATCTCAAAGGACAACCTTGGGAATGATCTTATTTGCAATCATTAAAAACACTTGTGTGACAAGTCAAGGCCTTTTTACTTGTATTTTAGAGCCTTTGGCTAAAAAATTGAGGCCATAAATACAAGCCTTGCACAATTAAAAAATAAAATACAGAATAAGCTCATTGAACTTTCAATTCCATATTGTTTGTTATCCAAGGAAATTAGTGTTTTAAAATCAAAAAAAATTGTATATTGTTGAAATTTGACAATAAGTCTTAAACCTTGAACATCGGATGGGTGACCGTGCGTGCCTATGTACAATGCTCTACAATGGTTTCTATAGTGGTGTGGCAGGTGCCCATGCATTAAAATATTGTTTCCTAAAGTTGCAAAAATCAACAATGCATGATGCCCTCATGAAAATTGCAAGAAGTGTAGCACGGGACCTAACACCTTGTTTTTGAATCTTCTCACAACTTGGGTTACAAAAAATATGAGTACATTTGCTGAGGTTATTTTTTTGCCTTCCATGATGCACCACGTATCCACAATCACTTCTAAAAAAATTCATGTGAAAAACAACTTTTTCTGTAGTGTAGAGTGTTTTTTTGGTGGCTCTGGGACATTTTTGTCCTTGTCTACGTTTAGGGGTTAATCCTACACCGTCCATAGTTTTTGAAAATAGTCATAAATGGGGACGTATTCTATCTCCTTGGGCAATGTAGGGTTAAGCAATGAATTGACCTTTTATTCTTGGTGAATCCAGAATTTGGAATTTTTGTAAATTCTTTTACTTTGAGCATTAAATTAATTTTTTTTTCAAAATTTCAGCCTTGACTCCCACTATTAAGACATTGGAGTTGGTTTCATGAATTCGACCAGTGAGAGCCAAAAATTTCACCCTCTTGGGCTCCAAATCCAGATTAATTCTTTAGTGTAAGAGAGCTCTACACAGTCGAGACATTCCTTTTGGTGTTGAAAATTTTGAAGTTGAATAAAATCTTACCAAAACATTATTGAATATCTATGTTTATGTTTTCGGTAAATAGTCACTCAGGCGAAGCTATTTGGTGAACATAAAATGGTGAGCCATGAGCAAGGTGTCAAGATTTTGTGAACACAAAAAAAATTTCAATTCAAAATCAATGGAATAATTAAGAAAACATCAAGTTTTTCAAGAGATGATAGTTTTAAATGCACAGTTATAGGGCCATATGTATAGTACTCTTGAATAAAGTTTGTTGTCTTCTAGTTTTTCACTTATAGGTCATGTCATGTTATGTTTTGAAATTGAGGTCAATTGGGCTTTTTTGATCTTGCATTTTTTATATCTCATTGTTGCCCCCAATGCCAACCAAGCATACCAAAATTCAACCTCAAAAAATTAAAATCCAAATATTGATAAATTGCTTTGTGTCACAAATCAAGATTTTAAATGATTTTACAAGAAAAATGATTGAAAACATTGATGATGAATTTTGGAGATTTGATTGCATGGATGTATAGGTAGCATCCATACGCACATCCATAAGCACATCTTCCTTGCTAAAAAAATCCTCTTATGTAAAAAGAAGTTGATCTTTGTAAGGTTTAGTGTGACATTATGTCCAAATCTAGTAAAATATACATTTTTTAATTTTTAGTTAGCTTTTCACCAAATAAACACAACAACGTGTTCAATTAAAGTTACAAATTTAGTCATAGTGTATGAGTAAAATAGTAAAAGGACGATGCTATTTTGTGAGCGTAGAATGGTGAGCATGTGAGCGGTGAGCCAAGACTTGGTGAGCAAGAATTAATTTTTATCTCAAAATCAATGAAAAAACTAAAAAAAGACAAGTTTTTCAGAAGATAAAAGTTTAAAGGGAATTGATATGTGTACCACACCCTTTCAATTACTGTACCACACCCTAGAGAAAATTTTAGATTTCTACCATCAAAAAGCTAAATTTAAGAATTTGAAATTCAGATTTGGACTTAGAGACCATGATTTAGTCTAAAACCATAAAAAAAAAAGTTGCAATTCAAGAGTACCCAATGAAAAAGTCTAGCTAGTGAGAAAAGTGTTACTTGTATTTTTGTTTGTAAAAAAAGATAAGTTTTTTCATTGGGTGTTATTGAATTGCAACTTTTTATATGGTTTTAGACAAAATCATGGTCTCTAAGTCCAAATCTCAATTCCAAATTTTCAAATTCAGCTTTTTGGTGGTAGAAATCTAAAAATTTCTCTGGGGTGTGGTACAATAATTGAAAGGGCGTGGTACACATATCAATTTCCAAGTTTAGAATGTACACTTATAGGTCCCTATGTACACAATTATAGGTGAAATTGAGTATTTTGAAAAAATCTTGGCTCACTCCTCAGTGCTTTAAGATCCCCACTCACAAAATAGCATCCCCTCTATACATCCATGCAATCAAATCTCCAAAATTCATCATCAATGTTTTTCAATCATTTTTCTTATAAAATCATGTAAAATCTTGATTTGTGACACAAAGCAATTTGTCAAAATTTGGATTTTAGTTTTTTGAGGTTGAATTTTGGTATGCTTGGTTGACATTGGGGGCAACAACAAGATATAAAAAATGCAAGATCAAAAAAGCCCAATTGATCTCAATTTCAAAACACAACATGACATGATCTGTAAGTGAAAAACCAGAGAGTAACAAACTTTATTCAAGAATGTTGTACACAATTATAGGTGAAATTTATGACTTTGACAAAAAAATCTTTGATCATGGCTCACGGCTCAAGGATCCCAGCTCATGGGATGCATTCCCCATAGTCACTCACGTCTATTTTGAGTGGTAAATTTTCTTTTGGACAAAAACTTATTTGTAATCTTTTATTAAATGTTTTGTATAAGGGGATCCATTTTTATTTACTTTTAATTTGCTCTCCAAAAGCTTGTGGCTATACACCCCAAAGACACTAGACCTTGAAAAATAACACGTCAGAAAATCGTAGATAGACTTTGAGATGAGAAATTAACTTATAGTTATATTTATTATTACATTTACTCTCGGTGTTACTTAAATCACAGTAATTGAAATTTTTTCATATGAACAAAAGACAAAGGGAATTTCAACAATCGTAAAATTTCTAACCTCCTTACAATTAATCATGGTAATCTTTCAAACATATTTGTAATATGTCTGTGTTTTTCTTGTAAAGTGGCTCATAATATTAATTATTTGAGATTCTATATTTGTAATTTCAAAAATGTTGTCGACCTGTATCAAATCCAATTTTTTGTTTAATAATTTGCAACATACTACAAGATATTCATTTAAGGGTCAATGGTACTTGTAATGGAACACAACAGTATTCATTCATCCTTGGATCGCCTATGCGACTTATAATAAATCACTTCCATCTTTGTAAAGGCCAATGTATGTTTTGGAAGTGCTCAATTTTCAATCACCCGAATCTTCAGATTTATGAACTACTTTCCTAATATTTTATATGATATGGATTTCAAAACTTGTTTTTGTAAACATACTAAAATTTAAATATCACAAAAAAGAATCTGTCTTAAGAATTAACTTTTTCATTCAAAATCGCTCCTTCAATTACAAGCTTTAACCCCGGCTATAACAATCCATGAAATCAGCTACTATAAGTAACTTTCATCTTAACATTGGTTAACCCTAATATTTTTAAGGGAAATTTTGATGGATACCCCTTAAGTTAGCCATATTTGTACATATGTCCCTAATTTTTTTGGAAATTGCACAAATACCCTTGGACCATAATTTTCAAGCCTTTGTTTTGTAATGTAAGTCACTTTCTTTTCCCTTTGTTCACTTGTTGTTTCTTTCCTATTTTGCATAAGCACAAAGAGAAAAGAAAGTGGCATGCACAACAAAATAAATTCTTGAAAATTATGGTCCAAGGGTATTTGTGCAATATCTGAAAAATCAAGGACATATATACAAATATGACCAACTTTGGGAGTATCCATCAAACTTTTTCCTATTTTAAAGTAGCAACACCCCTCTCCAGGAGTGCCCCCATTATTGTTGCCTACAAGCCAGATCTTGTCAGTGAAAAAAATGGTTATGGGTGACAAAATGATTGATTATGGGTGACAAAGTGATGGTTTTGGGTGATTGGCATAATAGTTTTGAGTGCCCCATCTCACTATTGAAGAACTCCCCAAATTAGTATTATGAGCATATGAGCACAATAAAGACTTCACTAAGCATTGTTTTTAGCATCTCCTACATACAACTATACATTTACAATGATTTTTGACTTTGAAAATATCTTTGTGAAGTAATGCTTGCAATGGGAGCTTTGAAATTGATACCAAATAAAGTAGCATCACCCATAACTGCCAAATTAAGGGCTTTGAACAAGATGATTATTAATAAACATCTAGCAAATCACAAGATCCTATAGCAAGAGAAAAAATATGAGTTTACACTTTCGAATGTATTCTTTGGATACTTTGAGAATAAGTTGTGAATTTTTAAAGAGCTGATTGCAATTGCACCTAATACCAACACTAAGGTTTCATGTTCACATGTTGTACATCCTTGTAATTACATCTATTCACTTCCACAGATTTTCCAATATTTTAAAGGTGAAGGTTGTGGGTACACTGATGGTTATGGGTGTTGCTACCTTATTTTTGGTTTTCTTCTTATGCTAATATTTTTGGTTTCTTCTTGCTAGTTTGAAGATATTTTTTTCAAAGTTCATCAATTCATTTACCTACGCCAAAATCCTTAGTTTCATGCTTATGGGTGCTGCTAACATAACCCCTAAAGGACCTACTGTCCCCTTAGGGGACAAATGGATTTTGGGCATGTACCTATAGCTAATTTACTTTTTGTGATTTTTTGAAACTTTTATTGAAGGTGGGCAATTCAACGATCTACATGGGCATCAAAAATTTCTACATTCCAACATTTATTGAAGAAGTTATGCATGAATTTTTGAAAAAGGGGGAAGGCGGGCAGCCCAAAAAAATAATTCAAAATCCTATTTAAAAAAAATAAAAATCTGAAATTGGTTCATTAGATTTTTATATATGTGGAAATCTTTGAATCATTCAATTTTGATTAATGAGATGAAAGCTATGAGAAGTTTTAGTTTGCTGGTAGGTATGGAACTCCCAAACCTCCATTCCTTTTCCCCCTTGTAAAACTTGTTGCTTTACTTTTTTGAGCTCTTTGTGTATTTGTTTTTTGACCTTTTTTTTTGCAAGTTGTAGTAGACTAAGATTCCTTGGTTTTCACCATTGGATCAAAGTAATTTGGGTTTTTGAATTTTACATAAATCCTCCAATTTTGCCTAGTGTATATGCAAATTTCATGACCTTATGGCATTGCAGGATTTTACAAAGTATGATCCACACCTCCGTTTCATTTGATAATTCTCCTACATTTACCTAACTTGGTTTTCTACATGGGAAAAATAAACCTCAACTTTGCGTAGAGCAATTTTTTTGATGTAGGAGCCGTGAAAGACTTCTAAAATTTTTGGGTAGAAGGAGAAAAAACCTTTGTTTTCACTTCAGATGTGAATATCTCACTCCTCTACAACTAGAATGGGCTGAATTTTTCCCACAGATACCTCCCATTGTCTAGAGCAAGATCTTCCGGTTGAATTTTCAAAAAACTTTTTTTCCTACCTTACTACTCATTCCCTCAAAGGTGACAATTTTCAGTGATTTTCAAAGAGAAAGGGCTTGGTCCTTTTGGGGTTAAAAGAGGGGATTGACAATTTAGTCTCTTTTCTTTTCTGCCCAACATTTTTTAGTATTAGAGTTGCCAGTGTGAAAATGAGGTACGAGAGTGGGAAAATAAAAACTATTGTGCACATAGTCAAAAACCGTGCCACTATTAAAACGGTACTTTTCCAGCTCACCGAATCTAATTAAAAAAGGACTTTTGACTGTGGTTCCCAGGGCTTCTTTATTATAGGAGTTGACGTAGGTGGCTTTATTGGGTTGTTTATTGGGCAAGCGACATATATCCTACGGCCTACACTGAATATTGCGTGTAGTTTGCCCACACTAATTTCTAAACATTTTTTTCTATTTAAATACTAAAGCTACAATAACTTTCTTAAAAATTACTACAAGAAACAATTCTTGAAGGCCATGGCGACAACAACAAACCTGCTGAATATCAAACTAGCAACGTTCAAGTTGTAAATCATGTGAAATCCAAATATGTAGAGAGTTGTATGCACTTTCAAATGACCATATGATGAGTCATGAGGTAACTTTATAGGGTAAGGCAACTTGATTGTTAAAACAACCCAAATGCAATGTTTAGTGTAGAATGCACGCAAGTTTACTCCTAAATTTTTTTTGTGACTACATGGTCAAATGGCTCAAAATTGACCTTTCTCAATAAAATGATTAGTAACTCAAAATGTTGAGTTCCTTTCAATAATTAACCATAAGATCTATTTTGTCACTTGCTTATGTACATCCTCCCAAAAACTCAAACTTTGTGAGGGCATACTTCATTAGATTACAACACTAAAAGTCGGGGCAAAACTTGTTTTGAAGTTTTTCTAAGGTGTCAATTTTTTTTTGGTCATTCAAAATGATATTTTCCACTTTATGAATTTCTTGTGCAACTTAACTTTCTTGTAGAGCATGAAGTTGGCTATATGCATCAGTACTTTCATGATCACCCAATGCTTAAAACATAATGAAACAAAATTGGAAGCAAGAATTGCTTTGTTCAAATTGTCATTACACTAAGAAAACTTCACCAAAGAGATTCTTATAAAAATAAATCTCAATTACAAAATCCGTACAGTGTGAACCTAGAACATCATGTGGAGTACTTGCTAAAGTAAAAACTTCTAAAAATAAAAAATAAAAGGGAAGTAATTACATAGTCAAGGAGAGTTGACTGCAAATTTTGCCCATTGACTAAGCCATTGTAAAGTGCTTCTAAACACTATTTGGGCAACACACTTCCTCAATCCCTTATTCCTAATTTTTTTTTGAGAATGCCCATGTTGATATCTAAATCACGTATGGTACCATATCTCACTCAAAAATGATTCAATTCCACTTTTTTTTAATAGATATGCAAGCTTTTCAATATGAGCATATACACCCTTATTTTTATAATTTATCTTATGTATTTACTCAAGAAATGCTTGCCCCAAAATCCCAAAGTGGGCTCCTTGGTCCTTTTGGGGTTAAGCAAAAAAAAATTATTATCCATGTGTGCATGTTCATTGTAATTTAATTTTCTCTCAATAGTTTCATCAAAAAATTTGGGTGCAGATACTGTTCTTTGAGAGGGATTGAGCAGTTTCATCCATTTTCACCAAATTATTCTAGGGTTGAAATAGCTCATGTCAAAATGAGATAAGATTATGACCAAAAAAAATCGCATTATAAAAAAAATTCCTAAGTTGAGGATGAGAATTAAGCTTACATGGTCCTGGCCTCTCATTGTTTGACTTTTTAAAATCAACCCCAAGGAATTTACACTTGAAAACAATGATGAAATTCTATAAAAATATTAGAACACTCGGGAAAAAATAAAATCAATCACAACCTTAGCTAAGAGAGTTGGACCTACTGGGATTGAAAGGTCGCTTTGTTGCATTCAAATTGTTGTCAAGCCTTTATCAAAATACAATGATTGTAAAAGAAATGTCACAAGCTAGAATCCTAACATTGACAACTCTATCCGATCTCCTTCACAAAAAAAATCGGAATCTTTGTAGCCTCAACTTTTTGTTGTAAAGGCTTTCAGAGATCAGGGAAACGGCTCTCATTGAACTCCTTACAAAATTACAATGCATGTTTGAAGCCCGGGTTTTTTTTTCATTTAATTTACGGAGTGCAGATAGCCCTCTTTGGTAGAGTGACGATACTATTCACATCCTTGGACATGGATACCATATGCAAAATATGGACACAACTAATCTATTTGTCAAAAAATAGTCCACATCATATTATCATATTACTAAAATCAGAAAGACCTCTGTAATATCACATCTTCCCCTCTATTATATCACACATCCAATTTTTATCTATACTACTAAGTGAGAGGATTATCTTAAGTGCGCCCTTTTCCAGAACCTTTTAAAAATTTGTTATAAGTTGAAGCAACAAAGGATGTCTTATATATAGAACACCAAGTGCCTTCTAACCATGTTCATTCCAAAATTTTGTAAAATTTTTTGGTGGAAGTTGAAACAATAAAGAATGCCCCAAATATAAAACACCAAACGCCCTCCATCCATGTGCTAGAAATCAATAAAACTCCAAATGCCTCCTAGCAAATATAAAAGAGTAGCATTGTGATGAAAGCAACTGGTATTGTTGGTCTCAAAAAAGGACCAAAATGATGGTGCATGTGGATTAGATTCTAGACCAATAGTTAGATATTGATTTTTTTGTATAGTACATGAAGATTAGATTTAGACCAATTGATTTATGAGACATCAATTTGAATGTTTCATTAGTCATACATGTCCTACTCACGCAAAGCGTGTGCCTCTATACTAATGATATTATAAATACAATCACATTGACCTTTGTAATATCACATCTTGACCTCTATAATATCACATCTTGACCTCTATACTATCATATCTCTGGTTTTTGGAATATTATAACATAGATAAAATTTGAAGACTTACTAAAATTTTAACTTTACATTCCATATAATATATGAAAATCCTAATAAAGTTCTGATGGTGAATGCGTAGCATAGCAAGCGCAATTGCTCATTCTTCCTAAAATAGCAATCTCATCTCAAGATTATGGAACAATTCACAAGTTTCATCCATTTGACTATGAAAAATATGTTACCGAGTATTCTCTCTTAACCCTTTGAAGACCACATACATTTTCACAAAGTTCACTAGAAAGGGGGGTAAACGGATAGTAAACTTGGATGTGCAATTCATTCATATATGGACCTAATTTTGATAATCTAACTGTATCAATGGTAAGGAAACCTTATTTACTATAAAATATCAAATTTTCAACTAGATATACCGTTAGGGGTGAAATATTATAATGAGTGAGTTGTAGGTGGAAAATATCTAGTTTTCATGCTTGTGGGGTTTTGGATCTTATTGCTTCACACAAGTTTTGCTTGAGAAAAGCCTTATATTTCTAGAATGTAGGCTTTCTTGCCTTTCCAATAAGACTATTTTCACACAAAATTGATAAAAATGGCAATCACAAGGTGTAGCTAAGTGGACAAAAAAGGTAAAAATTCCACTCTATTTGCTACCTAAAAACAGTTTTACAATAAATTTGATAAATGCTATGGAAAATCCAATTGGTGGAAGCAATCAAGAAGCGGCCTTAAACATAGGGTGACAAAATTTTAAGATGAAATGATAGCACTATTTCAATAGATCTTCAAATACTACAATTATACTACTATTGTATAGAAATACAATACAAGCATATTCTTAAGCAATTTGAATTTTTTCAAAATTGCAAAATTGAAATTTGGCATTCTTCTTGGATGTTTGATGTATTGGGTTGTTGCTTTGATCCATCTTTGACCAAATATGGATACATATTTTGAGGCCTTGTTGGATAAACACCATTAGTTATCAACTCATAAACCTGATTCCATTGTTGTTTTTTTAGTTGGATGCAAAATTCTTGTAATCACAAGCATTCTTCAAGACCAATTTCCAAATTATTGAGCTATTTTACTCTATAAGCCAATAACCACTCCCCTGAACCAAAATATGGTTTGGTGGTCTCTAAAGGGTTAAGAAACTTATATTGTTTTTTTAGCAATAAGTCAAAAACTCCTAGAGAATCATGCTTAATTCTGTTCTCAAATCCATATGGGAAAATTTTTGGATCAAATGGCCCAAATCCTAACCCCTAAATGCCAAAGGTTTTTTTTTTTTTTTTTTTTTTTTTTTTTTTTTTTTTGTATTTGGAAGGCAGATTTGAAGTTTTGAATTATTGCTATAAGATTATTTTAAACATCAAAACAAAATTGTAATTGTAGAATCTTGAATTTTAATGCTCCTAGATGGTGCTACCAAAAAAACCACCAAAGAAGTCACATGGATTTTAAATTGGATTTTACAGTATTTGCAATTGATTATGGATGAGTATGGTTTTTTTTTTTTTTTTTTTTTTTTTTTTTGAGCTACCCAAAACTTCTAATGCAAAAATGGTAAGGTTTGTGTACAAACATGGTAAACAACTCCTTATGATGATTTGGTATTTGATGTTGTTACTTCAAAACTTATGACTACCCTTCCAAATCCATGACTACAATTTCATAAATGAGATTGCAATGCAAATGTAGCAAAGTTATCACCTAATACAAATAATTTTTTTAGCTCCAATGATTGACCAAAGATAATTATGAACAAACAATATGTGACTGTGAACAAATTCTATTTTTTATAACAAAGTAATTCTAAGTGAAATTAGTCCAAAAACACACTTGAATTTTATAATATGATAAATTTTCAATAGAAGAACCCATACTACCCAAAGGAGTGCCCAAGGGAAATCTTTGTTTTATTCTCAACTTGATGCCTGTTTTTTCAATGTGAAAGCTTGTCATAGGCTCTTTAGCCCTTAAACGTCTTTGCTTGCCACTAAGACCATTACAATACAAGGTGTTTTTCTTGGATTTGGAATGGATTCTGAGTTATATATATTACATTTCATATCATCAAAGAAGTTGAAGAATAGATCAATGCAATTCTAGTGAGCTATTTGAAATCTCAAATTAAAACTTCTTGTTGGTAACAAATGCCAATTATATTGCAGTGTATATACTATGCCCTATTGTCATTTAAGAGTTAGTGACACTATCCATCACATTTTTTGGTGCACAAGAGGCATGCTTGGAGTTTAGCTTCCACCAAAAATAATTGAAATGTAGTATAAAGGACATTGATATTGAATATTGAAAATAACTTTAAACAGCTTTTCCAATATAAATAGATAAATATAAACAGTCAAATCTCTGCTTTCAACTAGATTTCAAAATTTATTTAACACCCAAATTTGGTGCTTTGGGCATTTAGGAGTTAAGGGCAGTGACCGTCAGTGAGTTAGTGACCAGTAGAACTGGGCCCTAACTACATGAGGCACATGTGAATAGGACCCCTGAAGTGTCACTCACCTTCTGACTACCTTTCTGGCATGATTTTTCTCCTTTGCCGCTACCCAATATCACAAAGTCAAGAAGAAAACAAAACCATTTCTCACAAAGATTTTTTTGAGCCCACCAAGTCGGCAAAGTTCCAAGGACTTTACAGACATTCCCACATTGGCTGATAAAAGTTTTGTCAGTCACTTTTGTATGAGTAGGAAAGAATTTAACCCCACACCGCCCACAGGCGTTCCCCGGTATCTCAGAATGTGCTCTTGGATGAACAGAATAACAACATTTTGATAAGTTGCATCATTTTTAAAAAATTGTAACCGTACAAAGTCAAACTAGATATGTTAAAGATCATATAGGAAAAGAAAACATAACAATATCATTTGTGAATTGAAAAATTATAACATTTAATCAAGAGGGTGTTAAAACTATGAAAGTGATTTGAAGTCTTTCAATCCTCTTTTCACATCTCAAATTTATAATTGAGGAAATCAACAAAAATATGAGTATTTAAAGTATAACATGCGTAACCCTAATCAATTTACGGTTTCTTAAAATCTACTCTACAATTTATATATTAAATTTCTAATGTGATTTTTCCTCCAAGTTCTAGTGTACTTGAGGCTCATTTCCAAGAGCTCTCAACACTAGAAAGTGAAGATTTGTAATGGACACCCTTGCACAAAATCTTGAATAGACAAATCATAATCATTCATTTTCAAAATCAGATTTTTGATACTAGAACAAGACTTTAATAAGAATAATTTAAAAAAATAACCACTAAAATTCATCTTTAAGAAAAGTCAAGAAATTTCAAATTAAAAATCATGGTGGACAGTTTTGGGCCCCTTGGGCGGTGAGGGGTTAAGTAAGAAGGTAAATTGTCTTGTTGTCAACAAAATTTGAAATTTGTTGAAATGCACAAAGTATCATCATCAAAGTTTTAACAAACTCCCACTGGTGGAGCTTTTATCCGAACAAGGTGCACAATATATTGTTGAAAAGCTCTCAATAAGAACTTTCCAACAAAATATTGAGCACCTTAGGGCATCTCCACTAGTCCGGCAAGATTGACACGCAAGGAGAGCGAGCGAGCGGGCACGGCGGGGAGAAATTCTGTGCGGCAAGATTGCAAACTTCGCCAGTTGCGCTTGAGAAACAACTCGCCAGCCCACTATCAAGAAATTTGTGTCTCAAGGTTTATGCTAAGGTTGCCACGGAGCATGCGACAAGATCACAAGCATCACGGGAGCGTATACATAGACGAAGTCTTGTAAACTTAGCTCGCTCAAAATTCGTTCTACGCCAGTAGCTGAACGTCCCCGGAGCTGTTTTGAGGAAATCTGCTCAAAAAAATTTGCCCCCCGTGCCACTAGTAGAGATCCGGGACGGGCAAAGAGGCTCCGGCCACGGTGTCCTCTTGTTTTTTGTCAACCGGTGGATATGCTCTTAAATAGAGCAAAATTGTGAATTTTAGTACCTACCATAGAGAATCATATAGATGTGGTGACCTCCTATAGCAAGTCAATTTCAATTACCAAAATTGGTCAAGTTCTTGGTCAACTCCAAATCCTAAAACAATGTGCTTCCTTTTTGAATCATAATGGTTAAATTTGTCACTTCTTTTATTGCAAATAATTCACACCTCCATGTATGGATATTGGTTTATGATTTTATTTTTGTAAATTGTGTACAAATCAGCCGTAACCCTTTAACGACCACACTCATTTTCACAAAATCCACTGAAAATAGGGGCTATAAGTTTAGATTTGGAATTGACTCAAATATGGACCCATTTTCAATAATCCAACCATATAAATGGGAAGTACACCTTGTTTATTGTAAAGCACCAAAATTTTAGTTAGATCTACCGTTGGAGGTGAAACATTATAATGATTGAGTGAGCCGTATGCGGAAAATCTCTTGTGTTTCATTCTTATTTTGTTTTGAATGTTAACCTTTCATGCAAGCTTTGATTGAGAAGAGCCTTACATTTCTAGAAGGCATGGTTTCCCACCTTTCCAACAAGACTAATTTCACACAAAACAGACAAAAATAGCAATCACAAGGTGTAACTAAGTGGACAAAAAGGGTAAAAAAACCCACTTTCTTTGCTACCCTAAAATGGTTCTACAAGAAATTTGATAATTATTTTAGAAAATCCAATTGGGGAAAACAATAAAGGATTGGCCTTAAATGTAGGATGACAAATTTTAAAACCAAAATGACAACAACGTTTTAGTAGATTTTCAAATACTACAATTATACTACTACCGTATATGAAAACAATACAAGCGTATTTCTTAAGCAATTGGAATTTTTTTAGAATTGTGCAATTAGGATTTGACATTCTTCTTGGATGTTGATGTATTGTGTTGTTGCTTTGATCCATCTTCAACAAAAATTGGATACGTATTTTGAAGCCATGCCATACAAACACCATTATTTATCAACTCACATATCCAATTGCATTGTTATTTTTTAGAAGGATGCAAAATTCTTGTGATCACATGCGAACTTCAAGACCAAATTCCGAATTATTGAGCAATTTCAACCTACATGCCAAAAACCACTCCCAGCGACCAAAATATGGTCGCATGGTCCTTAAAGGGTTAAGCTTACATGTGGAATTTGCTAGTCCGCCCTAAAACCCTCCATTCAATTTAACACTTGTAATTGGGTTTGTTGTAATACTTGCTTGCTAGTTTTGAACCTACATATAAGGTAGGAGGTTCATAAATTGACCATTTAAGCATAACTAACTCATTAATGATAATAATATATATTTGAAAAAACATGTCATTAATTCCTAGATAGGGAACGTATTTAGAACATGGTCAATTTATGGACCTCCTACCTTAGTGGTATTCTTTGCAGGTTGCGTAGTCACAAAAATTACGCTCATGTCTACGAGGAGGGTCAATGGTTGGCAACTAATTTGGAAAGTATTTATATCTTGGAGTTGTGGGCATTTAAAAATAAATAAAGCCTCATTCTCACCAATGTTAACTCTCTGTTCCACTAGCTTGCTTCAGAATCTAAGTACCAGACAGTGCAAATAGCCTTTGATAACAGCTAGAACGAAGGTGCCAGAATACAAGAGTTTGCTTTGTATTAAAAAACTACAAAATTGGAGGCTCTTTTTGAATTAGAAACCTACATTTTTTTTTTTTTGTATCTAGTTAGAGGTGGGTAACATCTCTACTTAATTGGATAGTAAGATTTGTGCCTAATCATACACTATTTACGTAGATGGAAGGAATTGTGTTGCTTCATCATGGATAATCATTGCAAAAATATAATTGTTACCCTTAATAATTGCAAAAACTTCCAATATGTGCAAAATATTTCACAATGCATTTGGTGTGGGAGGACTTGTGTGGTTTCTTGCAAATAAGGGGATAATATACCTTAGCATGTCCAATAAACCATCAAACATATCATTGACAATGTTTACTACTCTTTTGTCGGTATTTGAGATTTGGAGTTTTGAGTTTAGAAAATATAGTCTAAACTTGGCATCTACTACATTAAACAAATCTATAACGTCAAATGCAATATTAACCCCTCAATGCCCAAGCTTTTTTTTTTTTTTGTAAAAATCACTAAAAATTGCCATTTTTGGAAGAATGAGTAGAAAATTAGGAAAATAAGTTTGTTTTGAAAATTCAACCATAGGATCCTGTTCTAGACTATGGAAGGTACTTGCCAAAAAAAATCAGCTTGTTTTAGATGTATAGGAGTGAGAAATTGATATTTGAAGTGCAAAAATAAGCTTTTTTTCCTGCTACCAAAAAATTTCAGAAGCCTTTGACCTCTCCTATATCAAACAAGTTGTTCTAGATATACAAAGTTGAGGTTTATTTTTCCCATGTAGGAGACCAAGCTAGGTAAGTGTGGGAGAATTTTCAAATGAATTGGAAGTGTGGATCATACTTTATAAAATATTGCAATGCCGTAAGGCCATGAAATTTGCATATACACCGGGAAAAATTGGAGAATTTATGTAAAATTGAGAAATCTAAATACTTTGTTCCAAATGGTGAAAACCAAGGAATCTTAGTTTACTACAACTTGGAAAAAAAAAAGTCAAAAAACAAATACATAAGCACAAAATTTTACAAGGGGCAAAAGAAATGGAGGTTTGGAAATTCAACACCTGCCCGCAAACTAAAATTTCTCACTCATCAATCAAAATAAAATGATTCAAAGCTTTCCACATATATAATAATCTAAAGAACCAATTTCAGATTAAAAAAAATACAAATTTTTAAGAAGTTTTTTGGGCTGCTCGGATTGCTTGCTCTCCCCTGTTGTTCAGAAGTTCATGCATAACTTCTTTAATAATTGTTGGAATGAAGAAAAACTTAGATGTGCACATACATCATTGAATTCCCCACCAACCTTAAAAATTTCAATTTTTTTATAAAAACTGGTTTAGTTATAGGTACATGCCCGAGGTCCATTTGTCCCCTGAGGGAACACTTGGGCCTTCAGGGGTTAAGAGGGGTTTGAAAGGACCCTAAACACTTTTCATTCATTTATGGCTAGTGTCCAGATTTTGGGAGGGCACTAATGGAGATACTTTGATGCTAGGGCCACAAAGGCCCAAATCTAGCGGTTTGAAACAGATGAAGAAGTAACTTGCATTTTTGGAAAACTAGGAGATAATCACTTTTCCAAGTTCTCATCTACTGTTCACCTAAAGATAACCTCTCCACCATTCTAGGGCAGGAGGTTTGGGATGCATGTTTGTGAACTTCAAAACTAACAGTTTTGAATAGACTAGAAAAATAGGCCTTAGAAAGTCAAAAAAATTGTTTTATCACAAACATGTAAAATCGGTACTCGTTATTTACAAATTGCAGGTTTGAAACGCTAGTTTTGGACTATGTGGCCCGGCCTTGAGGGGGTTAGAGCATCTGCACCCTGCCCGCGCTGGCCTGGCTCGCAACGGCGGCATGGCAGGTTGGGGGCAAAAAAATAGTACCCACCCCGCGCCTGCAGCAACACCATACTTGTTATAATGAGAGAATGGGGACCTCTCAAAATAAACATGAAAATGAGAGTTTTCAGCTCAAATCGAGTTGAATTGACATAAAACCTTTCAATTTCAGATCAAATCTAGAAAATTTTATGTCAATTTAGCTCAATTGACCTAATTTTTTTGTCCAATTATCCTAAAACTTTTAAATTTCAACTTATATTTCCTTTAAATTACTCTCAATTCATTGGAAAACTCTCACTATAACAAATATGGTGTTCAACGCGAGGCAATGCTCGGGGCGCTGCAGCCCCAAAATTTTCCCTCTCAATGGCGGGGTGTGAGGGAAAATGCCGGGGCTGCATGCCTGTAAAATTCCGACACGTGTCAAGTTCCCATTGGATACATTCCTGTGCTCTCAAGGAGCTGCAAGGGCCACTTGCACAATGACACATGGCACGTCCTAATTGGATGCGGAACTCAAAGATGAGAACAATGAGCAGGGCAGGGCCGCGATCAGTGTTTGGGAAGTTTTTTGGACTTCACCAGCTAATAAAAACCAGCATTTTCCATATTCTCCGGATATTTTTCTAAATTTACATGGTAAGATACTATATTTAGATTTCTTAGTAAAATCTAACCGGTATTTTGCCGGCAATTTTAAAATACAATTGATTTTTTTCCCAATTCCACCGGCTAACAATGAACTAGCAGCCAATTTTTCTTGTACTATGGTTGCAATAATCCGACTGGGGTGGGCTGCGCGTGCCACCCAACTACCCTGCTTTGGCTCCCACCTAGCGTCCTCTAAATTTAGCAAGACTGCTAACAAATTTTTTCAAAGTGTATTTAGCCACTTGTGCTAAAAGTGAAAATCATATTTGGGATCACTGCTCCCACCCGGCTACCTGCCGGGTTGATCGGCTGGTGTGAAGATGCTCTTAGCTCACCCTAGCCAAAGAGCCTATTAATCTTGACGGATAAAACAAAGACCGAACGAGGCTTTCCGAACTCGAACTAGGACTGGTCACAGTGTGAACGGGGGACCGCAGTGTGAACGGGGGATGCATTCCGCCCCGTCACGTTCGAAGCGGCGTGCGGGGGCAGCCTGCCTCCCAAAAACCTCCCACCGTCACCGAACCTTCATTCGCTCGACCCCTCGTCATTCGTCAAGCGGCCCAAGGCTTCGGATCGAAAAGGGGGCCTGCTTGAACGCATAAAATGCTCCAACACCACCGCTCCGGCCCCCGCTTTAAAACACCGCATCCCCGATTTCCCGATTCCCGTTTGGTTCCGAATCTCCGCCGAGGTGGGAGCCAGTCTTAAGAGGAGTGCGGAGGGCATTCACAACGCACAAACTGGAACCTTTTTGTGACTCAGGTTTTGAGGCTCCTTAACTTAGAAGCACCCCTTGCAGCCCTGCCCTGCCCTGCCCTGGCTCCTTTCGTCACGACGACGTGTCTGCAAGCTTCGACGTTTCAACCATCGTTTCAGAGATCCGCAACGGGAATTTGCATTGCCGTCACACGGACAGGTGAGCGCTAGCTTACTCCCTCGGATAACAGTAGGATAGATTCGCCTGCATGTCAGCTGGCGTGCATGCCGGATACTCCCTTTTCCACAGATTCTCTTCCCTTTTCTATGAGCCCAGCCCGCTGCAGGTCTCGTCATCGTGAGCGAAATTTGTGAGAGTTTTGCTGCGGAAAATCGTTGTCTACTGCCCGAGAGAGCTAGCGGGCGGGCATATCGATGTTCCTTCTTCTATAAATTCCTTCCATTCCGAACCCCGCTTGTCATTTGTACGAATTGCAAGGGTGTTGAGCGACCGAGCGAGAGCTTAGCTTGCTGCACGTTGACAGTGACTGTTGCTTCAGGTAAGGTTGAGTTGGTCTGCACACACACGCTATGCTTTTCAAAGCTGCTGCTGTGGATATCGATAGTACCTACGTTTTGTGGATATTATCGAAGTTCGCTCGGTCGTAACGGCGGAGTTCGTTCGTTCGTTCACAAATTCTCGCGTTCTTGTTTCTTTCCGGACATAGTTCATCATTTATTCTCAGTGAGTGCTTTGCTTTTTTTTGGATGTTGTTTCTTTTGCCGCGTTTCGTTTCGGGGGTTCTGAATATCCTTTCTCGCTTCGTTGGTACTAACAATTTCAGCTTACGAGTGTGTCTCGTACGTTTTCTGTCGTCGAGCGGGTTCTTTTGCAGAACTGTAAAATAATACGGTTGTCTGTGAAAAAGAAAGAGGAGAGAACACCGTCTTCAGTCATGCATCGTGCTTGAAGTTTAAATCTGTACTCGGAAACGCTGCAACGACGGCGTGCAGTTCTGCGAAGATTTATTGTGGCGATATAACTGCAGGCTGGGCTTGCAACTCCATAGCTTTTTCACAATCATGCTTCCGAGTTCCGAGCCTCGTGATCGTGATGCTGTCTGCTTTCTTTTGCTTTTTTTTTCTCTTTTCAAATCTTTCTTTCCTTTTTTAAAGTTTGGAATCAAGCCGTGTGGCTCTATTTGTCAAACTGGCAGTTTTATCATCAGTCATGGACGACTGCAGTCACTGCACGGACCTTGTCCGTGGTTCTTGCTTCTGACTAATAGTATAGAAGGGTAAGTTAACTAATTGCGAGCGCTGACATAAAAACTTGCGAGCGCTGACAGACACGTGGGACCGCCTCGGTTAAATTTTGTCAGAATGGTTGTTCGCATTCGTAAATAATAAGCTCCGCAAACGTAGGGCGTGAAATAGGGCGTTCGTCAAGCGCCTTCTATTTCTGTCACCGTGACAACGCCGACTCCTCTCACTTTTTCCCATATCGGTAAAGCCTCACGCCGGGAGAGCTCAGCCTCAGAGCTGCTGATTCTCCCGGATTATTATTATTTGCAGGAGGAATGTGCACAATCTTGTTATCAAGCTTATGTCGAGGCTCTCTGTCACGCTTTAGACGATGCGTGGATCGTATGATATTAAGCTTTAGTTGGAAATCAATACTCCAAAAGGTTTTGCTTTCCGGTTTGCGTAGCAAGGACTGAGGTGCGAGCGAGACTATGGCGTTGCCGGCTCTCGTTCGGATCCCTAAATCTTCGAATGCCAGAGAGTCGAGCGGTCTGTTTTAGGGACACGAGAAACGCCGCCTGATGTGTCGTCGTTGTTCTGAATCCAGGCATTAGCTGAAGAAGCGGTGTGGTGTGCTGTTTGTTGCGCTTTGGTGAGGTTGAAGAGGGGAAGCCATGGCTGAAAAGGGGCCAGTTCGGCGTCACCACCAGCACGGCGACGGGGAGACGATGGGCGGCGACGTGAACAGCCTGACGATCTCGGACCTGGCGGTGCCGAAGCAGCACGGGGACTTCGACGGGAGCCAGGGGACGGAGGACGGGTTCATCAACGTGGAGGTGCCGCCGTGGCGAGAGCAGATCACGCTCAGGGGCATCCTGGTGGCGACGGTGTTGGGCGTTCTGTTTTGCATCATCACGAACAAACTCAACTTGACGGTGGGCATCATCCCCTCTCTCAACGTCTCCGCTGGCCTGCTCGGGTTCTTCCTCATCCGGCTATGGACGCTCATCATGACCAAACTGGGCTTCGCTGTGAAGCCCTTCACTCGCCAGGAGAACACCGTCATCCAAACGTGTGTCGTGGCGTGCTACGGCCTTGCTTTCAGTGGTACGTTAACTCACCCCCCTCCCTCCCTCCCCTTTCACACAACACAACACGGCGTTGTAATTCAACCATATTACACTCCCTCTGTCCCCCTCTAAAAACGTCCAAAATGCTTCCTTCCGAAGGATCATTTAACTGTGTTTTTATTAGTCTTTGTGCTAGTGACACATGCATTGTAGAATGCAATATAGCATCTACCAAATGTATGCAAGATTAACTGTGTTTTTAGTCTTTGTGCTAGTGACACATGTGTTGTAGAATGCAATATATCATCTACCAAATGTATGCAAAGTATCCAGCTTTGAAATCGCCATTTGGGCACCTAAATTCCATACAAAAAGTACCATATTTGTGCATAGCTTGTGAATACTGCTAGCTCCTCATTATTTTAGTTTTTGTGTTAGTGACACATGCATTCTAGAATCAATTTACCATCTACTAAATGTATGCAAAATCTCCAGCTTTGATAATGTTGTCGTTTGGGCACCCAAGTTCTATGCAAAAAGTACCATACTTGTGCAACGATGATGCCAGCTCCTCGTTATTGATGATTTAAAGATTAGTAGCAACATTGGTACCTCATATGGGCAAGGCCAAGCTTGCAAGGAGAGGAATGCTCTCTAATAGCCTAACTTGCCCCCACCCATGAGATCATTGAACATAGCAAACGCTTTCTCAGCGTTTGAAATCAGCAAAAGGGAGCCTTTTTAGTGGTACAAGAAATGTGTTTGATTTGGACGTTTTTAGAGGGACAGAGGGAGTACACCGTTTCGGCATCATTTACACAGCATTGGGAGGTCTCTCTGTGGAGGAGGTTTTCTTTCTGAAAGTTTGTTGAAGCAACCTAGTTTTAACTAAGAGTATTGTTTGAGGTAACCATCACATGTGTCTGCTGCATGTGGTTTTTGCTAAGGTTTCGGAGATTTGTGATTGAATATTTTATTTTATTTTCTAGAAAGACTTGCAAGTTGAGCACTGTGTTTGGTTGAATGGCAGGTGGGTTTGGGTCGTACTTGCTCGGTATGGATCAGAATACGCGTGATAAAGTCAACCTTGATATTCCTGGCAACGAGGGTGTGAAGAATCCGGGCCTGGGATGGATGACTGCGTGGACCTTTCTTGTCAGTTTTGTTGGAATATTCTCCATTGTTCTGCTGCGAAAGGTATTGCCTCAGTAGTCAGCTCATTTGTAACAACCGCTTCTCTTTTTTCCTGACCAGTGGTTTTTTTTCTGACCTTTTTCTAGGGGTTTTTAGATTATTATTTTTGTACTGTTTTTGCTTCCTTAGCCTGTAAGACTCTCTTAAGTTGTCATGGAAGGCTGCCTGGTCCAAGGTCTTTCCGGGGTTTAACCCTGACGTGGCTTAATTCTTGTGCAGATTATGGTCATTGACTACAGATTAACCTACCCAAGTGGTACAGCAACGGGGATATTAATCAACAGCTTCCATACGCCAGGAGGTGCCGCAGTAGCGAAGTATGCTTTTTTTGTCAACAAATCTCCTCATAAACCCCCTATATTATCATTCATTGGTATTTATTTAACAATGGTTAGCTTAATTAGGATTTTCTCTCTTCTTTTTTCTTTTCTGGTCTTAGAGGCGAGTTAATTGCTGGTAACAGATTTTTTTTTGCTTGTGGGTTACAGGAAGCAAGTGAGGTGTCTTGGCAATTGGTTTAGTTTCAGCTTCTTGTTTGCAGCCTTCAAGTGGTTCTTTAGTGGCATCGGCGACAGTTGTGGGTTCGACAATTTCCCGTCCTTGGGCTTGAAAGCTTGGCACAACAGGTAAGCAACTTTATGTATTCCCTCTATTTACACGCTTTCTATTACCTCTAATCAAGGCTTAGGGCCCTCAAAGCCCTAAACCAATCAGTGGTAATTAGCTAAGTAAGGTGGAAACGAACTAACCTGAGCACTTGCAAGGTAACCCATGGAGATTTTCGCTGTCTTAAGTTTGCTAAGTACAGTTGGTACAGGTGGATTTAGCACTTCAAACTACAGCAATAGGCACAATTAGTTCACTTTGTCCAAAAATCGGGAGAGTTTACTTCGTCCAAAATAAATATTTGTTGATAGTTTTCTAATTTGCCTTTTGCTGCTGTTGATGTGTTTGTACAGTATGTACTTCGACTTCAGCTCGACTTACATTGGAGCGGGTATCATATGTCCTCATATTGTGAATGTTTCCGTGATGCTTGGGGCGATTCTTTCATGGGGTTTAATGTGGCCACTGATTTCAAACCACGAAGGCGATTGGTATCCTGCTGGTTTAGGGTCCTCTGATTTTAGAGGCCTGTACGGCTACAAGGTACATTCTTCGTCCGTGTCTACTTGTATGACGCACGTGTGTTGGCTAGTGTGACATTCCTTGTTTTCGTTAATTGACCATCTAGAGGTGAATGAATGATTGCAGGTCTTTATTGCTATCGCCATTATTCTGGGTGACGGATTGTACAACTTCATCAAAATCTTGTTTAAATCCGGCAGGGCATTATACATCTTCTACCAAACCAAGAATGAATTACCTGTTACCCATGAAACTGGTACGTACCCACGTCAACATTCTGTTATCTAGACATCTCCTTTTACAGGCAACGCCATATTCTAGGTAAATTGGGAAAAACCGAGGGACCATTTTGTACTCCACCTTAATCTTACATACAATAAATGTAGGCATAGCTATAGCTCGAAGTTGTAATTATTTGAAATTCTTGGAGGCAATCACTGAGGCTTCACTATTGTACAAGAAAATGCACGCTTACTTTTTGTAATATGCTATGTTGTACATAATGACAGAAATAGTGAAAGTCTCAGAATGTACTGTTTTTCCCAATTTACCTAATATGGTGTTAGGCCTTCTATGACACCCGGCAGAATATCTCTCCCATTGACAGGGTATTCAGCCATCAACCTCTCTAGCAAGTTTTAAAGAAAAGCTGCTAGAACTGGCTGATTATGTAGAAAAGGCATCAAGCTTCCGGATACTGGAATTTGGTAGATGCTGCTCGCTGGCAAGTAGTAAAAATGGAGTTCGTCAGAAAAAAATGCTTGGGTACTGATGGTACTGATGTTTTTGCAGAGAAACTAGACGCAGCGGGCCGAGACCACGCCCGGAGAACGGAGATATTCATGAAGGACGGGATTCCGCCGTGGGTGGCATTGGCAGGATACGTGTGCTTGTGCGCGATCTCAATCGGAGTGGTACCGCAACTCTTCCCGGGCGTGAAATGGTACTACATCCTGCTCTGCTACTGCCTGGCGCCCATCCTGGCCTTCTGCAACGCCTACGGCGCGGGCCTCACGGACTGGAGCCTGGCGTCCACGTACGGCAAGCTGGCGCTCTTCATCTTCGGCGCCTGGGCAGGGACCAAAGGCGGAGTGATCGTGGGCCTGGCGGTGTGCGGCGTCATGATGTCGGTGGTGTCGACAGCCTCCGACCTGATGCAGGACTTCAAGACCGGGTACCTGACCATGTCGTCGCCGCGCTCCATGTTCATCAGCCAGCTGATCGGCACCGCGCTGGGGTGCGTCATCGCGCCGCTCACTTTTTGGTTGTTCTGGACGGCGTTCCCCATCGGCGACCCCACCGGCATCTACAAGGCGCCGTACGCGGTGGTGTACCGGTCCATGGCGCTCATCGGCGTCGAGGGCGTCAGTGCGCTCCCGAGCCACTGCTTGCAGCTCTGCATCGGAATGTTCGCGGCGGCGGTCCTGATCAACATCGTGCGTGACCGACTGCCCAGAAAAATGGCGCAGTACGTTCCCATCCCCATGGCCATGGCCATCCCCTTCTACATCGGCGGCTACTTCGCCATCGACATGTTCATCGGCACTATCATCCGGTTCGTGTACGAGAAGATGAACAAGCCCAAGTCTGATATCCTGAGCCCTGCCATCGCCGCTGGCCTCATCTGCGGTGAAGGCGTCTGGACCGTCCCCTCCGCCATTCTGGCCTTGAGCAAAGTCAATCCTCCGCTCTGCATGTTTTTCTACGCCTCCAGCAATCCTCTCGCTAGCGCTGGCTACTGAACCAGCCGCTCTCTTTTTTTTTTTTCTCTTTTGGTTTGTAGATTTGAATCCTTTTCTGAATTCCCATGCCGTTGGTGGCGAGAATTCTATGGGCTGTGCTTGTCAACAGCCTTTGTACTTACATCTGTAGGACGAAAAACCTCTCAGGAAACTGTGTTGGTGTGTGACTGTAACAAAACCATCCAGCCTCATGTGCTGGTTGCAATTTTTTTGGGAATAAACTTTCGGCAACCTGAATCTTTATACACAAATGGTTTATTGCGTTGTCTTCCGATTGTTTACCTGAGATTGGGAAACTCTGGATGTGAGAATGCATATTCATTCAAAGGTGGAAAATTGGGACATGAAATGATGGCCAGCAACGTGAACTTTTTACAATGGGTTTGTGACTTCGTGCATGCGTTGGATGGGGGTGTTGTTCATACCAGTAGAAAGCCCTCACGGAGGAGGGGATTTTGCAAATTGGAGATTTCATACGACCTTGGATTTCTATGATTATGGAAGTGTTAACCAAAAATGTAAGAAGTATTGAGGCACAACAAATTGTCTACCGTAATTATGATAAGTGGTAGTTCCTTAATCTTTTTGAATGGCCATTGTCTGTGTGGAAAACACAACATTCTTCACCACCACCAATGATGCAAACAATAAACGTAGTTTTTCAAATGCAACAATTTATCATTTATATCAAGGGAAAATTTTATAGATACCCCTGAAGTTTGCCATATTTTTATAAATGCCCCTGGATTTTCAGAAATTGCACTTTCAGAAATTGCACAATTACCCCTTTGAATCATAATTTTCAGGCATTTGTTTGTTGTGCACGCTACTTCTTTCATGACCAATGTCAAAGCAAGGAGTGCAATAGATCACATAAGAAAGGAAGTAGCATGTGCACAAAAGGAGAAGGAAGTGGCATGCACAATAGAACAACTACTTGAATTTTATGGTCTAGGGATGTTTGTGCAATTTCTGAAAAATCAGGGATATCTATAGAAATATGGCAAACCTTAGGGGTATTCATAAAATTTCCCTTATATCAATGACCAATTTCACTATGCGTTTTTATTGGAACTACAATGTACTTCATATTTTTCAAATAGTGTACTTGACCATTTTTAGAATTTGACATAACAATTCTTATGTTGAAACAATGCAAGAGGATTGGAGCACACCTAGAATGGCTCAATAATTATTTCAATTGTGACAAAAATGCATGTTATGCTATTTACCTATTTGAGTAGTTGTTTGTTTTGTTAGCACTTAACCAAAAGGGGAAGAAGCTTTGCATCAAACAAGACTTTGACAACAATTAAATCTAAAATAAAGGAAATTTGACTGGCACCTTGATTAAGAGCACGTAATGCTACAATACAAAGCTCTCTACACATAGATGCTTGTTTTGTTTTGTGATTGCATCAAGAACTTGTGCAATAGAAGTGCTTTTGGTGTTGTTGAAAAGCCCTTCAAAAGGAGGTACAACTATCCATCACAAGGAGACAACACCATTTGCAAACTACTACAGTGGTGCTTGGACAAGGTCAACACTTTGGGCTAGAAAAAGTGTTGACCTTGTCAAAGCATTGATCATAAAGAAACACTCCATTTGCATTACTTACTCGAATTCTAGTGGTTGCAATTTTGGAGGTGCTTTCCCACCCATGTTTTTGGTACACTAACCAAACGCCATTCTAACATGAATAATTATGGGCATTGATAAAAAGCAAATGTTGACCATATGCAAGCACTTGACCTTAACCAAACTCATAATACATGCTTTGGGCAAAAGGGAAGTGGGGTTGGGATCTTATCCAATCATTTTTGTTTCAAAGGTTGATGTTAACCAAGCACTGCTACAGCATGAAAGAGGTCCAAGGTCAAAGAGGACCACCTCACCAAACATTTGGATCTCAACAAAATTTTCCAATACTTTGTGCACACCACTTTCTCAACTTTTAACCTTAATCACATCTAAAAATTTGCTCTATTCACAACATACAAACTACAAAATTCCACTTTGGAAATGTTTGATGAAGATGCGCATCATACCACAACATGTTTTGTAAATGTTATGTTTCTTCTATAACATCCATTTTTGGAGAGTAGCACAAGTTACATTAAAACTACATTTTTTCTCTCTCTAGCAAAATATGCCCTTGGAATGTACAATGTTCCCTTACATGCTTCCACTGAATTTCTTGTAGTTCACCCGACGTTGAGTTCCTAACTAATCATTAGATAATCCTTTGTTTATTATTTAGGTACACCATTGATGCATAGACAAACATCAACAATTGTACACGTGAATGAACAGGGTAGGATCTATGCACTCAAAGAAGTAAAACCTCAAGACCTTCATGAGAGAACAAATGTTACAGTGGAAGCACCCATTCCTAATAACACCCCATACCCAACTAGTAGGGGATGTTATTTTCACCATGAGCAAAGATAGGTGCTTTGGAATGCGTTTTTCTGATTTTTTCAAGGTTGGGGCTAATCAAGTCATGCCACATGTCTCAAAGTGAGGTGGAAAGTAATGAGCTAAAATTAATTTGGCTAGTATTGGAATTGCATACATTTAGATATTGGCAATGGGTGAAAAACACTTTTTGACTCCCAAAATTCACAATAATTTCAGTTTTGCAAATAAAATTATGAAAAATTGCAATCCCAATATTTCTTATCTTCCCACATGACAAAATTTTTTTTTGCCTCAAACTCTTTGTAGTTTTTTGCAAAATCGCTTAAGTTATCGGTTATGGGTGCTTCCACCTTAGAACAACATTGACAACCTGAATCAACGCTGAATGCGATATTACCTTACCGACAAAGACGTGGCTTTCAAACCTTGCTATTTTTTTAATTTTAAACTTCTCTTAAGTATTTTTTGCAGCAAGAGAACGTTGCAAACAAACCCAAATCCAATCAGTGAAATTCTGTAGTGACACGTGACACTAGCAAACTCACTTTGGGTTTTTTCTACGACCTTACACATATTTGGATCTTCAGTAAGTGCAGGTCATGTGGAGATGAGCAAGCTTCGAAATCAATGAAAGGTTATGCTTTTGATGCGCGGTTTCGCAACTGCAATAATATCATACCAAAATTCCTGGTTTTCACAATTGCTTTCGAAAAGCTACAGTAAAAAATAAGTCGAGAAGTACGAGCTTACATTGGCGCTAGAAACGGTGAAAAGCAATGAACATCACGTAAAAGATTCTTGAGGCATGTGAACTGTAACATTACTGCAATTTCAAAAACAAGTGAGTTGGTGAATCCATGGCACAAGCACAAGAAAGCTCAAGCCAGCCACAGTTAGATTTCTGTAGGAAGTGCAACAACAGTCTCCGAGTAAAATTGAATCAAAACTTGCAAAAGCCTAGTCAGAGATTCATCCACGAGGGCCTTTGGCAAATTCACAATGGACACATGGAGTGAATGATGTGGAGATATAAAGGGTTTTTCGCAAAACCATGCGTAACATCGTATTGTAAGTGGGCTTGGACTAAGGTAATATGCTCTAATTGCGACCCTCTCAGATAAAGCACCCCATAGGTAGATCAGGAACAGATTTGAAGTGGTCCTTGAATGGATCCCTTCAAGGCATAGAAGAAAAGGTACATTTTATTGTCAAAAGTCAATCAAACTCCTCAATTTCACCCATCTCTTCACAAGTTACAAGGGGTGATTTATGGGAGACCTGGAGTTACAAATAGATGTTCACTATCAAAAAAATGAAAATTCATCAACAATTCAATAACGCTTCAAAAAACATGAAAAAGATTGTGTTACATTTAGCATCTATTTCTCTTTGTCTCAAATTTAAACAAAAATATCAAAAAACCCATGAAAAAGCAAGTAGACCAGCCCTCAACCCCTCAACGCCCCAGAAAAGAAAAAAAAGAAAAAAAAAAAAAAAAAAACTTGCTGCATTCCCCGTGTATTCCGTGATACCCGGGGCGTTGTGGGGTGAGGGGTTAAAGTGACGGTTTTAGAGCATAATACCTTACAAGGCATGGGAAGCAAGGGAGCTGGTGGAGAAGTAAGGCGAAAGCTTAGGAGAAAGCTTAGAGGAAGAAAGCTTGACCGGGATACAAAAACTTTGAAAATTCATCAAACAATTCGATAATGCTTCAAAAAATATGAAAAAAAATAGTGTTACATGTAGCCTCTATTTCTCTTTGTCTAACAATTAAACAAAAAAATATCTTCCTGTATTGAAAAGCCCATGAAAAAGCAAGCAGACCAGCCCTTAAAAGGGACGGTTTTAGAGCATACTACCTTAGAGGGCATGGGAAGCAAGGGAGCTGGTGGAGAAGTAAGGAGAAAGCTTAGGAGAAAGCTTAGAAGAAGAAAGCTTAGAAGAAGACAGCTTAGAAGAAGAAGAAAGCTTGGCAGGGATGCCAGTCGGCGGAGAATGAACGAAACCCTGAAGAGCGTCTTGGAACCCGATTTCGGAAGGCAAATTAGGGTTAGTAGAAGAAGGGAGTGAGGAGGCTATGGACGCCAGCCACTTGGCTTGCTCCTTTACGAATCCCAGCTTCTCCTCCTCACCAAGTAGTCCTCCTGATGCCGTCGGACTGGACGACAGAATCTGAGGGCTGTCACGAAAGTTGAGGAGGTGAGGTTTGCTGTAGTAGTAGAACGCAGCATCAACAACGCGAGCAGCTAGGGTTTGACACTTGAACTCTCCAAAGAACACCTTGTTCTTGTACTTGGGAGGCTTCATCTCCGCTGTCCAGGTCTTGCGGTCATGGCGGTAGCGCACTCCGTTGAATCGCTTCGTCTCGGGAACACGATACGCCAGCGACACAGACGATGTAGACAACGATGTCGACGCTTGGTGAAGGGGGTTGCCATCGAATGTTGTCCGGCGTCGTTTCTCGGGGCGCGCAACAGGGTAGCTCTTCGGACTAAGACCGTCATGCACACTTCCTGTCGAAGAAGTAGTCACATCTCTCGACAGATCTCTCTCGAGATCTTTGCAGCCTGCTTCATCGAGTTGCCTGATCGTTGCAACGTCGTTAGTACCCTTGGCTTGAACGCACAGCAAATAGATTTGAAAACTTTTTGAATCAGGTATGGCTTGTGAGAACAGAGGAGGGGCATCGATTGCCAGAGTCATGGCGAGGGGCCGCACTTGCTATTATTACTGCTGCTACACTCTACCTCGCAAACTAATGATTCGTAATTCGCCTGGAGAAAATTCAAAGGTGATGGATGCGTGAGAGAGGGCAGAGGTTTGCCAAGGAGCGGTCAGAGAAACGTGAGAAAAGAGCAGAGGGATTGCACGCGGCAGCGGGTTCAATTCAGTGTTGTGGGAGGGAATCGCTGTTAGAACTATGAAGACGGTGGACATGCAGATTGCGGGCATCTCTTATAACACATGACTCTGCTGTGCTGGACCTCATCAAATGCAGACAACGGCGTTGTTGAACTTGTGAGCTAAGTTACTGGTAATGGCGGCAGAGGAAGAAGGGAGGGCGAGATGGGGTTACGTTTGCAGGAGTCTGTAATAACTTATACGAAAGGACGAGGGGAGGGGGAGCAGGGGCGAGGAGGGGCACGCGCGGGGGGGCGAGGGGAGGCAGGGGA
Source organism: Ulota crispa (assembly GCA_963920765.1). Lineage (NCBI taxonomy): Eukaryota > Viridiplantae > Streptophyta > Bryopsida > Orthotrichales > Orthotrichaceae > Ulota > Ulota crispa. The sequence continues at coordinate 12,164,363 of OY987244.1, read as the reverse complement.
GGGCGGGGTGGTGGGGGAGAGAAGGGAGAGGGGCCGGGTGGGGGGCGAATTTTGTATGATAAACTTACCAGATTCGTGGATGCTTGCCCCCAGTGCCCCCCACTTTGTTCCGTTAGAATTGCCACAGCCTGCCACCTGGCACTTTTGTCCTGCAGGTCCTCGAAATCCGATGTTCACTCCGTTCTCAACGAGTATTTTGGTGCAAATTATCCCAAACACCAGCAAGTGCGTAGTTTTTAGGGAAAATTTGATGGATACTAGTGAAGTTTGCAATATTTGTAAAGATACCCATGGTTTTTCAGAAATTGCTCAAACATCTTCGGACCATAATTTTCAAGCATTTGTTTTGTTATGCACGCTACTTCCTTCATTACCAAGTTTAAAACAAGGAGTGCAATAGAATGGAAAAGAAACAATTTGAGCACAAATGGAGAAGGAAGTGGCATGCACAATAGAACAAAAGCTTGAAAATTATGATCCAAGGGTATTTGAGCAATTTCTGAAAGGAAATTACTATTGCGACACCCTAAATTGCTAAAGGGACACCCCTGCAAGCATGAAATTTGATAATTCAGTATTATTTTTGATTTATTCAAGTGGTCCATCATTCATTCAATCACAATATTACCACCTCTTTGAAAGAAAACATGAAAAATCCAAATTTTTGTTGTAATATTATTCCACCAATACTAATTTTTGATGTATTTTTGCTTTAAGTAACTCAAAAGTCCTATATATTTAATTTCAAATTTAATCACACATTTTTTTTGAGTATAGCCTTATAATGATAAAGGGGAAACAAATCTTTTGATCCAAATATAAAAAATCAACATTTCATGCTCACAAGGGGTGTCCCGTCAACAATTTAGGGTGTTGTAGTAGTAATTCCCTTTCTGAAAAACTAGGAGTATCTATACAAATATGGAAAATTTCAAGGGTATTTGTAAAAACTTCCTTAGTTATTATGGCAAAATTTCCCCCAAAATTTCCATTCATTGTCTATAATTAGAAATTTGTTGATATCTTGATTGGTTTTAATCCTGACGTTTTCAAAATCAGTTGGATAATACGGTATTCTTTTTACTCAAATTATATATATATAATTGCAATAGAAAAAGTACAAGAGCTTTGCTTAGAGACGACCTAGAAACAAGAGAGACAACATATATTGGACAATGACACAAATGATCAAACAAGACTTGATTAAGCTGCTAACCAAAACGAAGCCAAAGTCATCTGCTAATACATCATCAAATGGTTATTTTCATTTTTCTCTTCAAAGCATGTTATTTGTTAAATCTCTTTGACTGTGACCTATCACTTGATAGATCTTCCCTTGTTGGCTTTATTTTACTTTATTTTTTGAGTTAAGCATAGTTGTTTATTCTTAAAGTGCCCATAACTCTAAGCTTATAACCTCTAGTTCACAAAATAAAGGATGGCTTTTCAAAAAAAAAAAAACTTTACTATTTTAAATATTGAACTTTAAATCCAAATTATCACAAAATGAGGTGATGAGTTGAGTTTGGTCTTAATTTTGCAAGATGGGTTGGCATTCCTTTTTGGGAAGGACATGATATTGACACATCCATTTTCACCATAAAACACAAGATGACAATGGATACCAAATAAGGTTCAAATTTTAGAATAAGGTTAATATTACATGGTTTGAATGCACATTGCGTTATTAAAAATGGTGACTAAAGGTTCATAGCCATGATCAAAGGTGAAAAGCAGTTTCTTGCATTGTTTCACATTTTGTAAAGTTTGTGCCCATGTTCTCTGTACAATGGGGTGACAAAATTATACATGATTTTTTCTCTAAACTCCACGTTGCCCTCTAGAAACAAAACATGACAACGTCATTGCTCAGGTTCTCCTCACTAAAACATCACCAAACCATAAAAAATGACAAGAGAAGAAAAGGCACGTATCATCAAAATGAGCAAATCTGGGTTGAAACGGGTCCAGATCGCGTTTTTCTCCTAGAGGACAATTCAGGGTTAAGAGAAATAATCATGCATCTTTCTGTCAATCCACTCTACAGCACTGTACATAATGCAAAGCATAACATACCAAAAAAAACTGTCCACCACAAGGATGTTAGCAGCAATGCATTGCGTGTCATAAGTCAGAGTTCAAAAACGATTTAGGGTTAGGGCTCCCCACACTTACTCATGATCACTCAAGGGGCTTCCGGTGCATAATCCTAACAAACTCGAGTACTTTTTCCCAAATTTAACTCTAGTTTTTACTGGTACATACAAAACTAACGCAATTGAGAGTGATCGGGTTGAGTTCAAGCTACAGCAAAGGCTATGGTGAATGCTGGTGTTCGGAAGTATTGCAACTGCAACTAAATCATAGTTCAAATCTTACAAGGTAGACTCCCTTGGATATATCTTGAGTTCCTGCTTCATTGCATGGTTTTAGCCGACGGATATGTTTGGCTTTGCGTCTGATGCAGAAGTGTAGGTGGCATGCTTAAAGCATCATTCCTGCAGAGAACCCTTGATAATTTCAGGAGCGAACATGCACAAAACTTGTCATTTTCATTCATCCAGAATTGTAAAACATTCTCGAGTAAATCCTCTTGAGTTTCCGAAACACGGGTTTATACTCCTCTTTGCAAGTACTTTATCTCTTCGAAGAGTGCAAGTCCGTTCCGTATGAAAAATCATCATTCTTTAAATACACAAAATAGCCCTTCAAACATGACTCCAAGAAATAAGAAAAATTAAGGGTGAACTTCCATGCTGATTTGAAGTTGCAAAACGCACGAACAACAAACAAGCTTTGCAGTGTAAACATCTTTGTTGTTTGTGGATTTTCCAATTCTAAGGCCAGCATGGATGTTTGTCTTAATTCTCTCAATTTTATCATTGTAAAGTAGAGTTAGATGTTTCTTTACTAAATACTTGGTTACAGATAGATCCAGACGTGAATCACTTGTAGCATTGTTCATACGGGAGGTGGAAATCAACCCTTCAACGTTAGACATGACCAGAGCATGTTTTGTCGTTTTCTCCAAATTACAGGTGTCGACGGTGCATTCAATAATAAATGGAGGGGCTGCCCCAGACTGGTGCAAATATATCAGTTTTTTGCCAGTTTTACAACTTACAGTTCGTCAGAAAAATATGCGTTGGACATGACCCATCAGGTCGCCATTTGCAAGTATATTGCAAATCTTTGTACGTTTAAAGATTTTCAAGTGTGGTTAAGAAATTGGTTGAGTATGACAAAGGAGTTCGTCTAACATTCTGTTCTGTTGAGCCACTTTACTTTCCATAGTCTATTGTCCACTTCTCTCTTTCGAGTGGGTAAAGCTTTGTCTCTCCATTAGCGAGCTCTTCCAAGAACATGAGAGCATTCAATGGTGTTTAATCTGCAAACCATTTCTGTGAATAGAAGTTTAATACTGTGTTGTGTCCAGAGAGCAGCCATCATTCTCAAGAGTAATCTGGGAGAGAACCAAAGATATTGATTTCTACAGTCAATGAGGTGTAAATTTCTCTATGATACGCTTGGCTGCTGTCCAAATGTTCAAGATCATGTGGCTCAAGAAGATGCAGGACAACAAATAATTGGAGTTTAAGGTTTGTGTGAAATTGCAAAATTGGGTTTAGGGAAAATAATACCACAGTCACCATCACGGTTAGAACTCTTGCTTGAAGACAAAATTCTTGAGCAATATAAAATTCTTGAGCGATACATGTGTCACATCTGGAACAAAAACCAGAAAAGAACTTTGACATCCGTTCAATAGCTACGTGAAATCTTGTCTATTTTTGGTGACAAGTGCAAAAGCTCAACACAAGGGATCCCATCATCCCAAAACCCCAGAAGATTCTCAAAATCTAGCCGCTCCTCCTCCTAGTTTTCCAAGAATAACTACACAAAATAGTGCATTTAGGTTGCCCCAGACTAAACTTATATGTTGACCATGCTTGGATTTCACATGCTTTACAACTTGTTAATTTATTTTTTGGCAGCTTTGTAGTGGTTGCAAGGCCCTTAAAAAAATGCAGTAAGGTAGGAGGCTCATATTCTGCTCAAGATAAAAAACAATTCACCTTCTTAAATGTATTTCATGTGTACATGTTGTTTTTCATAGGTTTCAAAAATGTAAAATCAGAGTACATTTGAAGAGGTGAACCGTTTTAGAGCCCTATGGCCTTTTCACTTCAAAATTTGATAATTAATTCCACAAAGTTCCAAAAAATATGAAACAACTTGGGTTAGATGTCAATTCTTCTTGTCTTTCAAGGAAAATTTACTGAAAAAGTAGTTCAAGAAGTTCCACCTCTCCAAAATTCAGTTTCAACCCTTAGATGGTCTGTTCATGAACCTCCTACCTTAAGTAGTGATGGAAATCATTTTTACAGCAATAGAAGAGTAAGATATGAGAATTAGTGTGAGGAAACCTAAATGCACTATTTGGTGGTACACCAAATAGTACATTTAGGTTGCCTTAACAATTAGGTTGCCTTACCATGGAAAGTTACCTCATGACTCATGACTTGACCACTTGAAGGTGCATGAAATTGTTTAGATACTAGGATTTTAGTTGGTTTGTTATGTAAACACTACTAATTTGTTGTTGTGCAATTCTATTATTGTTGCCAAGGCCTATAAGAGTTGCTTATTGCAGTAATTATTGCTGAAAATTACTGTAATAGCAGTAAGTATTTCAATAGTGTACAATGTCAAGAAATTAGTGTGAGGCAACCTAAATGCACTATTTGGTGATAGAATCCTCAATGAAGTGGTTAGTTAGCCCAAAGTTCATGCCGACTTTGGAACACCAGAAGTGGATGGTCATCATAAATTAATTTCATACCTACTTTTGAACACCTCGTTTTTCTGCCTTCCGGCAGAAGTGCCAATGTTAACATGGTTACCCTACCGAATGGCTATGCGCATTCTCCAGGTTACTGGGCGGCTGTCTAGCTATGGCAAACCTGGCCATTCTAGGACTCTGCTTCTGGTTGCAGAAAAGAGATCTTTCGTTGATTATCGAGTTGCCGCATTTCTGAAGACCGCTCGTTCATCGGCTTTGCAAACTTCAGCAGCATGCATGCAGCTGGAAGGTAGGAGCACCCATAAACGTCAAACTAAGGGTTTTGAACATGATAATTATTAATGAACAACTAGCAAATTATATGATCCTATTAGGAACAAAAAATAAATGAAATAAATGAGTTTGCGCTTTCAAATGTATTATTTGGATACTGTGAGAATATGTTATGAACTTTTAAAGAGCAAACTGCCATTGCACCCATAATCACTTTTAAGAATTCATGTTTACATGTTGTACATTCTTGTCATTACATCTATTCACTTCCACAGATTTTCCAAAATTTCAGAAGTGACGGTTATGGGGACACTGATGCTTATGGGTGCTCTTACCTTACATAAACAGTTTTAACAAGAAAATAGCTTGAACCTTCAAAGCGATCGCAATGCCTCCATTGACCTACAGAACTTACACCCTACGTCAGTGATTCCTGAACCCTAAACTTACAATAAATAACCCTATACTATAGGTTGAGAGCAGATTCGGCATAAAATAATTTTTCTAAATTTAACTGAATTATTTCATATATTATTCTCTAAAAGTGCCTAATGTCAAACAAAACTAAAAACTAAAATTTGGAACATTATAAGCTAATTTTGAAAAGAGTAGGGTGATTTTAGAAAGGCTCAATCAATATCAAATTTTGTATCAAACCAATTGTCAAATAATAACATTTTTTTTGAAAATGCTGAATCTTTATGAAATCAAAAATTTAATGTCAAATCACGTTTTTCCTGAAAATTATATCATTCGGCAGTTGGCAGCCGAATCTGCTATCAGGCTACAGTATCAACCAAGCACTAAATGTAAGCTTACAACGCCTTCGTTGTCTCGGAAATCTGAAACAAGCAACCTCTGTTCCAAACTTCCAATCTGCCCAAGTATTTCAAATCAGGATTCTTTTTTCTTTTTTCTTTATAATTGGTCGAGCGATAAGCACCCCTGGCATGCATGCAGGTGACGGAAAGTGGACACTCATCCATGTGTACTTGTTCATCCATACATTCAGCTACTGTTTGGAACGCTCATCCTAACATTCGCGAACTAAGGTAGGAGCACCCATAAGCGTGAAACTAAGGGTTTTAGGGTAGGAAAATCAGTTGATGAATTTTGGAAAAAATAGTGTTAAGTTGGGAAGAGGAAATGAAAAATACTGGCATCAGTTTGAAAATTTCAATTGCAAGCATTTGTTCACAAAGATTTTTCAAAAGTCCTAAATTAGTGAAAATGTGTAGTTGTGCGTAGGAAATGTCTTTAGTGTGCTCATATGCTCATAGTATTAATTTGAGGAGTTCTTAAACAATGGGATGGGGCACTCAAAACTATCATGCCAATAACCCAAAACCATCACTTTTTCACCCATAACCATTTCTTTAAAATTGTCAATGAGTGAAATCACTGGTACAAGTAGGTATCAAGAATGGAGACACTAATAGTGAGGGGTGCTCCTACCTTAGTAGGAGTAGTCACACCTCTCCACCCAATTCTCAATCATCACAGAATGGGGACGCGGCAGGAAGTCTGCAAAATTGACGGGAGTCCCACTCTTTGAAGATTGAGAAAAAAAATTCTTCTCCTTTGAGGGTGAAAAATTGGTCAATAGAAGGCTTTGCGCACAAAGATTTATCCTTGGGCCGTCTTGTTTTCACCGCTTGTTGTTTACCCTCACGTTAATCCTTGAGTGCCCAAAGGGCCAAAATATGGCCTCTCAATTTTTGAAAAATTTCCTTGTTTGACCATTATAATCTTTTCAATGGTACGGTGAAAGGACGTGTCCTTTTCCTTGGAGCTTTGGGCCTATGTGCACTACCATCTGGTACGGTCAATTTTTGTGGATCTCTTTGAAGTGATAGTTTGATTGGAATGAGTTCTAAAGGGTTTGGATTTGAGTGAACTTGTGCTAGGTGCTCAAGGGTTAAAGTCCTAGAAGTCCAATTTGGCTCATTTGTGAGCCGTTTGTTGGGCAAAATTGGCACCCTTGGCACATTCGGCCTTGTATTTGCATCACATATGATGTACTATATCTTTTTCCTTTGTATTTTGTACTTTTAGGACTATAAAGCCAGAGAATTGGCAAGCCTGGGCTAATTTGGCATTCTGGTTTGGCTAGCCGGCTTGCCTATTGGCCTCACCAGCGGCCTCAGCATAATGCTAAATTGACCTTGGCTTGCCAATTCTCTAGTACGTTCACCCTTAAATATCTCTATCTATTTTTGGTAATTGATTCTCTTACTTTCACATCTATTTTTACAGTTCTCTGTTCTTTATTCTCCACTACTCACAAAAAGAAAGTCACACTTTCCATGAAGAACTGCTTGCATTGACTCCAACTTTCACTCCACCCCTAGCCTTCTCATTCTTCACGAAAATTTGGTTCTTGGAGAAAGTGTGACTACCCCTCCTATTTTATCACAAGGGAATTTGCAATCTCATCCATTTTTCACCCAATTCATTGTTAGGTTTAAGGTAAGTGAAGTGAGACTGAAGCAAGATTTTGGCAAAAAAAAAAGCTTATAGAGGAAAAATCAGGTGGTTCATATCAACGTGACAATAATTAATTTGAGATACTTTTCATTGACATTTGTAGATATCGTTGGTAAGGTAGGAACACCCATAAGCTTTAGTTTAAGGGTTTTGAACATGATGACCATTAAACAACTAGCAAATTATAGGATTCTATAAGGAATAGAAAAGAATGAGTGCACTTTCAAATGTATTATTTGGATATTGTGAGAATAAGTTGTGAATTTTTAAAGAGAAAACTGCCATTGCACCCATAACCAACATTATGGTTTCATGTTCACATGTTGTATATCGTTGTAATTACATCTACTTACTTCCATAGATTTTTCAAGATTTCAAAGGTGACGGTTATGGGGACACGAACGCTGGGTGTTCCTACCTTAGAAAAACCTTTCCAGTGTCCAGGGATATATATATGCCAAGCTTTGTACAGTTTGCATTTCAAAAATTACAATATTCTGTTATTAACCCCTAAAGTTATGAACACCCTTTTTTGGCAACATAGCAATTTTAAGTAGCTCACTACCAGTGAGTTTTTTCACTTTTTTTCTTTAAAATTTTCACCCATGATGTGTCTAAGGAGTAGCTTTAAGGCCCAACAACTTTCATAACTTTTGACTTCGCGGTTCAAAAGTTATTGCATGATATGTAGTTTTCTTTTCTTGGCTAGCGGGCAAGATGGGCAGCTCAAAAAACTTCTTAAAAAGTTACATGTTGAACGTTTGTTTTTGAAATTGGTTCTTTAGATATTTATATACATGGGAAGCTTTGAATCATTCCATTTTGATCAATGGGATGAAAGTTACGAGGAGATTTTGTTTGGGGGCAGTTATGGATTCTCTACTTTGAAATAACTTTGAAGTCTTTTATTTTACTCAATTTTCAATACTTAGGAAAAAAAAACAAAATCTACATATGTAGATTGCTTATTAAAACATTACAACCATTGGGATTGGAATTTTTTATTTCCACAATTAAGTTCTTAACAATTTAGTGGTTTGAATCATTCTCTACATCCCCATACTCACTATTTTTTTTCCATGTGTTTTACAATGCCAAGAGATTTTGAAATCTTTCTAGTATGTAACCAACTTGCTTTGAAGAACAAGCCCAAAAAATTACAAACATTTTGAAAAAAAATCATACAAATATGACTTTGTAAAATGCATCTGCTAGGATTTTTGCACGAACAAAAAATGGCTTTATGTCAATTCAAACTCAAATATATAACAGTCTATATGGTGAAAAATTTTGAATTTTTTTTCACATCTTTTAATACTAAGGTAGTACAAGATCTTATGGCTACATGTGTCAAAAAATGTTTTTTTTCTAATATTTGGTACTTGCACTAGAAATGGCAGTTTTGGTGCGATTTTGGTGAAAAACACAGCTTTGGATTTTAGAGGTTAAATAGGGACTCAAGGATGTATGTAACATGCAATTTGGAATTAAATTGTGTTTTCAATGCAATAGTATGTACGACTTTAAATTTCACATCACACAAATCACACCTACTTGCAAACAAAAACTTCTCATAACTTTCATCTCATCAATGAAAATTGAATAATTGAAAGCTCCCCACCTACATATAAGTCTAAAGAACCAATTTCATATCTTTAGTTTTTTTTAAATGCAATTTTTAAGAATTTTTTGGGTTGCCCAATTTGGACTTTTTTCCAAAAATTTGTTTTTAACTTTTTCAATAAATGTCAAAATGAAGAAAAAAAAAAGATGCCCAAATAAATCTTTGAACTCCCCATCTTCCATAAAACTTTTAAAAATCACGCAAAGTAATTTACCCATAGATACATGCCCAAAATCCCATTTATCCCCAAAAAGGGGCTTGGTCCTTTAGGGGTTAACATTTGTTGCACTCACTGGATCCTAACTCTACTGAATTGTTGAAGTGGGAGCCACTAACCCTGCTTCACCAAAATCAGAGTCGCCATAAACCATTCAAAATAATCTTCCCTCTCGCCATAATAGTGACTACGAAAAAAATGCCCTCGCCATAACATCGGACCCTCTAAAAATTCCGGGGTGCCACAAACTGATTACAAATCTGGTCGTAGAGCCAGAGTTTCAAGTTTCAACCAATAAAATAAAATTGGTCGCCATCATAGCTCCCCTCGCATTTGCTAAGGGGCGACTCGCCCTACTCCCAGAAAATTGCAAATTAACCCTTAAACGCAGGGCCCATAGTAGTGGCCAGTGGCCTGCCGTACACTGTACACTGTACAGCTACAGTGTTCAGCTGTGCCCGGAAAAGTCAATAGTGCATGTTGCTCATATGAAATTTGTAAGAAGGGCAAGAGGGGACTTATCAACCATGGTTGTGAATGTCCTCACAATTTTCAATTTTGAAAAACGTGAGGACTTTCAATCAATCCAATTTTAGCACTCCGTGGTGAAAAACCTTGCAATGACCACTTTTGAAAAAAAATTGAATAAAAAAAGTTTTTTTTCCAATCCCTAAACTACTTTTTTTGTACCCAAAGGACGATAATTGTCCTCTTCAACCTTTAGGGGTTAATCCCTAAATGCCCAAGGGTGTTTTTCTTGTTTTTGGAAGGTAGTTTTGAAGTTTTTGAATTGCTCTTGTAAGATCATTATTAAACATCAAAACAAAATTGTAACCGTTGAATCTTGAACTTCAACGTTTCTAGATGGCACTACCCAAAAAGAATCCAAAATGGTTGTGCGGATTTTAAGAGATTTGTGATTGAATGATGATGAGTATGGAATTTTTTGCTTTTTTTGGAGCTGCCCAAAACTTCTAATGCAAATTGGCAACTTTTGGATATAAAATTGGGAAACAACCAATTAGGATGCTTTAGTGTTTAGTGTTGTTACTTCAAAACCAATGGCCCCTCTTCCAAATCCATGCCCACGATTTCACCACGTGGATTTCACAAATGAGCATGCAACTCAACTATCAAAATGCAACTGTTCAATACAACAAAATTTTAGCTTCAATTATTTGACCAAAAATCATTATGAATGAAAGAATTTTCAATGGTGAATAGATTCTAATTTTGATAACAAAAACATTCCAAGTGAAATTGGTCCAAAACCACTTTTAGATTTTGTTAGATGTTAAAATTTTAGTAAAAAGGCCCTTATTGCCCAAGGGAGTGTCCAAGGGAAATCTTCACCTTTTGCTCAACTTGATGCTTGTCTTTTCAATGTGGCAACTTCTCATAGGCTCTGTGACACTATTCACAATACTATTCACAACACTATTCATGACATAAAATTTATGCTTGTAGTTAACCTTCCACAAAAAACAAATGGAATAAGATATGAAGGAAGTTGAATTTGAACGGTGAAACTAACTTTAGTGCGCAACTTTTCCAAAAAAAAACCTCAAAAAAAAAATGTGCCTACAACAGGGTTTCAAAGTTTCTTGAAATTTTTTGGACATTAGAATCTGGTGCCTTGGGCATTTAGGGATTAACTCCTGAGAGCCCCAGCGCCCTAGATATTGCCTCCTATGATTTTCAAGCCCTGTTTTGAGGGACTAGATCTAACTTTTTGGTCTCACTATACACTACAATTATGAAGGCATTCAAATTGTCCATGCCAATGGAATAATGGCAAGGAAAGCCAAATGTTGTATAAGTGCTATAAGAGATTTGATTGGGTGAAAACACCATACGGGGAGTGGTGGCACCGTACGGGGCGTGCTGGCAAGCAGCATTTTACATGCTACAACCGGTCAATATCCCTTGCAAGCTTCCTTGTGTAAGCTTTGCGGTAGCGGGAAAGTTGTTGGCAAGGGTTCAAGCATGTTCTAGATCCTTATTATGGCAACCATCATTGCATGTGCCGGTCATTGTTTTCCACGCAATAGCTATTTGAAGCCCTAAAACTTGACATAAAAAGAAGTGCAATTTTTAATAATTTACATTTGTGTGTGTTCACATCTAATCTTGCTACTCACAAAATTTGAGATGAATCCAGGTCTTATAGAATTTTGTAAAAATCATCAAATAGCAACTACCTACCAAAATTTGAGATTTTGTCATCACATGCTATTTGATCAAATGTTATAATCTCCCATCTCTCGCTGTGAATTGTTCCCAAAATTTGCAAGTCAATTTTTCTAAGTAGGTGCTCCACTGCTTTCAATGGTCACTTTTTGTGGATCATCCAATTGACCGAGATACAATGCATCAAAGTGGTTGATCTCCAAAAATCCTGATTTTGGTGAAAACGGCCTGGCCGCTCAGGGGTTAATCCTTAAAGGACCGCTCTACGTATTACATACTATATATACTACCATATAACTGGCATTTGCTACCAATAAAAAGTTTTAATTTGGGAGCTTGACTAGCTCACTAGAACTGCATTGATCTATATTCTAACTTCTTTGTTGATCTCAAATGCTGTAAAGGTGTGGATACATTCCAAATACAAGAAAATACCAAATATTGTATTGACCTCAAAGGTCTCCTTGGTCCTTTAAGGATTAACCCTTTAGAGACCACCGAACCATATTTTGGTTCGGTAGAGTGGTTTTTGGCCTATAGAGTAAAATCACTCAACAATTTGGAAATTGTTCTTGAAGAACGCTTAAGGTCACAAGAATTTTGCATCCAACCAAAAATACGACAATGGAATCGGGTATATGAGTTGATAAATAATGGTGTTTATAAAACATGGCCTCAAAATACGTATCCATATTTGGTCAAAGATGGATCAAAGTAACAACACAATACATCAAACATCCAAAAGAATGTAAAATTTCAATTGTACAATCTTAAAAAATTTCAAACTGCTTAAGAAATACGCATGTATTGTTTCTCTACACGGTAGTAGTATAATTGTAGTATTTGAAGATCTATTGAAATGGTGCTATCATTTCATCTTAAAAATTTGTCATCTTACATTTAAGGCCAATTCTTGATTGTTTTCACATGCCCAATTTTCCATAGCATTTATCAAACTTCTTGTAAAATTGTTTTAGGGTAGCAAAGAAAGTGGGATTTTTGACCCTTTTTGTCCACTTAGCTACACCTTGTGATTGCTATTTTTATCCATTTTGTGTGAAACTAGTCTTATTGGAAAGGTGGGGAACCGTGCTTTTTAGAAATGTAAGGCCCTCCTCAATCAAAGCTTGCATGAAACGTTAACATTCGAAACCACACAAGCATGAAAAACTAGAGATTTTCCACATACGGCTCACTCAATCATTATAATATTTCACCTCTAATGGTGAATCTGGTTGAAATTTTGACGATTTATATGAAATAAGGTGTTCTTCCCATTCGTATGGTTGGACTATGCAAACTAGGTCCACATTTGATTCAACTATGCATTTCAGTTTAGTGCGCCAGTTTCTAATAGATTTTGTGAAAATGAGTGTGGTCTTTAAAGGGTTAAAGGCTGCGCGCAATCAACAAAAAAAACCAATTTTAAAAGCTGGGACTCAATCTGCTCACATATGTATTTGTGCGTGGGACCCGGATGTACAGACAAAGGCCAAAATTAACAGTAATACTCTACCCAGTCTATACTCTATAGTACGTTGGAGTTTGGATCTCCATCTCATTTCCTCGGTCAGCAACTGTACAGTCGGATCCATTAATCTTACGAACTGCGTTTTAGAGGCATTCAATTTTTTTAATGAAATGTGGAGTAAAATTGGTATATTTCTGTACAAAAATTTATCATTACATTTTCACGTTATCTCAATCAAGTATATCAAATATCAATTTCAAAAAAGTAAAACCTCATTTGTGGTGAAATTTCAAAGCAAAATTTCATGGTTTTACATGGTATATTATTAAAAACAATTAGTGATGAATGTTTGAGATTTGATTTCATGAGTATGAAGGAAGCATCTATATGCACATCTTCCATGCTAAAAAAAACCCCCTTAAGTAACAAAAATTTGATCAATACAAGATTTAATGAAACTTGTGATAGGCCCAAATCTTGTAAAATACATATTTTTTATTTTTTAACTAGCTTTTCATCAAGTAAACAAGATATTATGTTCAAAAATACAAACTTAGTCACAATATTTGAGTCAAACAATAAAACTTGATTTTCATAAAATAAAATAAAATTTTGTGATTTGGGCCTATCACAAGTTTCATTAAATCTTGTATTGATCAAATTTTTGTTACTTAAGGAAGTATTTTTTAGAATGGAAGATGTGCATATGGATGTTTCCTTCATACCCATAAAATCAAATCTCAAAAATTCATCACTAATTGTTGTTAATAAAATACCATGTAAAACCATGAAATTTTGCTTTGAAATTTCACCACAAATGAAATTTTCCTTTTTTGAAATTAAGATTTGGTACGCTTGATTGGGATTACGTGAGAATGCAATGATAAATTTTTGGACAAAAACATACCAATTGTACTCCACATTTCATTCAAAAATCTAAATGCCTCAAAAAAGACAGTTTGTAAGATTAATGGACCCGATTGTACACTTTGTGTTCCTCTCTGCTCTTTTACTTGTTTGTACAGTTCATTGGGCCTCACTTTCATTGCCTAGGCAACTACTACTCTATCATTTCTCGGCAGGAGTAGGCCATTGCACGTCTTCTTATAATATTTAGTGATTCCCAGGCGGGTTCCCAGGTGGCCAGGTGATCAATTTCGCATCTCGCAATGTTCCTCTCTGCTTATTTACATTTCCTGCTGTATACATGAGTACGTGTCTTACTTTCATTAAAGCATTATTCGTTAAATTGAGAAAAACGGAGGTACCATTTTGTAATTCACCTTAAACCCAAAAAGTCACTTTAAATCAGATTCAAAGGTATCAGATTCAATTTGAGCCATTAAGATTTTTTTCTCGCAAATTCCTCCTCTCAAGTGAGGACACGTGTACCCAAAAAAATCACTGAGCTCAATTTCAAGAGGTCTCAATAAAACCTTCAAAAGTCTCAAAATGTAAGTTTTTTCCCAATTTAACCCCTAAAGGACCAAGCCCTTTTCCCTATAAAAAACACTAAAAACTGTCACTTTTGAGGTAATGAAAGAAATGGTGTTTTTATTTCTTATTTTTTAAAATCTAACCATAAGATCTTGCTCTAGACAATATGAGGTACTTCGGGAAAAAAATGAGCTTATTCCAAGTGAAAAGGAGTGAGATATTTACATGTGAAGTGAAAAAAATAGTTTTTTTTGTACTGTCCAAAAATTTCAGAAGCCGTTGGCCACTCCTATATCAAAAAATTTGCTCTACGCAAAGTTGAGGTTTTTTCCCATGTAAAAAACCAAGTTAGGTATGTGTGGGAGGATTTTCAAATCATTGGGAACTATACAACACATGGGAAAAAATAGTAAATAAAAAGAAGTAGAGAAGGGGTCAAAACACTAAATTGTTAAGAATTTAATTATTAAAATGAAAAATGCAAATCCCTATGGTTATAATGTTGTGATAAACAATCTACATCCTTTGGTTTTGTTTTTTTTCCAAAATAGTGAAAATTGAGTAAAATAAAGGATTTCAAAGTTTATTTTAGAATAGAGAATCTAGAACTGCCCACAAACAAAACTCCTCATAACTTTCATCTCTTCTATCAAAATTGAATGATTCAAAGCTCCCCACATCTATATAAGTCTAAAGAACCTATTTCAGATAATTATTTGAACAAAATGAAATTTAAAAAAAAATTGGCTGCGCAGGGAGCAGCATTTTTGAGATATTCATGCATAACTTCTTCAATAAATGTTGAAATGAAGAAAAAATTACTTTTCCATATAGATTTTTGAATTCCTCACCTTCGATAAAAGTTTCAGAATATCTTAACCATAGGTACATGCTTGAAATCCCATTTGTCCCCCGAAGGGACAATGGGCCTTTCGGGCTTAACGAATAACGCGTTCATTTCCTCGGCAACTGATACCTCTCTCCTTCCTCGCTCCTTCGAAGAATAGAACAACCGCAGTTGATTATGTAATACTACAGACCTGTCTTTTGAGTGGATAGTCTGCTCTACGACAAGCCTGTATGCAGACGTCAGCGTTTTTTTTCTGGCGCAGGCGCAATTTTGCTCTGTTGTCCAATCAACATTGTTGTCACGGTCAACATTGTTGTCACGGTCAACATTGTATTTTCAGAGGGAACGGCGTAGAGTGGATGAAACCAGCACTCTGTCGCCAGAAAAAAAAAACACTGATATGCAGAGTTCCATTGCTTCTGCTTGTGCATTTTCAATCCCGTCAGCCTCCAGCGATCTTGAGCGATAGTTACTGCAGCGTGGAGCGTCGTCGAGAGCACCCATGGCAGCAGCACCAGAGCCCGGAGTCAACAGGTCTCCTTCCTGACCTGTGTCAACGTCGTTCTGTCCAGCGAAGCTTTCGCAATCCATGCCGGATATCCACCTGATTCTCAACAAAATTCTGTGACGTTTAGACAGTTCGTGTTACATTGCTCAACGTTGAACGTCTGATTACGTGTTCGTCTTTGTCAGTTGCTTTGCTAGCGTTGGTATATCCATTGCGCCTGCTGTTCTCGATCTCCCCTTCACTCTGACATGAATTTTTCTAAACCCTCCCAGATCCAGTCGGTGTCTAAATTATTCCTGATTATCAGCATTACAGAAGTACTGGTTTTCAGCAGTGCAGTGCAGTATCATTAGAGAACAGAGGATTCGGTTTTTGAGAAGGTGGTGTTGGACAGGGGACTGGGCGTATGAATTAGAATGAGCTGGCAATGAGAGATCTGCTCTGCAGCTTTGTTGACAAGGATCGAGCGTCAGTCCCTTCCTGAATTTAGCCACGTACCAGGGATACCGAAAGTCAGAATGTTCAAATAGCTTGTGTGTTTGTTCAGGATGATCGAGAACGACGAAATCGTCCCTGCACCTGCAAATCCTCAACAGATGAATGCGATTTTAGGAGCTCCTGAGGCTCAACAGGATGCTCCTGAACTGGGCTGGTTGGCTGACCTTCCCGAAGCACGAGTCAACGTTCCTGAGTGCTTGATCTGGCCCAAGCTCGATGGTGGCTGGGCAGATGTTGCTCTTGGGTAAAGCCAGTTTTTTTTAAAGGAATTGGAATAGTGGATGTGTTTGCTCATTTAGATCTGGTTCTACACCAGAGGACACTGGATAGTGAGAGTGGCTTGGACCATGTATTTATACTCCAGAATACAAAACTTGCGTAGATCTGTTGAAAGTCCACTGGCAGGTTTTTGCCTGCCGACAGTAGAGTGGAATATAACTTAATATCGCTCGCATGCGCATTGTTTCTTTATCTGTGTGGTGGGATTCGTGAACCCAAAGCTTTCTCCATGTTTTGAAGCTTCAATCAGTATTTATCACGTTGTATGCTTCGTTTTGCCGCTATACATGGATGAAACGTTTTGTTCGTTTGTGTGAGAGATGAAATCAAATATCTTTTGTATGCCGTTAAAAGTTCAGATTTGTTTGTGAGGGATTGAATTCATGGTGGATTTGTGGAGGAAAAGTGGAGAAATCTCATACTATGACACGTTAGCTACTTCTGGACTGTTCATAGAAATTATATCAGAACTCTCTAAGGGCATCCTTTATGGCCTGTCAAACTATTTCTAGCCCACCGATAAGTGGTGGGACGTTGAATGGGATTCTAGTTTTTTTAAAACCCCATCCGATCAATTGGTGGGTCAGAAATAATTTGACCGATCACCCCTCACATGGAAGGATGTCCTAAATCTTTAAATGTTGCATATTTATTAACATTTTGCAAGTTATTCTCTTTAGGTCATTGCAAGAAACACTTCACAGTTTTGTGTTAAACACCCTTAAAACTGGTAGTCTTAGGTAGTAATATGAGTTTTTGAAATAAAATTTTCAAAAATAAAATAAAATATGGAAAATTTGTAAAGCACTTAAAGTAGCATACTTGTGAAAAATCAGACCTAGAAACTTTTTATTCTAAAAGTTATGCACAAAAATAGAGGGATAGAAATCACCAACAAAAAGACAATTTCCTTCTTGCTTTTTAGAAAATAGTAAAAAACTTCAAAAAAATAAAGCAAAAAATGGTCATTTTTGATCTCCCTCATTAACTTTAATTGGTGCAGTTACTTTTGGAAAAAATGTTTTGGTCTTTCACCAATGGAGGGAGAAAGGATGCTCACTTTGAGTGAATGTGCAAGACAGAGAAGTTGGAATCTTGAAAATCCGGTTGCTAGATACGTGTATCTTTGCCTCATAAATCTCTACCCAAATTTGTGGGCCCAAATTCAAAGTTTATGACCCAATGTAGTATTGAAAACCACCAAAACAACAAAGGTAGACATGCAATCTAAAACGTACAAAAAATACCAAAATAATTTATAAAAATTCTCACAAATTAGTGAACATTTGTAACTTCTAACTCTGCCTTCATTCAAAATTTCATCTCAATCACGCTTCTCAAGCAAAAGATATGACCCTATAACATGTTGCCCGGGGATAGGGGATAAAATACAGGACACCCATTTCTTGCAATCACCCCCCTCAAGTGTTACATTTATGACTTTTGTTTGGACTTAAATCTCTTAATGTTATGCAAGTACTGATCTCTTGATGCTATGCAAGTGTTAATCTCTTGATGGCAGTTGATGCTATGCAAATACTTTTAAATATTTTCCAAATTGAAGCCTTTTTGGGTTATTCCACATTTGGTTGTTGATGCGGCAATTATATGAGTTATATCAAATGCAAGACATGCTTACCAAAAATCTGAAGGTATTGTCACTTGTGCACATTGTAGCATAGAACACCAAACCTCTATATAAGTTTGTATTAAGTATTGAACAATATGGTTACAAGCTTTCAAATACAAACTTATTGTAATAGATCACACAGCAATAGATTGCATAGCAAACGTTTATCAAATTTCCGTTGATCATCACCGGGAAAGGAGTGGAGCTTCTCGGCGACGAAGGACCAGATCTGTAAAACGCCTGTGGCAAAATAGGAACCGGTTTGGGCCACGTTTGGCCACAGTCATGTGGTCCGAGAAAGAGTGAGCTCAGCATTTGAGGAAGAGTTGCAGCTGCACTTGCTAAAACCGGACCGGATATGTTTCCTTTATTTATACTATGTTATATTATGTTTAGAGCAGCTCCACCCTTACAGGAAAACACCGTCTCTTGTGCACTTTCGGATGAAAAGAAAGAGCCAAAATTTTCTCTTTTGCACTGCAAAATTTTCATTTTCCCAAGCCATGGCAATTCTTCTAAAATTTACTTTTTTTTGTTCAATTAATAAGTTGAGTAAGCAATGATGAAGATTCTATTTACTTTTTCAAGCAAGAAGGCTTGTTATTGGTTAACCCCTAAAGGCCCAAGTGGTCCCTTGGGGGCCAAGTGGGGTTTTGGGCATGTACTTACAACTAAACTAGACTACTTTGTGTGATTTTTTGAAACTTTTTTGGAAGATGAAGAATTCAAAGATCTACGTGTGCATCTTATAATGTTTTCTTCATTCCAACATTTACAAAAGAAGTTATGCATGAATAACTGAAAAACAAGGGAGAAGCGGGCAGCCCAAAAAAAAGCTCTTTTTTTTAAATAAAAAATTGAATTTGGTTCTTTAGATTTGTGTACATGTGGGCTGCTTTGAATCATTCAATTTTGCCCCTTGTAAAATTTGGCGCTTTACTTTTTTGAGCAATTTGTGTATTTATTTTTTGACTTTTTTTTCCCAAATTGGAGTAGAGGCAGGAGACTAATATTCCTTGGTTTTCACCATTTGGATCAAAGTAATTCAAATTTCTCAACTTTACATAAATCCTCCAATTTTGCCTAGTGTATATGCAAATTTCATGGCCTTATGCCCTTACGGCATTGCAAGATTTTACAAAGTATGATTCACACCTCTAATTCATTTGAAATTCTCCCGTACTTACCTAACTTGGTCTTCTACATGGGAAAAAAAACCTCAACTTTGTGTAGAGCAATTGTTTTGATATAAGAGCTATCAAAGGCTTCTAAAATTTTTGGGCAACACAGAAAAAATCTTTTTTTTTCTCTCTTTAGACGTCAATATCTCACTCCTTTACATCTAGAATGAGCTGATTTTTTTCACACAAGTACCTTCCATAGTCAAGGGCAAGATCCAACGGTTGGATTTCCAAAGAAAACAATTTTTCTGACTTTTCTATTCATTCCCCCAAAAGTGACAATTTTGAGTGACTTTCACAAAAAAAAAGGGCTTGGACCTATAAGGGTTAATATGAACATGAGGAGAATATATTTTTTAATGTCTTTGAAGAACAACAAAAAAAAATTGAACTTGAAGATCACACAAATTTTAATGTTCTACAACTTAGAAAGATGTACAATTAGTCTTTTCAAAATCAAGATCACAATCATTAGTTTTTAAATTATTTTGGTGAATAAACTTTTACAATTTTACAGAGTATTTGTTTAGTTTCTTTGCCTCTCATTATATGCACTACTTTTTAAAGCAACCCACATCTAAAGTCTAAAATCTATATATAATAGATTAGCCTGTCGGTCGGCATTAGTTGAAAACTTGAAGGTAAAAAACTTGCGTACGGAAAACTTGCTGCATGGGAAAAATTGCATGCGTAAAAAAATGCTTGGGTAAAAATTAAAAGTATATAACAGAATCATATGAATAATTACTATGTGGGTAAAAAATTTGTGTAGGTAAAAAATTAGTAACATTTTTAAGTGTGAGAAAAAAATTTGTGTAGGTAAAAAATTAGTAACATTTTTAAGCGTGAGAAAATAGTGATGTTCTTTTTATTGTGTGGGTAAAAATCTCTATGAAACACCATATTTGTTATAATGAGAGTATCCCAGTGAAATGAAAGGTAAAATACCCAAAATTCAAAAAGAAAAAATGTCAATTTGACAAAAGGTTTTAGGTCAATTCAACTTGATTTGAGCTGATTTGACTTAAAAGTTTTCAAATTTGACTTAAAATTGAAAGGTTTTAGGTCAATTCAGCTCAATTCAAGCTGAAATCTCTCATTTTAATAGAAATGAGTGATTTTGGATGGAAATTGCTGATTTTGGTCAAAATCTAACAAATTTATTTTGAGAGGACCCCATTCTTTCATTATAACAAATAAGGTGTTTTATGGTTATTAAATAAATTATGCTTTAGGGAATGTTTATTAAACAAAGACAATTATATTTTTGCAAGGGTAAAGTTTGAAATTGGAGTGTGCGAATAAAAAGTAAGAACTGTATTCTTGCGGGGGAAGTGTTTTGCGTTATTGGGCTTGAAATGATTTTGCATCTTATTGGACAGACTGGTGCCTATAACTATTGTCAAATATTCAAAATATATTGTGGTGAGACTCATTTACTTATTCATATATCTATTGTCAAAAGGCCTTGGGAGACAAGTTTGAGCATTTAATGGATTATATTCCAAAGTGTGTCCATAGGACACACATGTACTAGTGTAGAATATATTTTGTTGGGTCATTAATCTAGTTTTGTACATAGTGCATTCACACTTGTTTATATATACATATATGTACATGTTTATTTTTTTATTTGATCTTATTTTGTATTTATATTATGCTGCATATGATAATAACAAAACCTGCCATACTCTAGCTCTAAATGTGCTATAAATTGCAATAGTGGATAAAACCTAGATTTGTAGACAATGTTGCTTAACCCTTAAATGTCCATAGGGCATAGTATATACATTGACGTATAATTGTCATTTGCTACCAATAAGAAATTTTAATTTGGGGTCTCAAGTAGCTCACTAGAACCGCATTGATCTCTTCTCCGACTTCTTTGTTGGTCTCAAATGTAGTAGAGGTGTGGATCCATTCCAAATACAAGAAAAACACCCTATATTGTATTGGTCAGACCAGCACGCTGAGACATTTAGGGGTTAAGTAGCATGTGTCATACATGACATAATAGGTGAAAGATCATTCCCTACATTTGGTCCCAAAACTATTGTTTTGAGGCTTTTGCCCTTATGATCCTCAAAAGTTTTTCTTTCACCCTCATTAAGTTTCTCCTCCTCATTCATAACTAAATAGGCTAAAGCAACAATTGCACCATTTTTTTGCCAAAAACTAATTTCCTTGAAGAAATTTGAATTTTACTAAATTTGGTCATAATCACCCTAACATTATAACCTCTATAGAAGGAATTTTGATTTTTTTGGAAATGTTTGTTTGAAAGGAAGATGTGCATATGGATGACTCCTATATATCCATGCAATCAAATCTCAAAAATTCATCACCACTATTTATTTATCAAGTTTCTTGTAAAACCATGATATTGACACAAAACCATTTACCAAAAATAGAATTTTGAGTTTTAGTAACTGAAATTTGATACGCTTGATCAAAATTGCATGAGAATCTCATATGAAAATGTGAGAATGAAATGTCAGTTGTATTCTTTATTATACTATACATACCTCTTTGGATGCCATAAATGGGTGTTGTGTACTCTTTCTTTTGGGTACTGTACTGTACATGTCCTGTACATGATGCAAAGCATAACATACAAAAAAACTGTCCACCACAAGGATGTTAGCAGAAGTGCATTGCGTGTCACAAGTCAGAGTTCAAAAACGATTTAGGGTTAGGGCTCCCCATACTTACTCATGGTCACTCAAAGGGCTATTCGGTGCATAATCCTGAACAAACTCGAGTACTTTTTCCCAAATTTAGCTCTAGTATTTACTGGTACATATAAAATTAACGCAATTGGGAGTGGTCTGGTTGAGTTCAAGTTCCAGCAAGGCTACGGTGAATGCTGATGTTTGGGGGTACTGTAATTGCAACTAAATCATAGTTTCAATCATACAGGGTAGAATCCCTTGGATCATGTCTTGATCAAGACATGAGAACAATGTCAAATTGGACACTTTTTTGTCAATTAGGTCACCTTAATTTAGATAAATTTTTATCAAATTGGACATGTTTTTGTCAAATTTTTGTCAATTTAAACATTTTAGTCAATTCGGACGTGTCACAGTTTTCTTGTAGTGTTGAGATCCTGCTTCATTGCATGGTTTTAGCTGACTGGTACGTCTGGCTTTGCGTCTGATGAAGAACTGCAGGAGGCATGCTTAAAGCATCATTCCTGTAGAGATCCCTTGATAATTTCAGGAGCGAACATGCACAAAACTTGTCATTTTCATTCATCCAGAATTGTAAAACATTCTCGAGTAAATCTTCTTGAGTTTCCGAAACACGGGTTTATACTCCACTTTGCAAGTACTTTATCTCTTCGAAGAGTGCAAGTCCGTTCCGTATGAAAAATCATCATTCTTTAAATACACAAAATAGCCCTTCAAACATGACTCCAAGAGATAAGAAAAATTAAGGGTGAACTTCCATGCTGATTTGAAGTTGCAAAACGCACGAACAGCAAACAAGCTTGCAGTGTAAACATCGTTGTTGCTTGTGGATCCTCCAATTCTAAGGCCGGCATGGATTTTTGCTTTAAATTCTTTCGAAAGTATTATTCTAAAGTAGAGTTAGATTTTTCTTGGGAAAATTTCATAGATACCCCGGAAGTTTGTAATATTTACATAGATACCCTTGTTTTTTCAGAAATTACACAAATATACTTGGACCATAATCTTTAGGCATTTATTTGTTGTGCTCATACTTCCTTCATGACCAATGTTGATAAAGGGAATGTAATGAAACAAAGGAAGAAGCAATGTGCGCACAAAGAAAGAAGGGAAGTGGCATGCACAATAAAAGAAACATCTGAAAATTTTGGTCCAACGCGTATGTGTGTCATATCTGAAAAAGCAGGGGTATCTATGTAAATATTGCAAACTTTAGGGGTATCCATGACATTTTCCCATGTTTCTTTACTAAATACTTGGTTACACATAGATCCAGACTTGAATCACTTGCATGGTGCATGACACTTACTATATAACTAACAACTCCCAATTCAAGTGGTTAGCCGAAGGCTTTGTCAAAAAAAAAATTATCAAAAAATCAAGTCCACCACAATGAAACTTAGTGTTTGTCCCGTTTGGTGGTGAAATTATTTTTGAATTAATGAGTATATGTGTTGTGCTTTAGTATAGTATTTATTGTTTGACCAATAGTTGTTGATTATAAGTGTCATGCACTATAGCATTGTTCTCACGGGAGGTGGGAATCAACCCTTCAACGGTGGACATGACCCGTCAGGTCACCATTTGTGAGTATATTGCAGATTTTCTAGTATGGTTAAGAAATTGGTGCAGTATGACAAAGGAGTTTGTCTGCTGTTATGTTCTGTTGAGCCACTCACTTTCCATAGTATATTGTCAACTTCCCTCTTTCGAGTGGGTAAGGCTTTGTCTCTCCATCAGCGAGCTTTTCTAAGAACATGAGAGCATTCAATGGTGTTTTATCTGCAAACCATTTCTGTAAATAGAAGGTTAATACTCTGATGTGTCCAGAGAGCAGCCATCATTTCTCAAGAGTAAGTTAATCAGGGAGAGAACCAAAGATATTGACTTCTACAGTCAACGAGGTCTAAATTCCTCTATGCTACGCTTGGCTGCTGTCCAGTTATTCAAGATCATGTGGCTCATGGAGATGCAGGACAAGAAATAATTGGAGTTTAAGATTTGGGCGAAATTGTAAAATTGGGTTTAGGGAAAATGATACCATAGTAAGCATCATGGTTAGAACTCTTGCTTGAAGACAAAATTCTTGAGCGATACATGTGTTACATATGGAACAAAAACCAGAAAAGGACTTTGACATCCCTGAAAACTTGTCTGTTTTTGGTGACAAAGGCAGAAACTCAACACAAGGAATCTCAAAACCCGAGAAGATTCTCAAAATCTAGCCGCTCCTCCTAGTTTTTCAAGAACAACTAAAAGATAGAATCCTCAATGAAGTACTCCCTCTGTCCTATTATAAAGCTCCAAAAAATTCTCCATGAGGAATTAACTGTACTCTTAGTCATTATGCTTATGCCAGTAACAAATGCATTCTAGAATCAATATATCACCTACCAAATATGTGCAAAATCTCTAGTTTTTATGTTGCTGTTTAGACGCCCAAATTCCATGTGAAAAGTACCATATTTGTGCATAGTTTGTGAAGGCTGCCGGCTCCTCATTATTTTAGTTTTTATATTAATGACACGTGTTCTAGAATCAATATACCATCTACCAAATGTGTGCAAAATCTCCAAATTTGATGTTGCCGTTTGGGCATTCAGCTTCCATGCAAAAAGTACCATATTTGTACATGTTGCTAACTCCTCATTATAGATGATTTAAAGATTAATAGCAACTATGATACCTCATATGGGCAAGGCCAAACTTGTTAGGAGAGGAATGCTCTTTAATTGCTTAACTTGCCCCCATTAGATCATTGGACATGACAAGTGCTTTCTCAACAATCAAAATTAGCAAAAATGAGTTATTTTTAGTGGGACAAGAACTATGCCTAATTTGGAGCTTTATATTGGGACAGAGGGAGTAGTTAATTATCCTAAATCTCATGCCTACTTTTGAACACCTCGTTTTTCTGTCTTTCAGCAGAAGTGCCAATGTTGACATATCCTGCCGAGTTGCTGTGCGCATCCTCCAGTCTAGCTTCTCGGCGGCTGTCTACTGACTAGCTATGGTGAACCTGGTCATTCTTAGGTTCAGCTTCGGTTGCCGAAAAAATATTTTTGTTGATTTTCGAACAGCTGCATTTCTGAAGATCACTCGTTCATCGAGATTCCTGAAAGGCTTTGCAAACTTCAGCTGCATGCAGCTGCTTGTGAAGTATACAGAAACAGATTTTTGCTAGGAAATAGCTTGAACCTTCAAAGCGCCTACATTGATAAAAGCCTAAACCCTATATCTGTACTACCTGAACCCTAACCCTACTATGCATAACCCTGCATTAACCACGCACTAAATCTACAACGCCTTTGTTGTCTGGGAAATCTGAAACAAGCAACCTCTGCTCCAATCTGCCCAAGTATTTCAAATTTGGATTTTCTTTTTCACTTTTTCCGCGCTCTTTGCAACTACTTTTGTGACTTCCTCTACGCTCCTTGCAACTACTTCTCTGGTCCTTACCATTTTATTCTTAGTGTCCAATGCTACCTAAACAAAGATTCCCACAATAGTAAAAACTATGGCATTTGAAACAAATACAATTTCCACAAAAGGTCTCATCCTGCAAGAAAACAACGACACTGATGCTCCAAAAAAATACCACACAAACCCCACTCCTTCGTTCCCCAATTCCTTTGGTAGCCTGTGAACAGAGAGATAGTGTAACCTTCAAGAAAGAAGAAATTAAAATATCATTTGGTCATAGAAAGACAAGCAGCATCAATCAAAACCCTACCTGAATATTGTATACTTGCCAAAGATTCTTGTTACTCTATCAAGCACCTCCGGTGCATCATTCACCTGTATGTTGAGAGTGTGCGAGATAAAGCCGTTTGGCTGCCAAGACAAAGCAATGATTCTATCAACTCTCTTCCATTTGTCAAAGAAAACTGAATTAAGAACTTGAAAATCCTAAACCCTAAAAGCTTAGCTTGTACGTGCTTAAAGAGAATTCCAAAACAACCTAGCAGCAAGTGATACGTAAATGCTACTATCCAAGCACTCTAACCCCTAGTTGCATGGTTCTATAGTCAGGTACCATCTTCAAGGGGAATGTTATTTCATGAGCGGGGATCCGAGCTGTGAGCCATGAACAAGGATTTTTTGTCAAAATAATAAATTCCACCTACGAACGTGTACATAGGACCTTATTATTGTGAATTTTAAACTATCATCTCTTGGTAGTGAATTCCATCCTTGATACCTTTGATACCTTTGTTAATAGATAAACCCTATAAAAAAACCCACATGTTCATTTTTGAAAAAAAATCAAGTCATTTGACCCACAGTAGTTTGGTAATATACAACAAGTACCTTGCCCAATGCCTACGTATGAACTCAGGATCTCCTCAATCCTCAATAGTGTGTCAAGGCCAAAGGCCTAATGCCGCTAAGCCTTGGCAGCAAGTGACTTGTGGCAATACACAATTTGGTGAAAGATTGCAAAGCACTGGGGGAGATGGGATGCTAAACCAAAAGTGACCAAACTCTTTGAAATGAGCCAAGGTAAATCAGGGTTCTTTTTTTAGACTTTTAAAAGCCAGAAAGCTATAAAAAAACTCAAGCTACATGCTTATACAAAAATATGAAATATGAAGAAAAAATAGCATCATGGTGCTAGATGTTGCTCAATTTTCCAAATCTAGATGCTTGCCATGCATTAGAAAAAAGAATATGTTGCTACTTATAGCCAATCAATTAGGAAATTAAGCAAAAAAAACATGATCTTTGAGCCATGTGGAGCCATATTATTTAAAAATCAAGCCGCCCTTAAGTTTCTTTAAGATAATGCCTCTTTTGTTTAAAAAAATTGGGTTTTGTAACTCAAGTTTTCATAAAATTCATTCTTGCAATACCAATTTTTGATTTTCAAAAATTGTTCATAATTAACAAGATTAGAATGTAAATACTTAAAACCTAATTTTACACTTTAAAAAATCTTGTGTGGCTATAATTGCACCATTAAAAATTACCATATGGCCTTAAAAGCTACAAAAACAAAAATCTTGAGGTGAACCAATCCTCCAAATGCCCCTAAGGTAGGAGGCTCTAATTTGGACCAAGCATTTTGAACCGACCATGTAGGGGTCACAAGAACAGTGCACAGAGGTTCTTAAATGAGTCACATTTTCTATGTTCAAAAATTGTACTTATGTATGCACTCTTTTAGGAACTTAAGATAGTGACATGAGCCGATGTTGAGTGTGCTTGTTGGTCATAATTGCGTTCACATTTGTCTTTTGGTAAAATATAGATACTAGTCATACTAAAATAAATGAAAACGTGTTTTTAATCATGATTTGAGTATTAGAATATGGAATGGGTGCTTGGCTGCTTGCATGCTTTCAAAACCCTATTGGAGCATTCTTGACTTTGTAGTGGTTGCTTTTTGGAATCATGTGTTCCATTTACAAGCCGCCTTTGCAACATAAATGCTACCACCTATGATCAAGAATAGCTACCTATGCACATTTTGCTTTGATAAATTGTAGTTAATTCATACTAACTCAAAAAAAACCAATTTAAACAGCCACAAAACTATATATTCTTTGGCTTTCTACCAAAAATATTTTCATTTTACTAAGTTGCCTTGA
Organism: Ulota crispa; assembly: GCA_963920765.1. Lineage (NCBI taxonomy): Eukaryota > Viridiplantae > Streptophyta > Bryopsida > Orthotrichales > Orthotrichaceae > Ulota > Ulota crispa. The sequence goes on along the minus strand of OY987244.1, from coordinate 12,136,630 downwards.
TTTTTCCACAAAAGCTCACTTTTTCTTAGATGGTCCATTTGCTAGCCTCCTACCTTACTTACTTGGATAAATGGAGTCTAGGAGACTAGGACTTAGCAAGCTTTAACCCCTAAAACTCTTTTGTGTTTAGAGGCCCAAAACTGCTTCAAATACTAGTCCTATAACCTAGGTCAAAATCTTCATTAAAACTTACTTTTTAACAAATCCAACCGTAGGATCCTTTGGTTGGCTTGCACAAGTACACTGTCCCAAAATTTCAAAATGAATATCCCCACCTATTGCAAGATCAATGTGCCTAAACTTCAAAATGTAGGCTTTTCTAGTCCTTCTAGAAGGTGAAGTTTTGTTTTTCAAACTTTTTAGAGAAAAACACGCATTTTGTATTTCTTGTGCAATTTTGGCAATATGTTGAAAAATGGGTTGAAAGCATATGTAAAAAAAATCAACCAAAAAAATTTGGATTCATTTTTACAAAAGTTGTAAAGTGAAAGGTATCAATGAATGAAAGATATAACTCATATGCTAATAAGTTTTGAAAGAATTTGAAAATTGTTAATCCCAATAGTGAGAATGCTCTAACAAACAATCAGGAACTTTCATGTTCATTTTCATTTGAAAATTTTCAAAATTGAGAGTAAAAGATAACTTCATATGATTTTTTTCCTCTTCCTACCTTCATTGCCCGCAAAATAAAACTCCCTTTAACTCTTACCTCATTATTTGGAATTGAGTGATTCCATTTTTTTGAGTAGGTATCAATCTATAAAACTATATTAAAAAAAAAAATAGAATATATTTTTTGCTGCCCGATTTGACATTGAAATTGAAGAAACCTTCTAACTTTTGCATTACTTATCGGAATGGCATGAAATAAAGCTTCACATGTAGATTATGATGAGTAGCATCCATCCTCAAAATTTCATGAAAAAAATACAAATTATGAAGTTAATAATTAGAGCCTGCCCGAGTTCTCATAAAGCCCAAACCTTTACGGGTTAAAATATTGACAACATTTTGCCAAAATCTTATCTTGTTTTGTGGCTGGGTCCCCTTACACTAGAATAATCAGGTCAAAAAGTGGATGTAATTGCCAAATCCATCCCCAAATTAACATCAAGTTTGAAAATTCTTGAATGAAAGATACTAATATTAGTAGATGGGTGATTGCAAGAAAGATTTCACGTTTTTGTCTCAGAATGACTCTTTTTGGGTGTAACACTAGCAGTGCTACCAGTATTGCAAGTACTACACAGCATCCTTGTAGTGGAAATTTGAACTGTCACTCCCATCCCAAATCTATTGGGAAGGAGGCATGTGGCATGTTATTTAGGAAGGCCAACTATCAATTATGGCAATTCGGAAGGGATGAAACAAAAATTCACATCCTCAGATGATGTCAATGGTCAATGGTACTATGTAGTGCCAATAATGGAGGTACTAGGCAGGCATGTGGAGCAAAAGTTACTAGACTTTCTAGGCTACCATGTTTTCAATTTTATTAATTACAAAAAACCCCAAAAACTAAAACAAAAAATGGCCATTTTTTATCTCTTTGAGTAGCTTCACCTTATGCAAGTGGTTTTTGGAGGAAGTTTTTTTTATTTTACCAATGCAGGGAGAATGGATGCCCATTTTGAGACAATGTGCATGGCATGGAATTTAGAATTTTGTGAAACCCTTCTATACATCCATGTAATGATGCCTAATAAACCACTTCCCTGATTTGTGGCACAAATTTTTTTTTTTGGACCCAAAATAGTACCAAAAACCTCCAAAACCTCAAAGGTAGGGATCCACTTAAAAACAGTAAAATTAAAAATTTAAAAAAAAAAATTTGAACGTTTATAACTTTAAACTTTGAAGTGAACATTACTCTAAAGTTCCAGGTCAAAATTACTTGGTACGCAAAAGATAGGAGGGGCAAAAACCACCCGCAAGAGGTGAAGGGTTTACTTGTTTATAGTACATTGGGTCTCATTTTCAATGTCTCCGAGTTGGCAACTGTTAACGCCATATTCACAAAATTGGGAAAATATTGGGTACCATTTTGTACCTCACCTTAATCCAAAACAACCACCTTAAACCAGATTTAAAGGTATTAGATTCAATTTGGGTCATTATGATTTTTTCCCTCACAAATTCCTCCTCTCAAGAGAGGCCACGTGTACCCAAAAAAAAGCTAGAGCTTAGATTAAGGTGACCACCTTAATCTTTCAAAAGTCCCACTTTGTACCCTTTTTCCCAATTTAACGAATATGGCATTTGTTACATTATAGCAAGGTTTATTTTTTGCATTTTTGATATTAGAGCAGCATGCACACCAAGATTTAACCCCTAAAGGACCACTTGTCCCTACGCGAGACAAATGGGATTTTGGGTATGTACTTATGACTAAACAATATTGTGTAATTTTTTGCAACTTTCATGGAAGATAGGGAATTCAAAGATTTGTGTGAGCATCTAATTTTTACCTCATTCAAACATTTAGTGAAGAAGTTAAAAATGAATTTATGAGAATTTTTGTTCGGCGGGCAACCCAAAAAATTCTTTAAAAATCACATTTTTTTAAAATAAAAATTTGAGGTTAGTTCTTTAAACTTACGCTTATCTGAGAAGCTTTGAATCATTCAATTCTAATTGATGAGATGAAAGTTATGAGAAGTTTAAGTTTGCGTGTAGGCATAGTTGTGAGATTTTCCATACCTACCTGCAAACTAAAACTTCTCATAACTTTCATCTCATCAATCAAAATTGAATGATTCAAAGCTTCCCACATATACTTAAGTCTAAAGAACTAACCTCAAGTTTTTGTTTTAAAAAATACGATTTAAAAAAAAGTTTTGGACTGCTCTCCAAACAAAAATTCTCATAAATTCATTTTTAACTTCTTCAATAAATGTCAAAATGAGGTAAAAACTAGATGTGTAGAATGCCTAGTTGTGCTTATTTGCTAAAATTTAACGAATAGGTATTCTTTTCTTCATTTTCAGCAGTTTAAGTGCAATTGGGTTGTTATAAGTTCACAATTAGGTTGTTGAGATTACAAAAGAACGAAATTCACCAACAATCGAGAGTTTTCATGGAAGAGGCAAGTAGAAAGTTCTGGAGGGGTGAGCAGAAGTGTACAAGTAGGAAGAGAAGGAAGAGGAAAGGACCATGTGCTTGGAGCGCAGTGTCCAGCCAAGTTGGCTGCTTTTGTGTGTTCAATTTGTTTGCTTGTTAATACATAGCTATTTGTTTGAATTGTTCTGTTGATTATGCAAGTTGTGGTGTGTCCAATTTGTGCTTCGCTTGAGTGTGTAAGAATTTGAGTGGGATTGAATTATATGTTTGTATATTTGATTTGGAATGATCTCAGTTATGAGAAGGATTGTGTGTGCTTGAGATTGAAGTTGTATTCCAACTGGGGAGTTAACCAAAATTGTTTTGAGCATGTGAGAAAAATTGAAGCCTAGTTGGAGAGTTTCTAATTGGAGAAGAGTTTTACTATTTGTAGCATGTGTGTGAAATTTCCTACTTGTGCTTATATGGTTGATCAATTGGATTGAATTTAATTGTGTGAATGCATGTGGATTTCTAATTGAATTGACTGAGTGGGAAGGAATCTTGAGAGATGTTGTCTGATTTTGCTTGTTTGATTTCTGTTGTTATAGTTCTAACTTGAAAGCCAAATCAAAAGCACAAATAGAATTCAAATAGGATTTCAAAGTGAGAGAATAAAAAGCAATATATTAAGTTAGAGCTGTGAGCTTAACCCAATTGATTCTTCTTGGGTTTTAAATAAAAATCTGCCAAGTGGACGATTGTAGCTAGAAAGATCCAAACTAGAGTTAGAGTGATATAGCAAGGGGAGAAATCAGCCAAGTAGGAGGAGGATAAAATACCTACTTGGAGAATTATTGGGAATACCAGCCAAATTGAGGAGAGAGACAATTGAGAAGAAATAATCCTAATAAGAAAGTGAGAGTATGAGCAAAATAATCCAAGTTGGATTGGTGATAAACTAAGAGAAACGTCATATTTGTTAATTTGGGCCACTGGGATGTTCCACTCTGTACGTCACCTTAAACCCAAAATTTACTTAAACCAGATTTGAAAGTATCAGATTTAGTCTGAGCCACTAAGATTTTTTCCCTTGCAAATTCCTCCTCTCAGGTGAGGACACCTATACATTAAAAAATGCTGAGCTTGGTTCTAGGTGATCACCTAAAATCTTCACTTCAAAATTTGAAAGTCCCAAAAAGTACCCTTGGCCCAAATTAACGAATATGACGTTGAGAACAAAAGGAGCTTTGAGAGTGGTTGAGAGAATATTTTGAGTGGGAAAGTGATAGAAAAAGAAAGAATGTAATTCCAATTTGGAAAATGAGTCTTTGAGAGACTCAGCCGAGTGGAGAATTGAGTACTAATGTTCCGAGTTGGAAAGAAGTGCTCTAAGAAAAGAGTATACCAGCCTATTTGGGGAAGTAAGAGAGAGAATAAAGTAATGCAATTCCGAGTGGCTCTAAGGATAATTAAGTCCAGCTTGGAGTAAAAAGATATAGATCTGTGAAGCTGCAAAGTTGATTGGAAAAGATAAAAAAAAAAGATTTGGAGCTGGAGAAAGAAAGCTTCAAGAAATTGGAGGTTAAAGAAGAAGAAAAAAAGCAATTAGATTTGAACATTCTAACTTTACTTGGGCATTAATTAAGAGTAAAACATCCTAATGGCAATTAGGAGCATAGCCATAATCCAATTAATAAAAGAACTTCCTACTCAGATTTTAAGTACAATTGAAAGAGTCTTGCAAACCTATGAGAAATAGCCTCATTGAACAAACTCATCCCTAGACTAGGTTTACAAATAAAGTGATCAAAAATCTTACTCCACAAGATGCCCACACAAATCTTTGAATTCCCCATCTTCCATAAAAGTTTCAAAAAATTACACAAAGTTATTTAGCCATAAGTACATGCCCAAAATCCCATTTGTCCTCTGTAGGGACAACCGGACAAGTGGTCCTTTAGGGGTTAAGCATGTAAGGAAAATATGGATAGAAACAGATAAAATTCATGAAGCATGCACATTCATCTATAAAATCTACTTTAGTAAGCTTCATCCAAAATTTGGCAAACCTGGTGCTTAGCTGGTGAAGAATTTGACTATACCATCCATTTTTTCACCATAATCTTCTAGTGTTGCAATCGCCATTCAAAGTTTTAGGTAAGATATAGGCAAATTTTAGCCAATAAAAATTTCCTTGCTCTCTAAGGTATGTACACCCATAAGCGTTAGTGTCCACATAACCATCACCTCTGAAATCTTGAAAAATTTGTGGAAGTGAATAGATGTAATGACAAGGATGTACAACATGTGAACATGAAATCTTAATAGTGGTTATGGGTGCAATGGCATTTTGCTCTTTAAAAACTCACAACTTATCCTCACAATACCCAAATAGTACATTCAAAAGTGTAAACTCATTATTTTTCTGTTCCTAACAGGATCCTATAATTTGCTATGTTCAAAACCCTTAGCTTGACGCTTATGAGTGTACATAAGGTAGATGTCCCCAATCCAGACCTGTCTCCAATTACGACTCTTCATGTCCCTAATGCGTACATATTGATTCTAAAATCTGTTCCTTGTGAACAGAAAGTCGGAATTGGGGACAAGTTCATAAAGGGTCAGGAATGGCAACACTTACCTTACCTTAGTTCCTCCGCAGGCAACTGTTACACTATCTTTTCCTCTGCAGGAGTAGGCCTTTGCACCTCTTTTTGTAGTATTAGTGATTCCCAGGTGGCCAGGTTGACCAGCTTCGCACTGTTCCGTCTCTGCTCTTTTATTGTTTACATGTATTTTAGTACTGGACTGTGTACAGTATCGGTACATTGGGTGTCATTTCATAACATTGTTCACCCGGGTTTTAATTCTCCGCCTGGGTGGAGGGAGCTGATTGGGCCAGAGCTAGCGTGTGGAATTCGCTGGGCGGAGCAAAAGGGACCCTCCAGTGAAGGAAGCCAATGAAAGTTTCATTGCAGTGGCAACTGTTCTTCTCTCCTTCGATTCCTCTTCAGAAGTGAATAAAAGCTCTCCTTCGTCTGTACTCACCTCACACGTCCACCAGTAGAGCTCGATCCACTGTTTCAATCTGCTTGTGGCAATCTCAATTCCGTCACCCTCCAGCGATCTTCAGCCATAGTTACTGCAGCGTACGTGGAGCGTCGTCGAGAATACCCATGGCTGCAGCAGCACCGGAGCACGGAGCCAACAGGTCTCGTTCCTGAACTGCGTCGTCGTCGTCGTTCTCTTTTGCGGAGCTGAGTCGCAGCCCATGCCAGATATCCACCAGATTTGTGTGACGTCTTTGATTGTTCGTGTCACATTGCTCGACGTACGTTCAACGTCTGATTACGTTGTCATCTTTGTCAGTTGCTCTGCTTGCGTTCGCACATTCATTCATTGCGCCTGCCGTTCATTCTCTCCCCTTCACTCTGACTTGAATTCTATCAACTCCCAGACCCAGCCGGTGTCTAAATTGTTCCTAATTATCAGCATGCATTAGAGAAGTACTAATTATCAACAGTGCAGTATCAGTAGAGAACAGAGGATTTGGTTTTTGAGAAGGCGGTGTTGGATAGGGGACTGGGCGTATGAATTAGAATGAGCTGTCAATGAGATTTGCTCTGCAGCTTAGTTGACAAGGAATGTTAGACTAGTGCCTTCCTGAATATAGCCACGTACCGGGATGGCGGGATATATACCGAGAGTCCGAATGTTCAAAAAGTTTGTGTGTTTTTTCAGGATGATTGGGAACGAAGGCATCAACGCTCAACCGCCAGTTCCTCAACAGGTGAATGCGGTCTTAGGAGCTCATGTGGCTCAAGAGGATGCTCCTGAACTGGGTTGGTTGGCTGACCTTCCCGACGCACGAGTCAACGTTTCTGAGTGCGTGATCTGGCCCAAGCTCGATGGTGGCTGGGCAGACGTTGCTCTTGGGTGAAGCCAGTTTTTTTTAAAGGAACCGGAATAGTTGATGTGTTTGCTCATTTCTGGTTCCACACCAGAGTACTCTGGATAATGATCTCGAGTGACTTGAACCCATGTATTTATACTCCAGAACGCAGAACTTGCGTAGATCTGTTGAAAGTCCAGGTTTTTGCCTGCCGACATTAGAGTGGAATATACCTTAATATCGCTCGCATGCGCATTGTTTCTTTGTCTGTGTGGTGGGATTCGTGAACCCAAAGCTCTCTCCATGTTTTGAAGCTTCAATCAGTATTTCTCACGTTGTATGCTTCGTTTTGCCGCTAAACCGATGGATGAAACGTTCTGTACGTTTATGTGAGAGATGAAATCACATATCTTTTGTATGCCGTAAAACTTTCAGATTTTTTTGTGAGGGATTGAATTCATGGTGGATTTGTGGAGGAAAAGTGGAGAAATCTTATACTATGACACGTCAGCTACTTCTGGACTGTTCATGGGAATTGTATCATGAAAATTATATCAGAACTCTCTAAGGGCATCCTTTATGGCCGGTCAAACTACTTCTAGCCTATCGATAATAGGTGGGACGCTGGATGGGATTCTAGTTTTTCTAAAACCCCATCCGACCAATTATTGGTGGGTCAAAAATAATTTGATTGGCCACCCCTCACATCAAGGTGATTGCAAGAATGATTTGTTTTACATTTTGTCTTCCTCACTTTTTGCTACTTGTTTCTTGCTTGTAATCTTTGCAAAAGAAGTCATATTGACTTATCCTTTTAAAGTAACATGAACATGCAAGTTATTGACATTTAGTGATTTTTTGGTGTTTTTTAAAATTATTTTGCTATTTTTAAGCAGCCCTTGAATGGGTATCTACCTTGGCCATTTTGGAGGTTTTTAGTACTATTTTGGGTCCAGAAAAGCTTTTCTACGGCTATAATTCAAGGATGTTGTTTATGGAGCATGCTTACATGCATTTATAAAAGGGTTTTGCAAAATTATAAATTCCATGGCATCTGCATTGTCTCAAAGTGGGCATTCTATCTCCCTTCATTGGCAAAATGCAAAGAAATTCCTCAACAAAGCAATTGTACCATGTGAATGTGTTTAATGGGTTCTCAAATGGCCAATTTTTATTTTATTTTTTTGAATTATTTTACTATTTTCTAAAAAGCAAGAAAGAAATTGGCTTTTTGTTGGTGATTTTGTTTTGTGCATAACTTTTAGAATAAAAAATCTCTAGGTCTAAATTTTAATGAGTATGCTATTTTAAGTGCTTTACAAATTGTCCATATTTTATTTTATTTAAAAAAAATTATTTCAAAAGCTCATAGTACTTCATAGTACTACATAGTACTAAGGGTGTTTAAGACAAAATTGGCATGTCATTCTTGCAACTACCCATCACTAGCAAAAAATTTGATAGAAAATCAACAAAATTTCAACTCAAAATTGTTGATTTTTCCTGTTGCTTTGGACGCGTTAGTTTGGACACTTTTTGACAAGAGTTTGTTGTTTTTCTGTTGACTTTTGTTGTTTTTCTATTAATTTTTGTGCCTTTTTTGTTCTATTTTTGTTCTAATTCTGTTCTTTTTATGTTCTTTTTTTGTTCTTTTTTGTTGTTCGTTTCTAATTTTTATCAAAAAAGTTCATGATATATATATGATTTTTAATTAAAAAATAAAATAAAATAACTAAAATTTGCCAGCACTGCGGCTACAGGGCTCGATTTACTGCACATATGTCAATCTGGGCCCCAGCAATGTCAGAGCTAAAAACAAACTATTTACTTTGGCTGTCCCTCCCAACGAGTTGCCCCAGCGTGGGCCCAGAAAATATTTCATAACTACGTCTTAAAAACTTTCATCCATGTTCAAGATGAGGCATGGGACCTCATCTGAGATCTCAAAGGTTTCGGGGCTCAAGACACCACATCGTGCTTTGGCCTCTTGGCTTTGGTAATTGCGATTGCCTGGGAGCTGACAAGGGTCCCTGGACATTTTGAGAAAATGTTTCTCTTCATTTTTTATGTTGCTGATGCTGGTGGGAGCTGAGTTAGTTGACATGGAGGGGTGCTGGTCCTACTAGAGTTACCATTTTGTTGATTATGCTTAGAGAGTTGTCAAGCAGGAATGTTGGAATCTGGATGCGGCTGTACTATACCAGCAAGCAAGTCTTAGTTAAATCAGTGCACATTGGAGATGTGTACAAGTTCATATTGTTATTCTCTCTTTCTACTTGTCTTTTTCTTATGAATTTGAAATCTCTCTTTGTTATTCTATCTTGTAGTTTTTCTATCTTTTTGAAACTTAAACCCTTCTCTTTGTATTATATCTTGTAGTTGTCATTTCTTTTTATTCTTAAGTCTCTCTCTTCATTGTTTAGGCTTCTAGTTATTCTATCTTTTTGAATCTTAGATCTCTTTCTTTGTCATTCTCCTCATATTTGTGTGTAGTTGTTTACTTGGGTTTAGGGTGGTATTAAATTTTAGGGTTTGAAATCAAGTATGTCAAGTGCTGATTGTCCGTTTGTGGTCCAAGTTGTCAATGGACATTTGAGTTATGAAGCTTTGAAGTTTGAGAAAGAAATGCATAAAGTTTTAGGTACGTCAGAGTTGAAGGGAGTTTTAGTGACTTACATTCCATCAACTTTAATTAATGATTTTATTAAAGGAGAGTGTGAAAATCCAATAGCACCAACAACCTTTAAAGTTCAAGTTGTTAAGAAAAAAGACCTTGGAGAATTGAAGAGGCCACAAGCTACAAATTTCCTTTGACAAACTTGATATGTTCCTCTTCTTTGTATTTACATACATTGAAAAAATGAATGAAATCAACAATTGATTACACTCTATTGCTAACAAACATGTTTGATTATAATAAGTTTTCTTATCTTACCTCAAATTTAAAGACACAATATACTTTTTTGTGAGAGTTTATGTCAATTTTGCCTCGTTTGACATTGATTGATAGCTCGGTTTATTAAACACATTTGTGTGTTCATTTAAGGGTGGGAAAACTTCAATTTGTACATGAGGAAAGATACAAATAAGATTAGTCTTTTTTTTTTTGTGATTAGTCTAATTTTATCCCCTTCTACCCTAGTAGATTAATCAGTTCAAGGTCTACATCAAAAGATGATTTCAATACTTCCATATAGGTCTCCTAGTGGTGAATTTCCAAAAAGCTACATTTTTCTCTATGTGAAGAACATGAACTTAACACCGTAGGTCCACAGATTGGTGTGTTTAGTATACCTAGCAACCACCTTAACACTAAAACTTGGAGTGAAAAAGTGACTAAAATTGCCAATTCTCTCTCTCAAAGAATATTGTGAACACCAAATTTCTGGATACTTTTTTTGACATAAAAGAATTCTTATTGTACCAATATAGAGGTCCTTGTGCTAATATCACCCTTTCCCTTTTTTTGAGTCTTTAATCCCTAAATGCCCAAGGCACCAAATTTGGGTGTTTGCAAAACTTTGAAGACAAATAAAATCTTATCAAATTACCATTTTTGGTATTTTCTTTTGAACACAAGTTTGATTTGAAGTCTATTTTCAACATCAAAAATCTGATTTTGAAAAGGAATGTTCATGATTTTTCTATTCAAGATTTTGTACAAGGATGTCCACTACAATCTTGAATTTTCTAGTGTTGGAAGGTCTTGAAAATGACCCTCAAATACACTAGAGCTTGGAGAAAAATCCACATTAGAAATCCATTTAAAAAAAAATACAAGTGTAGATTTTGAATGCCGTAAACTGGTTGAGGTTAAACATGAAATGACCTTAAACCTCATATTTTTTTGATGACCAACTTTTTAGATTTGACATGTGAAATAAGGATTAGAAAACCTCAAGTCACTTTTGCAGTTTTAACACTCTCATGTTCAAATGTTAAAATCAAACTAAAAGTGATATTGTTGTGTTTTCTTTTTCTTTGGAATCTCTAACATGTCAAGTTTAAAGTTATCTCCTATCTTATGTAGTTTTTAAGCTTGTCTAAAAAATAATCAAATTCAGCTCTCCCAGAAATAAAAGATTCATGCAACATCATCAATTTGTTCAACAATGTCAATTTAAACCTCAATTTTTTCACAAACACATATGCAACGCTTGTCATTGCAATAATTGGACAGTTATGAACAAAATATGTATTGATTTGAGAAAAATTCCAATTTTGGGACATCCGGATTTGTTTGAAAGAATTTTCAATAAATACTCTTTTGAGGGTGAAAAACCAAAAATTCCCAAACCTAAGTACTCCTCAAATGATTGAATATTGCTTTTCTGTGGAGGTTTTGTAATAGAATTTATTATGGTTATTTAGAAAATAATACATCATTGCTAAGAAGGTAAAAGAAACAAAATCCATATTACAGTGTGTAGTAATGTCAGGTTTAAGGATACACTCCAAACAGATTATTTAACTAGATCCAGACCGGTCATGTATTTTGGGCTTTCTATGCAAAACTTTAGAAGATCCTCTAATGCTATCAAACACAAATCAATGCATAAGAATGTTATTATATGTTTGTAATAATTTTGTTTTTCTTTTGTAGGTATGAATGCTCATATGGTCCTGAAGACTTTCAAACTCCACTATTGTCCTTGAGTGATAAATCCTCCAAACCCAAAAGTGGATCTAATAGTAGATTGTACAGTGCTGAAGGAGGTCCTCCTATAAAAAGAGGATGTCTATGTTATTTTTCAGTTAAGCAATTATACTTGTGGCTAAGTGTATCACAGATAATATATTATCATGTAGGGCATACTGATAAAGAAGGAGTCCATTGTCACGGTTATTTAGATCCAAGTGCAGAAAAACAAAAGGCTATACACAAAATTTATCTTTCCCAATGAGAGCGTGGATTGAGGAAAATTTGTCTAAAAATTGTACTGCATCTCAAATTATTGCTCAACATACACAATTATTGCAAGCAAAGTTTGATGTCCATGGACATGAAGAAGATATTTCAGGAGACAATTACCTTTTGATGAGAGATATTATGAATCTCTCTAGAAAATGGACCAAGAAAAAATATCAAAAACACAAAGATGATTGTATTAGTGTTGATATGTGGATGAAAGAGCATCTAGACTTGGTTTTTTCCTAACAAAACAAGATTTCAAGCTCAAGGGAATCTGAAGCCTATATATTAGGTTTATAATCACCTTGGCAATCTAACAAAATGTTAGAATTTGGCCATAAAAGCATTATAGTTTGTGATGCCACATTTGGAACAAATAAGTATAAGGTACCTATCTTTTTTCTTGATTGCTTGTTGCTAGTATATATGAAGTGACATTCTCATAAATCAAAAAATCATTTTTTTGAAGTGAAAATGCAATTTCCTTTGTATTATATAGAAATTTTCAGAAATTTGATATATAAAATTGTGTTATTTTCATCAAAAATGGTATTAACTTGTCACCTAAATATACTTTAGATATCATAAAATTTGTAGGGATGTTCTACAAGTGCTTTATAGGTATGAAATAAGATAATGCTAAAATAAATTATAACATGTTCAAAAAAAATTATGTATGTTTTACTTTGAAATCGGAAAAAACATAAACTATTTACACATTGTATTATTACATCTTACTAATTCAATTTGTGGACTATTGCAATATCACTTGTTTACACTTATGGTATTTGATACTTATTGCAATGGCATCCCGGTAGCATGGATAATCATTGATAGTGCCAAGGGTGATGATATATCATTGTGGATGTCAAAAATCAATGATAAAATGAGGACACTAAACCTTGATTGGAAACCAAATGCTTTCATGGTGGATAATGCGGACGTGGAAATCAATGTTGTCAGGTAAGTTATCAAAATTTAGCAATAATCTCCTTGTTTTCCTTGTGAGTTTGTGAATGCTTAGCTTAGCTAAGGGGCAAATTATTATCTTTACCCTTGTTTGTAAAAAACTTGAACATTTTCATTAGACATTTTTCAATTATAACATCCTTTGTGGTTCTACAGTAACTCAAGGTCTCTAAATCCAAATATGAATTCAAACTTTCCAAATTTAATTTATTACTAGCAAATACCTAAAACTTAACTACTTGGGTGTGCATATATTAACCATCGGGTGTGCATATTTTAACCACCGGGTGTGCATATATATTAACCACTGGGTGTGCACATATCAATTCCCAAAAAAAGTTACTCAATTTTAATGATGCACTTTGTTAAACCACGCGTGTACACATTGCTGTATGTCATTCACACATGAAGGTTTGAAGGTTTGCAGTTGATGTTTTAGCAAAACTTCTGCCATTATTTTCAGACCTACAAAAACATGAGCATGACAAGATTGAATTTGACTTTTTATAAGTAAATTTAAATTGACTACAGTTTACTAGCTTGACTAGGGATATTTTGGATTTTTAGAGATGTAAAGATGCAATATCACATACAATTCAAGAAATTAACATAACTTGTGAGATTCCATACAGTAAAACATGATCCATTCATCATATTCATTTCACTATTTATGCTATTATTCTCACCAATACTTAACATTGAAACTTAAATTAAATAATCTAGAATTGTTAATAAATTTCTAGAGTATATTGAAAAACAGACTTTGTTTTTATTAGGATGACAACTTCATATCCTTATTGTGGATTTTCTTTACATTTTTCTCTTACGTTATAAAGTCATTTTAGAACTCCAGTAATTCAAATTAATAATGTTAGTTTGTTGAAGCAAAACAAAACTAAGTTTCTTTGTACTATAGAGTATCTGAGAAAAAAATTAATATAGGTATTCTATAATGTCAAAAAACCAACATAAAAATATGATAAAATATACGTTAATTAAAAAAACAATTCCTTCTTTGTGTAGAACCTACTTAAATTCATCTATTATTCAAAATTTGAACTTTTATAGTTTAAATGATTAAACTGCTCTCACACTTTGTATTTACAGTGGTTTAGGACTTTAGAGTCAAATCTTAGATCATTTCATATTGTATGTCACATCCTAAATCCCACTAACTTCTCAAACTTGAGTATCAAATAGCTAAAAAGGGGAACTTACATCATCATTGTTTTTTTTAATGTAGGGTTTTGCCATGCTTTCCACCGTTCACTTTGAATTACTTGAAGATAAAGATTTGTTTTCTAAAATTATTTTCACTTTGTTCTCAGCTTTCCAGGTAGTATTGGGTATAAAACTATGGTTGGTACTTTTTCTTGGCCATAGAGTTTAGTGCACAATAACTACTGTACATGTCTCTTTCTTTTAAGGATTTTTCCTATTTATGAAATTTTGGCACTTACTGGTGCAATAGTTAGTGGGTTACAAAGGCAAAGACACCTTTAATTGTATATATGTAACTTTATATTAAAAGTTGGTCAATTCCTTGTAATCACCACTTTTTGGTTTAATAGTACAAAAAATTCACTGCATTCTTAAGGTGTTTGAATTTTATATGATCACTAATATCTTTAGTATAAAAAATTCATTTGAAATGTCACAAATAATTTGATTGATTTTTTTGTCTTCTTCAATTACAATGAGTTATAGAATTTCAAAACCTAAATTTCTAATCTATTTTCTTTGTGAACACAGGCTTGTTTGGGGCAATTCAGTTGCAATTTTGCTATGCCTATGGCATGTTCAACGTTGTTGGCTAAATCACTTGATTAAAAAGGTTTGGTCCCTTGAAGTAAGAGTGGACATAATGAAAAAACTTGGCATGGTAATGTACATGGTCTCTTATAACAAGACAGTAGTGGAATCAGAAGAAGTGGCTTGTACCTTATTGGACCAAATATTCACTCAATACTCAAGTGAAACTTCCTTCATCACATATTTTAAACAAACTTGGGTTTCTAAGATTGGTGAGTCATTCCTTTTATTTAGTGCAAACTAACCACTTTTAGAATTTGTTTCAATTTTGAATTATATGTAGTTTTTAAAGTTGTTGATTTGTATATAAATTACTGTATCTAAGTTTCGTTCCATTTAAACAAAGCTAACTTGTTATTTTGTTATGAAATGTATTAGGTATGTGGATAAAAGCAACAAGGCAATTTCCTCATGCTGGACAAGATACAAATGCTGCTATTGAAGCATATCACAATGTCCTCAAACAACAACAAGCTTTGAGTTAGAAAACTCTAAGACCTAAACGACTTGATTGGTTGGTATGGTTCTTGACTTCCAATCTTATACACCATTATTGGTACTTGAACTTCCTTAAATGCCATGGTTTTGTGAAAAACAAACACAAAAATGAGATTATTTGTGATATGGTATTGAAGGCAGGAAAAATTAAAGAAGAAGATGTTCTCTTTCCATCCAATCCAAACGGTTCTGTACTAGTTCAAGATGGTAGCCACAAAACCAAGGTGGATTATTATATATCTAATCCATCATCTGAATGGGCAAATTGTAGTTGTGCTAAAGTTGGACAAGCAAATATATGCAAACATGTCTTGAGAGTATTCCAATTGATTTTTGGAGCAACTAATTAGCAATTGGTTGGAGCGTGTGAGAGGTACTTTGATTCACAAGTTGGTGGAAAGTGGACAGTGCCACAAAACCTTCAAAATTGTGATGTGTCACAAATGACAACTTTTGCTTCTCTAGAAGAACGTGCTTCTTGCTTTGTTTCTTATGACGAGATTTTGAGAGACCCCTGTTCCATTGTAGTACCTCCAAGGCAAGAAACACCTATAGACCTCACCCAAAAGATTAGAAGGCAATTCTCTATTTTAGAGAAAATGGTTGAAGGAGAATCTTGGTTGCAACAACATGTATTATCAGGCATTGATACATTACAAAGTACGATTATGGAGTTAAAAGGTAGATCATATGAAAGGGTACATAATCCAATAGATATTTTTGTTCCATTAGAGGGTACAACTGATTCTCTCAAGCGTATGAAACCACTTTGCAAAATAGTATTGGGAAACTCATCCAAGAAGAAGAAAGGTCCCAATTAGTCATATTGTGAGTTGCATCTAACTTGACCGCTTCTTTCCTCTCCACCTATTCAAACTTATTATTTGTTGTGCTTGATTCTAACTACAAAATTCACTTTAAAGTCTATAGTTTAGTTTTGCACTTTATAGAACACAATTATTCCATTTATGGATGTTTTGTATGATTTCTTATATGTTGGTATATTTTTCTAGATTTCATAAATCTCTTGCATTGATACACTTCAATTTTCATGTAGAAGTGACCACGTGTGATCATTTCCAAATTCAAGCGCTAATAAAAACATTAGTTGGGAAATTGTTGTCTTTGATTGTTGATACGCCAAAGAAGAAGTTCCAACAGCAGAGTTGGAGTTGGAATTTAAACCAGCGCAACGCTTGAGAATTTCAATGCAAACCTAGGTATTCACAATGTTGATCAAATCCAACTTGATTTTGATGACAATTTCTTCTTTCAACGCGCCTTGCTCACCATCCCTGCTACTCTCACCCGTTACTCCTTTCTGCTAAGGTATCCCTTCATATTCCCTTGCGTACAAATTTTACTCCACGACTGTAATCAAGTCATTTCAGTAGTCATTGTGGACACGCTTTCTTGAAAAAGCCAAACTCTTGTGGGAGAACCCAAAATTCTCAATTTCAATATTGGGCATCAAAGTTGGAGCTACAAGTGTCACATTTTAGAAAGAAAACTAGAGGAGGCTCTTGTTATAGTTACATGCAAGTTTATCTTTGTTTTAATTGCAAGAGGAGAGGCTCAACAAAAGAAATGATGAAAACTACTCCCTTGGTCCCTCTAAAATGTCCAAAAAACTTCTTTGCAAAGGATAAATTGTGTGTTTTTAGTCTTTTTGCTAGTGACACATGCATTCTAGAATCAATTTACTATTTACCAAATGTATGCAAAACAACTAATGTTGATATTGTTGTTTGGGGCCACACTCAAATTCCATGTAAAGAAGTACCGTATTTGTGCATGTTGCATTGCTCCTTGTTGTTGATGACTAATAGCAACAATGGTACCTCATATGGGCAAAGCCAAGCTTGCCAGGATAGGAATGCTCTCTAATGGCTTAACTTGCCCCCATGAGGTCATTGAACATGACAAATGCTTTCTCAGCATTTGAAATCAGCAAAATAGAGCTTTTTAGTGGTACAAGAAATGTGTTTGATTTGGAACTTTTTAGAGGGACAAAGGGTGTATTCACAAGTGTAATTTGGGGAGATTTAGGAAAGCTAATTGAGTTTAAGACTAAGAGTAAAATTTGCTAAAATTGATTGTTGGTTTATTTGAATGAGTGCTAGCTATGTGGATGCTATGGAGCTGATGTATGCCATTGCTGATATTGTAGTAGCACGGGCAGGTGCAATAACTTGTAACGACTTGTTGGTCACTGCCACACCGGCCATTTTGGTATGCGCTTTGACAAAATGAGATGGATGAATTCTATGACTTGTGTGTATTGTGATATGACTGTTTTGCACAATTTCCTTTAGATTTATGGCAGTGTACAGTGATGTTGTTACAACAGTGCGCTAAGCGTTGGGGATTGGCAACAGATTCTATCGACCTTCGTAGCTGAGGATCATCAGATGAAGAATGCTCAACCCACGGTTGAGGCTGGTGCTGCCACTATTTTACCAAAACAAGATCTCAATGCAGCTAATGTTGCAACAGAGATTTTAAGGATTTTAGGTGCCAAGCTTAAGCTCCTTTCTCTTTCATTGAGTAGTTCCTGTTTAACCTTCTCTTTTCTTTAATTCTATTGGTAATCAGAATTTTTTTACTACATGCAAGCTTTGTGTATATTGTCTTGTAGGGAAGTATGAAACGTTGCTAATGCAATCTTTCTTTCTTTATAGGTGACGAGGCAATGCAGAAGAGGATGCAAAGTACTACTCTAGATATAGCGAGACCAAATGCAACAAAAGAGCTAGCTGAACATGTACTCTCATTGACAGCATAAGCCTATGTTAGGAAATGGGTGACCATTCCAGACCTTTGCCTCAGATATACTGAAAGGGCAATTTTATTTGCAAGGTATTTTTCATGTATTCTCTTCCCTTGGATGCTTTTTTAGCGTAAGTTCTATTCTTCCCAACTTCAAAAATGACCAAGTTAACATGCCCATGTTCTATCATGATATTTCATCTCTTTCCTGTCTATCTCATTTAGGCACGCTCTTATCAACAAAGCAAAACTAGAAACCAAGCAGTACACAAGTTGCCGGCAACAATTAGACTCATGTTTATTCTATGAACTTTTGCAATGTCCATATTCCACATTTTAGCAATGTTCACTACTACTGGCTTGGTGTTGTTATTGACCAGGAAAACATGCGCATTTCTTGGGGAGATCACTAGTCAATTTTTTAGGAACTACGTGAGTTAAAAGATAGGGTTCATTTAATTCAAAGAACAAAAAAATTATATAATATGTAGGGTTACTATAAGGTCCATGAAATACTATATATTGTAATACATATAAAGTAGGGTATGCAAAAACAATTGGTAGTAGAAATTTTTATTAATAAATTAGCCTTAACAAATAGGAGATGCACAAATTTTTTATAGTATAACAAAGAAAGCTAACAATGGAGGGTAGATAACAAAGATTTATATTCACTACAATTATTTAATCTAGGGTTGTGGATCTCTTTGTTGGGTGTTAGTGCTCACAACTAGGATATTCCATTTTAGGCAATGCCACAATTTGATGACCAAATCCCCATGAGGAAGCCACTTGTTAGGGCTTGGTACAATGGGAGGCCCTAGTCACTTGGCAAGGCCATTTTTGAGGTTCTAAGAATTTGCTCTAATTTGAACAAAAAGCCAATGTTTTGATAATTTGTATCAATTCTTTAGAATCATAATCATACAAATTCAAATTAGATATGTCACAAATCACATAGAAAAAAATAAACACAATAGCATCACTTGTGAGTTGAAAGATTATAATGACCCTTCAATTTATGTGCTTGTTATTGGGTTTTATGATATACATCATATACTTGTTTGTAATAGAAAGATTTTTCTACAAAGAATAGTGAAGATATGATCAAACTGAACAAATAAATTTTATAAATAAAGTAGCTCCACTTTAAAATAAAATCAAGGAATTTGCAAAAAAAAAATAAGGTGCAAGAAATATGCCTCTTGTAGCTTTTTATGTAATAATACGGTCATCTAAAATACAACAATTAAGGTAAATAGTCCTCCATCATATACCCTCTTAACTCATGTGTATACCATAAATTACAAGGGAGTGATCTCCCCGAGGTGCATTTTTGCCTAGAGCATGTACTCAGGAGGTAATCACTGTCTGGCCGTGTGATGCAAACATCTGCACTACCAAGTGATCCTCATGGAGATGATCACTTTATATTGGTCCACATGTATAATGGGGAATAACATTCTTCCAATTGCAGTCCGTGAAAAGCATACTTGGGAGTTCAGGACATAATTTTTGCTAGAGTTAAGCCTTGGAATGTACTTGAGGTAAGTCGTATGGATGTTTCTCTGCATGGTATATGCTTTCTGGGTGACTCATTGCAATGGCTTCCTTCAAAACTTGTTCCAAACAATTATGTTATCATTCAAAGTACACTGTCTGTGAAAATTGCTTCTAACATACTATGCAATCTCCATTGTTGTATCGTAGAATATGATTACATTGTAATTTTATCCAGTATCTGTTGAAACTTTGTATTGTGGAGTCTTGCTTTGTCAATTTATGAATTTACAACATATTGAGAGGTTGTATGGGAGAAGTACAATGTTTTATTAAACTTAGAAAGCTTGGCTTCTATTAGAAAAATCCTGATGTGGATATCGAAAAGTGCAAACTTGACAAGGGCGAGAGAATGGATGTGATGTGATGTGATGCAAGTCAGACAAGTTCTTGTCAAAGGGGGGTTTAAAGATTGTTACTTAATTTGGGGATCCATTTGCTTGGTGCCACTATTCTATTAATTGTGTTTGTAGCCACAGATACTTACTTGCAAACAAGGAAACTTTTCTGTGGACCTCATCTCTACGCTGGCGTAGGTATGTTTCATTTCTAACATTGACTTTGTAATGCAATATTTGTTAACTCTAGAGAACACATGAATTTTGGGACTTTTTAATTTTTCTAAATTTTTTATGATGATTTACAGTAAATTTTATGATCATTTCTTTAAGACCTTACATTAGTGACAAAATGCCTTGAAGGAATTATCAACATAATTCCTTTAAATCACCAAAATATTCTCTAAAATGAGAAATTCAATATCCCTACAATTTGTTTTGGGAAAGACTTTTTCCCAAATTAACAAATATCATGTCATGTGCTTTGTTTTGCTTAGTACCAATTTATACGTAATACCACATCATTTTATTTTGGGTCCCTTTATAGTTGTAGTGGAAGCAGCTACCTCAAAATTTGAAGTAACATACTTGTTATGTGCTAAATTCAATACTGTCTAATCTGCCGGAAGCTTGAAGCCTTGGGTTTTTTTTAATATTCTCTAAAACATGTAAAAGCTTTTGCTAATGAAATTAAAAAACTTATTGTTATCTTCAACATGTGTAGTGTTTAGTATGTCTTAGTTTATTCCTTGAGTCATTTTTAATTAAAGAGGTGTGGGTTATAAGCAACCACATCTAATTGCAATTTCTACTTAAATGTAAACACTCCAAAATATTGCTCAATGAACAAACATAGATTGTTGAGAGTGATCACCACCTTAACAACGGGACTTACTAACAACAAGTCTTTTATCATTAGTGATTAAACCTTAAACCTAACAATTAATTTAAGGGAAATTATCTAAATACCTTGAAGTTTGCCTTATTTGTGTAGATACCCCTAGTTTTCCAGATATAGCACAAATACCCTTGGACCATAATTTTCAAGCGTCTTATTTGTTATGCACGCTATTTCCTTCATGCTCAATGTTAACCCCTAAAGGACGGAGTTGGCCAATGCGACCAATAGAATACAAGGTGTTTTTCTTGTATTTGAAATAGATTCACACCTTTACTGCATTTGAGATCAACAAAGAAGTTCAAGAATAGATCAAAGTGGTTCTAATGAGTTACTTGAGATCCCAAATTAAAACCTTGTACGGGGTAGCAAATGCGAATTATACAACCATGTATATATGATGCCTTGTTGTGCTTTAAGGGTTAAAATAGGGAGTGCAATACAACAGAGAAATAGCAATGTGTGTTGAAGGGAGAAGGAAGTGACATACACAATAATAAAAGTGCTTGAAAATTATGGTCCAACTGTATTTGTGCAATATTTGAGAAACCAAGGATATCTACACAAATAAGGCAAACTTTAGGGTATCCAGATAATTTCTCCTTATTTTAAGTAGGTGTAGTTAGGGTACTCCTCCAATAGCTTATTAAATAACATGTTTGAATTATTTGGCTTTGTTACTCAATTTGACAAATTATAGCTGTCATCCGTCCATTGGGTTATAGGGTGGAGGGATTGAATCACATGCGTCCAAATTTGTCATAATATGTCAACTTGTTGCCAACGTGGCTCCATTTTACAAAAAAAAATGCTCTACTGCTCACTTTTTGTATGGCGGTGTTTTTGTGATTGTCCTAGTTAGTTGTTCTTGTTTGTATTGAACATTGCTAAATCGTGACATGTTTCTTAGTCAAATTACAAGTCTGTAAGAACTTCAAGGAAGAGAATGAAACTATTTTGTTGTCTTGTCAGATATTAACCCCTCACCGCCCATGGTAGTTTGGAGTCTCTTAGAATTTGTTTGAAAGTGAACAAAGTGCTAGCATTTTGATCAATGTTATCAAATTTTTCTAAAACACAATTGTACAAATTTAAAGTAGACATGTTATAGATCACATAGGAAAAAATTCACAACAATATCATTTATGGATTGAAAGATTATAATGTTTGATCACAAGGGTGTTAAAAGTGCAAAAGTGATTTGAAGCCTTTCAATCTTCTTTTTGCATCTCAAAACTAAAATTGAGGGTACCAAAAAAATATGAGTATGTAAAGTATAACATGCTTAACCCCAATCAATTTACGGCTTCTCAAAATCTATTCTATAGTTTTTAAATTGAATTTTTAATGTGATTTTTTCTCTAAGTTCTAGTGTATTTGAAGCTCATTTCCAAGAGCCTTCAACACTAGAAAGTGAAGATTTGCAATGGACAGTCTTGCACAAAATCTTGAATGGACAAATTACTTTCATTCATTTTCAAAATCAGACTCTTGATGTTGAAACTAGACTCCAATAGGAGTTTTAAAATAATTATAATCACTAAAAATTTTTTGTAGAAAGGTTAAACTGATTTTTGAATAAAACTCAGATAAGCCCAATTTGGGCCCTTTGGGCGGTGAGGGGTTAACAAAGACATGTTTAAAATCAGCTAGAATTTGTTATATAGCTGCCAAAATCAAAAACTTTTTATACAATTTGTCATAACTATGAGAAGTCAAAGGCATTGTTATTATAAAGGATGTCTAGTTTTCCGAGTGATTTACGAAACAAGTTTTTGGATTTACCAAACATGTTTTTGGATTTGCTAAACAACTTTCTTGGATTTGTTGCATGAATCAGGGTACTATGGGTTCTTGGGGTAGCGTTTGTGCTAGTCATGCAAAAAAGCAACAATACAACTTGGAGTATAGAATGTAAATCCTTTATTGTGAATCAACAAGTCTCCAAAAGTTGTATATCAAATATTTAGAGCTACTCAAAGAAGTCTTGGACTGCATGCCACACTACATGTAGAAAATGCACTTTCATCATGGTATGCAAGTGAATATGAGTTTTGAATTAGTAAAGAATCTAGACTAACAATAACATGAGGGTTTTAGTATTAAGATTTGACCAAAATTGACATATAGATTATAAAATTGTATGCTAAAAGAAATGACACTAAGTCTTCTCATGCTTGAAACTTGATATTTGTTACTTTGGGCAAAACAATTTCCCATAGTGGATTTTGGGATACTATATTTTGCATGTGCAAAAATATTTTAGTGATTCCTAAGAGTTTTTGATAATTCCTTCAAGATACTTTGTCATTGACAGAGGATTTTGAAGAAATCATCACAAAATTTACTATAAATCAACTAAGAACTTTTGAAAATGAAATACTCAGAAATCCCAAAATCAGTTTTTTCCCCAAATTGATGAATGTTGCGTTTTCAGCTAGTGTAAATAGTGTATACGGATCTCATGTCTTGTCCCTCCAACTATAGAAAAAACTGAGTTTGTTCTTAAATTTTTTTAAAAAGAAAAAGATTACAAGTCCCTTTGTGATATCAGATGTGGATCACTTTAATCTCACATCTTGACCTCTTTGTGATAATCACATGATCACAACTAATACACATGCAGACAATTTGTTGGAGTTGGACATGTATGGGTAATGCAATGTTCTATTTTACAATAAATCAATATCTCACAAATGAATTGGTTAAGTATGTAATCTTGATGTAATTGGTTCAAAATCTAACATTGATGCACTATCATTTTAGTCTTATTTTGAAACCAAAAGTAATAGTTGCCTTCGTCACAATGTTACTTCTTAATACTTTGTTAGGAGCGATTGGCAATTTTTGGTTTTTTAAAACATGGTTGAAGGGCGTTTTGTTGTTTTGTATTTGGGGTATCCTTTATTGTTTCAACTTCCACCAAGAAGTTCTATAAGATCTTGGAGAAGGATGTAAGTGGAAGGAGCTTAGTATTGAACATATAAGTTAGAGAATTTTTACTACTTCAACTTCCACCAAGAAGTTCTAGAATGTTTTAGAAAAGGCCATAAAGTTAGTGAAGGTTAGGCTCTCACTTGGTAGTATAGATATGAAGACCTATAGGCAATGACTGATTTTAAACAGTTCTCATGTTTACATATAGTTACCTAACTTACCTTCTCTCAATCCATTTGATTGTATATTTTTCCTTCATGTTTTTTTGGTTCAAATTTTTAGAATTCCTCCTTGTATAGTCAATGAGTACATTGAAGTTTAGGAAATTGATGTAGCACCCATTTTTTACTATTCTACCACATCTAGTGTATATGGCCAGTATTTACAATATTAAAGCAGGTTTGGGCCATGGGCAAAGCATCCCTAATTTGAAAATACAACTTCACATAGAAGATGCAACTGTAATTTTCTTTTTGAGCTCCAAATCCTGCTTGTAGCATCAATTTAAAAATATATAAATTATACTAATACTAATTTAGACTTTTTAAATGATATCTCAAGCAAGATCTAGAGCTAAAAAGCAAAATTATAGTTGCAACTTCTATGTCAAGTTTTATTTTCAAATTAGTGATGTTTTGCCCATAGTCCACACCTACTTTAATATTGTAAATACTTTCCATACATATTAAATGTGGTGAAATAGTTGAGAAGGGGTGGTATTGTATGAATTCCCATATGTTTATTATCAAAATGTGACTTCAAAACATGAGTTCTCACTCATGAATTGAATAATGAAAAAAATTAAAAGAACACAAAGACACTAAGTAGACATTTATATTTAAGCGCTGTCATGTTGACAAGGGTTTGCTTTGGGAAATATATGAGATTCTAGTTACAGCCTATTTCAAATTAAGTGATGGAAAGATACCATAGAATACAATCTTCTTCTAAAAACAAAGCCACAAAAAGATTAAAAAAAAACAAAGCATGCAAGAAGAAAAGTAAGAAATATGGAGTATGTAATATATATTATGAAATGCATCTCATCTATTTCAAAGTAGGCTTTCAACTATATACTAAGGAGATAGGACATAAAGTAAAAGTCCTTCTCTACTATTGGTCCTTCAGTTACTTTAATTAAAACAACTCTAAGGTAAAAGCCACTCTATAGTATTGGTCCGTGGAGTCCCTTTACTAAAATAAACTTCATGGGACTCTAATTAACCCATTAAGAACTGGTTGACCATCATATGGTCTATTAAGGTCCTTTTTGATTTGCAAAAAGAGCATGTCACCAAATTTGATGATGTGGCGAAGGGGACGGGTTTGGAGAATTGGGAAGTGAAGAGTTTAGGATAATAATCAAGCCAATCTGAGGTGGTATGTGATTAGAGGGTTGAAAAAACCAAAACAGTATTGGTTGAAATTACACCAAGATTTGTTAAAAATTCCTGCTTCACAATGCACCTTCACACTAGTAGAAAATTCAGCACAAAATCAACAGAATTTCAACCAAAAATTGTTGATTTTTCTCTAGATTTGGTCAAGTTAATTTGGGTACTTTTTTGTTGATTTTTTGTTGATTTTTTATTGATTATTTGCTGTTTCTTGTTAATTTTTTGTTGATATTTTGTTACTTTTCACGTATTTTATGTTGTTCAATTTATTTTGTTTTTATTTTTATTTTATTATTTTCATAGAATTTTATTTTATTTTATGAAAAAGTGAATTTTTTAAAGGGCTGAGCAGCAACCTGCATCATCGGACAGCTGTCCAAACCTTCAAGAAGCTGCTTGCATCACCAGGCAACTGCTTGAGCCTCTAGGCAAGTCTGCCGGTAGTGGGGTTTGAACCACCCACCTTTGGGCTCACACTCCACAACTTTACCACATTCTCAAAAACCACTAGAGAATGTGCACACACACATGTGCACATTGGTATCTTGATTCTATTTGTACATTAAATGTTCATGTTTTTAGTAATCCAGTAGACTTTGGAGGCTATTTCCGCCCATTAAAGGACTTTTTTCAAAAAACCTAGAACTAAGAAAAGTTAGTAAATATATTTTACTTTCACCTTCAACAATTTTTTTGGATTTCAATCATTTTATCAAAAGTTATGAGCTAAAATCAGAGAAGGTGTTTAGAAATTTTAAATAAATTGTTTATTTCCATCCTTTTGGTTTTGTTCATAAATTCTTTTTGGAATTCACAAATCTCATAAAGATTGCTGTAGGCAAAGGTTGGATTCATTAAGAATTATTATTTAGTGCTAGTTTTTTTTGTAAAAAATACCTTATTTTGTTAAAATAACCTCCATAGTTTGATAGCTTTAAATAACATGAAATCGTGAAAAGTTACGGAATTAAAACCTTGCAATTATAAAATCAAAATTCTATAGACTTTTGAATAGTTTTGGATATTTTTTAAGGGCATTAATATGTGAACCACACCCTTTGAACTACTATACCACACCCCCGGGGTAAATTTTAGATTTTTACCATCAAAAACTTGAGTTTGAGAATTTTGAATTCAAATTTGGACTTAGAGACCATGATATTGTCTAGGACCATAAAAAAGGTTGTAATTCAACAACACCCAATGAAAAAGCTTATCTTTTTTTACAAACAAAAATAAAATTAATAATTTTCTCCCTAACTAAACTTTTTCATTGGGTGTTGTTGAACTGCAATTTTTTTATGGTTTTAGACAATACCATGGTCTCTAAGTCCAAATCTCAATTCAAAATTTTCAAATTCAGCTTTTTGATGGTAGAAATCTAAAATTCACCTTGTGGTGTGGTATAGTAATTGGAAGGATGTGGTACACATATCAATTCCCATCTTTTAAAGCTTATAAAAATATTTTATAAGATTGTTTTTTATTCATTCATTTGGTTAGTAATAGAAGGAAAATTACTAAAAATACCCTTTAAGTCTTTCAAAATATCAAGTTTACGCCAAAAATATTTGAAACATAAAAAATATTCCTTATTTTGTAGGAATATCAATTATACTCCTATTATTTTGGAAAATTAATAAAATAACTCTTCTATTTTGAAATGTTAAATACATCCTTGTGTTATTTGAAATGTAAAAATCACCTTTGGTTTCTTGTAAGAATTTGCATTAAACTATACACTTGGTTATCATGTAACACAAAGATATTTTTGGTACTTTTAATCCTTAAGGGACATTTATGATTTCTTCAAAGAATTGAGAAGCATCTTTTATATTTGTTTGTAAAGAAATTTTGGTATTTAAAACAACAAAATGTTGTACTTTTTATATAAAATTTTGTTGAATTAGTGAAGTTGTGTCCAAAAGTGTCCAGATCAACAGAAAACTATTGATTTTTTTATTATTATGGTCATGTTTTTACTTGACTTTAAAGGCTGCTAATTTTAAATCTAACCAAATTGTAAAAAGTAAAGAAAATAAGACAAGTCAATGTACACTCAAACTTCTAAAAGATTCTTTTTTTTTTGAAAACTCCTTTTATTTTTTAAAACTTCAAAACATTTTAATGAGGTCCAAAAAGATTTTAGAAAGATTTTAGAAACAAACCTAAACTATTGTGATAGTTTTTTTATTAAAAATATTTTAAAGTATTTTGATGAATTACAAAAAGATTCCTAAAAGACTCTAACTCAGTCTAAGAGATTCTATTTCTATAAATAGTTTGAAATACTTTAACAAATCTCATAAAGATTTTAAAAAGATTCTCAAAGATTCCAAAAAGGTTCTTGAAAATTCTCAAAGATTCTCAAAGATTTTAAAATTTCCAAGAAGATTCCCAAAGATTCCCAAAGATTCTTAAAAATTTTCAAAGCTTCTCAAAGCTTCCAAGAAGATTCCAAGAAGATTCTTAAAGATTCTCAAAGCTTCTCAAAGCTTCTAGGAAGATTCTAAGATTATTTTTAAAGATTTTCAAAAATTCTCAAAAAAAATTCAAAATTTCCTAGAACAGTTCCAAAGATTTTCAAGTATTCCAAAATATTCTCAAAGATTCTCAAGAATTCTCAAGTCTTCCTAAAAGATTCTCAAAGATTTCAAGAAGGTTCTCATAGATTTCAAGAAGATTCTCAAAAATTTCCAAAGATTCTCAAACAAACTTGAAAAGATTCCCAAAGATTTCAAAAGATTCTCAAAGATTCCAAAAAAATTCCTAAAAGATTCTCAAAGATTCTCAATTGTTCTCAAAAATTCTTAAAGATTCCAAAAAAACTTGAAAAGATTCCCAAAGATTCCAAAAGATTCTCAAAGATTCTCAAGAATTCTCAAGTCTTCCTAAAAGATTCTCAAAGATTTCAAGAAGGTTCTCATAGATTTCAAGAAGATTCTCAAAAATTTCCAAAGATTCTCAAACAAACTTGAAAAGATTCCCAAAGATTTCAAAAGATTCTCAAAGATTCCAAAAAAATTCCTAAAAGATTCTCAAAGATTCTCAATTGTTCTCAAAAATTCTTAAAGATTCCAAAAAAACTTGAAAAGATTCCCAAAGATTCCAAAAGATTCTCAAAGATTTGAAAAAGATTCTCAAAGATTTTCAATTGTTCTCAAACAATCTTAAAGATTCCAAAAATATGTGAAAAGATTTCCAAAGATTCTAAAAGAGTCTCAAAGATTCCTAAAAGATTCTCAAAGATTCTCATAGATTCTCTAACATTCTCAATTGTTCTCAAACATTCTCAAAGATTCCAAAAAAAACTTGAAAAGATTTCCAAAGATTTTCAAAGATTTTCAAAGATTCTCAAAGATTCTCAAAGATTCTCAAAGATTCTCAAAGATTCTCAAAGATTCTCAAAGATTCTCAAAGATTCTTAATTGTTCTCAAACATTCTCAAAGATTCCAAAAAAACTTGAAAAGATTCCCAAAGATTCTAAAAGATTCTCAAAGATTCCAAAAAGATTCTAAAATCTCAAAAAGATTCTTAACTATTCTTTAAAATCTTGAAAAGATTTTGAATGATTCTTAAGAGATTCTTGAAGATTCTTAAAGATTCACAAAAAATTCCCAAAAGATCTTCAAAAGATTCCAAAATTTTTGTTGATTTAAATAATGGTGTCCAAATCAACATAACGTATTTAGTTTTTTACAGAATTCTGTTAAATTAGTCAATTAGCGTGTGCAAGTGCCCAAATGAACAAGAAACTGTTGGTTTTCTGTTGTTTTGGAAGGAGTTTTCCACTAATGTATTCTCATGAGGAATTCCAACCGTATTCTTCCAATATGCTCAAGTTATGTGACATGTCTAACTGCAAGAAAAATGTATTCTTCAAAGCTATACTTAGTTAATGTTTGAGGTATTGATGGTGTGAACACCCACTAACCATCGATTGGTCATATTTGCCTACTGGCACATTCTAGAATGTCATATTATTGAAGGTCTGAATGTGCAGTGCTTACCAAAAACCGCCGACCCCACCGCCCCAATACCGCATATTCCATTTTCCCAAAAATATATTAATCTCTTTTCCGAACCGGATATCTCTGAAGAGTGGCACGTTTTGTGGCACTTACGGGATTGTTTCATAAAGCCAAGTGTCTGCACTACGACCTAGCTCATGTCCATATGCAGAGTTCCATTGCTTCTGCTTGTGGCATTATCAATTCCGTCAGCCTCCAGCGATCTTGAGCGATAGTTACTGCAGCGTGGAGCGTCGTCGAGAGCACCCATGGCAGCAGCACCGGAGCCCGGAGTCAACAGGTCTCCTTCCTGACCTGTGTCAACGTCGTCCTCTTTTGCAGAGCTGATTCGCAGCCCATGCCAGATATATATGCACCTGATTCTCACCTGATTTCTGTGTCGTCTTTGATTGTTCGTGTCACAGTGCTCAACGTTCAACGTTTGATTACGTTGTCATCTTTGTCAGTTGCTTTGCTTGCGTGGGCACATTCATCCCTTGCGCCTGCTGATCTCTCCCTTTCACTCTAGCTTAATTTTCTATCAACTCCAAGACGGGCCTAACTCAGCCGGTGACTAAATTGTTCCTAATTATCAGTATTCGAGAAGTACTGGTTATCAATAGTGCAGTATCATTAGAGAATAGAGGATTTGGTATTTGAGAAGGCGGTGTTTGACAGGGGACTGGGCGCATGAATTAGTATAAGCTGGCAAAGAGATCTGCTCTGCAGCTTTGTTGACAAGGATCGAGCGTCTGTGCCTTCCTGAATTTAGCCACGTACCGGTACCGAGAGTCCAAATATTCAAAAAGATTGTGTGTTTGTTCAGGATGATCGAGAACGACGTCGAAATCGTCCCTGCACCGGGCCCTGCACCGCCAATTCCTCAACAGCTGAATGCAAACATAGGAGCTCCTGTGGCTCAAGAGGATGCTCCTGAACTGGGCTGGTTGGCGGAGCTGCCCGAAGCACGAGTCAACGTTTCCGAGTGCGTGATCTGGCCCAAGCTCGATTGTGGCTGGGCAGACGTTGCTCTTGGGTAAAGCCAGGCTTTTTTTAAAGGAGCTGGAATAGTTGAATGATGTGTTTGCTCATTTCTGGTTCCACACCAGAGTCCACTGGCTATATAGTGAGAGTGACTTGGACCCATGTAATTATACTCCAGAATGCAAAACTTGCGTAGATCTGTTGAAAGTCCAGGTTTTGCCTGCCGACATTAGAGTGGAATATAACTTAATATCGCTCGCATGAGCATAGATTCTTTATCTGTGTGGTGGGATTCGTGAACCCAAAGCTCTCTCCATGTTTTAAAACTTCAAAATTTCTCACGTTGTATGCTTCGTTTTGCCGCTATACATGGATGAAACGTTTTGCTCGTTACAGGGAGCGTATATAAATCCCCCCTAATGCTCACGGGGGAATTACACGGGGAATTACAGTAGTTCTTCTGTGAGGTCCAACTTTTTCTTGTGTAAATTTTCTCTTAGTCTCAACTTCTTTCATGTTGAATTTTCTGTATTTCAACACGGAAGAAGTTGAGACTCAGGGAAGATTTACACAAGAAAAAGTTAGACCTCACAAGTGAACATCACGGAGATTTATATACAATGTGTTATTTGTTAATTTGGGAATATGCTTACAAAGTGGGATCTTTGGATTTTTGAAGCTTTTAGTTCATTTTCAGGAGTATTCTTGAAATTGGTCCACATGACCTCACCTGAGAGAAGAAATTTGCAAGGGAAATTATTTTAGTGGCTCAAGTAGAATTTGATACCTTCAAATCTGGTTTAAGGTAACTTTTTGGGTTTTAGGTGGGTACAAAATGGGACCTCCGTTTTCCCAATTTAACGAATAACGCGTTATACGCTCCCTGTGGTATATGTAAGAGATGAAATCACATGTCTTTTGTAAGCCGTAAAAAGTTCAGCTATGTTTGTGAAGGATTGAATTCATGGTGAATTTATGGAGGAAAAGTGAAGAAAACTCATACTATTACAAATTAGATACTTCTGGACTATTCATAGGAATTATATCAGAACTCTCTAAGTCCCTAAAAATTGCAGATCTACGAACACTTTGCATGTTATTGTCCCTGAAGTGTTACATGACTTTTATTTGGACTTAAATCTCTTGACGTTTTGCAAGTGTTGATCGATCTCTTGATGCTATGCAAATACTTTTTAAGGTTTTTCAAATTGAATCCCCTTTTTTGGGTTATTACTTAATATGGACTTTGGATGATCCACATTTAGTTGATGTGGCACTTATCAAATGCAAAACATATAAACTCACCAAAAATCTGAAGGTATTGTTCACTTGTGACTTGTGTACATCATTTGTAGCATAGAACACCAAACCTCTATATAATTATGTATTACTGAACAATGTGGTACGTTACAAACTTTCAAATACAAACTGTAATAGATCGCATAGATCGCACAGCGAACGCTTGTATATCAAATTCCCGTTCATCATCACCGGGAAAGGAGTGGAACTTCCAGGCGACGAAGGACCAGATCTGCGCAACCCCGGTGGCAAAATAGGAACCGGTTTGGGCCAAGTTTGGCCACATGTGGTCCGAGAAAGTGGGAGCTCAGAAATCGAGGAAGAGTGAGCGTAGCATTGGGATAAGAGTGAGCTCAGAAATCGAGGAAGAGTGAGCTCAGAAATCGAGGAAGAGTGAGCTCAGAAATCGAGGAAGAGTGAGCTCAGAAATCGAGGAAGAGTGAGCTCAGAAATCGAGGAAGAGTGAGCTCAGAAATCGAGGAAGAGTGAGCGTAGCATTCGAGGAAGAGTTGTAGCTGCGCTGGCTAAAACCGGACTGGATATGTTTCCTATAAATATTTATACTGTGTTATATTATGTTTAGAGCATCTCCACCCGTTTGGGCACTTTGAAAATTTTCCATCTATTTTGGCTGGCCCTCAAGCTCTTTGATCTCCACTTATGCTCTTTCAAAAGGTGGCCTTACACTCCAACACACCCCATAAATAAGCAGTTGGCCACTTATCAAGGAAAGTAGAGAATAAAAGTCACTAAACTTCAGGTGAATAGTGAATGAATAGTGGCTTGAAGGGCCCTTGCTACACACGGCAAGACCAAGTGTCTAGAGAGGGTTTTGAGAGGGGCCTAAGCATATTTCATCCAATTTCAACATGTTGGAGTCACCGGTGAAGCTGCTCTTAGAGCATCTCCACCGGTCCGTGCTCTTTCAAGGTTTTCCATTTGTTTTGGCTGGCCTCAAGCCCTTGGATCTCCATCCATGCTCTTCAAAAAGGTGGTCTCACACTCCAACACGCCCCATAAATAAGCAGTTGACCACTTATTAAGGAAAGTAGAGAATATAATCAACTAAACTTAAAGTGAATAGTGAATGAATAGTGGCTTGAAAGGCCCTTGCTAGACTCAGCATGACACACTGTCAACAAAGGCTTTTGAGAGGGGCCGCAGTATATTTCATCCACTTTGAGCGGTTTGGAGTCACCGGTGGAGATGCTCTTAGACTTAGAGCATGCGCATCTCCACCGCAACCTTTAAATTTTGTTCTTACATTAGTTACAAGATTGGCACCCAACAATGCAAACATGTAAGAAAAATTTGGACAAAAATGGATAGAATCATGTACTTGTGCATGTTCATCTATAAAATGTACTAATTTTAGTAGCATTCATCCTAATTTTGGCAAACATTGTGTTTGCTAGGGGAGGGACTTGGCAATTTCATCCATTTTTTCAAATGATTTTTCTAGTGTAACAATAGCCAGTCCAAAATCAAGGTAAGATATAGGCAAAATTTTGCCAAAAACTTAAAGGCACAAAGTGGACAAAAAGTGTTGTGGACCCTCTCAAAACAATATGTCATACCGTTTCTAGCAAGTTTCTAGCAAGGGCCCTCCTATACACTACTCATCTCCATTCATTTTAAGTTTAGTGAACTTTATCCTCTACTTTCCTTGATGAGTGGTCAAATGATTATTTTGGAGTGTGTTGGAGAGCAAGGTTGCCTTTTTGAAGAGCATGGGTGGAGATCAAGGAGCTTGAGGGCCGCCCAAAACAAATGAAAAACTTTGAATGAACCTAGACCGGTGGAGAAGCTCTTACTGAAAATTTATGTTGGTTTTATGTTTGGTAGTTACAAATACCAACTAGTTTCTTTTTGGCAATTTCAACCAGCTAACAATACACTACATTCTTGTCCCCCTAGCAGTGGATGGGTGTCATATACAATGGCCTACAATCTAGTTTTATTCATCCGGTTTTACATGCAGTTTATAATTCAATGCAAATCCCTTGGCATTTTAGAATAGGATTCTCATTTCCAGAGTCTTGAATCACTAGCCTTTAACTCTTACTCAATCCCAATCAAGCATATTTAATTTTGAGTTTCAAAAAACCAAAACCCTAATTTTGGTGAATTATTTTACATAATATTCATGATTTTACATGATAAATGATTAAAAAAAATTGGTGATGAATTTTTGAAACTTGATTGCATAGATCATAGGAAACACCCATACACACATCTTTCCTTCTAACAAGCATCTCAAAAAAAAAAGTTTCTTCTATGTAGATTTTAATGTTGAGGTGATTACAACCAAATCTTGTAAATTAGACTCAAGGGGATCAATGTGTAAAAAAATAAGGGGATAGGTGCAAACACCAAATATTTTTTAGAGGGATATATGTTTTATTTTTTATTTTTTAAACACCCTATCATTATGTAATTTCCTACTTTGGGTTATTAAAGTAGGGGCTTGCATTACTTATAACTCTAAATTGATATGAATAAATGATATGGTAAATTAGATCAAACAAAAAATTCTACTACAATTTTTGTTAGACATTAAATTTCTTTCAAACTTTCAGTTTTTTCCCCTACTAATGACTATTTTCAAGTTTCAACCATAACTTAACAAAAAAATGTACTCAATACTATTATTTTATCTTCCATAAAAAATTTCAGTGACGCTCGTTTACTAGGAAGGTATCATATTATTTTTAATTTAATGTGCATTGTTTGATTCATTGTATTGTACATGTTTTCACATTATGCAAAATAATATGCTTTACAAAATTATGGTGCACAACAAGAAATCATCAAATATAATTTATTTTATGCAAACTCTTTGATTGGCAAAAACATATGATATGTATGTTTGCTTCAAGGTATTGTACATGGCTTCACAATATGCAAAATAATATGTAAGAAACATTTTTTGAATAGTAGCCAAAAAACAGAGACAATGGAAAAGACATACTGAGCAATTCCCAAATCCCAACTGAACCTTGAACAACGAGAATGACAAACAAAGGGCTTGAAGCAAGAACAACCAATTTCCAAAATCAAATGACAACCACCTAAA
This sequence comes from Ulota crispa, assembly GCA_963920765.1. NCBI lineage: Eukaryota > Viridiplantae > Streptophyta > Bryopsida > Orthotrichales > Orthotrichaceae > Ulota > Ulota crispa. The sequence continues at coordinate 12,102,233 of OY987244.1, read as the reverse complement.
GCTAGCCAACGTATGTTGTAGAAATTAGTAAAGTCTATAAAATTATTGAACAATTTGAATATGCCACTCACAAGGCAGCGACATTTAGTACTTTTGGCTGAAAAAAAGAATAAAATGGGGGTATCTTAGGTCTAATTTTTTCTAATTGGACCTATTTTTCTATACCCTATAGTAATTCAAAGACATCTCATGGTTTTGTTGTACCCTATAGTATAAAAAATCAAATTGTAATTTTTATCTCAAATGTATTTTACCCACCCTATCATTTGTTTGCACATAGTTTTCTACTGCTACCTCTCACTGCACCCCCCAAAAAATTAGATATTTCTTTATAATAATCAAATTTTGCTATTTGACTTATACAACATGATTAAATTTGAATCTTTGAGCATATTGATATGGTTATTTTGCCAAATTATAGTTAAAAATACATGAATATCTAATTTACAAGATTTGGTCGTGATTACTTCAACATTACAATCTACATAGAAGAAATTTTAAGTCATTTTGGAGATGCTTGTTAGAAGGAAAGATGTGTGTATGAATGTTTCCTATGATCTATGCAATCAAGTTTCAAAAATTCATCACCAAATTTTTTTGATCATTTATCATGTAAAATCATGAATATTATGTAAAATAATTCACCAAAATTAGGGTTTTGGTTTTTTGAAACTCAAAATTAAATATGCTTGATTGGGATTGAGTAAGAGTTAAAAGTTAGTGATTCAAGATTCTGGAAATGAGAATCCTATTCTAAAATGCCAAGTTATTTGAAATGAAAACCGAATGTAAAACCGGGTGAACAAAACTAGATTGTAGGCCACTGTACATTCTCAAATTAAAACAAAAAGGCAACGCTTGCAATGGGTTTAACTATAATTTTGCAGCACATGTAACCAAAAATTGGGCACGACCTTGCAGTGGATTTAGAATGGTGAAGCGCCATGCATATGTACAAGATGTGCAACATTCCAACCACATCGTATGTTGCAACATTTCAAAACTAGATTTCAATATTGTTTGCAATATTTTTGCAATTATACATGTTATGCCTTGCGTATCAACATCACTAGTTTGAAAATATGTTTAGCAGTGATTTTAGACTTCATGTCACAATTTTGCAACTAGGTTTTATGTTTTTTGTAATGTTATCATGGAACACTATTTTCTCCATTTTTTATATACCCTTCTAACACAAACACTAGTATATGGGCACACACTTTGCCCAAGTTGGACATGTATGGGAACACAATATTTAATTTCATGTAAAGTTGATATCTCATAAATCAATTGGTTTAGATTCTTGATTCTAATATTGATTTACTTTAAAAAACATCAATATTTCACAACTGGGTGATTGCAAGAAACACTTGTACTACTTTTTGTCCCCTTCACCTCTTGCGGGTGCTTTTTGGCTTGTAATTTTTGCTCATTAATTTTTTTGAGTTGAAATTTCAGAAGAAGGTACATGTCATAGTTACAGACCTTTGGTAATTTTTGCGGTTTTTTAAATTAATTAACTATTTTTAAACAACCCTTGAATAGGTGTCTACCTTGGCCATTTTGGGGGTTTTTAGTACTATTTTGGGTCCAAAATAGCTTTTTTAGGGCTATGAATCAAGGATGTTGTTTATGGAGCATGCTTACATGCATTTATAGAAGGGTTTTGCAAAATTATAAATTCCATGGCATCTGCATTGTCTCAAAGTGGGCATTCTATCTCCCTTCATTGGCAAAATATGAAGAAATTCCTCAACAAAGCAATTGTACCATGTGAATGTGTTTAATGGGTTCTCAAATGGCTAGTTTTTATTTTATTTTTTTGAATTATTTTACTATTTTCTAAAAAGCAAGATAGAAATTGGCTTTTTGTTGGTGATTTTGTTTTGTGCATAACTTTTAGAATAAAAAATCTCTAGGTCTAAATTTTAATGAGTATGCTATTTTAAGTGCTTTACAAATTGTCCATATTTTATTTTATTTAAAAAAAATTATTTCAAAAGCTCATAGTACTACCTAGTACTACTAGTTTTAAGGGTGTTTGAGACAAAACTATGAAGTGTTTCTTGCAACTACCCAACTAGTCTAGAATCTAACCATGATGCATGAGCATTTTGGTCTTGCTTTTAACCCCTCACCGCCCAAGGTAGATCTTGAGCATCTCAACATATGCTCTAAAGTAAACAAAATGCCAATATTTTGATGAATTTTGTTAGTTTTTTTGAAATGTAACCACACAAATTCAAGCTAGACATGTTAGAGTTTACATGGGAAAAGAAAAAACAGCAACATCTCTTATGGATTAAAAGATTATAAGATTTGATCATGAGGGTGTTAAAATTGTGAAATTGATTTGAAGTCTTTCAATCCTCTTTTCACATCTCAAATCTAAAATTGAGGGTACCTAAAAAATATAAGTATGTAAAGTATAATATGTATAACCCAAATCAATTTATAGCTTCTCAAAATCTATTCTACAAAAAATTTAATTCAATTTCTAATGTAGTATTTTCTCCAAGTCCTAGTGTACTTGAGGCTCATATCCAAGAGCCCTCAACACTAGAAAGTGAAGAATTGCAATGGACACCCTTTCACAAAATCTTGAATAGACAAATCATACTTAGTCATTTTCAAAATCAAACTTTTGATACTAAAACAAGACCTCAACAAGAACTTTAAAAAAATAAAAATTATTGTAATTAATCTTGAAAGAAACTTAATTAAATCCCAAATTACAAACAGGCGTGGACAATTTTGGTCCCCTTGGGCGGTGAGGGGTTAAACCAAAAACACTAACTCCCTTCATCACAATGCTACATTTAATACTTTGCTAGGGGGACTTGACGTTTTGTTGGTTTCATAACACATAGTTGAAGACTTAAAGGGCATTTGATGTTTTGTATTTGAGGTAAATTTCATTGTTCCAACTTCCACCATGAAATTCTAGAAAATTTTGGAAAAGGACATGGTTGGAGGGCACTTAATATTCTATATCTTGGGCGTCCTTTATTGCTTCAACTTACACCCAAAAATTCTAAAAGATTTTAAAAAAGAGCATGAAGTCAATGAGAGAAATCCTTCCACTTAGTAGTATAGATAAAATGATAGATAGATGAACACTATAAACACTCTCCTCTACTTTGTTAGTTTTATAGATGGAGTTTGCATTATAAGCAATTCCATAGTATCAGTTGATTTGGAATGTATGAACAATGGCTGTTCAATGTTTTGTTTTCAAGACATTAATCCTACAACTAGGAACGACAATTGTGCATGAAATTGCAGTCCTGTGTGTTTGAATTTCCATGCATTGAGTGAGTATGTGAGCAATCGTATTGTTATGCATAATGATCACGTGCTTTTGCTCTTTTGTTGTCCACCTCTTAAAAAAAGGAGGTGTTCATATGTTTTCTAATTTTAAATTTTTGTTGAGTAAGCACCATTCAACTAAATTTGCATGGTTCAAATTTCAAATTTACAAGAAATATAATTAAATGAAGTTGTACCTATGAGCACAAAAACCCTACTGCTTGAAGCATTCATAAACAACTGTAAGGATATAAGAACTTGTACATTTCAAATATGAAATTGTGCTTCGTGATAGTTGATGCGGGCCTGCGGGGTCTTGCCTCGCTGAGTGAAGAAATCTACATGCGTTAGTGTTTGTGTTTAAAAAATATTACAACATAGAAAATCCAACTTGTAAATTGATGGTTTCAAAGTAAAAATCATGCTCAACACTATTTCTATGATTAATATTGCAAAATTCATTGAACTTGAAGTTAATTAAACCTCGTTAATCCTAAATATAAGATTTTATCATCTCCATTAGTGTTTGCGTCAATTAAACTACCTTTGTAGTTGCCACAAATAGGGTAAGTTGTACTACAAACATGGAAAATCACGTATAAATGGAAACATTATTTTTCTTTCCAAAAGGTAGTATGTGAATAAAAAATGGATTTGAAAGAAACGTTTTGGGGTTTTTCTCATAATTTGCTAAACATGCTATTAGGGAAAAGACTGCAATAACACCTATAATTACCTTGGCTTCCAACATAAACTCCTTACAAAATACAGACATGAAAGAAAGAGTTAAAGCTATATAAATGACAAAATACACGTAAACACTGAATTTTGAACTAACCAAAAAAATCATAACATAAATTTTGAGATTGGAAACAAATAAAAAAAACGTCCATCTCCAAATGCTCTTATTTATAACTCAATATTACACAATATGTTTTGCAAAAAGAATATGAAACAACCTGAAATTCCCATGCCATCTTTTCTTAAATTCTTTCCATGTCTTAGAAAACCTATATAAGTGAAGAGAGAAGGAGAGAAAGAGAAAAGAGCTTAAAAAAAGGTTTTGAAAAACTATCTAACACTCAAGTGCTAATTAACCCTGAAAGGCCTAAGCCCTTTTTTCTATGAAAGTCACTCAAACTGTCATTTTTTGGGGAATGAGTGGAAAGGTAGAAAAAAAGTTTTATTTTGAAATCTAGCCATAGGATCATGTTCTAGACTATGGGAGGTACTTGTGGAAAAAAATTAGCTCATTCTAGATATAGAGGAGTGAGATATTGATATCTAAAATGAAAAAAAAAAAATCCTTGCTACCCAAAATTTTCAAAAGCCTTTGACCTCTCCTATATCAAAAAAATTGCTTTACACAAAGTTGAGGTTTTTTTTCCATGTAGAAGACCAAGTTACGTAAGTGTGGGAGAATTTTCAAATGAATTGGAGGTGTGAATCATACTTTGTAAAATCTTGCAATGCCATAAGGCCATGAAATTTGCATATAGACTAGGCAAAATTGGAGGATTTATGTAAAATTGAGAAATATGAATTACTTTGATCCAAATGGTGAAAAACCAAGGAATCTTAGTCTACTACAACTTGGAAAAAAAAATCAAAAGAAAGTAAAGCACCAAATTTTACAAGGGGAAAAGATGAATGTGTCAGATGAAAACCTAAGGTAGAAATACCATAAATGGTTATTGCCCGATAATGGCAGTGTAGAGTGTTCTTAAACCAACAAGAGTTGGCTTTGAAAGAGATTTCAGAAAGATTCTCTTTCCTTGCATTTGATTGGTTCAAACTTATTTTGGAACAAGGTTCTAGAGGTAACCATTTAAGGTGCACCTATGAAACTAGAATCGGTCCAAACCCTAACTCCACATTTATATTTCATAAAATATTCATTTTTGAGATTTTTTTTTTTTGCACTCTTCCTTATCCTTGTTTCTCCACAAATTGAACTCTTATCCTTATTTCTCCACAAGTGGAACTCTTATCCTTGTTTCTCCACAGATTGAACTTAACTTCTCAAGAAATTCTCCATATCTTCAGGCTAAAGTGCCTTATTTTAACTGTTTATGGTATTTCTACCTTAGAGCATCTTCAATGCATCACTAGGAACGGGGCAGCACCGGCGTTTCTCTTGGTGGAGTTCAGTTATTTTAGTATCAAATTTTGAGAAAAATGCCGGTGCCGCCTTATTCCTAGTGATGCATTGAAGATGCTCTTAGGGCATCATCAATCCAGCACTGGGTATTTGGCGGGGACTGGGTTTGCAAAATCCTTGCTATTTTTTTGCTAGTGTATAATTAGAAAATGAGATTACTATCATTGGAAGCGTGTGCAAAAACTTGTCAAACAAATAAAATGACATATGGTATTGGAAATTGGACAAACAAATTAATGCCCATTGAAAAAATAGCTAAAAGACAAACAACACGGCAAACCATGCCTAATAAAGAATAATGAGATAGTGGCATTTCAAATTTTGAATTTGAAATGAATTTGGAGTGCCACTATCTCATTATTCTTTATTAGACATGGTTTGCCGTGTTGTTTGTCTTTTAGCTATTTTTTCAATGGGCGTTAATTTGTTTGTCCAATTTCCAATACCATATGTCATTTTATTTGTTTGACGAATTTTTGCACACGCTTCCAATGATAGTAATCTCATTTTCTAATTATACACCAGCAAAAAAAATAGCAAGGATTTTGCAGACCCAGTCCCCGCCAAATATCCAGAGCTGGATTGATGATGCCCTTAGCCGGCTCTTATTCCCGATTACAAAACCCTTTGGACCTTGCTCCTTGCGACTGCTCGAGGAGTCCTGCAAACTTCCTTTGCCAATGGATTGCTGCTGCAACAGCTTTCGCTTTTTGGGAGTCGTGCCATAGCATCCCCTTGCGGTGCAGCATTGATTACTTTCCAGTTTGGTGGAGGAATTGGGAAATGAAGAAGGAGTGGGGTTTGTGTGTTTGGAGCATTTGTGTTGTTGTTTCCTTGCAAGATACATCCTGTTTCTGAAATCATAATTGCGATGTGTGGCATGGTTTCTACGGCGGCCATGGGCGTCATTGCTTGGATGGTAGGAGGCGGCAATCGTAAACTTGCAAGGTGGCGAGAGGAGAGGGAAGAAAAAATGAAGAAGAAGAAGAGGAAAGAAGAAAAGAGGAAGGTGTGCTCACTTGCTTGGTGTGTTTTTTTTTTTCCTTGTTCACTTGCATATCTTTTCTTTTTGGTCACTTGAATCCTAAACCTTAAACCACTTGGCATGCAATGACATGCAATGACAGAGAGCGACGGTGGGAGTTGCGAGTGTGGATGTGGATGTGGGGGTTGCGAGTGTGGATGTGGATGTGGGGTTGCGAGTGTGGATGTGGATGTGGGGGTTGCGAGTGTGGATGTGGATGTGGGAGTTGCGAGTGTGGATGTGGATGTGGGGGTTGCGAGTGTGGATGTGGATGTGGGAGTTGCGAGTGTGGATGTGGATGTGGGGGTTGCGAGTGTGGATGTGGATGTGGGGTTGCGAGTGTGGATGTGGATGTGGGGGTTGCGAGTGTGGATGTGGATGTGGGGGTTGCGAGTGTGGATGTGGATGTGGGGGTTGCGAGTGTGGATGTGGATGTGGGGTTGCGAGTGTGGATGTAGATGTGGGGGTTGCGAGTGTGGATGTGGATGTGGGGGTTGCGAGTGTGGATGTGGATGTGGGAGTTGCGAGTGTGGATGTGGATGTGGGGGTTGCAAGTGTGGATGTGGATGTGGGGTTGCAAGTGTGGATGTGGATGTGGGGTTGCGAGTGTGGATGTGGATGTGGGGGTTGCGAGTGTGGATGTGGATGTGGGGATTGCGAGTGTGGATGTGGATGTGGGAGTTGCGAGTGTGGATGTGGATGTGGGGGTTGCGAGTGTGGATGTGGATGTGGAGGTTGCGAGTGTGGATGTGGATGTGGGGGTTGCGAGTGTGGATGTGGATGTGGAGGTTGCAAGTGTGGATGTGGATGTGGGGGTTGCGAGTGTGGATGTGGGGGTTGCGAGTGTGGATGTGGATGTGGGAGTTGCGAGTGTGGATGTGGATGTGGGGGTTGCAAGTGTGGATGTGGATGTGGAGGTTGCGAGTGTGGATGCGGATGTGGGGGTTGCGAGTGTGGATGTGGATGTGGGAGTTGCGAGTGTGGATGTGGATGTGGGGGTTGCAAGTGTGGATGTGGATGTGGAGGTTGCGAGTGTGGATGTGGATGTGGGGGTTGCGAGTGTGGATGTGGATGTGGGAGTTGCGAGTGTGGATGTGGATGTGGGGTTGCGAGTGTGGATGTGGATGTGGGGGGTTGCGAGTGTGGATGTGGATGTGGGGGTTGCGAGTGTGGATGTGGATGTGGGAGTTGCGAGTGTGGATGTGGGAGTTGCGAGTGTGGATGTGGATGTGGGGTTGCGAGTGTGGATAGGCACATTGCGGCTTTCATTTTAAGCGATAGGCTAGTAACTCAAATTTAGAATTCTTTAGAAGCACACATGTTCATAGACATAAAGAGTTGGGGACCAAGACGTTTAGCCAAATCAAAGATGCCACTTAGAGCATTCACAATGTAGCAATAGCAAGGCACATGAAAGTTTGTACAGAGTGTTAAACTAGGCTTCATTGAAAATCAGGGCTTTAATGCAGCATATATTTGCAACTGTATTTTTCAAGACTCCCCATGCAAGAGCTCTTCCCTTGCATACTTGCATTATTTGGAGATTCCTGCATACCATTCTAGAGTGTCTGATTCTTTGACTCTAATGCAATTTTAGATGTTTTTGACATGAATCTCCTCACATAAACACTTAAAAAAGACATAAACATGTAAAAAATTGTGTTTAGTGAGTGTCATAACTTGTTTGCATTGGGGGCTGGGAGGTTGGAAAATGGCCTTGCCGTGTAGTGAGCCGGTGATAGGTTTTCTGTGCCAATGTTTCAGCGACATTGGGTAAGACCATTCCCAATCCAGCTGAGAAAGAAGCTCGGAAAACTTTGTCAAATTGTGTCTGACTTTGGTTGAGTTACGCAATTCATTTGGTTCTTTCTGACTTTGGTTGAGTTATAGAGCAGGGGCATTTTCCAATCTAGCAGCCCCAATGCAAACAAGTTTTGACACTTACTAAACACAATTTTTTAATAGTTTATTTATTTTTTAAGTGCTTATGTGATGAAATTCATGTCAAAAATATCTGAAATTGCAATTGGAGTCAGTGGAGTGATATTCAGGACTCTCCAAATAGTGCAAACATGCAAGGGAAGGCTCTTGCATGGGGAGCCCTAAAAAATGCAGTTACTAGTACTTGCTGCATTGAAGCCCTGATTTTCATTCACGCCCGGATGAACTCTTGGTACAGGTATTTTCCGTGCCTCCTAACGGCTGGATTGGGGAGGCTCTTAGACACTAAACCGTGACCTGCTAATAAATTGAAGGTCAAAGGAAACAAAGGAAGAGCTGCTCTACCAAGATTTGTCTTCAAGAACTCTCAATGTCTTTTGTGAGCGAAAGATATCATTTGCGTGCCCCTGAAGGTGTTTTGCCGCTTGGTATTTGTGCCTTGGGCAACACCCCACCAATGGTGGTAGCTTTTCATTTCCCCTATCAGACTATGTGATTAAACTTGAGCTAAGGATACCAGTAGGAAATGAGTTAAGCTAGGTTGTTATTTGGGGAAGTTTTAGGATAACTCGGTCAATTATCCTCTAAGGCAGCCAGTGTCAAATCCAACAAAAATCCAAGTAACGTTGTGGTGAAAATTTGCCATCAAGAAAAAATAATTGCTTTGAGCAACATATCAATTTCTACATGTTTTTTCTACGTGTTTAGACAAGTTCATTTTTACAAGGAATGTTCAATAGGGATTAGTGTATGATTGAAGAACATCATATACACACCTCTAATTGTCTTGTACCCCTTTATTGCAAATTTTTGTGCGCTGCATTTGCATTGAAGACATTGGCAAAGAAAAAGCATGCTATTTGATGAGGTTGATGCTATTTGATGAGGTTGATGCTATTTGATGAGGTTGATGCTATTTGATGAGGTTGATGCTATTCAATGAGGTTGATGCAATGGCTTTGGCCCCAACAGATTTTCATGCAAAAATCCTACATATATAGAACTTGAGAAGCTTGCCTTCAAGATTTGACTTCCAGTCAATTTGCATCTAGTTTTTATAATTTCTTTTGTTATCCCAATAGTAAAAAAAAAATTTGTTAAAATGGCACAAGGGTGATGGCACGATCAGGGTACCCTTGAAAGGGCCTATTGGACCTCTGGAAAGGACTTTTTTATCACTTGCACTAGTGAGTCCGGATTATTTTTGTTTAATTAAAAATTTGAACTTACAAGTGATGAGATTTTTTTTTTAAGCTTTTCTTACATTAAGACATCCATTTAGAAAGTGCTCCTTTCATCAAAAGGACTTTCTTGATTTTATTTTCCACCATAAAAGTGATTAGAACCCAAATGTCTTGATCCGGACTTTTTTTGACTTGCAATTTGTAATGGCTCCCTAAAATGAATTATGAACATTTTAATAATTTTGACCATATGTGCACCTAGAAACAAGTGCATGTGCATGCTTTTGCCACTTTAAAAAAAAACTACAAATTTTTAATGTTCTTTATTGGGCGTGGAAAAACTTGCATGAAACTGTCCCTAAAAGAATTCATAACAACTAATTTTAATAATGTATGGACTAATACACTTTAAATTCATGGCCTATAGAAGCTTGCACAACAATAAATGCATTAACCTAATTCCTAATAACCAAATTTGTAGTCTAGATGAGTGCTTTACTTCATTTTGATGAAATGAGACAGTTCCGGAACTTCTCACAAAATTGCTCATTTGGACATGAAAACATTCATCTTTTGAAAAAGTGTATTTTTTTCTACTAATTTACAAGTGTAAGTAACTTCTTGCCAAAAAATAAATAGCAAAGCACTATCTAGTAGGATGTAATAAATAGCAAAAATATCATGGGTATGACCAAATCAGAGTTAAGCAGTCCTTTTTGGTGACTGTGCCATCACCCACAAGAAAACTAAGAGTATTTGTGATATTCTCAAAGGTAACTAGGGATATCACTTGTATTTCTACACAAACCCAAGGGCATTTCGTGAAAGTGTGTTGCCATTTGCGGGATGCGGAAGCTGCCACTTAAAACCTCCACATCCCAACTCTACTTATTCTTTAGATTTATTAAATTGGGGTCGGAATTTCAAAGCTTTACTGATAATGCTATCAGCCAAGGGCTTAGGCCCGTTCGCCACTAAGGTATAATGCTCTAAAACTATCACTTTAATCACTTTAAGGTTGGTCTGCTTTTTCATGGGCTTTCAAGACACAAAGATTTTTTGTTTAATTTTTAGACAAAGAGAAATGGATGCTAAATGCAACATAATTTTTTTCATGTTTTTTGAAACTTTATTGAATTGTTGTTGAATTTTCAAAAAATTTGTAATAGACACCTATTTGTGACTCTAGGTCTCTTATAAATTGTACTCGTGCAACTTATAAAAAATGGGTGAAATTAAGGAGTATGATTAACTCTTGTAATAGAATACACCTTTTTTTTCTATGACTTGAAGGGATCTATTCAAGGACCACTTCATATCTATTCTTGATTTACCTATAGAACGCTTTCGTAATTAGAGCATGCTACCTTAGCCAACTTAGTATGCTATGAATGTGCTTGCAATCTTGACTACATAACCACTCTCCCTCTCAAAGCTCCTGAAAGCATAGAACTAATTGGGAAACAAGAGTTCATATCAAAGAGCAAATATTTGAAGAACAACTCCTATACTCTTCTCAATAGATAAAAATAATGCTAAGTGTAATAGACATCCAAAGAAATAAATTGCTTCTAAAACTCCATGTCGTGTTCTACCAGTCACATAGATTGGGATTGGTCGAGCATCATTGTTACCTTGAAATCTTCTAGACCATGCATGCTCTTTTTAACACCCAACATGAAATTCCCGCTCACACTGAAAACACCAAATAACATTATTAGAATGTTCAAAAAGATAGGACACACAATTAATGAATACCTCTACAACTCAGAACATACAAGAAATAATTACATATTTTCAAAACTCAATGAAATCTTGCGACATCAGCAAGTAAAATAAGTGGAACGAGTGAGTTCTCAACATGTGTATTTTCAAGCTTGTGACTAGCACATCTACTTCTCATAGCCATTTCACACTATGGCCAAAGGTTGAGAGACCATTGGTTTCTACCAATCATATTGCAAGAAACCAAGAGTTTGGTTTCTCAACCCTTCACACTAGAGGCTAAAGTCTAAAGTTCACCATCCACCAAACTGCATACATGGCAGCACTTTATCATCCATAGTGATGGCCTCTCAAAGGGAAGTTTGGGTCCAACAAAAAATGGAGACCTAAACGATGGTTGAGTGTTGTCAATTTCAACATTTATTGTCTATTTTCAGCAAATTTTCTTGGCTTCTCAAAAAAATTTGACCACTCAATTTGATGGGCTTTCAACTCGGTTGGCCATAGTGTGGAGCGGCCCTCAGCTACACTAGATGTGATGGGCTTTCGACTTGGTCGGCCATAGTGTGGAACGGCCCTCAGCTACACTAGATGTGAAGTGCCGCCAACCTAAGTATCCCTATTCTAGTACCGATAGCTTGCAGGAGTGTTTGCAAGTCTCGGTTCTACTGAAAAATCAAAACAAAATAGATGATACTCACAAAAATGCCTCCCGACAAGATTGCACCAATTCCTTGCAACCATTGATACTCTCAGGAAAGCATCAAATAATATAGGAGTACAAGTAGAAACAACTCCTTGTTAGAGGCTGAGCTTTAGTGCAAAAATTTGACTACAAGTATGTAAACAGAACAAGGAACAAGTCTGCAAGGGAAATCAAACAAACATCCATGAAGACTTGCAAATGAAAAACTTACGGATTCCTTTGAGATCCCCAACCAGCACCTTGCTCAAACAACAAACAATTAATCTCCAATTCTCCAAAATTTAATGAAAAAGATATTCTCAACAATTGAGTCAAATATTTATGTATTTGAATATACCAATACTATTATCCCAAACTAGTGAACCCTTGTATCCATTGTTCCGGCAGAGGACCATCACAGGAGGGGGTCCTTGCAAAAAAATTAACATGACCTTCCTCATAATCACCTCCTTCAAGCTTCTTCTCCTTTCCGTTACAATGAGTTTATATGTACTATGCCTACCTACATACTTTGCCTCTTTCTCCAGGCAGTCACCCCCAATTCCCGTATATACTCCATCTCCAAGGACAACCATAACCGCCACATAGCCGCCATTTAATATTCTTGGAAGAACACCCAACTAATAAAGATTTATTCTATAATAAACACCCAACTACCCAACTAATAAAACTAAGCTTATTATAGAAATAAGATAAGATGCATTTCATCTCATAGGGCATGCAGTAACATGAAAATCCAATAACCTCACGTGATTACGACTGCCTTGAACATCTTCATGTCAGCGAAACAACAGGAAGTATAGTCAATCTAGTTAGGCAACCAATGGTAGGTGTCATAAAAAAATACATAAAAATTTAAATAAAAGCATGAAACCGCTAAATCCTCATCAGAAAAATATCGGGTTCATTAATATAAGAAGATTTACTAATACTAACTGATTTCATGGTGTTAAGTTTTTCCTTTCGTGCACACACTTTAGAGTACACATCGCCAATGAAAGAAAAAACTAAAAAACTAAAATGGAAACAATAATAAACCCCTGGCTCAGGGGGGAGCAGGTCCATAGAGTTATGCGCGTACTCAATCTACATACAATAGAGCAAATCAAAACTTTACAGACCCAGAGTCCCAGACCATGAAAGAAAATAAAATGCACTTTAAGAGGATATTTTAGCATTACACACAAGTAACAACTTGGAAATCATTCATCAAAGAAACATGACAAGAGATGAAGACCTTCCCACAGTTTACTAAACTGTCCATCACCAAGACGAGAAAAGAGACATAACTTAAGCCGTTTGAAAGTGAACCTAGTCTTCAGAGCCTGGTAAAACTCACTACTCGGTATTGTACAGTACAGATACATAACCTTAGTAAATCCAGAATGACATTACAAGCAAAAGCTAAATAACAGGTGAGAACTTGTCTTAACAAATCCACCTACCGGGAAATAAGGGGAAAAATAAGTGGTAGAAGAAAAAAAATCTTCAGGGTGTTGTAATTTCCCCTTCACTGCAGGTGTAAAGAGAGAGAGAAAAAGAGAGAGAGTTCTAATCACAGTTTGAGAGTTGTCCACTACGAGGGAGTGGAGAGACCTAGTGTCGCTACAGTCTACATCTCTATTACACTTTTCCTCAAAAATTGCGATAGGCCTTCGCAGGAGAAATCAAATACGCAAAAACGCAGACCTGCTTTTCTTCCAGTGCTTCGTCATGTTCCAGGTCAGCTGCCGGCTATCATAAAAAAAATTACTCTATTTATTCACTACAGCCCTTGGATTCATCACCTCAAAGACTCAGAGTATAATATAAAATAAAAAACTAAATGATGGTCCCGTGAGGAATAATGGCATCCTTGATAATTGTCACAATTCCACTCTTGATGAAATAGCCGTCCGTCTCCCGAGCTGCCTCTTGCACATCGTCCTTGTTCACAATCTGCACAAATTCTGACATTATTATTCTCTATTGTTTCCACTTGGACAGCTTCGTACAAATTGAATAAAAAAAATTCAAAAAACCATGAAAATCTAGTCAAATCTTACCTTCACATTCTCTCCAATTCGTGCATTCTTGTCAATGATAGCTCTCTTCACTATTGAGTTTTTGCCAATACCCATGGGTATGCCACCAGACGCTAACAGCTCGTTTCTTTGTTCATCAGTCTGTCAACAGAAAATAATATAGTGTCAGCTTCGGAAATAACAGTAAGCTTGGGTAGATACAAATCAATTTTTCTTTTTAGGGTTTTGAAAGGTTTAGCTAGTTTACCTCGTAGTAGTCAGCACCCATGAGAAGTGCGTCTTCTACAACGGCACCCTCTGCAACCCAGGACCGTAGGCCTACCACTGAGTGGAAAATTCTGGCGTTCTGCACATGCAACAAGTACCATAAGAACACAGAAATCTAGGTACAAATAACTGATTTGGTGTGAGCTAAATAAAACACATTGTGCACTGCTGCAAGTTAGAACACGTGGAAGGTATTGAGAGTTGTCTGATGTTTACCTGAATAACACAACCTTCTCCGATAACGCTGTCTGTGACGTCGGCGTCCAACATCTTTGACGGAGGAAGGAATCGAGCTTGAGTGTAAATTGGGGAAGACCTATCATAGAAACTGCAGAAGTGGAGAAGAAAACAATCAGTGGCGTGATGATATCCACCCTAATTTACGTAACGCAAAAGTATTCCCACATTTGCCTGGCTACTAGAGAGTAGTTAACAACGCAGTACATTTGTACTAACGAATAACAGACTTAGCACACATTTTCCAGAACTTGCCTAAAATCAGGAACTGGCTTCTTTGTAATTCCCAGGTTGGCGTTGTAAAAAGCTTCAATAGTTCCAATATCTTCCCAATAGCCATCATACAAGTAGGCTTGAACCTGATACGTAATTCAAAACAAACACTTTCTTCAGAAAAGTTGCTGAAAACCCTCCAATTGTACAAGAGGAACTATTCATCCAGAGAAATTAGGTTTTTAGTTCGATACGTTAAGAAATCAGAATGCTTCAATCTGGAAGAATATTGCAAAATGCTTGAGAGCCACTTTCTGTAGTACCTTCATGCCCAACTTAGTAGCACCAGGGATAACCTCGCTTCCAAAATCATTCGCTTCAGGGAAGTCATTTCGAAGCAGAGAGATCATAGCTTCCTTACTGACTACGTAAATACCCATGCTGGCAATGTAAGGCATATCTTTGGCTCTCTTGGCATCCAATCCCAACACTGTCGTATCCACCTGCGTCATAAACCAAATACATCAGAAAGACTGCATCAAACTAAAGAGAGTTAATGCAGTATTTCACACGTAAATTCCACCCTGGTGTGCACAAGCACCTGCATAGCGTGTAGCTCGGCTCCACTTGGCTTCTCGGCAAATTCAATAATCCGACCCTGGTCGTTGATCTTCATCAAGCCAAACGCAGTAGCACGAGCTTCATCCATCGGCAGAGCAGCCACCGTAATGTCGGCATCTGTCTCACGATGCACCTGAATGAAGTGCTGGTAATCCATACGGTACAAGTGATCTCCTGCCAAAATCACGTACTCCAGCACCTGCGCTTCCTCAAATAGCCATAGATATTGCCTCACTGCATCCGCAGTTCCCTGCATCACCACAACATACTCGATCAGAAAGCATATTCCTAAACAGAGAAAAACTCAATCAAACACTATTCAGTGGACTGATTGATTAGAAGCTCAAATCGGCATTAGGGTACCCACACAAGTCAGAAAATTGAAAGCAAAGCTCCTGTGATTGGAGAGTTTGGACGAGACTTGTGAGAGATATGGTACCTGGAACCAATTGGGATTCTCGGGGCTCTGTTGCGCAGCCAAAACCTCCACAAAGCCTTCGTTCTTGTACCCGCCCATGTTGCTGGCATACGCGCGCGACAAGTGCCGGTTCAGAGACGCGGAGTTGAATTGCGTGAGCACGTAGATCTTGTTGATGTTGCTGTTGATGCAGTTGCTGACGGGGATGTCGATCAACCGGTAGTTAGCGCCCAGCGGCACGGCAGGCTTCGCTCGCTTCTTCGTCAGCGGGTACAATCGGCTGCCGGCTCCGCCTCCAAGGATAATTCCGAGCACGCTCTGCGTACACAACGAAAGGAGCACAATCAGCACAAACAAGGGAAAAGTGTTCACAACAGGGCTCAATCAATCAATCGATTGTGACGCATGTGTGCATGCACAGGCAGCTTACCCGGCTGGCGTCGGGATCGAGGCAGGCTTCAGCGACCACCGGCGAGTCGGACACATTCCGAGGCGAGACGACCACCTTACGAGGCCGCTGCAAGTTTCTTCTAGAACTACTCACATTCTTGCAAGTTACGCCGGTTCCTCTTAGAGAGGAAGAACTCGACCCCAGTTGCGCAGCAGTGCCACCACAAAGAAAAGCGCCTCGAGCGGCCCTCCCACTAGAAGAGAGACGCACGGAGGACGACGATGAAGCAGCAGCAGCAGTAGCCGTCGACGCTGCCAATGCGGCCGCCATCTCTAAACAAACTATCCAATGCACACCACCGGATACAACCCCAACACACACACACACACACACAACGCCAATGCAAACTTCGAATTCGGGACAACCCACGGAGCGATCTCCAAGGTACGTTTTCAAAAGAGCCGAAGTGCAACAGAGCGTGGTACTAAAAAGCTTGCAAGGTGGAAATGCACACCAAGGCGAGATTTTTCTAGTGGAGTGAGGAGCGGAGGGTCTTCACCCAGACGTGCTGTCCCACCACCACCACCACAGGTCACACAGCACCACTAAAAAGGATCGGCACAGAACGCTCGGGGGACAACAGACCTTGGCGTTCTCGGGATGCGCTCCGCCATGGCCTGCGAGCGGCGACGGGAGCACCGGTCGTACTTCGGCCGAGCCTGGCGCTGCAGCAAGTCGCGCGGTCGTAGGGTAGGCGCGTGTGACCGTGGTTGTTCCTGCCCCGCGGAAGGACGCCGTCCTCGCTAAGGTGGCGCCTTGTCGTTAAGCCGCGTGTTAATGACATAGTTTTCCCTATTGACTGGCCGACCATATCATTTGGGTTCTTTCGATTCGGGTGAATTTTCAGTATTTTTAATCTTTTTTTTAATATTTTTTAAACTCCTAATCCAATCTTGATCCTTTTTCTTTTTTTTCAGTCTTTTGTATTTATTTTTGTTTTGACATTTGAATAAACTTTCGTGATGCGTTTCTCGACTTGGGTCCAGGTGGACTTACAGGGCTGTTGGAGTAGGGCTGATTCATTTTTGGGCCTTGGATACTTGTGTTACTTTAGTATCAGTTTAACCCCTAAAGGACTGTTGTCCCTTTGGGGGACAGGTGGGAGTTTGGGCATGTACCTTTGAATAAGTTACTTTGTGTGATTTTTTGAAACTTTTATTGAAGGTGTGGAATTCAAAAATCTACGCGGGCATCTAATTTTTTCCTCATTCCGACAATTATTGAAGAAGTTATGCAAGAATCTTTGAAAAGTTGGGGAAGACTGCCCACTCGGGCAGCCCAAAAACTTTTTTAAAAATTAATTTTTTTAAATTAAACTTTGAAACTGGTTCTTTAATTTTTTTTGTTAGGTGAGAAGCTTTGAATCATTCAATTTCAATCAATGACATGAAAGTTATGAGGAGTTTTTGTTTGCGGGCAGTTATGGAATCTCTACTCTAAAATAAACTTTGAAGTCCTTTATTTTACTCAATTTTCATTATTTTGGAAGAAAAAAATTGAACAAAACAAAGTAGATTGTTTATCACAACATTTTGACCATTAGGATTTGCGATTTTCTTTTTAATAATTAAATTCTTAACAATTTAGTGATTTGACTCATTCTCTACTTCTTTTTACTTATTGATTTTTCCTATGTGTTGTGTAGTTCCAATTGATTTGAAAATTCTCCCACACATAGCTAACTTGATTTCCTACATGGGAAAAATAAAGCGCAAGCTGCATAGAGCAATTATTTTCATGTAAGAATGGTCAAAGGCTTCTGAAATTTTGGGGCAGCATGAAAAAAAACTTTTCTTTTCACTTTAGATGTAAATATCTCACTCATGTCCATCTGAAATGACCTGATTTTTTTTCCACAAGTACCTATTCCAATCTAGGGCAAGATCCTACGGTTAGATTTCCCAAATTTTCAAAAAAGAATACCTCCTTACTAACGCCTCCAAAAGTGGTAATTTTGAGTGATTTTCATTGGAAAAATGGCTCAGTCCTTTAGGGGTTAACCCCTGAGCGCCCAAAGTTTGAATGCCTTTTTAAGTGTTCTGAGAGACATGCTTACAATTGGAGTTTCCTTATGAGCTGGAAAATTAGATCTAGAAGATCCGACCCTTGGAATTACTAGTTCAGAGCTATTGCTATGAGCTGTTCTTGATTTCTGATTATTTCACTGAATGAACAAGGAGTTTATACCAATCAAATTGCATTGACATTTAAGGGTTCACATTCCCCTATAATGTTGACTGAGTGCTTAGGGATTAACGTTACTATAATTATCTTGGAAAATTTTGAAAAATTCCACTGTAGTTTGTCAAATTCTGAAACACACCCTTACAATCTTTAAAATTGCAACAATTCCCTTGTAAAGTAGGGTGCTCTAATTGTGACCCTCTCTAGTAAACCTTTCCATAGATTGTTGAGGGATGGTTATGAAGTGGTATTTGAATGGATCCCTTCAAGTCATAAAAGAAAAGGTATATTCTATTGTAAGGGTCAATCATACTCCTTGATTTCATTCATCTCCTCACAACTTGCAAGGGACGTTTTATGGAAGATCTAGAGTCACAAATAGGTGTTTACAACAAAAACTTTGAAAATTCATCAAGAATTCAA
The DNA here is from genome assembly GCA_963920765.1 of Ulota crispa. Taxonomy (NCBI): domain Eukaryota; kingdom Viridiplantae; phylum Streptophyta; class Bryopsida; order Orthotrichales; family Orthotrichaceae; genus Ulota; species Ulota crispa. Next base: position 12,083,345 of record OY987244.1, on the reverse strand, counting down.
TCATGCTTCAAAAAATATGAAAAAATTGGGTTACATTCCACATCCATTTCTCTTTGACTAAGAATTAGGCAAAAAAATCCTCTTGTCTTGAAAAGCCCATGAAAATCTAGACTTGCTCTTAAAATGACAATTTAGGAGCACCTCACCTTAGATGTTCCATGGTACCTTGGTGCAAATGTGTTAACTCCTAAAGGACAAAAGTTCCCTTGGGGGAATGTAATCACAGTTTTCCTTTCTTTTGAACTAATTGTCTTATAATTGGATGAATAGATCAATTAAGGGATTTAGAATGGAATCAGAGTATGAATGAAGATCAAATCGTCTTAGAATGTAAAAACAGACAATTAGCTTAATCAGATGTAGAATTGCCCATAGTAAAGACAAATAGCCTTATTGGTTACTAATCCCTACCTATAATACCGGACGAGTAGGCAGGTAGTTAGAGAAGTTAAACAACTACCTCAGCCAGTAGACTATATAGAGGTTAACTCTCTCATAATCAAATCAAGCTTGTCAAGTATACATGTCTCTTTATCAATTTGTTTTGAATGGCAATATATTTTTTTTACATGTAAGACCAATGAAGGGCATTGTTTCATCTATTTATTTTGTTTCTTTCTTTTATGTGTGTGTTACAATTATCAGAAATTGTTGAAGTGTCATGTTCTGAATGTGATTGAATTTTGAAGTGTTTGAGTATATGCTGAGTTTGAAGAATTGGAAGTTGTGAGTATTTTATAAGTGTACAGTAAGGGACTAGTAGATAGTGAAATGTCAACAGAGAAAGACTGATGAGTGGCAAAATTGAGAAAGACGAGAGGAACTGAGTCATCAAGACCAGAGTCTAATTAAGTATATTTATATGTCTCAGAGATTGACAAATTGATCAAGAGTGAATTATATAGCCAGTGAGTGGCAGTCCATGTAAGAGTCGAATGCAAGGACAAAAGATGAAGATAAATTGAAGGAAGCTTATAGGGTGTGAAGCAGAGATAACTGGATGCAAGAAGAAGCCAGTGGATAGCAGAGATAAGCCAGAAACGAATTGTTAGGGTGAAGCCAGAAAGGCACAGGCAATTTGATGGTTCTCTACATGAGTGGGTAAGTGAGTCCCCAAATTTAATTGTCAATAATGTTAGTTGAGACAATATGACAAATTGATATAACATCTAAATGTGAAATTCTCAGATTTGTGATTAATCTGATGAGATTAATTTATGTTTAAGTTTCTAAGACCAGTGATTGGTATGACAATTTAACAAGGCCAAATGTTGGTGAAAGAATTCACAACATTGAAGTCCAATAAATGAAGAACTTGGTTTAAATTAGTCAATATTCAACTTGACAAATAAATAAGTCTAGTTCTAAGAGTGAGTTTAGATGGAGTAAACCACATCTTAAATAATCAATGATAAAACCAAAGATTGGTAAAGTTTGAATGAATGGAAGTTGTTTACAAAGAAGCACTAGTACAAAATTTAGCACAAAATCAATAGAATTTCAATTAAAAAATGTTGATTTTTTTTGTTGATTTGGTCAAGTTGATTTAGGTACTTTTCAACAAGAGCATGTTGATTTTTTTTTGATTTTCTGTTGATTATTTGCTGTTTTCTGTTAAAATTTTATTGATTTTCTGTTAATTTTCACGTGTTTTTTGTTATTCAATTAAACTTTTTTAAAATTTAAATTCTTTTTTTTTATAAATAAAAAAGTGAAATTTTTTAGAAGTTGGGCAGCTACCCCAACGTCGAGCAGGGCTGCCGACAATGGGGTTTGAACCCCCCACCACTGGGTTTGCAAGCCACAAGACTACCACATCATTTACAACCACTAACACACATGCACTCACGCATGTGCACATTGGTATCTTGATTCTATTTGTACATTAAATGTTCATGTTTTTAGTAATCCAGTAGACTTTGGAGGCTATTTCCGCCCATTAAAGGACTTTTTTCAAAAAACCTAGAACTAAGAAAAGTTAGTAAATATATTTTACTTTCACCTTCAACAATTTTTTTGGATTTCAATCATTTTATCAAAAGTTATGAGCTAAAATCAGAGAAGGTGTTTAGAAATTTTAAATAAATTGTTTATTTCCATCCTTTTGGTTTTGTTCATAAATTCTTTTTGGAATTCACAAATCTCATAAAGATTGCTGTAGGCAAAGGTTGGATTCATTAAGAATTATTATTTAGTGCTAGTTTTTTTTGTAAAAAATACCTTATTTTGTTAAAATAACCTCCATAGTTTGATAGCTTTAAATAACATGAAATTGTGAAAAGTTACGGAATTAAAACCTTGCAATTATAAAATCAAAATTCTATAGACTTTTGAATAGTTTTGGATATTTTTTAAGGGCATTAATATGTGAACCACACCCTTTGAACTACTATACCACACCCCCGGGGTAAATTTTAGATTTTTACCATCAAAAACTTGAGTTTGAGAATTTTGAATTCAAATTTGGACTTAGAGACCATGATATTGTCTAGGACCATAAAAAAGGTTGTAATTCAACAACACCCAATGAAAAAGCTTATCTTTTTTTACAAACAAAAATAAAATTAATAATTTTCTCCCTAACTAAACTTTTTCATTGGATGTTGTTGAACTGCAATTTTTTTATGGTTTTAGACAATACCATGGTCTCTAAGTCCAAATCTCAATTCAAAATTTTCAAATTCAGCTTTTTGATGGTAGAAATCTAAAATTCACCTTGTGGTGTGGTATAGTAATTGGAAGGATGTGGTACACATATCAATTCCCATCTTTTAAAGCTTATAAAAATATTTTATAAGATTGTTTTTTATTCATTCATTTGGTTAGTAATAGAAGGAAAATTACTAAAAATACCCTTTAAGTCTTTCAAAATATCAAGTTTACGCCGAAAATATGTGAAACATAAAAAATATTCCTTATTTTGTAGGAATATCAATTATACTCCTATTATTTTGGAAAATTAATAAAATAACTCTTCTGTTTTGAAATGTTAAATATATCCTTGTGTTATTTGAAATGTAAAAATCACCTTTGGTTTCTTGTAAGAATTTGCATTAAACTATACACTTGGTTATCATGTAACACAAAGATATTTTTGGTACTTTTAATCCTTAAGGGACATTTATGATTTCTTCAAAGAATTGAGAAGCATCTTTTATATTTGTTTGTAAAGAAATTTTGGTATTTAAAACAACAAAATGTTGTACTTTTTATATAAAATTTTGTTGAATTAGTGAAGTTGTGTCCAAAAGTGTCCAGATCAACAGAAAACTATTGATTTTTTTATTATTATGGTCATGTTTTTACTTGACTTTAAAGGCTGCTAATTTTAAATCTAACCAAATTGTAAAAAGTAAAGAAAATAAGACAAGTCAATGTACACTCAAACTTCTAAAAGATTCTTTTTTTTTTTGAAAACTCCTTTTATTTTTTAAAACTTCAAAAAATTTTAATGAGGTCCAAAAAGATTTTAGAAAGATTTTAGAAACAAACCTAAACTATTGTGATAGTTTTTTTATTAAAAATATTTTAAAGTATTTTGATGAATTACAAAAAGATTCCTAAAAGACTCTAACTCAGTCTAAGAGATTCTATTTCTATAAATAGTTTGAAATACTTTAACAAATCTCATAAAGATTTTAAAAAGATTCTCAAAGATTCCAAAAAGGTTCTTGAAAATTCTCAAAGATTCTCAAAGATTTTTTGAATTCCCAAAAAGATTTTCAAAAGATTCCTAAAGATTCTTAAAGATTTTCAAAGCTTCTCAAAGCTTCCGAGAAGATTCCAAGAAGATTCTTAAAGATTTTCAAAATTTCCTAGAACATTTCCAAAGATTCTCAAGAATTCCAAACTATTCTCAAAGATTCTCAAGAATTCTCAAATATTCCTAAAAGATTTTTCAAGGATTCTCAAATATTCCTAAAAGATTCTCAAAGATTTCCAAACATTCTCAAACATTCTCAAACACTTATGAAAAACTTGAAAAGATTTCCAAATATTTCCAAACATTCCTACAAGATTCTCAAAGATTCTCAAAGATTCTCAAAGATTCTCAATTGTCCTCAAACATTCTCAAAGATTCCAAAAAACTTGAAAAGATTCCCAAAGATTTTCAAAGATTCTCAAAGATTCCTAAAAAATTCTCAAAGATTCTAAGAAGATTCTCAAAGATTCCAAGAAGATTCTCAAAGATTTCAAGAAGATTATCAAAGATTCTAAAATCTTGAAAAGATCCTTAAATATTCTTAAAAATCTTGAAAAGATTCTCAATGATTTTCAAAAGATTCTTAAAAATTCTTAGAGATTTTTAAAAATTCTCAAAAATTCCCAAAAGATTCTCAAAAGATTCTCAAAGATTCCAATTTTTTTGTTGATTTAGATAGTGGTGTCCAAATCAACAGAACGTATTTAGTTTTTTACAGAATTCTGTTAAATTAGTCAATCAGTGCGGGCAAGTGCCCAAGACAACAAGAAACTGTTGGTTTTCTATTATTTTGGACGGAGTTTTCTACTAGTGAAGGTTAAAATTTATATTCAGTTGAGAAGATATAATACAAAGAGAATATGTCAAATGACAAATTGAACTAATGAAAGAAATTAGTGAGTGATAAATAGATCATTCCATGTCTAGTTGTTTTGTTAAACTAATTAATCTATTTAAAATAAGTCTGAGGAGGGTTGATTGTGAAGAATGAAGGATTTAATTGTGTGACAAATTGCTAAATTAAGAAGAGCTGTCATAAGGATTAATTGTGAGATTATTTCTCTAGTTTGTTTTGCTCAAAGACAAGTTGATACAATGGAGATAACTTTGAGAAGGACCAGTTGAGGAGAATAAGAGATAAATTGTACTTACCAAATTCTGAGAATCTCAAGTACATCTAGTAGTCAGAAATTGACTTTGAAGGATCTTGAGAGTGAACAGAATAATACATTAAGAAGAATTAGCATAAGACAAATTGATAGGGCTTAAGCTTGAGTATATCCTCTGGGCTTGTTTCTATTTGACAACAAGTGTCTAAATTGATAGAGAAAATATCCACTACCTAATATTGACTAATTGTTATACTGATGTTAATATAGGCTACTAGACAAATTGAAAGAAGGAAGTAGAAATTAGTGATAGCCAATTGATGGATACTTTAATATGACAATTCAACTATTGATGACAAAGAGATAGAGATTTATCTTGACCATGTGGTTTGGCCAAATTGACTAGTGGACTCATCCATGAGAGTGGGAGAAAGAAAGACAAATGTATCTTTGGAGCGGTTGCCCACGAAAGGAAAATTTGACAACTTAACCCTCTCTACTGAAGCAGCCTAATTGACATTAGTCGACATATGTTAACTAGTTGTTTTTCCTTTATTAGGATAAATTCTGCCAACTGAGCAAGGGACTATAATTAAAGGATAAGTTAAAATGAAACTTGTCTATGGTTGTTAGTAAATTTTGCTTTGCATTCATTACATTTCCACAAAGCCTACATTTGACAATTTGACACAACCAATGACAATTTGACGTTAGGCCTCCTAGACACTAGTTTAAGACTGGGACGGCACTCATAATCATATGCATCCATGGGATTGGACGGACTACTAGGTTAAGCTAAGTTTGACTCCACCTTTTCCATTCATCCAATTAAAGTTACCTTTATTACCTAAAAATGTCAAAGTTAAACTCTTTTCTACAAATAAAGTGACCTTAGATGCAATACAATAGGCTATTTGACCTTCCCCACTAAAAAACCTCCACTAAGGGATTCCCTGGGTTTTTAACCTAGGTAAAATCCTTCACTACTGGGACTTTGAGATTTTGGGTAGGCTCATGGGACCTCAATTTTTTACATAGTTTTTTGAAAAAGATTATGGATGTGTATGAATCAAGACTTTTTTTTTGGTGACACCGACTTTTGTAGCCTAGTCAGAGCTTGTCCCTCCAAATTTTGACAAACCTAATTGGACTACAAAAGTTGGTGTCATCAGAAAAAATGTCCTAGTAGGAATGTATAAGGTTTGTGGGATGCAAAAAATCATGTGATTATGTCACACGGTTCAAAAGTTACGGGCTCTTTTTGGCCAAAAGCAATTTGAGGGGCAGCTTGGGCATGGGAAAAGATATGGAGTTTGGAGGGGGGGCAAGGAAGGGATTATCAAATGTTGCTTTGGTTGTCCCCATTATTTTGTAATTGCCCCCTTTTGTTTCCAATTAGGAGGTCATATTAGGCTTTAGGAGCTTTTAAATTTAGAGATATTGAGTTTTTCAACTTTTAATTTTTTTGACACTAGAAATACATGTTTATCTTCAAACACACCGTCTGTGTTTTTCATATCTAAAAACACATGATAAGAAACTTCAATAAAAAATGTCCTAGTGTATTGGCAAAACTTGTCATATAGTGGCATTGCAATATTTGTTAAGATGTGTTACATGTCTTTAATTGCCTTGAAAATTAGTGTACAAGGTCTAACTTGATAACCTATAAGATAAAATTACATCTTCAAGGTCTGTAGTACAAAAAAAATCAGCAAATGTCAGTCAAAGCCATCTAAACTTTTTGGGCACAATGGAAAAAAAAAAAAAAAAACTTATCTCTTCAAATGCTCACAATTTTCAATCTGTACGGCCAAATGTCACAAAAAATTTACCACTTCTTCTTCTTCTACAAGTGCATTACAAGATTTTATGGTTAGATTTCCAAGAAATGCATTTTGTTGAAATCTTTGATGAACGCAGAAGTAGGGGCGGTTTTGAGTTGTTTTTGGCAAAAAAAATGGCCTTGGTATTTTAGGGGTTAAAGCTAGCAAAACTATAAACCCCCTTAGGACCACCCCAACTTGATTTGAATTTGTATCTCCTTCTATTTTTGTATTTCACATTAAATCATTTTCTCATTTTTTATTAATTTATGTGTTTTTGTACTCTTGCATACATGCATACTCATTTTTCATAATTGAAAGACTTGCTTTTGATGAAAAAAGTGTTCATGGAATTAGGCATGGAAACATTACCTTGAACATGCATGCGGCTCAATGTATCATTGCAATGTAGGTGCTTTATAGAACCTTACTAGGGTTTTTTTTGCAAATTTGAAAACTATAGGAATTTTTTTAGAATAGTGTTGGGATGTTTTACAAAATTTCCCTTATTTATAACCACTCTTTGCCAAGAAAATTTTGACATTCATTGATGTGAGGAGATTATTTCTGTCATTAGATTATGAAACTGTCACGTTTCTCCAAACAAAACCAAATTTATGATCATTATTTGTTATCAAAATAAATCACAATTCTTTAGTAGTCGAACATGCATAAAATTACATAGAGAGGAGTTCTGATGATGAATAAAATTGCCAAACATGCTACTTTAGTAAGCAAAAACAAATTACATTCCCTACGGGTGGGCTGAAAGTGCCAAGGGAGGAATATTTAATCAGCTCCCTCCCCTTCAAGTAGAAGCATTATAGGAACTCTGGTTTGGGTTTAAAGTACCACAAATCAAATTATGGCATTGTTATTTTTTGAGAGGATCTTCTGCAATTAAACTTCATTCAAACTCCTACCTTTTTTTAATACAAAGATCGGATATATGCATCACTATATTTTACATATTCAATTTTTGTAACTTAATTTACTACGCAGCAACGTACATCAAATGTTGCATATCTTGTGGAATGTGCTTTAAATTTAAAGCAGAAAACTGCGTTCAAAGCAACAGAAAATCAATAATTTCTTGTTGCTTTGAACACTTACACATGTAAATTGATTAATTTAACAAAATTCTGTAAAAAACTACTTACGTTCTGTTAATTTGAATACCATTGTTTAAATCAACAAAAAATTTAGGATTTTTCAAAGACTATTTTGGAATCTTTAAGAATCTTTTTAGAATCTTAAAGAACATTTTGGAATCTTTGAGAATTTAAACCCCTAAATCCCTACGGCCTTCATTTTGTCAAAAGACACTCAAAACTGCCATTACTATTGCAAAGAGTCATTTTTTTTGAAAATTGCATGACTAGACTATTTGACTTTGAACTTTTTTAACTTAAACTTTTTGCACCACATAGTTTTGAGGTTTATTTTTGTATAATGGGAAATTGAGTTGAGAATCTTTGGAAAAAAATCAAAACAAAAAATACTTACTTTTCATTCTTAAAAAAAAAATTAGGTAGAAGAAGGTATAAGATTGAACAAAAACTTAAATTGTTAATAACCTTGCAATGGAATTGAAACTCAATAATCCTGGTGGTGAGATTGTTCTAGCAAGCAAACTTCACCCTCTTCAACAATTTCTTTTGAAAAAACATTAAACTTGCATTCAAAAATGAAGTTTATAAGTTATTTTTTCAAGAAGATGCTTGAGGTGCCCAAAAAACAAGATTGTCCATAACTTTCTCATAACTAGTCCAAATGGAATGAATCAAAGCTTCAGATGTAGACAAAACTATAACCTATGACAAAAAAAACAAAAATTAAAAAAATTCCAGTTTTTGTAAATTTATTTTGCTACCCAATTTGCATAAATTTTTGCTTATCTAAGCATAACTTTTGCTTTTGGGCATTGATTGGAATAAAAATTATATTCCCCAAAAGCTAATGTGTTTTCCTATCTTCCAAAAAAGTTTCAAAAAATCAAGACAAAAAATGAGGCTGTAGGTACTTACCCGAAATCCCATTTGTTCCCTGCGGGGACACTCAAGGATTTAGGGGTTAAAGAATGTCTAAGAATCTTTTCAAAAAATTAAGAATCTATGAGAATCTTTTGAGAATCTTAGAGAATCTTTTGGAAATCTTAGAGAATCTTCAAGAATATTTAAGAATCTTTTCAAAAGTTTAAGAATCATTGAGAATCTTTTGGGAATCCCAAAGAATCTTTGAGAATCTTTGAAAATCTTTGAAAATCTTTGAAAATCTTTGAGAATCTTTGAGAAAAATTTGGGAATCCTTGAGAATCTTTTCAAGTATTTTGAGAATCTTTGAGAATCTTTGAGAATTTAAAGAATCTTTGAGGATCTTTTTCAAGATTTTAAAGATTCTTAGAGAATCATTTTGGAATCTTTGAGAATCTTTTTTGGAACCTTTTAGAATCTTTTTGGAATCTTTGAGAATCTTTTTGAAATCTTCAATTATGAAATTTATTAAAATACTTCAAAATCTTTATGGAAATAGAATCTCTTAGATTCAATTAGAGTTGTTTTAAAGTCTTTTGAAATCATTAAAATATTTTAAAATATTTTCTCATAAAAAACTATTAGAATAGTTTGGGTTGTTTTTGAAATCTTTGTAGAATCTAGTTGGACTACCTAAAATTGTTTTGAAGTTTTAAAAGGTAAAAGGAGTTTTTGAGAATTGGAATCTTTTAGAATTTTGAATGTGGCTTTTTTCTTTATTTTTTACAATTTGGTTTGATTTAACATTAGTAACCTTCAAAGTCTATTAAAAACATGACTAAAAAAATAGAAAATCAACAGTTTCTATTGATCTAGACACTTTTGGACACTTCTGGACACAACAAAATTACAGAAAATCAACAATTTTCTATTGATTTGGACACTTTTGGACACAACAAATCAACAAAAATCAACAATTTTCTGTTGATCTGAACACTTTTGGACACAACTTCATTAATTAAACATAATTTTATATAAAAAATACTAAATGTGTTGTTTTAAATACCAATATTTCTTTATGAGAAAATAGAAAAGATACCCCTCAAATCTTTCAAAAAATCATATATGTCCCTCAAAGATTAAAAGTATCAAAAATACCCTTGGCTTTTTGCAAAAATATCAACAGTGCCTCTAATATATTGGGAAAATAATAAAATTGCTCCTCAACTAATTTAAATTATCAAATATCTTTGTGTTATATGATAACCAAGGGTATACTTAAATTGACATTCTTACAAAAAAACCAAAGATGATTTTTACATTTCAAATAACACAAGGGTATATTTAACATTTCAAAATAGAAGAGTATTTTTAATATTTTTCCAAAATACTAGGAGTATAGTAGCTAATACTCCTACAAAAAGTAAGAAGTACTTTTTATGTTTTAAATATTTGAGGCGTAAATTTGATACTTTGAAAGAATTGAAGGGCATTTCTACTATTTATCCTTCTCTTATTGACCCAATCAAACAAAATAAATAAAATCTTATGAAATATTTTTAGAACCTTTAAAAAATATTCAAAAGTATTCAAAATTTTATAGAATTTTGATTTTATAATTGCAAGGTTTTATTTCTATGCCTTTTCCCAATTTCATATTTTTTAAAGCTAGCAAACTATGGATGCTATTTTAACATAATAAGCTTTTTTTTTTTCAAAAATATGAGCACAAAAAAACATATAAAAAGGAAGCCAACCTTTGCGTGCAACAAATTTTATGAGATTTTTGAATTCCAATTAAAAGTTATAAACAAAATCAAAAGGGTGGAAATACACATATTTTTTAAAATTTCTTAACACCTTCTCTGACTTTTGCTTATAAATTTTGATTAAAAAGTTGAAATCCAATAAAAGTTGTTGGAGGTGAAAGTAAACTTTATTAACCAACTTTTTTTAGTTCTAAGTTTTTTGAATAAAAGTCTTTTAATAGGCCAAAATAACCTCCAAAGTCTGTTGGTTTTGTAAATTAATGAGAACATGCACTTGTAATGTATAAATATAACTTTGATTTCTATGTGCACATGTGCAAGTGCATGTGTGCTAGTGGTCTAACATATGTGGTTGGGTTGTTGAGCTCCCAACCGAGAGGTGGGGGTTTGAACCCTTTGCCAGCAGGCCCTGGGTCGCTACTTTGGCTGTGGTTGCGCGATTGTGTGCACTCCCCTAATGAGCCTTTTTAGAAATTGAAATTAATAACCAAAAATCTATTAAAAAAATTCATATAAATTATACAAAAACAGTAATTGATCAACATTAAATAAGTAAAAATTAACAAAAAAACGTTAAAGAATCAACAAAAAAACAACAAACCCTTGTTCAAAAGTATCCAAACTAACACATCCAAAGTCACACAAAAAATCAACAATCTCTATTTGAAATTCTGTTGATTTTGTGCTAAATTTTCTAGTAGTGAAAACATGTTTCATTATGTTGAGGATAGAAAAGGCATTCTAAGATGTATAATACCTGAAAGAATAAAGATTCTATTGAAAAGAAGGCTTAAACCTTAAATGTCCAAGACCTTTTTTGAGCGTTTAGGAATTTGCAAAAGCCAACATTTTGATAAGTTATATCACTTTTTTTTTAAATTGTAACTATATAAATTCAAATTAGATAGGTTAGACATCACATAGGAAAAGAAAACACAACAATATCACTTATAGATTGAAAGATTATAATTTTTGATCAAGAAAGTGTTAAAATTGCAAAAAGTGACTTCAGGTGTTTCAGACCTCTTTTCACATGTCAGATCTAAAATGTTGGTCAATAAAAAAATACAAGGTCAACCCCTAAATGCCCAATCGACCATATTCTAGTCGTTGCCCTTTTTTATGGGCTGCCCAAAATCTAAAAAGAACATTTTTTGAAAAGATTTAAAAAATAATCTCATACAAGAAAGCAAGTCTACTTTCCAACCCAATTTGAATCATGTCAATTTAAGTTAAACTCCATCAAGGATAATTTTTCAAAGATAAACATTCTTGATATTTGCTAGTGTCACAAAATTTACTATTTTGGGAAACTAATGATATTCTATCTTTCAAAAAGATTGCAATTTTTAAGTTTAGAATACAATGTCTATTTTTGACCAATCATACCAAATTTTGAGTTCTATGAATAAAATTGGGGAAATTACAAATAGGGGCACAAAAATGTAAAATATTATAAATAGGGGCGCAGTTTGAAAATAATTACAAATAGGGGCACGATTTCAAAAAAAATTGTAATTTTTTGTAATTTTTTTTGGTTTGGATTTAGGTTGATTTAGATACATCACATTAAATGTTAGCTAACTTCCAAAAAAATTAAAGTTTTCAAAGGTTGTCCTATACTAAAATTTCTTTATTTAGGCTTGATTTGGAGAGACTTTTAAGTTTTTTGGAAATTTGCTAACTTTTAATGTGATGTGTCTATATCAACCAATGTCCAAACCAAAAAAATTACAAAAAATTATAATTTTTGTTGAAATTGTACCCAGGCTATTTGTAATTATTTTGAAATTGTGCCCCTATTTGTAATATTTTACGTTTTAGTGCCCCTATTTGTAATTTCTCCAACAAAATATGTAATTTTGATGAATTTTAAATGGTAAATGCTTCTAAATTCATTAAATAAGAACTCAAAACCTTGTTTGAATGTTTGACTCCATAAAGATAATTACTAAACATCATGATTCTTGTTTTTCTTTTGAAGCAAACTTCATCAAAGTTACAAAAGTATCATTTTATAATGCATGTATGTTTTGCCCTTACCCCCTTGGGGGTTTAGGGGTTAAAGAGCATAACATACATAACCCCAATCCATTTATGGCTTTTCAAAATCTCTTTTACAATTTTTTAAATGAATTTCTAGTATGAAATTTTCTCCAAGGTCTAGTGTATTTGAGGCTCATTTTCATGGGCTCTCAACACTAAAAAAAAGTCAAGATTACAATGGACACCCTTGCACAAAATCTTGAATAGAAAATTCATAATCAATAATTTTCAAAATTGGGGTTTTGATGCTAAAACTAAACTTCAAAAAGTATAATTCTAAAATACTAAATACTAAAAAAAGCAGCTTAGTTAGGTTTATTGAACTTCAAAATATTGTTGGCACCAAAATGTGGTGCCTTGGGCATTTAGAGATTAAACATGCAACATTTGAAGATTTTGTTTCTTGCATATTTTCAAATTGAAAAAGAAACTCAAAGATACATAATAACATGGGAAGTTTGATAAATACTCCTAAATTTTGTAATATTTTGATGATTGCCTTGGATTTTACAAAAATTTAAGGATACCCTTGAGAATAAAGGGGTTGTGGAGAGCTCAAGGAATAACTTGCTTACAGTTTTGGCAAACAAATCCTTATCCGCAATGTTGTCAATTTATTTTTATTTGGCGTCACATGTTGTTGTACAATCATTGAGGTGCCTTTGCCCACGCGGTTTTAAGTGTTGCTTGTCATGTGACAAATAGTGCAATCCATGTAGTGTTTGCAAATGCACCATGCATGCATGTGTGCAAGTTGTTTTCTGACAAACAAGAGTATTGGTCACTCTTTGTCTTAGAAATCCCTACAATAGTATGCCTACAATTTTGAAATATCAAGAGTGTTCATTAAAATATAGCAAAATACAAAGCTATTCATTAAAAAAAACCCAAAAAATAATAGGGCCAAAGGGTCTTGTAGAGTACAGGCTTGATTGTAATTATTGGTACATTTAATTTTGGGAAAATTTTATGGATACCCCTGAAATTTGCAATGTTTGTATGAATGCCCTTGATTTTTCAGGAATTGCAAAAAGATCCTTGGACCATAAATTTAAGCATTTGTTTTATTGTGCAAGTCACTTTCTTCATGATCAATTTTGAAGCAAGGAGTGCAACAAAACAAGAAAAAAAAAATATGCACACAAAGAGAGAAGGAAGTGATGTTCACAACAAAATAAATGCCAAAATATTATGGTCCAAAGGTATTTGTGCAATTTCTGAAAAACCAGGGGCACCTACACAAATATCGCAAACTTCAGGGGTATCCTTAAATTTTTCTCTTTAATTTTTATGTTGTGTGAAGGCAACTTGGAGGGCCAGAGGTCGGCTGGGTCATACCAACTGGGTGGTGGAGATGGAAGGAGACTTAGCTCTTTAACTCTAAGGGGACCCACATAACATACCCATGTCCGCTCATTGCCAACAAAGTGGTCAACTCTCCCATTCCTTCATGGCATACACGGCCATATTCTCCACATGGTGCTAAGAATCTTTTCTTCTCGAATCATCTAAGCATCTAAGCATCTAAGCATCTATGTTTGCCTCTTTCTCTTGGGTGGGGTTGTTGGAGTACGTAGTGTTGCTACAGTTTCCATGCAAATTCAAGACAAAACAGAGAGAAATGGACACTTATGGCTGGTGTTGAAGGATGCCCATATTCATGTGGGGATATTCCCAGCTATGGTTTCAAAATATCCTGCGTCCACTTGTACTGGTACGGGTGCCATGCCATGGTAACCATGAGCCCTTCAGAGTGCTTGGTGGCAGGGGCTGCAGACCATCAGATTCAGCTCTTGTAGGGTTCGGAGGACAGCAAGGAAGCCAATCAATTTCTGTCAATTCCATGAGTACCATCAGCACTGTTGATATTTATACACCGGGAATTGATATAATGTAGGAACACCCATAAGCGTTTGTTTAAGGGTTTTGAACATGATAACTAATAACAAACAACTAGCAAATTATAAGATCCTATTAGGAACAGAAAAAAATGCGTTTGCACTTTCAAATGTATTATTTGGATATTGTGAGATTGTGAACTTTTAAAGAGCAAACTGCCATTGTACCCATAATCAACACTAAGGTTTCATGTTCACATGTTGTACATCCTTGTAATTACATTTACTTACTTCAACAGATTTTCCAAGATTTTAGAGGTGATGGTTATGGGGACATTAACACTTATGGGTGTTCCTACCTTATGTACCATACTTTTTTTTTGATTATTTTACCACACCTATTATATATGGTCAATTTTTATGATATTATATTAGGTGTGGATCACGGGTAAAACATTACTCAATTAAAAATAATGCTTGACATAGAAGTTGTAACTACAATTTCATTTTTTAGCTCCAAATTCTACTCATAGTAATTATTAAAAGATCTAAATCATGCTAAGTTTAATTTAGATTTTTGAATCAAAACTATATGTGGAGTATTTAATTGAAAAACCAAGCTATAGTTGCAATTTCTTTGTCAAGTTGTATCTTCAATTTAGTGATGATTTTTCCCATGATCCACACCAAATATAATATCACAAATATTGACCATATATAGGAAATGTGGTAGAATAGTTGAAAAGGTGTGATATATATCAACTCCCTTATACATCCTAAATTCATTTTGCAAAAATCAGATTACTATACTTATAGGTGAATGGTAGTACCATGGTTGCTTGGGGTTGGGGTGTCATTCCATGCAGGATTGGTAATTGGTCAAAGCACTGAATGACATAAGTTTGCCTAATCATTGTTCATGCAAGTGGCTTTAGCATAGATTACGTTCCCCGACTAAGGGCACCCTTCCATGCTCCATCGGTACTCGGTAGAATTGCTACCTGACGAATAGTTGCCCGATGGGTGCACATGAAAGGAAGTTTAACACTGTGCCTGTTTGGTGACATTCCACCCACCCATCGGTCACTTTAGGTTTCATATTTAGTTTTTGCCGATCATCAATGAACCTATTCAAACCGTTCTCTTTAGCACTGTTGAGCCTATATTTACAAGGGCTTTCTGTTTTGAATAAAAAATTCTTTCATTCTTTTTTATTTTGATTAACCCCTAAAGGACCGAGCCATTTTTTCAGTGAAAATCACTCAAAATTGCCACTTTTGGGGGGTTAGTAAGAAGGTAACTTTTTTTTTTAAATTTGGGAAATCCAACTGTAATATCTTGCCCTAGACTAGATTAGGTACTTGTGGAAAAAAAAACAAGTCATTCTAGATGGACATGAGTGAGATATTTACATCTAAAGTGAAAAGAATTTTTTTTTTCATGCTGCTCCAAAATTTCAAAAGCCTTTGACCACTCTTATAACAAAAAAGTTGCTCTACGCAACTTTGCACTTTATTTTTCCCATGTAGGAGATCAAGTTAGTCATGTGTGGGAGAATTTTCAAATCAACTAGAACTATACAACACATGGGAAAAATAGTAAGTAAAAAGAAGTAGAGAATGAGTCAAAACACTAAATTGTTAAGAATTTAATTATGGAAATGAAAAATGCTAATCCCAACGGGTAATAATGTTGTGATGAACAATCTACTTCCTTCAATTTAATTTTTTTCCAAATTATTGAAAATTGAGTAAAATAAAGGACTTCAAAGTTTATTTTAGAGTAGAGATTCCATAACTGCTCGCAAACAAAACTCCTCATAACTTTCATGTTATTGATTGAAATTGAATGATTCAAAGCTTTTCACCTATTAAAAAATCTAAAGAACCAATTTCAAATTTGTGTTTTAAAAAAAGTACTTTTTAAAGAAGTTTTTGGGCTGCCCAGGAGGGCAGTTCTCCCCAACTAATCAAAGATTCTTGCATAACTTCTTCAATAATTGTCGGAATGAGGAAAAAACTAGATGCCCACTTAGATTTTTGAATTCCTCACCTTCAATAAAAGTTTCAGAAAATCACACAAAGTAGCTTATCCAAAGGTACATGCCCAAACTCCCACCTGTCCCCCGAAGGGACAACGGTCCTTTAGGGGTTAAGGTTGCTTCTAGTGAGAGTTAGTGTTAACCTACATAACCTACATACATAAACTTCAACGTAATATTTTATAACAAATCTTGAATTTCTTTTTACAAACCTACATGTATATTTGCATTGGAGCTTAAAATTAGAAAGTGAGAAATTCAACAAAGAATAGTTGGTTTACACTTTTTACAAGGAATTTGTTTTTGTGACATTCTTACTCTAAGGAGCCTCCATTTTTATCATTCACTGATTTTTTGTAAGATACCACAGGGGATAATATAGGTCCTCAACTTTTGATAATTTTGATTCTTTTTTAATTGTTGTTAAAAAAGGATGATGCATTTTATTAATTCCATTGAGCTGCATTCTACCCTTTTGAGAGTACTTTTAGGCAATGAGAAAGAAGATCTCAAAATTGATAGAAAGTCAATTGAATTAATTGTCAAAAAAATTAGTTGGAATTTGAATGTGATTAAATTGTTCACACGAGTACTGCAATAATATTGTGGTATGTAAAAAATCTCTGCAAAAGTGATGACAAAATGCGTTGATAAATAATAATTCACTTCAAAGTTGATATCATGTTCTTTTAACCTACTTAAAAGTGGTTTTTAATGCAATTATACTATTGAGTTCTTGAAAAGATGAAAAATTTAAATATAACTATAATTATATGTAATCACATTAATATTTTAATTATCAAGTATATTATTTTTTACAAAAATTTGGCATTCATGCTTGAATGTTATAAACTTATAAGTCTGTAACCTTAATGAAAAATTATGAACTATGTGTTATTTGTTAAATTGGGAAAAATAGTACAAAATGGGGCTTTCAAGAAATTCAAGTGATCACCTAAATTCCAATTCACAACGTTTTTTTGTACATGTGCCCTCACTTGAGAGGAGGAATTTGCAAGGGAAAAAATCTTAGTGGCTCAAACTAAATTTGATATCTTTAAATCTGGTTTAAAGTAACTTTTTGGATTTCAGGTGAAATACAAAATGGTACCTACGTTTTTCCCAATTTAACAAATAACACGTTGAACACAAATTCTAGAAGATTTCTTTTTGCACTCTTATATGCAAAAAAAAAAATCATCAACTAAGCTATCATTTTTTATTTAAAAAGTATCATGCTTCTATTTTCATCTAAATCACAAAAATGTGGAATGAAATTGGGGTTTTCATCTGATAAATTTAATTTACAATGACTTTATTTCTAACCAATTTTCCAAAACATTAAGAATGATTGTATAATTTTTATAATTGATTTGATAAAATGTGCATTCTAATAATTATAACACAGTTTCACTTCAACTCCGTATTTGTCACATGTTTTACATGTGTTTTTTGTTTGTTTTTAATACAATATTTCTATATTTGCTTTATAATAACATGAAATATTGGAATCCAGTCTTCCTTCAAAATATTAATCATCAAATTATTATTTCTAATTTAGAAAGTTTGTGGTATCTTTTAGTCTTAGTCTCAAAACAACATGAACTGTATTTTTATGAAGATGATCAATTAAATCTTTCATTTAAAAAAATAAAATCTTAGGTCATTTGAAAAGTTTCATTTAAGGGAATTGATACATGTACCACCCCTTCTTGACTATTCTACCACATCCTACTATATATTGTTAATATTTTACAATATTTAAATACATGTAGACCCCAAGAAAAATATCACTAATTTGAAAATACAACTTGACATAGAAGTTGCGACTTAGGTTTTTTTTACCTTCAAATCCTGCTCATAGTATCAATTAAAAAATCTAAGTTATGCTTAGTTTAATTTAGATTTTTTGAGATTGATACTATAAACGGGATTTAGAGGTGAAAAACAAAGTTAAAATTGCATCTTCTACGTTAAGTTGTGTTTTCAAATTAGTGATGTATTTCCCGCAATCTAGACCTACTTTAATATTGTAAATATTGACTATATATAGTAGGGTGTGGTAAAATAGTCAATAAGGGATGGTACATATATCAATTCCCCCACAAGAAATACATCACTAATTTGAAAACACAACTTGACATAGAAGATGCAATTTTAACTTTGTTTTTCACCTCTTTATCCTGCTTATAGTGTCACTTTCAAAAAAATCTAAATTAAACTACACATAACTTAGATTTTTTAATGTAAGTTCAATTCTAGTTTGACGAGAGGGCCTTTGACCCATTCATGTGACTGTGAGTAATCGATCAGTAATAAAAAATTGATACTATGAGCAAGATTTGAAGCTAAAAAAATTAAAATTGCAGCTTCTATGTCAAGTTGTATTTTCAAATTATTGGTGTTTTTCTTGTGGTCTACACATAATCAAATATTGTGAATATTAACCATATATAGTAGGATGGAGTAGAATAGTCAAGAAGGGGTGGTACATGTGTCAATTCCCTTTGTTTGTTAACAACTAAATAACAAAATAAATAAATCTCTCATTTAAAAAAATAATCTTAGGTCATTTGTAAAGTTTTAGTTAATAACAACTAAATAACTAAATTTTTGAAACGATTCTTCTGAGAAAAAATGAACTTTTGTGAATTCTATAAACTTTACAAATTCAAGAGGGATCATGAGAAAAGAACATGCTACACTTTACAACTACAAATTTTCTAAAGACCCATGAGTGGGTGGGACAGCGTGCATGACCTCCTAATCCTGTTCCACCCCCCTCTGCATGGAAGTACAAAAGGATAATTTGTTAGCCTGGACTCTGAGAAAACCACCCCCAGCTGGTCCAGGATTTCAGCTCCCGCCCCCCACCGATTGAGCATGGAAGGACGCCCTACCCTAATAGGGGGTTTCACACATCTCCGCTTTTTCGATTATTATGCAGTTTATTAATCTCATAGCCTTGAGGTCATGGGTTCAAATCTCATCTCCGCTTTTTGGATTATTTTGTTGTCTTTTACTTTCTTTTAGTAGTCGTAAAATCCAACTTCCAAATGAGTTACCAATAATTCCATGTTGAAAATTACATAATGATGAACTTTTAATGATTGATTAAAAATCTCTTTTTTATTTTGAAAAAAAGTTGTTATCAAGATATGGATGCTTTTACTTTTTACAAGTCATTCAAATGATCTAATTTCTACTAAGGAGGTTTTTTACATTTAATGTTGTTTGAAAGAACTAACCAGTTTATTAGATTTTATTAAAATCATTAACTAGTTGACTATTCCAAAGTAAGAAAAACTACTATTATGCCTATAATGATTTGGTATGAAGGATTGAGAAAGCAACAAAATAATATATTCTTAATGAAAGAACGTGACTTGAAGATAATACTACTAATGGACTATGGACTCTCCGTGATAAATGTGAAAATATTCTTTACGTCAGATTTTTGAAACAAAATAAATCTGTTCGTGAAGAGTGTGGATGTCACTTACAAATAATGAATAAATTTATTGCATGAGTTTTCTCAATAAGCAGTTTTATTTGCCAATAACTTGCTCCTTTTGTTCTTCTTGTCTAGTTGTTGAAATTCCAATCCCTAACATTTATTTTCATAGTCTATTTGCCTCTTTTCATATCATCTATCGAATTGACTTAATTTAAACAATAAATCTTCCTAGAAATTCTCTATATGAGCCTATTCATCTTCTACAAGGCAACTTTTTACCCTTATGTACTTAGTCCAATAAAAGTATTATCTAAGTAGAGTCAAATAGCTTGAATTTTTTTTGAGTGGTAGTAGACTCATGCTTGGAGGTATATGAAAAAGTACAAGTCTTTTGACTTTACCATTAAGAAGAGGATAGGAGTCAAACGTGGACAAATTTCAATCCGCAGAAGCCACTTTTGGGCTTGCTGGGCGCTCAGGGGTTAAGAAAGAATGCATTTACAATGTTTTTCTTAACACCTATCTAAAATAAAGTTTAATTAGTTAATATTTAAGCGTGTTTCATACCTGTAACGTGTGAATATATGTTCTAATCTATAATCGAGGCTTGTAATTTAGTAATGACTAAACAACATATGTTCCAGAGTATGATCCATATATTATATCCATATAGGTCATTCAACTATTGCACTAGCTCACCAATATTTATTGATAAAATTTGATACAAACAATGGAATTTTGTTCTAAAGTACTCGTGGATTGATAATTTAATGATTTTCACAGGATCTTTTTAGTTTATAATATTGTGTTCTAATACAATACATTTTGATTTTAATTTATTTATCATCACACTCGATTTTGAAGTTATTTTTGAATGACCGATTTTAGAGTTTATTTTATTTATTTATTGAGGTGAAATGTATATATAATTTTTGAAATGAAAAATAGATTTTTATAGCTTTTTTGGAAGCCTATCCCTAATCAATTTTAGAAAACCTGTCCAATTTCGATTATCATATGTATGGATGAATAAATCAAGTTTTTGAATAAATTGAAACTTTTCATTCATTCATTGTTC
Source organism: Ulota crispa (assembly GCA_963920765.1). Classification (NCBI taxonomy): domain Eukaryota; kingdom Viridiplantae; phylum Streptophyta; class Bryopsida; order Orthotrichales; family Orthotrichaceae; genus Ulota; species Ulota crispa. Next base: position 12,062,505 of record OY987244.1, on the reverse strand, counting down.
AAATATTGATTGGTCTTATCTTTAATCCCTAATGACTAATTATTTTGTTCATTCAATTTTAGAACTAGAACAGTGTGTATACAAGAGCAAGGCATTATGAGTTTTGTTGGTAAATAGTGCAAATCTCTAATAGTGCTATAAATTAAGGGAATTGATATGTGCACACCCCCTGGGAGGTAAATAGTAAATTTTTACCATCAAAAAGCTTAATTTGAGAATTTTAAATTCAGTTTTGGATTTAGAGACCATAGTTTACTCTAGAATCATAAAAAAAAAGTTGCAATTAAACAACACTATGTGAAAAAGTTTAGCTAGAGGAAAAAGTGTTACTTTTACTTTTGTTTGTAAAAAAGATAAGCTTTTTCAATGGGTGTTGTCCAATTGCAAACTTTTTTATGGTTCTAGAGTAAACCATGGTCTCTAAGTTCAAATCTAAATTCAAAATTCTCAAATTTAGATTTATGATAATAGAAATCTACAATTTACCTCCCAGGGGGGTGTGCAAATATCAACCCCCTGGTGTGCACATATCAATTCCCTAAATTAATAAGAAGCAGTACTCAAGTTATTTGAAATAGTGTAAGTCTTTGAATAGTGCAAGATCCTTTCACACAAATTTAGGTGTATTTTGTTTAAATAGTGTAAAGATATGACATCTCTCCAATTTGTATTCTCTAAGTAGGATTTTGACCACAACTTTGTGCTATCCCTCAGGCCTCAAGTAACCACTTGGTGGCTCAACTTATGTAGTAATGAAGCATTTTTTACACACTCTAATTGAGACTTGCTTGCAAAACTACTTTAGAGTTTTACCACTTGAGTTACACTATTTGAAATAATGTTTAGATATTGTGACTTATAATACGCTTAGTTTTCCTACATTGTTGTGAACTATTTACCAATACGCCTAACAAATTCACTTCTTTATTGAATAATTGCAAGTTTGCATTTTTTATGTGGAGTGCAGGAACTCAAATAACTTGTGTACTTGAGGGAAAATTGTGGGATGGAAACTATTGAACAAATAGCATTTCACAAAAGTACAACACTCTCTATCCCAAAACAATTGTCCACATTTAATCCCAACTTTTTTCATTAGTTTTGAGTAGGTTGTATGGAATATTTCTTCACTAGAAGAAAAGCTTGTCCTAAGGTAGTTTGCTTGAATAAGCAACCCCGTAAGAGCTAGTCCCCATTTTTCATGGGCTTTTCAAGGCAAGAAGATTTTTTGTCTAATTTTATAATAAAGAGAAATAGATGAAAAATGTAACCCAATTTTTTCCATATTTTTTGAAGCATGATTGAATTCTTGATGAATTTTCAAAGTTTTCTGTAGTAGACACCTATTTGTGACTGTAGGTCTCCCATAAACCATCCCTGTGCAACTTATTACGGGATGAGATGAAATCAAGGAATATGATTGACTCTTGCAATAGAATACACCTTTTCTTTTATGGCTTTAAGAGATCCATTCAAGGACCACTACATGACCACTCTTGGCAATCCTATGAGAGGCCACGGGTTGCTTTTCAAGCAAACTACCTTGAACAACTAGTTCACAACAATTGCAAATATCTTAAATAACTATACAATGACTCAATTATAATCATTTAAGACTTTTGCAATTATTGTGAACTAGTTGTTTAGGACTAATTTTTCTTCTAGTGCTTATATCCAATTTGAAAATAAAATTGGTATACTCATGCAACTAAACTTATAGATTCTTCTAATGTAGAATTTGGATTCGTGTGAATTATGTAATTTTCGACATCATCAATGAAAATAGTGCAAAATTGTTACAATAAAAAACAAGGACAATCATTTAGGGACAGAGGGAGTAGATACTTTGTGTTGTGGTTGGGGCGCTAGGCCACATTTGAAAATGCCAATGCCAACATCAGTGTAACACTGGCATCACATCTCAACCATACCTGACCAGATTTTCATGTCTGGTTTTCACAAAAAAACTCCAGGGTCATACAGTCACTTCACCTCAGGCTCTGCACAAGGAGCACATCAGCACACTAACACTAGACTCTATCACCATGTGATTGAACGTCAAAATCCTTCAATCTGTAAAGTCCATTTTGATCTGCTTGAGATTATTGTGAAGTTATATATATATATATATATATATATATATATATATATATATATATATATATATATATCAAACACAAAATAAATTGTGAAATTTATAAAACTTCACCGTAGGTGTAAATTGTAGTGCGGAACAATGTGGCAATAAACCATATTTTCATATCATACATAAGTAGAAAATTGATAATTTTTGGTTATAGACCTAAGGTTCAAACCACAATATGATATTCAATTTTGAGAAATTATTAGATAGTAGTAGAAACTAGACTTAGTGACTTGCATTTCATTTGTTGGGTCCAAACTCAAAAAACATGATTGTTGTGGCTGAAGTGTAGATTTAGAGTAAGGAGATAGAAGTTATTAAGCACATTAAAAAGGTATATTTTGTCATCCTAGGATTCTGCATCTCCTTAAGTACAGAATTTTGTTGTTCCTGAACAACGAGCTAAGAGAACTCTTACCAAAAAAGACTTGCATACAAATTAACCATTAGCAGTAAGAACAAGCCCGGTTAGATCGTTTGTAAGCTACTTTATGGCTTCGGCACAACTGGGTAACTCAAAATGGGTAACTAAAAAGAAAGACCCATTGCCATACCGTAAATCATTTTGAATACCTCCAAACAGATATCAATCCAGATTTGAGGAAGAAACTTTAAACATAGAAGACACAACTCCTAGAAGACACATCCTTCGTTCAACAAAAACTGTGCTGCAACCAGAAAATCATCTTCTGTTTCAGAACCTTTAAAATTAGAAGATACCTGTATGTCACCATTTACGTGGGATGGATAAATTAAGTGTAGTGCATTTCACAGGTATATTACAAGATCGGCTGTTCTCTCACAGTGTTTTCAGTTGGTAAAATTTCATGAGAAATGCTATGACTCTGGTTGCTCCGTTCTAGAGGTTGCACCCACGGTACGGAGGGCATGGAAGCATCCACTTCCCGGTTCAGCACGCTCATCGAATAGGTCCCTGAGGTGCTTTTTTGTGGCTGAAGGTGCCATTTGAAGGGATCATCTGGCCAGGAGAGTTGTGGCTGTCGATGAGAAACTGCTAGCGCTGGTCCATCTTCTCTTTCATCTCGAAGGTATGAGCCATATGTGAACTTGATTCCTAACCTGCATAATAAATACATATTAGTTACATGTGTATAGTAGCCGGAATCAAAGACACGACAATCAAGACACCGACAGTGCCATACATATATGCTCACGAATGGCTACAGCGATGACAATACTTGAGGGAGGAAGCACAAAGAAAGCTGCCTGCCTGTCAATGCACATAAAGAGCTAAGTCCAATGCAACTGATCAATACCAGATGATAAAGAAAATGCCGATGATGACAGCGAAAAAAATAGCAGTGATGCCACTGAACCAAAATTTTACAAAACTGCATTCAGACAAAAAAGAAATGCTTAGGAAACTTCAAACATTGTATTGATCAACAAAACCAAGTTGAGCTCGGTAGATGCCCTGAAGGAAACTTTAAAGCTCATCTATACCTTGAGAAGAGGCTCAATCATTATTAGCAGACTAGCATATTCATCAAAGAATCCACCATTGTCTATGCTCTGAAAAAAATCGAACCAAAAGCTTACCCCATGGTACAGAGGAGTGCCAGAAAGAATGTAATGCCTGCAAAAATGTGTGCACAGTGTGTGAGTCCGTATGAATTTATTGCAAGATGGACTTCCATCTGAATCATAGAAATGTATGTAGAGTTTTACCCCATGAGAACATACGAAAAGCTGTTTTCCAATCAGCTTCACACCTACAACAACCAAGCAATCAAGTTCAAAGTAAGTCAACATGTTCAGCTTGAAGACAAAGACGTGACATCCAACAAATGATCCATTGAACTAAATCGATCCAGCAGAATGTAACGAGCGTCACAAACAATGTGCTCCAAACTTTTGTCAAAATGCAACAAATGAATTTTCAAGCAACGAGCGGAGGCGGTTCAGCTACTGCACTCAAGATGCTGAGATGAAGATCCCACAAGGCCACTCCCATCTATATCTCAGGATGTATAATATACAGATGCAGGTGGCTAACTTTGACACTGCTAGAGATTATGTTGGACGTTTCTTAAGTGCAGATGTTCGACCTGCATTCCCAGAACCGATCAAACGTACGGCGAGGAGCTGGAGGAGAGACAAGTTGGAGAAGGTGGCCAGATTCTGCAAAAATACGGCATTGTTTCATGAACTCCGCTTCACCTTCCTCGGATACAAACCACTTTCCCATCTTTAAAATAGAGCCAAGGAGGAACACGCTGATCATCGTGGCTGTTGTCATTAGTGTCGGCTGTAACTCCACAACTGAAACTTGTTAGTCAGCTCAAAAGCTGTGCGATTCAGCACACACGAGGAAATAAACTATCTTCCGGTCAGAAATTCCAATTCTAAAAGTTCTTTTGGCTTGTTACGATAAAAAGGCGATGTCCTAATGAACCACGTCGAACAGTGTGACTAAAGACATTAGGGACAGGAGAAAAAGAGTTAATACATACTACATAACATAATATAAGAAAGAACTAACCACAAGAGCAGTGCAGATAGCGTAGGCTGTTAATCGGGCCTGCACGCAATCGAGCAATCCGTAAATATCCATCAAATAAGAATTGCAACGTCTCATAGAGATATCAGAACACAGATCTAATCCAGTGCCGAGCATGTACATGAGGCAGAATAATCAAGTGTCCATGGTGTTGCATAATTAACATAAAAGCAATTTGTGTGGGAGAAGGTCATGTACTGTACAGTAGAAACGGCGGAATCGTAATTGAACTCCACAGGCGTTGTCATTGTGAAACTGGTAATTAGCCCTGTAAGCCAACTAAGTAAACGAAGATGCTCCGCCTTCTCATCCACCATTCGTCTGTTCAGTTCTGCACACCTATTCACAAATTTTCTCAGACGGAGCTTCATCACCAATCACGATCCTTACTGCACCACTTCATCAATTACAGCTCCACACAAGCTCGCAATAATTCAAAGTTAGTGAGCTTCCAAGTCGCACTAGTATGAGAATTAAAAATCTTTAGGGCAGCTTAGAGTTTGAAATGCTTACTAACTTGTTATATACTAGAATTGATGCAATCGACCATGACAGATGTGACCGAATTAGACAGCAATAAGCTATCGCGTTCTAGAAGGAGAAAAATACTACCTCGACCAAAGGTAATGCGAATTATCTACTCGCCGCTGCTTGATGTCTTCTTCGCGCCATCTATCAAATCCAAAAGCAAATTGCAAGAATATGATTAATTCGATTCGAAGCATGTTTTCAGAAATGAAAAACATAATACTCCCTCTGTTCCAAAATGATCTTCCTGTTGACCTTTATTTAGTGTCCCAAAATGATCTTCTAATTAGAGGAGGAAGGGAGCTAGCTGACACTTGTACATAGTCCAAAAGCATGGGCATGCTAACCTATCCCATGCCATCATGTGAGTGGCCACCGGTGCTCTTCAAAAATGCAAAAATTCAATTTTCAAGCACTTTGAAACCAGACTTTGAAAACTAATTTGAAACTCAAAATTTCAGAACAATAAGAGGACATCAAACTCTATCCATAGGTCATTACTTTTTTGACAAGTGGTTCTTTTTGAGCTTAATCTATAACATTTTGTGTAATAAGAAGATCATTTTGGGACGGAGGGAGTAAATAATGAAAAAGAAGACAAAGTACAAGGCACGATCGGTACTATAGCTCACTTTCAGGTATTGAAAATCAGCATTTGAAACACATAAAAGATGCGAGAATGAGAATAATACCGGCGTCGTCGTTTTCGGAAATTGGATTCCTCAGTCTCGAATTGCCGAACCTCTTGGCGGAAGATCATCTCCTCGGACCTCCATTGCCTTTCATCCTTTCGCCACATGCGCTCGCGCTCTCTCCACTTGCGCGACATCAAAGTGTCGAGCGCTGTCAATCCTGCCTGCGCCATTTTAAATTGATCTTGAAGAACAATTTCGAGCTGAAACCCTAGACCTTAAAAAATCGTTGTAAAGTAGGTGAATTGCAGCTCAGCATGCGATAGGGAAACCATGGTGTGCACGCCATCCTTGCAGAGAGCATCGTCTCCGAGAAAATCCTCTGCAAAACCAGCTCCGTAGTAAATCCATCGCCAGGGAGCTTCGACAACAAAACAAGGCCACCGAGAGTGCCTGTGAAGAAACCTACGTGGGCTGATGACTCGGTCGGAAGGAGCAGGAATTGACCTACGTGGACTTACTGAGGTGTCCCTTTTGTTCTGCGGGGAATGCTATTTTGTGAGCGGGGATCCATGAGCAGTGTGCCTACATTTTTTGTCAAAATACTCAATTTCATTTATAATTGTGTACATATGGCCTTATAATTGTTATAATTGTGTATTTTATACTTCCATCTTTTAAAAACTTGCTTTTTTTAAAAGTTTTTTTAATTGATTTTGAGCTCAATATTGATTCGTGGTCACCAAATCTTGGCTCACCGCTCATAGGCTCACCATTTTACTCTCACAAAATAGTGTCGTCCCTTGTTCTGCTATTCTGCACTCAAGGAACCTTTTAAAATATTATGCTTTCTATCCCCTTTTGTTTCTCCGAAGAAACCTTGGGGCCACTATAGGATAGATTGAAGCTACACCAAATAGTGCATTTAGGTTGCCCCATACTAATTTTTAACATTTCACACTATTTCAATATTTACCAAGATTACTAGAACTATTGTCATTCATTATTGTCATAAACATTAATGGTGGAAGCAAGTAGAGGTTGGGCGCAATAATAAGGACCAAAGCAAGGGAGCAAGGAAGTTGGAAGTTTAGATAAAACCAAGAATTAATGTAGCATAAGTAGAGTTATATGTCCTTTGTAGTGGCCAAGGATGAGTCATGAGGTGACTTTATCAAGGTAAGGCAACCTAATTGTTAAGGCAACCTAAGTGCACTATTTGGTGTAGAACCTTTACATAATCATTTGGCATTTAAAAGTTAGAAATTTTTATCATTGAAGACTTGGGTGATCTGGCATAATTTTTTTATTGTATCACAATAAAATAAATGTTGTTGTGGAAGTTAAATCATACAATAATTTATTAAGGTTTTGAACCTTGGAGCAATAATGTGTCATTGTAATCACAAATGTTGAAGGTTTCTCATTCTTAAAGATCTTGCTAATAGGAAGACATCTCCAAATTTTGTCAAACAATTTTCTTCACCTACCATTGGAGTGAAAAAGTGCCTTGATAGGCAAGGGGTTTTAGTTGATACAAATTGTATGGTACATGGTTTTTTATCCTAACTTTGAATCCTCTTTATAATAATGAGAAATTTTGCATCTTGATTGGTATTAAAATCATTCTTGTTTGCTTTACTAGGTCATGGTTCAATTTATTTTGAGATAACAAGGTTCCAAACTACTTTGAAATGGATTGAGCATTTATTACATAAATGCATCACAAGGTATCATAATTACAATAAATTATTTTAAGCTGGATTTTTGGTATGTGTGTATATATGATACCACATAATTTAATCAAATTTGTAAATTTTTTGAAGTGTGAGATACCTTCACAATAATTTTGATCAGTTTCAAATTAAATAGGTTCAATTCATGTAAAGGGTGGCTTGCATGCCACCCTTAGTTGTCATATAGAATCTTGGTCCCAACCTTTTCTTACCTCTTATGCAACAACTAAGTTACACATTTTTTGTATAAGGACATTCTTCATCCATTCCTTACTTAACCCCTAACCGTTCAAGAGGACAAAAATCATCCTTTCAATGCTGAAAACACACCTTGAGAGTGGAAAAAGATTTTTTTTTCAAATTTTTTTCTTGAAAGTGGTCAGAGAGATGTGCCACATCACTAAATGCCCAAATAGCTACTTTCAATGCCTCCATATTTTTTAAAACACCAATTTGTAAAGAGATGTACAAGGTCCCTGCTACCCTTTTTGTGAGGGTAGGATACACTATTGACTTTTCTTTCTTTTGAGGAGAATATTATCTCTCTTGAACACATGCCACAAGCTGTTCACTACCCATGAACAGTGCACTCTCCTCGGTCTGAGCCCCGGGCTGGCCACGGGTTCAAGGTCAGTCCTTTAAGGGTTAAGATACAAGCTCACAAAACCTGTCATTAAACTGGTTAGGACTTAGGAGTCACAATATTTCAGATGGTATCTAATTATTGTAGCATACACTCTACTAAATTTACCAAAATTATTGTGCATTGCCTTATTGGTGCACCTTACAAATTTGCTTTTTTCCTAAATCAGCGCAAGTTAGCAATGTTATTCAAAGGCGCATCAATTGAAACAACTAGTGTGATGTAAAATAAATAAAATAGTACTTCAAGCTCACTACTTTAAATTTTAGAATATTAATGATACTTTGAAAGCAGATACACCTAGTGTAGTTCCAAAATTTACTTTATACTCATTTGTTTACCCTTAACCCTTAAACATCAAAAAGGCCCTTTGCGACAAGTACAATATGGGGTAATTTTCTTATATTTGGAATGGATCCACACCTCTACTACATTTGGAATCAACAAAGAAGTTGAAATAAAGATAAACTTGATTCTAATGAGCTATTTGAGATCCCAAGTTAAAATTTCTTATTGGTAACAAATGCCAAATATACAACAACGTATCTACTATGCCCTCCTGATGTTTAGAGGTTGTGACTATATTCAGATATGAATCCTAAAAATAGCTCAATAAGTGCTAAAAGAATCCTAGAGTATTCTCTTAATTTCTACAACATCAAAAAAAATTCCAACGTCACTCTTATATACAAGTGGTGTATTATTGATTTTACAAAAACTTCTACTTGATAGGTTTATGTTTAAGGGAAAAAGGAACGTAATTTTTTCACACTTATGATCTTGACTATTGCCAATTTATACTTCTGAAAATTAATGAAATTTGTAATAATACGTCTTCTCCAACATTGATAAGTGATCATGGTGGACTACCATGGAGTTACAGAACCCTACATTATCACGTGCTTGTTGGGCCCCTTCTGCCTTTGTCCTGATTTTTACGTTAGGGTTCGATCCGGGAATGGGAGCACCTTACGGAAATCCTTGGCAACTGGATCAATAGCATGGCAATCTTGAGGCATGTCCAAAAACTAGGGTTGAGCGGTGGTGGAGGTGAAGTCTTGTGGCATGAGATTGGTGCATCCCTGTACGTGTACAATTTAGGTCAAAATAGGTACAACCTGTTATAATAGAGGAACTTTTTATTCAAGTCAATCACATTAAACACATCATACTCTTTACTGAGATTTCACAAGAGTGCGGTAAGATCTGTGTATTACAGTGCGTCATTCAATTAGTCACTGTTTATGAATGTCCAATGCTGCAAAAGGATGTTGATTGTGTTTGGACTGCAATTCTGGAAATCCACACTTTCAATGTACGAGTGCTCGAATCCATGGCGACCTCAATTTTGTGAGTTCCTGATTGTATTTTGACAGAGGCGCTAATTGATATGGAAGGTTTTTCTTAACTGTTCCCCCGACGAATTATCAAAGTGCTGCTATGTATTTAGATCCAGGTGGATACCCTTGGTCTGTTGTGGAAAATTAGAGGCTGAAGGTTAACCCTATGATTTCACAGATTTGCAACGATTTTGAGTTTCCAGATGCTTGAAATCCAGGGATGTCAATAACTCGAGCTATGAAACCTAAAACTATGGTGGATGCAGACACAGCCCTCTATCAAAGCTGATTTGCTAAAAGGACTATTCGCTAATCTACACTGAACAATTTCAGATCGACCTGAAGAAGAGGTGCCCTAAGTGCCATAGAAATGGCAGAAACCAGTGAGCAGCACACTGCAGAGGATCTTGTCCCCATCCAGAATTTTATGAAAAGGTTTTCTCATGTTGATAATCATCAAGAACTAAATAGGCTTCCATTGGAGGCAGCAGCAGCAGAAGCAGCAGCGATGGAACCGAGCCGTAATGACCCAACCTTGTAATAGCCCTTAATATACCACTCCTGTTTTACCATGTCACAGTCAATCAATTTTCTTTAACCTGTTAAGCTTACCACCTCTGATGTTCTGAACTATGAACTTCGTTTGTCAGTCGAGGGTCCCTTGGTAAGTTATCCATTGAAAATAGCTCCTTGCATGTGACAGTGACCACTTATGTTAAGATCCTCTTCAAAGAACATAGGGGAGGGATATTAGGGGTAGTCACAACACTTTCTTGGCCGCTTGGTCGCATGTGGTGAATGTTGTTGGCTGTCAGAGTTTCCGTTTTTGTTAGCATGCTAAATTTCTCACTGTCTCATTTTTCTCTTTCGGAGATGAAGAATGGGGCGGTGAGAAGTTTAGCAAGAGAAGTTTCACCTCTCACTACCCACGTTTCACCTTGTCGAGCTTGTTTTTATTATCGATTGACTGCTCCCGTTGGTTTAGAGCGCAGTAATTACTGCATCTTGTAATCATTTCCCATTCTCATTCTCTAAAACACACAAACAGGGTGTCACACCATTTTCACAAAGAATGAGCTCCTATTGGCTCCTCTTTTCTCTCCACAGCTTCTCAATCTCCATTCTCTTTTCATTCTCTGAGAAGCCTTGACTACCTCTATTATATTGTCATTAAAAGCCTAAAGGAGAGAGAATCTCTGGATTAGAAAATATTGAGCTAGTAGCAATTTTGACTTTATTGTACAAGAACTGATTATTTCAAACCTTATGGTATGTTTTCACTTGGTGTTAAGAGTGATAATAACGAAAGTAAATTAGATGCCTTTGGACACACCTTTAGACTCCATTCATATGGCTAATACTCCTCCTAAAACCCACCAACTGTGAACATACCCTAATGTATACACTAGTGTACTCAGTTTTTGAAGTGGTCTCGTGACCATGTATGCTAACAGAAGGTGTGGGCATGATTGGTGCAGTGTGGGAAAAGTTCGTGAGTTTGTTTCGAAGGGCAGAACAAGCACCAGTGCGTGAGCCGACGAGGTTTGACTTCATATCGTTACCCTTGTTATATGCCAAGAATTGGATTGTTGGCCATCCAAAGACAGCCCTGGCAATTCTTGTGTTGTTATTGGCTATTGCTGCAGATAGGTCGAGCAGGAAGTTTCATGCGCTCGTTTGTTGGTGCATGGAGGATAAAGCTTGCGTTTTTGGTTTCGTACTTAAACATGCAAAATTTGTGATTCTTTGTGTCTAGAAACTTCTTTGAAGCATGATTAGGACTTGTCATACAGCTATTAAGTTTAGATCCTTTTAATTGCACAATTCTGAAGTATCCGAGTTTTATTTCTGGATAGGAATTGCTTCATGGACTCTGCTGGAAGTGAGTATCTGTACGACATGTTTTGAGATTCTTGTAGCTGCTAAAAGATACCATGATTCTTAATATTCTTCAGCAATAGAATATATATCATAATTCAAAGCATTGTTCAAATCTGTAGTTGGAGTGAATGCTAGTTATCCCTCTTGGCCTAGTTGTTTATTTTTTAGCACTTCGACTTGTAAAATTTTGTGTCTTAGATTTTACTCTGATTGATCAACTCTATTAAAGAAATAGTCTCAAATGCTAAGTACAAGGTCCTTCTTCAAGTGCAGAAAATCCTAAACCTTTTTCAAACTCTTCTCTTTTATGGAAGAGAATCAAAATGGTGTTAAGAGTGCAATAACCTTATAGGCACGAGCAAGTAGGAGCAATTATGGTACAAGTAACACCATAATCGTTACATTGGGAAAAATGATATACTTTGGGACTTTTGAATTCTGCATTTTTGAGACTGTTTTGGTGATTTAGAGTGAATGTTATGATGCTTTGTTCAAGATCTTACATCATTTGATGATGTAAGATCTTGAACAAAGCATCATAACATTCACTCTAAATCACCAAAATAATCTCAAAGATGCAAAATTCAAAAGTCCCAAAATGTATCATTTTTCCCAATGTAACAAATAGGGTGTCTAAGTGCAAAAATGTACAAGTTAATCAACAATGAAGTGGCCCGTTGCAAATCGTCTGCATGGATATCTATTTCACCTACTACATGTCAAATCAAACTGAATCACCACATTCTATAAGCCATAGAGTTTATCTAAAGTCAAAGTGAATTATTTTTATATTAATTCAAGACAGATGAAAATTTTGGATTTGTCAAACCAAATTTGACTTTTGTTGTATCAACAAAATCTAAATTTACTGATGTTATGTTTCAAATGTTTAATTTTTAAATAAACATCTAAAATTTTCCTCGAAATTTGATCATACGGATTAACAATTAAATAGATTTTGACTTTAGGAATGATTACTAAGATGTTTATTTGGTTACTAGTATACAAGCACACGCTTTGCGTGAGTTGGGCATGTATGGGTAATGCGACATTCAACTTTACAAAAAGTGATATCTCAATTCAATTGGTCTAGAATTCAATCTAGATGTATTGTACAAAAATCAATCTCACAATTGGTCTAGAATCTAACCCTCATACACCATCATTTTGGTGAGACTAGAAATACCAATGGCATGGCTTCATCACAATGCTACTCTAACATTAATACTTTGCTAGGAGGCATTTGACATTTTATTAAATTTCTAGCACATGGTTGGATGGCGTTTGATGTTTTATATTTGGAGCATGGCTTATTGTTTCAACTTCCACCAAAAAGTTCTAGAACATTATGGAAAATGATATGATTGGAGGACACTTGGTGTTCTATATCTTGTGCGTCTTTTGTTGCTTCAACTTACAAAAAAATCTTCTAGAAGGTTCTAGAAAAGGGTGCACTCAAGGAAATCCTCCCACTTAGTGGTATAGATAGATAGATAGTTTTTGGTGTTTCTTCTCCTCTTGAGAAAAAGAGCAATCAATTTTTATGAAGGAAGCTCAAGGATTTGTATGAAGGAAGCTCAAGGATTTGAATAAGGGAATCTCAACAACCTTGATATGAGGTTTCCCAAGGATTGTTGACCTTCCGTAATTTAAAAGTTTTAAAAGGTTTTAGAAAAGGGCGTGGAGTGAATGCCTCCCACTTAGTAGTATAGATAGAGTTCTTTTTGTGAAACAATGAAACGCCATATTCATTAAATTGGGAAAACCAAATTCTCAAGTTGTACCCTATTGCTTGGTTTAAGGTGGTCACCTTAATCCCAAAATGTTACTCCATACAAAATTTCCACTTTAATGAATATGGCATTATGAACTCTTAAATGTTGTGTATGCTCATTTAGGCAGGGACAAGAGTGTGTCTTTGAAGATGCTATGCATTGAACACATAAATTGACTAGTGTTTCATTTTTGTGGAGTTCTTTGTTCAATAGAGATATGAATTTCTTTGAAAGCGATGTGCAGCAAAAACAACCTCTTCTACGAAATAAATAAAACCGTTGAAACATTTCCCTATAATTGAGATAGTATTGCTATGGTTTGAACTCAAGTACATGCTATTGGATGGACAAATGAAACCTCAACCATATTCTACATAGTAGACCTAAAATCCATGAATGACACCTAAAGAAATTAAAATTAAAATTCCTTAAAAATGACCTTAGAACACAACATTGTTCACCAGCACTATGTTCATAACTTTTTGTTTTAAAATGTAATGAAATTAACCTTAAAAGTAGACTCTATATTCCCATTTGGATTTCATACTTTCAAGTTTCTCGAAATATAACCTTTGTGAATTAAGAAAGGTATAAAGCGTAAAGCTATATAATGTTAAGTACAAAACCAAAATCTTCTAAAAATATTTAAAACCAATAAGTCAAGATTTGGTTCTTGAAACAATAGAAACTCTCTAAAGAGCACAAAACCCAATCAAAGAAACTAACAAGTAAGTTAACCCTTAACCCTTAAACGTGAGAAAGGCCATTTGCGACCAGTACAATATGGGGTATTTTTCTTGCATTTGGAATGGATCCACACCTCTACTACATTTGAGATCAACAAAGAAGTTGAAATATAGATAAATGCGGTTTTAGTGAGGTATTTGAGATCCCAAGTTAGAATTTCTTATTGGTAGCAAATGCCAAATATACGGCAACATATCTACTACGCCCATGGGACGTTTAGGGGTTAAACCGTTAACATGTTGATCTTTGTGATTGCATGTGGTTATTGTGTGCCCATGATCATTGTGGCTGCTGGCTATAATGGGGCTACAACTTGATACAATGGTGCTACAAAGGTGTGACAAAGTGCCCACAAAATTTGATACTACTCCCAAAAGTTGCATAAGCTAGCATGCAGTCCTTGTAGAATTTGTAAAAAAAACAATATGGAGCTTAACCCGATTTTGTAAATCTTCTCACAATTTAGGGTACCTAGAAATACAAATACATTTAATGGGGTTATTTTTTGCCTTCCATAATGGATTATGTCTTCATTGATCACTTGTTTTTTAATGGATGAATTTTTTTTATTTTTTTTACATCCATCTTACTGTCTTTTTGTCATTCATCACACAAAAAACGTCCTCGTCAGCATTTAAAGGGTTAAGTGTACAATTTTGTGCAACTCCCTTTCAGCCACAGGTCTCATGTCACCCATCTGGCACCAGCGTGGCACACTGTGTGTTTTAAGTCCACATCTCCTGCAATTTGTCAGCATCATAGGAACAGTATGCTACCACCAGTACTCATAAACTTGGTTAAATTTAAGTGAAAATATTCACCAAATTTTTATATAGCTAAAAAAAGCCGAGCTACGATATTGTACTTGAATTTTTAGTACGTCTAATATTTTTTTTAAGTCACTTGAGCTGATCATGAGAAACACGGTTGGTACCATAGGTACTGCGACCCCAAAATAATGTAGAAGCACCTTATATGGACACCAGTTGTTTTCGGACCAGTACAATTCCCCAAACGCCCTCGTTAAATCAGACCCTAATTGTAGGCAAATTAGACCCTTGCTATAGGTAAATGAACAAATGTTGTTTTGTATTCAAGTCGTAGTGATCATTTAAATGTTAAAGTGATTTTTTCTTAGACTCTCACGTTCACTCATTTGGTTTTCTCCTTGTTTTTTTTCTCAAGGTCCATGACTACAATCTCATTTTCAAAAATTTGTATTATATTTATAAAATTGCAAAATCATATGAGGGCAATTTTTTGTCCATTTGTGCTCATTTGCTAACCAAATTTTGATTTCAAATTCTCAAATGCACTTTCCTCTTGAATTGATTTCACAAAAATGTCCATATAAGGTACTTCTACCTTATGGCAAATATCATGCCATCATCAATTGTAAAAGCAAACTATAGAAGAACCTTTTTCACAACTCTCCACCATACCACTATTCAAAGCGCAGTCACCTTAGGCCGGCTTTACACTAGGAGTTGGGGCCGTTTTCTAGGGTCTAACACATAGGGTATCAGAATATGATTGATTCATTTTCAAAGAGCAGCCTCAAGGCCTTTACACTAGGAGTCAAGGCCCATTTTTCAAAACAATATTAATATTTAAAAGACAAGATCTGACACGGCCCCAACTCTAAAAATTGGGTCTCCTAAAAATGTGAAACCAATTCTTGGCCTTGGGGCTATTGTCAGATTTCATTAAAATATGAATTTCTTAATAGAAAACATTCTTTTGAGATACTCAACACTGAGAGATGGAGTAAAAATATCAATGATTATCCTTAGTTTCTTTATTTATCTCTTTTCTCCTAAAATTTTCAAAATTTACCGTAGTGGCCTCAACTTTTTGGCCTCAAAGCCTTTACACACAAGAGATTTAGTCCCTACTATGTTCATATTATAATGGGCACTTGAGGCTAGCCTTAGGACCATTTGGGCTTAAATTTAGGCCAAAATGGCCCCAAATTTTCATGGCCTCAACTCCTAAGGTATGTACACCCATCAGTGATACCAGGCGTTTAGTCACATCTAAAATTAAACCTAAAAGTAGTACTTTTGCACCCAAACAAGACACACATGCACTCAAATGAGACATGCGAGATGACATAAGGAAACAAAAATTGTGTAAGTGATGGTTTATGATTGAGTGTGACATGATCTTTTTGTTGTCATGACATGATCTTTTTATTATTGCTTTTTTAGGAGTCTAATGTTCACAATAGGTCAATCTAAGGAGTTACCTGCAACAATTCATAATTTATTCATACAATCTTAGAAAATTCCGAAAACAATTTTGCTCAAACACATACTCATTTCCCAACAAGCACATGCCATTAGATTCTCAAAAGACCCTCCCAATTACCATATCTAAGGTAAGTGACACTTTTGGGTGTACATACCTTAGTCTAAAGCCGCCCTAAATCAAGCTATTGTGCAGGGTGACGGCACTCCGAGAGTCCGAGTATTTCGGAGGTGAGGACGCTGAAACTGATGAGCTGGAAAGAAACCGGTCTACTTTTGGGGAAGAAGGGCACATCACCGCCGAGAAAAGGCCTCCACCGAAAGAAAGCAGCTGACGAGGCCTGTCGGAAAGGAACTCCGAATTCAGAACTCTCACAACAACAGCACTCTCAAAGCCATGTCACAAGGTATGTCGATCCTCTGTGCAACCTCATTCTTCTTATTTTGCTTGAAACATTTCAAACGCAGGGGCACGGTAAGGTTTAGGGTTACCGCAACGAAAATCGAATCAGAACAACAAGCAGAGTTCTTCTTCTACAGGAGGAGTTTTAGGGTTAGGACAATGCCAAGTCGATCCAGCAGGTACGCTCCATCCCTGTAGCGGCTCACTTTTCGAGCCAATCAAAAAATATAACAATTCCGGAAGCGATCTTGAAATCGAGTGATTTGGATATGTATATATTTTTTTGCCAGATGTTTGATTTTGAGAGGTGTTGTGAAATTGCGTTTTTTTGTTTTTTGTTTGAATGTGTGCGGTGTTGTTGAATTGCAGATATATATATTTTTCCTGATGTAGACATTGGTGGTGAGCCGCATTTGCACGACGAGCAGGCAGCAGTCATGGCGAACGTGAACCAGGATGTGGCTGTTCTTGCGAAGAAGAAGCAAGCGTCCAAGACGTGGATGCTGCTTGATGATCAGGGAGAGACGATGTTGCTCGAAGTCGATAAATATGGAATCATGCATCGTGTGGGCATCCATGCTCGTGACTTGCGGATACTTGATCCTCTTTTATCTTACCCGTCGACAATTCTCGGGCGTGAGCGGGCCATTGTTCTCAATCTCGAGGTGAGAATTCCGAATTCCCTTGGCATCAATGAAGAGGTATTAGGAATTCAGATTCTTTGTCTTGCACGATGCTGTTATGGTTACAACAAAAGGCAAGTTCAGGTCACGTTAGAATTGTTTTGTTTCCTTTCATCCAATCCTTGCTCGGCATGTTTGCATGAAAATGAATCTATGCCTGGTAATGGAATAATTTGGTTCTTTAGGTGACCAGTTCTACAATATTTGTTTAGCGCTCCAGCTTCTTAATTCTACAGTAGAAAGGGTACAAGCCGTATGTTACTGTAGGAATCGGTACCTCTTGTTCTGTTTCTTTCGTTGGTAATTTTATCTGAAGGGAACGTTTTTTGCTTCTCCTTAGGTTGACGTTTCTTGTTGTTCTTTCATAAGGATCGCTACTAGTACACTTACTGTGTCTCTTGATTTCTGTGGCTTTTCGATAGAATGAGCCTCCGTGCTCTGTTGCTATTATCACTTAGTTGTGACGAATCCTTTATATTCTGGATTAGTGCAACAATTAGTGGAAGAATTCAACTGCACTTACTGTGCTTTGTTGAAGGACTTTCTGTGTATGAGCTCTAATTGGAGAATAAGATTATTTTGGAACAATTTAGGTTTTCCATGAGGATCTTAGTGTTGAATCTGCAGCCTACGCTTTGGCGTTGACGTTAGATGCAGTAATGGCTTGCATCTGTTTTTGCCTTAGTTAGGAGAACCTTTATACTTGTTATTTGGGACGCTGCAATTATGGAATTTCTCTCTGGGTTTGAATTTTGTAAATACGATGATTAGGGTTGTGGTGTTCTTCGGTGAACAACTATTCCTTCTGCTCTGTATATGTCGATTCAGTTGGTTTAGTTTCGACTTGTACATTTATTGGGCTTAGTAAGCAAACCGTATACCTTTCGTAGACGGGTCTAACTCTTGACACTTGGCTTGTTGTGAACAGCACATTAAGGCGATAATTACGGCAAAAGAGGTAAGTCCTTTCTTTGAATTTCGGAGTTCATTTTAGTGCACCTCTTTTTAGTTATCACAACATTAATCTTGATGTCAGATGTAGTGGAGACATTCCTGTTATATACTACAGTACTGTCTTACATTCTGAAGGAAGATATTTTCGGACTATTTTCTTGTAATTGCAGATAAATAGTTTAAAAGTAGCTGCTAATTTCAGTCATTCTTATGCAGGTGTTACTGCGAAATCCGATGGATGAGTTTGTGATCCCTTTTGTACAGGAACTCTGCAGACGCTTACCTATCAGAGGATCTGATAATAGTCTAGGTCACGACGGGTCTGAAGGTGAAGGGAAGGACATGGATGGCCCTGCAAGTAAGACGATGTGGAGTCCTCCCAGGGGCGATCAAGATGATAACACACCAGGAAAAGATGGTGAGTTCTTGTTTAAGTGGTCCTCAACATGGCAGTATTGTTTATATGTTCACCAGCATTTGGTGCTGTAAGCTTCATCTCATTTAAACTGCGAGAATTATTAACGGAGAAAGTATGAATGGCCAGTGCCTCCATTTGAGTTTAGGGCGCTGGAGGTAGCTTTGGAAGCCATTTGTAGCTTTTTGGACGCACGGACCACTGAGCTGGAGACAAATGCATATCCAGCTCTGGATGAGCTTACCAAAAAGGTCCGTTCAAAAATGCTCAGAGTTCAATTGAGGAGTTGCTTCCAAAAAAAATCTTTGTGCTACGGCTCTAAATTTCTGGCATGATTATCTTAAGCATGCTGGAATTGGATCTGAGAGACCAACAGAACATCTTCAAGAAGTTCTTTTTGCTGGACATGATGCAAGAGCGTCGTTTTGGCATACGTACTGTGTTTCATTTTGTTGTAATTTATGTGAGAATAGTTTGTCCAAGTCGACATTCATTTTCCCGCCTGCATTCTCTAGGTTGTCATCGTCTTTTTGTACTTGAGTAGGTGTTTGGTCGCTTTTGCATTACATCGTCTGGCTTCTGTTTTACTCATGTATATCACTGATTACGGGTACAGATCAGTAGTCGTAATTTGGACCGCGTACGTAAGTTGAAGAGTGGCATGACAAGGCTTAATGCTCGGGTTCAGAAGGTACTTCACTTTTTAACTCTTGTGTAGTTACAAATATAATGTTTGTTCTAGCGGATAATTGAAATTGTGTGGGTCTAGTTTAAGAAAATCTCAATTAAGAATAGAACTATATGAGCGCCTTGCTGTATTGTTTAGAGTATATCGGCTCCTTTTATTTTATTTTTTCCACTATACAATGGATCCCTTTTTCATTGATATTGATTCTAGCTTGTATACAGGTGAGGGACGAATTAGAACAACTCTTGGACGATGATGATGATATGGCTGACCTTTTCCTGACGCGGAAAATGGCTGTAGCTTCATCTCCTCTTACAAGTTCGAATGCACCAGTTTGGGCTCCTACATCTCCGACAATTGCATCTCGTGCTTCATGGGTTAGCAAAGCTAGTGGAGCTACGAGTCTCAACCATGGTGCTCCTACAGCTACGGATTCGGATGACGTGGAGGAGCTAGAGATGCTGCTTGAGGTGACCCTTGTCTGTTTCAAATGCTTGCCAGAACTGCTTGAAGGCTAGATTTTGATGTGCGAGTGTCCATTCCCCATGATCCTGATTACTGGATTGTCCTTAAGTGCAGGCTTACTTTATGCAGATTGATGGCACTTTGAACAAGCTAACTACAGTAAGTATCGTCGCTTCTATCAGGACCTGTTGTCATTTTGTTGAATAACTGAAATTCTTATTAGCTATTTCTTCCTAACTTTATCTTTTTCTGCTTCCCTTTTTTGACTATTGGTTTGATTTAAGATGGAAATTATTCTCCCAGGTTTGAGATGGCTGATTTTTTTAATCCTCCTTTGTAGCTTCGGGAGTACATTGATGATACAGAGGATTACATCAATATTCAGGTACAAGCTGTGCTCTGTGTCGGCTCTTCTCCTTCTACCTTGTCAATATGGTATTTGTTTCTGCGAAATCCGATGTAGTTACGAGTTGCAGCCCACATCAGCAGCTTCTGAAGCACATTAATCTGATGTCTAGTATTGGAAGCTATTTTAGAAGGAAGCGTTGCTTACTTGGATCTTTGTCATGCAGGCATTCACAAACATCGTGACAATATTTTAAATTAAGTAACTTTTTTGATGGTAGCGATATGTCTTGTGTAAATGTTCAATTGCAGATGACTGTCGGCAGAAAGAACAAATGTAGTGCAGCTGTCTTATGATCATATATTTGCGCTATTCTGATGCCTTCACTGTTTCCATTTTTTTCAAACAGCTTGACAACCATAGAAATCAGCTTATTCAGGTACTTCACCGTTACATTGTGCAAGATCTCCGAGTGTGTTAGTTATCTCACGTACTGTATTTCTGGTTGCGTACCTCGTGTAGTTGGGCATTTGGGCCTGCAGAAACGTAATTCTTTTACCATACTTAACTGGAGACTAAGCTTGACTGGAGTGAAGGTAGTCTGGCTAAATAAGTTTCCTGGTTGGTGCAGTTGGAGCTGATTCTCAGCTCAGCTACTGTAGTGGTGGCTCTCTTTTCACTTGTTGCTGGCATTTTCGGCATGAATATTCCTTTCGAGTGGAACGAGGATCATGCGGAAGCTTTTACATGGGTACGCAGCAAACCAAGCTCGGTCCAGTTTCCTTTTCCAACGTCTTTGATGAAATCGTACTTTTCACATCTGTTAAGATGCGTTATGTGTAGCCTCTAAGGGACCAAGAGACCAAACCAAACTGGGCATCAGGTTTTTATTACCGGTTCTGATTACAGGACTTTCTGTTGCTGAATTTTATTTAATTTCTGACCAATATTTGCAATGCTCGTCATCGAATCTGGTGGTATAAGCCTCGGCCGCTTGCTGATTTATAGATTCTCCCAATATGATCAATTGAATTGGTCATTTTCAAACCATGGATCCTTGGTCCTTTAGGGTCTAAATTTATATGGCTGTCATTTTGGTGCTCCAATATACCAGGTCGTTGTTTGTGCAGTATTAACATGCGTCTGAGCTGCTGTACCCCAGGTGGTGGTGACGACTAGCGTTGCCTGCTTGGTAATCTTCATCGCCGTGCTAGGCTACGCGCGCTACAAACATCTCATTGGAACATAAAGTCCCGTCCCTATAGCCTCGACCCCTGGTCCTGTAACAACAGACTCTAGTTTTGCCACAAATCCCAGCTTCAAAAAGGGAGTATATTGTCTCAGTTTTGTGAAATTCATCCGATCTATTAGAAAATTTTACAAAGGATGTCACCCTGTCCTTTTCACATTCTCACATTCATGTTCTTACCATGCACTATTTGCGTGAGTGGTATTTTTGGTAGGTGCAGAGTAGACGTAGGAGGCTTTGTTCATATATTGTTGAGGATTCCCATTTTCTCATCCTTAAAAAGTGTCTAATCAATAAGAATAAATTTCAAATTATTTCCCTTTTGATTTTTGCCTTTCTTTCTTTGAAATCTCGAATTTTTGCAGTTTATGACAATACTGGTACTCGCTCTGTTCCTGCAAAGGGGATCTCTTCAGGATTGCATTCTGTGAGATAAGAGTGATTTGTTTGTTAAATCTTAGAGGCGCTACTCAAATTTGACTTATAAATGCAATTGTCAAAAACTCACCCCTCTCCAGTACTGTACAGTACATAGTTGGTATCCAGGAAATATGCTCAAAAGTTTGACATCTACTACAGAGCACATTTAGTATGTGGCTAATACTTGTCTTTTTGCTGATTTTGGCACCTCCACCTGACATGCGTCAAAATTGTGTATAAGAAATATTTGAATTATTTTTTCAAGTATGTTCACTATACATGTGGTATGCCATACGTGACAAACCACCTTTTTAACGTAGTTGAGAAACTATACGAGTTATTTTAACGGGAAATCTACAAATAGGGGCACAAAAATGAAAATATTATAGATAGGGGCACAGGTTCAACTAAAATTTTCTTATTTAGGCTTAATTGAAGAGGCCTATACTTTTTTCGGGGTTAGCAAATATTAAATGTGATGTATCTAAATCCACCAACGTCCAAACCAAAATTTAACTAGAATTTACAAAATAATTGAAAATGTGTCCCCATTTATAACTATTTTAAAACTATGTCTCTATTTGTGATTCCCCCTATTTCAATTGACCTAGTGAGAAAATACAGCATGCCTTGGCTACAACGCCTTGTTGCCTCTTAGGGTGATGCTTGATGGCCTAACTTTGTAATGCAAGATATGTGCTTGCAAAATTTGCTCCAAATTTTGATCCAAATTTTGACCACTGATCTCATTATTTGAGATCGAGTTTAAATGTTATAATCCACAATATATTAAATTCATCTCAATTATTGTGAATTTTATTAGGAGGAAGTTGATCCTCTTTACTTTTTTTTTTAGGAATTTTGAATTCACAATTGGATTGAGTAACCCTGATTTAGTTTAGAATCATGGAGGAGGATATAATTGAAATATGCCAAAGTAATAGACAAGTTATTACTTTTACCCTTGCCTATAAAATTGTGAAGCTTTTTCACCTTGTCCCAGAAATACTAAAAATATGGATGTGGATTAAGGTAGAAGCACTCATAAACGTCAAACGAAGGGTTTTGAACATGATGAATATTAATAAACAACTAGCAATTTATAGGGTTCTATTAGGAATAGAAAAAAAATAAGTTTGCACTTTCAAATGTATTATTTGGATACTGTGAGAATAAGTTATGAATTTTTAAAGAGCAAACTGCCATTGTACCCATAACCACTTTTAAGAATCCATGTTCACATGCAGTACATTCTTGTCATTACATCTATTCACTTTCACAAACTTTCCAAGATTTCAGAAGTGACGGTTATGGGGACACTGACGCTTATAGGTGCTCCTACCTTAGATAGAGCCTGGGATCTATTCATCCAAGTAGGGGGCAATGAGGGGGGCAATGAGGGGGTCAATTCACCCTGGCCAGTGTGTAGTAGACTAAGCTTTTTGGGAAGTAACCCATTCAGAGTCACTTGTGTTGAATTTTTTTCCCATCGAAAAGCAAAGCCAGGTCACTACAACTGAAATCTTTCTGCACAAAAGCAACAGGAGCCTCCACAATGAGTTATATTCTGTCAACAGAAAGCCGCGAAAGCCAATCAGTTTTTTTTCCTCAACTCACTCGACTGTGGTTCCCACCATAGTCTCATGTCCCAACTTTACAAGTCCCAGTGCAGCTCCCACTCCCAAAATGGCAAAAAGAAATATTCAAAAAATCTAGAATATTTAATGTAGAAATTATTAGGAATTAATCCCGAATTAGAGTTTTTTCTGGTACAATCATTATTTGGAGCAAAATCTTGCTATTCTTGTCACCAAGAATTTCAAAAAGTGCTGTCATGTGGGTAGTTTAGAGAGAACTTGGATTTTGGACGTAAACTTACTCGTAATGCAACAAGTCTAAAATTTGTAACCTCGTAATCATGTCTTAGCTAAGGTGAGATGTTCACGAGGCTCATAACTATATGCTATACGGTTCATATAACTTAAATTATCCTTCTTGGTTATGATTACTCCCCTTGACCAATTTCATGTTGTTGGACACAGACGAATAGAGGCATACTTTTTTAATAACAAGTCAGCATAATAATCAGCCTTTCAATGACCAGAAGACTACTGTAATGTAGCGTTTGCAAAATGCTTGTATTAAGTTAATGTCTCGCCTACTGGTCAAAATTCTAGCATTTTGCATTTAATAGGAGATAAAAAAAATACTCCTCACCGTTTTAGGATATCTTTTAGAGGAACATATTTCTTCATCCGATTCACGTAAAATATGTGTTGAGAAAGTACGATGTGATGGGTGATTCTGACATGTGTTAAAAACATACAAACGAAAAACATGCTTTCAAAGATAACACGATATTTTCATTCGTGACGTAAGGTAGGAGCACCCATGGGCGTCACGTCCCATGAGCGTCACGTCCCATGGGCGTCATTGACAGTGAGCAAATGGTTATGGATACTTAATCCCTAAAGGACCATTGTCTTTGAGGGATAAATGGGATTTTGGGCATGTACCTATGGCTAAACAGCTTTGTGTGATTTTTTGAAACTTTTATGGATGATGGGGAATTCAAAGATCTATGTGAGCATCTAAATTTTTCTTCGTTTTGACATTTATTGAAGAAGCTAAATATGAATTTATGAAAAACAAGGGACACCGGGCAACCCAAAAACTTCTTTAAAAATTGCATTTTTTTCAAATAAAAATCTGAAATAGGTTCTTTAGACTTATATATACATGGGGAGCTTTGAATCATTCAATTTTGACTGATGAGATGAATGTTATGAGAATTTTTAGTTTGCAGGTAGGTGTGGTTTCTCTCAAAATCACACCTGCCCGCAACTAAATATTTCTCATAACTTTCATCTCATCAATCAAAATTGAATAATTCAAAACTCCCCATGTATATATAAGTCTAAAGAACCTATTTCAAATTTTTATTTGAAAAAAAATGTAATTTAAAAAAAAACTTTTGGGCTGCCCGGAGTCCCCTAGTTTCCATAAATTCATTTTTAGCTTCATCAATAAATGTCAGAATGAAGAAAAATTTACATGCCCATATAGATCTTTGAATTTCCCATCATTCCTAAAAGTTTAAAAAAATCAAACAAAGCAATTTAGCCATAGGTACATGCCCGAAATCCCATTTGTCTCCCAAAAGGGCCAATGGTCCTTTAGGGGTTAAGTCATAATTATGGGTGACAAAGTGATGGTTGTGTGTAATGGCATGGCGGTTATGAGTATCCATCTCACTATTTAAGAACCAACAAACCTTGTTTTTAGCATCTCTTACACATGGTTCTTACAATTTCAGTGATTTTGGACCTTGAAAAATCTTTGTGAACAAATGCTTGCAATTGAAACCTTGAAATTAATGCCAATATTTTTGATTTCCATTTCCTAACTTAAAACAAATTTTCAAAGTTAGTCAATTGTTTTACCTACTCCAAAACCCTTATTTCCACGCTTATGGGTGCGCATACCTTAAAGGATATGACCCATCTTCCTACATGTCACATGCCATAATCATACCATTTCGATTCATTTTTCATGTAAAGAAGCACAATTCCTTCTATAAGGATAATCGAAAAATATATAAAATAAAACTCTGTACCTTCTGTCTTGCCAGAATCGTAGTGTGGTTGTAAAGCACAAAGCACAAGATTGCATTTATTTTCTGAAAAGATTCAAAAGCGTTCTCAAAAAGCATAAAACTCATTCTCTCGAAAAAAGAAAAGACAAGAAAAGGCATTACAACAACCTAGTTTCACAATACAAGATGTTAAGTTTATCAATCTATATGTAACCCTTAAACGACCGACCAACCGACCATTGGCCATAGTATGTATGGTAGCTGTATGACTGGCATTTGTTATGAACAAAGAGTTTTATTTTGGGATCTTGACTAGCTCTCACTAGAACTATATTGATCTATATAACAATTTTTTTGTTGATCTTAAATGTAGTAAAGGTGTGGATGCATTCCAAATACAAGAAAAACACATTGTATTGTAATGTTTACGGAAGTAAGTTGGTTGTTTAAGGGTTAAGCGTAAGTAAATATATTTTGACATACTTTTTACATTACGTTGTTGAAACAATAGTACATTCAAAAATGTCAATAATATATCCTTAAACTGTTGAATGTTCATGACCTTGAGTTTTCATTCCCACCACTAGTATAACTTGTGTCCTATGGACACAGTAGCCATTGACTTGGGCTCTCAAATTTAGGACTTGAGCTCTCAATTTTGCAACTTGAGCTTTCAATTTTAGGACTTGAGCTCTTGATCCATGCTCAACCATGCTCATAACTTAAATTGCTTGACGAACATACACAACTATATATTGTAAACTGACAAACACTTAGGATATGTTCACACTTGATGTTAGAAGGTATATTAGCAATATGAATGCAATCTAAAAATGTGTCCAAATGCTTCTAAATTTTCCTTGCTACTACCCCTCTTAACACCAAGTGTGAACATACCCTTAATCTATTATACATATAAGTGTAGGTACCTATTGTACCAACATAGGCAACAAGAATGTCCTTGTAAGAAGCAAATTTTGGGCTAGCAATCTTATCATAAAGTGGCCAATTAAAAACTTTAAACCACAAGTGATCGCTTAACCCAAAAATGCCACTAATTTGATTCAAAATAAAGCCTTGATTTAAACCACTTTATGCATGTACTCTTCTCTCCACTCTATGCATGTACTCTTCTCTTCACTCTATGCATACACCTTTTTCACCTTTGTAAAAGAACAAACAAGTCACTAAAAATTACACCGTGACACTCTCCCTCAACCAATCTATTCTTGGATGTGTTTTTGTATATATAGAGACGGTTGTATTCTATTATTTATAAGGGTAGACAGGAAATTGTGTTTCCAATTCTGAAAACAATGCTTTTTCGGGAATTGTACTTTGTGTGCGGGTATAGGAATGTGTACAAATTGCATGGTTCCAATCAGCGGAGTAACCAAGGGTCGGCTTTGGCGACCGTGAGTCGCCAGAGTTGACAACCAGCGGAAGTGGACGAGCCAGCGGGGAGGGCGGGGTCATGGGCACTCAGCAAACTCCGCCCGCCCACTCCACCACTCTCACGGCCTCTCCACAGAAACGATCTCTAGGTCTTGTGTTGCTGGAGCTCTGTCGCTTGTTTGCATCGCCCTCTCCCCACTCCCGCATTTCGCAATTTCACAGATTGCGCCATTCGTCAGCCACAGCAATGGCTGCGTTGGAGGGCACATTGATGCGAGCGGCTGTCGCCAGGTCCACATTCCTTACAGCAGGGGATGCTATCGTCGTCGCCCCTGCTGCGGTGCGCCTCGCGCAGCAGCCGAGGAGGCGCAGCAGCAATGTGAAGGTGCAAGCGACGGCGCAAGTGGTGGCTCCTGTGAAGTCGGACGCCGCGACGAAGATCAAGTCCATCACGGCACGGCAGATCATCGACAGCCGAGGCAACCCGACGGTGGAGGTCGACTTGGTGACGGATCGCACGTACAGATCTGCGGTCCCCAGTGGCGCCTCCACCGGCATTTACGAAGCGCTGGAGCTTCGTGACGGGGATGCGAAGGTGTTCGGCGGTAAAGGCGTGTTGAAGGCTGTGGAGAACATCAACAATGTGTTGGCGAAGAAGCTCATCGGCCTTGATACTCGGTACGTGAGTGTTTTGCTTGCGCCTTTGCCGTTTTAACCTAATTCCGCAACTCGTTTGGAGGGAGTACTGATCACCTTGAAACTCTGTTCAGTAAAATTTGCGTTGAAAGACAAATGGAAGCCATTATCTTCTGGATTCCTTTCAGACTTGTGTGGAATTTGTTATGGATACTTGAAGATGGAATTTTAGCACAATTTTGAAAGCGTCCTCTCGCTAAAATGTTAAACTTTGATACATTGATGATGAATTTAGTAGAAGGTAAGTTATAGCGCGCCCTGTACCGGAGGTGTTGATTGGTTCGATTGGTGGCGCGGATTTCGCCATGGCAGGAACCAAAAGGAGGTTGACAGTATTATGCTGGATTTGGACGGCACTCCTAACAAGGAGAAATTGGGAGCGAACGCCATCCTCGGCGTGTCGTTGAGCGTTTGCCGTGCCGGGGCCGGCGCGTCTGGCGTGCCACTGTACCGTCATATCCAGTCTCTGGCTGGCACTAAGGAACTGGTCATGCCTGTCCCTGCTCTGAACGTCATCAATGGTGGCAGTCACGCTGGCAACAAGCTGGCCATGCAGGAGTTCATGATTTTGCCTATTGGTGCCTCGTCTTTCAAGGAAGCTATGCAAATGGGCTGTGAAGGTACTTAATTCCTACCAATGGTTTATTAGTTCAGTTCTGTACTCATAGATTTTTTTTTCTTCTTTTCAGAATTTGCTCGCTGAAATCTTCAAATCTTAGTTCCCTTCATCATTTCCTGTAGTTTGCTAGAAACTACCTGCATGTACATGTCATGTTAAACTTTCCTTCTAGTTTGCTACCCTTTCTCACATGACTACATTTCTTATGATATGGTTCGGAATCCCATTTCCATCCCGTGACTTTTAGCTGTTTCGAGTAGTCCATTGTTTGAATGATTTTGAAGATTTTACTAATTTTTGTTTGTGAAGTCTTTTGTTTTTTGGGAGAGAATAGCAACTCATTAATTATATTTTAACACATGGATAAGTTATGAACGATTGTTGGATTTTGAAATAGTAGGGTCCCAATTCCAGCCTAGATTATCATAAAACCTAAAGTACTGCGTGTACAAGGTATCATAATGCCTCGTCTATTCTCGTGTGCAATGCAATTGAGTCGTTGGCGTGGTGGCTGAACCGAAAGAGGCGTATATTCCTTTCTCCTCATCCCAGACCAATCGTTGAACCAAAAATAGTGACGACTTATTGTTTCGGTAAGGTTGTGCTTTTTCCTGGTGAATTGACAGGTTTGAGTTTTCTGTGGGCAGTGTACCAGGTGCTCAAGGGTATTATTAAGAAGAGGTACGGGCAAGATGCATGCAACGTGGGTGACGAGGGAGGGTTTGCTCCCAACATCCAGGATAACCGAGAAGGGCTGATTCTCTTGGTGGATGCCATCGAGAAGGCAGGGTACACTGGCAAGGTCAAGATCGGCATGGACGTGGCGGCGTCTGAGTTTTTGACCAAGGATGGAAAGTACGACCTTGACTTCAAGGAACAGCCGAATGATGGCAGCAAGGTGCTCTCCGGGCAAGCCCTCGGGGACCTCTACAAGGAGTTTGTACGTGATTTCCCAATTGTGTCTATTGAGGATCCTTATGACCAAGACGACTGGTCGTCATGGTCAGCCTTGACTGCAGGCACCGACACGCAGATTGTGGGTGACGACCTTTTGGTTACCAACCCCAAAAAGATTGTCGAGGCTATTGACAAGAAGGCCTGCAACGCCCTCTTGTTGAAGGTAATTCGTGACATACTCTGTTCTTTCCGTTTCTCTTGAACATGCCATGACATGATATTCTTGAGCGGAGCTTCTAACCGCATCGCCTCCTGGTTAAGGAAGAAGCAATGTGTACAAGATGCTCCGAGGTCTTGTTTGTTTGATGCGCATCCTTTACAATCTGGAGTTCAAGAATTTTGAAGGAAGCTCTTTGACTTCAATTTCTTTAATAGCTCCTTGATAAATACCCCTTGTGAGCAAGTAGAAGTTGCAAGTTTTTGCATACTGTGTCAGCCATGTTGATTGCATTTAATCTTGTGGTGCTTCCTTTCGTGTTTTATGATGAGATGGGTGCTCTTATGGAACAACTTAAGACTGTTATGGAGTGGTGCTTTCAAAAACTGTTGTTCTATGATTGGTGTTTTGCAGGTGAACCAAATTGGATCTGTGACGGAGTCCATTCAAGCTGCTTTAGATTCCAAGGCTGCTGGATGGGGTGTTATGGTCAGCCACCGAAGTGGAGAAACAGAGGATACCTTCATTGCTGATCTTTCTGTTGGTCTTGCCAGTGGACAGGTACGTCGATACGTCCAAGATTTACTTCGCATTGCGCTTTCTTATATCAGTACTGTGTCCTGGTGTTTAAGTTTCTTCTATTGATATGCTTCAGAGTGAACTTTGTTAGACTAAGAATTCTCGTTTCTTCGCCTTGCAGATCAAAACTGGAGCTCCTTGCCGGAGCGAGCGTCTTGCCAAGTACAACCAGGTATGCTGGATTCTTGTGGACTCGGTTTATCGTGGAATACCTATAATGACCGTCTCCTTGTAAGACCTGAAAATGAACTACCGCTCTCAGGAACATGTTCAATTCGTGTCAAGGTTAATGTCAACTTAACAGTTGCCAATGTTACATCAAGATAACCCGTGGAAGACACCTTTTTGAACATTTAGAGCAAGTTTTAAAGGCTCACACCTCTTTTAAGTTTCATTTTTGCCAGATGAAAAACTGTAGAGTCAGAATGAGTTACAACAGCTGAACACCTTGGAATGAAACCGACCTGTTCACGACACTAACGACAAGTCAACTTTATTGATGTCGCACTGATATTAGCGTTACCTCATTATGATGATTATACGAATTTTAATGCATATGTACTTAACACTAAGAGCTTTGTCAATCTGAACTGGCGTTTGAAGTGTAGGCGCTAGTTCGTTTGTGATAAATGCATCTGGCGCACATCCTAGACATTCTTAACAAAGTGCTTGTTTTGATGTTCTACAGCTGCTGCGGATAGAAGAGGAGCTTGGTAACGTTCGTTTTGCAGGACAGAGTTTCAGAAAACCTCTTTAGATCGTGAGACCCCCTTTGCATTCAAGAATTGTAGGCAGCAGCAGCTCACAGTACAACTAAGAGGAAACATTGGTCACACCTCTCTCGACCCGGGTACTGTTTGAGCGGTTTAGTTTTACTGAGGTAATACCAGCTTCTTTTTTTGAGATATTTAAACAGGTTTTCTATACAGATCATCGACTTTTCCTTTATTGTCTCACTGGCTACAGGTATACTCAATGACAAACTCAAAGGCCATGTGATCCCGGTTTGGTCATGTGAAATATGGTTCCTTTGGAGCCTGTGTCTAAAATATCATGGCGTGTACATTCTATGGCAACTCAAAGGTCTGGATGGTGCTCGGGTGTTGTAATTCATTAGAGCCTGCGTCTAAAACTAATTTTCAACCATAATGCTCTCGTCGAGCATGTACGAGTTGTAGCTTCGAGACCTGTAATCCGTGGAAGCTCGTAGCTCAAAATCAGAGAGGACGCCTGGCGTTTGGATTGCTCGATGAAACCTCACAGGCGGTGCTGGCGGTGCTGGCGGTGTAGAAGTATCTGGAGGAGGAGGATCGACAATGACGCGATCCTTGAGAAGGTAGCGATCCATCATCCCCACGAGGAACCGGTGCGCAAACGGCGCGAGCGACAGGGTCATATACTTGTCCTCGATGAGATGGTCGTAAGCGTCGTTGCTGAGCGGCGACGGCTTGAACGTCAGCCAATTGAACAACGTCTGCGTCCACGAGGTTCGCTCGACGACGCTTGCGCTCGTCACGACCTCGTCAGACAACGTATCGAACGCGTCGGGATCCGTGCTGGCCATGTTCGTCGCCATCCACTTGAGCACAGCCGCGGAGAAGTCATAGTTCGGGTGGATGTCGGGGATACGAAGCAAGCGCGTGAGGCCAAAGCTCAGGGTGCGCTCAACGAGACGCTTCGAAATCTCACCGACAAGTTTCCGGAGCTTCAGTTGTACAAGATCCGTCTTGAGATCCGGGGTAAAGAGTTTGGGCGATTTGTAGAACATGAACTTCTGCCTGCCGATGTCGTAATGCGCGCCGGGAAACCACAGCTCCTCCGTTACGTACTCGAAGTTGAGGTGAGGCTCCTCGGAGCCGATGTTGTATGCGAAATCCTGGGGGAATTTGTCGCGTTTGACGTGACACGGAGAGAACACCGTGAGCCTGTCGTGGACCGCTAGCGATTGGTACACGCGCTCCACTTCGCCGGACACCGCCGACACGCCCTCGTCCGCTTTTCCGTAGAAATTCAAGCTTCCGAGGTAGTCCACGCCCAGGCCGGGGTTGAGAGACGGGATCCCGAGCGCGCCCACCGTCTCGAACAGTCCCATGAACTTGACAGGTGGACGTTGCGTGACGCGGCTGTGGCGGCGTCGCCATTCCTGCATGGACTCGCTGGTGGGTAAATACGACGTGGTTCTGTCGCGGTAGTACATGTATGCGCGCTCAAGTATGTCATCCACGTCGGATTGCGAGGGGGTTGATCCAAGGCGATTTTCTATGACTGTTCGGCTCACGATCCCGCAGTTGTTGATCATCCCGGCTACGCACCGGATCGTGTAGGATCCGCGGCTAAGGCCGATGAGCCATGCCTCGCATGCCCCGTTCGTTTGCTCGAACTCTGCCATGAGGAACTTGTAGACATCCATGCAGTCCTCTTTGATGCGGCCCCCGAGGGCGCCGTCCAGCAGGTAGTCGGAGAACTGGCCTTCCACTCCCTCGCCTGCGAAGTAGCAACCGACGATTCCTCCCCCTCCGCGGCTGCTCTCGAATCGCTCCCTGGCGTTCACCGACTTCCCGGCTATGGCGTCGGCCAGAATCTTGACGTTCGTCTGCGTGCCTGTGAGCTGCCCGCACCACGTCCCGTCGCAGAACACCATCACTTTTCTCAGGTTGCTGGCTGTGGCCACGCCATTTGCCCCTTCC
This sequence comes from Ulota crispa, assembly GCA_963920765.1. Lineage (NCBI taxonomy): Eukaryota > Viridiplantae > Streptophyta > Bryopsida > Orthotrichales > Orthotrichaceae > Ulota > Ulota crispa. The sequence goes on along the minus strand of OY987244.1, from coordinate 12,030,002 downwards.
ATCCTCACTGTCTGTCAGTCCCAATCTGGTTCCCTGCAACTAAAGTGTCGTTTACAATACCAGCAAGGCTACTGCCCCAAAGATTTTCTACCTAATCTTGGCTCTGGCAGGCCCTGAGTTTTACCGACAAGTCCAAGTGGCACCGATCTGCGCCGTTCTGAATTCGATCCTGGAGGATGCAACATGGCTATACAGGTCAACTTCAAATCTATCTTTAAATATATCGACTCTAGTAAGAATAACAATAACCAAGGAATACTAGCCCTTGCAGTTTCTGCTCCGTGAGATGCAAGTTTGTTACTAAGTTTGAACGTAACGCAATATCTTTCACTCTCCAAAGTGCTAGCCTAGTTCTAATCATGAATGCTGTTCTCAGAAAGGTACTTACATGCAGATTGAGTTGTCAGTCACGAAGAAAATTATTACAGCTAGACTCGTACCTGAATAGCAACTTCTTTACAGAAGCAAGCTCCTCCACAGACGAGGGCCAAGTAGAGCTTTCTTCACAACAGTCTTTGAGGTAGTATTCGCCGTGTGAGGATTCACTGCAATCACTCCGAAAAAACTCACAGCTATGCTATCGCTGCTGATGCTCGGAATTTGACTGCCTTCATCTCATCTCGCCAAGAAACCAGGCTGGACTGCTCATGCCGTCGTTCATTTGAAGCAGCACTCCAGTTACGTTTATATGCACACACTTTCAAACTTACAGTCTCTACAACAACGACATATACTCTGCAGGTGGTAGGTAGCCATGCCGGAAGAGATGCTGGGTAATAAGCTATTGATCACCACTACGATACCCCTATCACAAGATTCTGCTTGCTTGGACTTTGGTCACCATCACCATATTTCCTCGAATCATTGCGTCCTCATCACGAATGTGCTCGGTGACTTGCATCCGAAGCCAGGTTGTGGATAGAGTGCATCCTTTCTGGCTTGCACGTGCGACTCAAGTGCAATTTTTTCTACATCCAGTTTCCCTCGCAACCAATCTTTTAATCAAGAATCACCCTCCCCTGCCTCGTTCTCAGGGTGTCTGTAGCTAAGGTCTTTCGAATGTAGCTTCAGAATTGTCTGTATTCTGTATAATTAGCGGCAGGTTCTCCGCAAATGCGGTATGACTATCGGCGGGTCTGCGACCTCGTGCGCAGACATGATTCTCTTGACGAATGAGTTTCTCACAAAACGAGAAATATGATGCCGCATGAGAATGCTTTTTATAATAATCGATGAATCAAATGATAAGCGTCTGCTGGAATGGACGAGCCCGCAAATCTTTTGATTGATTCTGGAAATTGGTAAGTTAGTAAGGGACGGCTCACACTACGTCCCAACACGTCCCATTGGAATCTCAGAATCCGATTGGTTTAGAGTCAAAAGTTGGGACTTGGTAACTCGTACTATGTCCCAAGTCTTACGTCTTGGTACATTATATTGTGCTTATATGATTTTTAAATATTTTTTGGCTCCAAGAAGATAGCATTTTACTCAAGTTTTGGGCCAATTAGTTTACTTGACCCAATCTTTAGCCCAAATACCACCAATATTTCTAAATAACATACTTGTGACTAAAAAAAATTTCCTTTGCCTCCTCTCAATATCTTAGGTTCTTCATACAAATCTTCTATAACAACACAATCAATCCTCTCTGGTAATGCAATTTGTAACTATCCATTTCTTGAACATCCTCAACATTTGTCATGTTTTTATATTCATTTAACTCAACAACTTTTACTTGTTTGGATATAAACATAAGTAACTTGGTAAAAGTGAAACCACTCACCCAAGGTTGTGTTGGTGGTAAAGTATATTTGCCTACAACCACTAAAATCTCAATGGCAAGATTCAACAAATGTTCTACTGGTGCATTATTGCATGTTATTGCAATCAAAGGTGTAAATGGTGCACTAACATACATGGGAACTTTTAAATAGGCTACAATTCTTTTCCCCAATTAGTCACTTCAAGGTTGTGCAAATGAGTTGTTGACTCAATGGTGTTTTGTCATTTTGTGTGTGAATTGTGAAGGTCAATTTCATCAAATGATGAAAAAAGGTAGTTTGATAACTATATATGCTAGTCAAAGTCTTAATTTAAAAAAGAAATAATTTGGCCTTAAAAAAAAAAGTTAGTCCTAATGTCCAAGGAGCTTTTGAGTTTCTTTGGTAAAAATCTTACGTTCCTCATTTTCAGCTGGTTTTATTAGTACATGCATTAAATATTGCCTATATAGCCGGTTTTTATCTGATGAATTCAAATTTCAAGCGACCTTTTTTTGACATTTTCGACATTTCATTTAGCTAACTTTGTATTGTTTTTCGGATCTTCCCGCTCATTGGTCAGACCCATTGTTGGGCTATTCTGCCTTATTTTTAAATGCTTCAACTATACGTGATGACAAACTGTAATGCAGTTAAGCACACAAATCATGGTGGCAAATTCCTGTAAAGCTCATCATGTGTTCCCTACTAGACACTAATCATTTTCTGTTAAAACACTTGAACTCCGAGTACAACATGGAATGATTAAGCAATGGCCATGAAGAGCTGGATATTATAGTGACTTTCACTCTAGCCCTTGGTTGTGGCTGTGGCATAGCCCCCTTTCTTTTCCTTTTTTCATATTTTAGAGAATGCTAGTTATGAACAAGCCACATATTTATATGTCCATATACACTTTGGATATAAATTATTAGCTCTATTTTTACATCATACTCTTTTCACCTTCATCTGCACTGGATGATTTCGTCCTATATTTAATCAGATATGGGAGGTTCATAAGGCAATGCAATTCTCAGTTTCTGACCCTTTTCAAAACAAGATCATATTTTACAGGTGCAATTTGGCTCTTCAAAACTATAAAATACTGGTATGGCATGCATACAAGCCTGAGCTGGAAGCATTTCCCTGCTGATACCATGCAGTGTGTTCACATTGCAGCTCAACACGAGTCCATTGCTCCCTTTGACTTTTTTTTTTCATCTTTTTTTCCATTTGGTTTATATTTTTTGGTTTCCATTCCAAAGAGAAGAGAAAAAATAGAACTTTGAAAGTGGATGAGAACTTGTGTTGCCTAATCAAACTGAACCATGCGCTACAAGCAATCAATATGGTGTTCGGGTCCATTCTCCCCATTGTTGAAATTTTACTTCTTCATTTTTTATATGCTGTTTGTCAGAAATTTTGCATCTATGACATTTCAGGGACTGGTGGGAAAGAAACCCTCCTGTGATCAAGTGCCAAATGAAGGATATTTTTTTTATCAAAACCTAGAGATATAATCTTCTTGTTTAGTTGGGATCAAGCATTAGTTGAAAGATTGTCTTGGGGAACCAAGCTATTGTGTCACAACTTGGTTATACATGTCCATTTTGACACTAGCTTAGTACCCAATTAAGCTTTTGGAACCAATCACTAACATTATGTAGCTTGGTTCCTTAAAATGCAAGGTTGGCTTTTCTACTACACCAAATAGTGTAATTAGGTTGTCCCACACTAATTTCTTGACATTTTTGCACTGTATAAACGCTTGATGATTTTATAGTAATTTTGTCAATAATCATTGCAACAAAAAAATTTAAAAGGGCTTGATAACAACAAAGTTGTGGAAAAACAAACTAGTATTGTTCAAGCCGTTAACCATGTGAAACACTAATTATTTAGAAAGCTGCATGCGCCACTAAGTGGCCATGCAATGAGTCATGAGGTACATTTCCCAAGTAAGGCAACTTCATTACACTATTTAGGATTGCTTCACACTATGGCCAAAGGTGAAGAAGCTATCAACTTTCACCAATCACATTGCAAGAAACCAAGACTAAGACCTCTCAATCAAGGTTGTCACTTTGGGCAACTTTAGGCTGTCGGATAACATAGGAGGATTGCCCAAAAAGCTTGAGGAGATCACGAGCCTTTGCTTTAGGAACCATGGGAATTAAAAGATAAGGTCCATTTAATTTAAAGGACAAACATTTTATATAATATGTAGAGCTACTATAGGGTTCATGAAATACTATAGCTTTTAGTATATATAAATTAGGGTATGTAAAACTCGATGTAAAAACATTAGGTAGTAGGATTTTTTATTAATAAATTAGCCTTGACAAATAGAGGTTGTAAAAAGTTTAGTGTTGTTTTTTGCTCTCCATGTTAAGCTATTTTAAATACATGCCATAAAATTGAGAAATACTACAATCTTGTTAATAAAAATTTCCACTTAGACAATAGCCCCTTTAATTCACACGTTTGTTATTGGTTTCATGGTGAACATTATGTGTGTATATGTAACAGAAAGCAAGACTTTTTTTTGGATGAATAATGGAGATAGAGAAAATTTAACCAACAAAAGTTTTGCATATAATAGCCCCATTTTAAAATACAAATGAAGAAATTTGTAAAAAAACATAGGGTATTAGAAATATGATCTGCATAGCTTGTTATATAAAAATAAGGTCATTTTAAATACCATATTTTGGATAAATAGGCCTACATCAAATACCCTCTTAACTCACATGTATACCATAAAATCACATGTATACCATAAAATCACAAGGAGTGATCTCCTTGAGCCAAAAAGACAAGACAGATGGATGTGTCTACCAACTCATGTTTTTTTAGGCATTTTTAGGGATTTTGACCTAAAAATGGAAGAATCTAATTATTAATTTTCATTTTTATTGCGTGATATGGCTTTGTATCCATGTTTTTACTTCATGTTAGCAACAATGAGTAATACTAGCATGTCCACAGTAGGTTCTTTTAATCATTTTGTCCCATTTTCTTAAGTCATCTATGAGTTGACTTCATTGGATGGACCATGACCCCAATTGGGCACTTTGGGCGTACAGGTGGCTCAATGTGATAACCATAATCTCAACCCTTCCACTACAAGGAAACCATGGTCAAACCTACAAAAGGTTGACAAAAAAATGTGACCTAATCTATAGAAGTCAGTAACTATAAATTAGGGCATTTTTTTGTCAATTTTTTGTAGATTTGACCATGGTTTCCCCATAGTGTTCACACTAGAGGCCAAAATCCAAAATTTCTCACCTTCATGAAATTACTCTTTCATCCAAAACAACATGCTCTCAAGAAAAGTTTGGGTTAAGCAAAAATGGAGACCCAAACTATGGTTGAGAGGACGTCAATTTTTCTCTCGGGCAGGGAGTGCACTACACATAATATTCAAGGGTACTTTGCTTTCAAGGCCCTATAAGAAGGTGGTCATGTAAGTAATTTTTTTGATTTCTGTAAGGCTCTATTTACCTAAATTTCTAAATTTTGTTAATTTAATGTATCCTAAGTTTCATTTTAAGAAAATTCTTGTGATATTTTTATATACTCTATGTTCATTATAAATACATAATGATAAGAAAGCAAATTAATATAGTCGATCAAGTCTCAATGAAATTCCTTTTTGAAAAGTTCACATGCAAAAATTGATATACAAAACAAGAGTGACTTTTGTATTGCAGTCGTAAACAGATGTGCACATTGCCACACACTCGTGCAAACCCGAAGTAAACCCCAGACTAAAGCTCCCGGACAAAGATAATGTCATCCAACATTCTACCCTTGTTGCTTTCATCCATATTTTTTATCCTTTTTTTTTTTTTGGTTCATTCTCCACGCTTTCACAACACTTGTTGTGTAATAATTGACTATATACAATTGTAAACCAACTGGAAAACATTGGATATTGGATCCTCTTTCAGATACTTTGTAAAAACTATAATACTTCTATTAACCCAACCCAACTACCCAAGTACTAACCCTAATAAGAGTGTAGATTTTTTTTTTGAAAATTGGCAAGGCTATTGTAGAATTAAGAATTATATAATACTCATTATTATGTCCTATCTTTTGTTATTTATAAAAACTCCAAACCCATTACAATGATGCTAATTTATTTCCAAGTCATGTCAAAAATATAGGATCAAGGCAACTACAATAACCCTTTGTTTGATTGTAGGCATACCAAAAAAAAGTAGGAGTGCACTCCTCGAGATTTTTCTCATAAAATAACCAAAAGTTGACAAGATCTTGATTGTTAGATTTGGAATGTTTAATGAATGCAACGACTTTGGACTTTGGGCTTGTCCTTTGAGGCTTCACACTATGGCCATTCAAGTTGAAGGACGTGAAAGTTCATTGCTAAGAGTTTGACCTTTGGACTCAACCTTTGGAGGCTTCACACTAAGGGTAACCAAAGGTGCAAAAACAATATTGTATTACCTATTTTTAGCTCATTTCTTTAGCCTCTCTACAAAATTTGGCCACTCTATCCCGCGGCCTCTCAACTTGGTTGACCATAGTGTGAAGTGGCCCTTACTATAGTAAAGTTCCTCAATTGGTGATAAAGATCACAAGTGCGGCTTCAATTAGAAAACTGCTACAAAATTTGTTCATAAATGTGAAAATCCCATCTCTGCATTCAGCACATTTTAGCAAAGTCTAAGCTAAATATGTTTAACCCCTCACTACCCATGGTAGTTTGGAGTATCTTAGAATTTGCTTGAAAGTGAACAAAATGCATGTATTTTGATCAATCTTATCAAGATTCTCTAAAGAGCAGCCGTACAAATTCAAAGTAGACATGTTATAGATCATGTAGGAAAAAAAATCACAACAATATCATTTATGGATTGAAAGATTATAATGCTTGACCATGAGGGTGTTAAAACTGCGAAAGTGATTTGAAGCCTTTCAATCCTCTTTTTGCATCTCAAACCTAAAATTGAGGATACCAAAAAAATACGAGTATGTGAAGTGTAACATGCTTAACCCTAATCAATTTACGGTTTCTCAAAATCTATTTTACAAATTTTTAAATTGAATTTTTAATGTGATTTTTTCTCCCAAGTTCTAGTGTATTTGAAGCTCATTTCCAAGAGCCTTCAACACTAAAAAGTGAAGATTTTCAATGGACACCCTTACACAAAATCTTGAATAGACAAATCACTTTAATTCATTTTCAAAATCAAACTCGTGATGCTGAAACTAGATTTCAATAAGAGTTTAAAAATAATAACAATCACTAAAAAAATCTTGTAGAAAGGTTGAGCATCCTTGTATAAAATTCAGAGAAGCCCAATTTGGGCCCCTTGGGCTGTGAGGGGTTAAAGGTGAATACTTAGCGCATTTAGTAAGCTTAGAGCTGTTAGCAATTTGAGCTAGTAATGAAAAAATCACATCTGGGACCAATGATCGGTACAGACTAAGTTTACAGACACAGTTGGTACTGGCGAGTACACGACACCTGCAAAGTCATCAACTAATTGTGGGCTTCCTGAAAAAATATTCATGAATTTTTTGAACAATAAGAGACCAGACCAACGGCTTGTTCTCAGCATCTCATTGGCTGTCATTAGCTGCCATTGCTTTATGGTTTTTGTTTTTGTTTTGTTTTCTTTGGGTTTTTTTTTCCTCCCAAGTTTGAGGATGTGCTACTACAGCTTTTTAGAAAATTGAAGCAACGGGTGTCTGTCGTGACAAGCTGCATCAGGTGGGTACTATTCGTAGCGTACACTGAAAATAGCTACAGAGCTTCTAGGCTGTTTGTACACTCTTGATAGTGTCACGTGTTTAGTCACTTGTGGTAGCGTGACACTTTTGCACCATATCCTGAAGAAATGGTTGTAAAGTATACCAGCAGAAAAGTTCTCTTGGGGAACCAAAATATAACAATGGGCCACAAGATTGGAACTTTGTGCAAAATTTTGGAGTGGAAGATAACACATGTGATTTATCAAGAGAGAAAATAAAAAAAGAACTTGGACGTCCATATTATAGACACATGCAAGTTTGTCTTTTTTTTATAATGACGAGGTTGAGGTTCACGTGCTCAACAAGAGGGATTCCAAACATTAAGAAGATTCTCAACATTTAGTTCTTCCCATTGATATTTTAGAATAACTAGGAGAAAAATATTCAATCATTTGGTTGCTTATCCTAAAGTTTAATATTTTAGAATAACTAGGAGAAAAATATTCAATCATTTGGTTGCTTATCCTAAAGTTTAAGCCTACTTTTAAAACTTTGTTTTTCAGTATTTCAACAAAGTTTTCAATTTTGACTCCTGAAACTTGGTGCAGAGGTCCATTGAGAACTAGCTTGATGCCTAAGTGGGTCTTTGGAACAAGCACTGTCACTAAAGGTTAGTTCTCCAATACTGCTTTTGCAGTAAAACACCATATTCATTAAATTGGGAAAACCAAATTCCCAAGTTGTAGTTCACCTTAAATCCAACGTTTCACTTTCTGGCGTTAATTGTTAAATTTAAATGTATCAGATTAGGTCTGAGTCACTGAGATTTTGTCCCTTACAAATTTCTCCTCTCAAGTGAGGACACGTGTACCCAAAAAAATGTTGCTTAAACCTAAAACTTAGTTTAAGATGATCACCTTAAACCTAATTTATTCCCAAAAACAAGATTTCTTCCCAAATTAACGAATATGGCGTTCTAATGATTTTTTGCAAAAGTAGCTGTTAAAAAGCAACTATACTTTTGAACGTACTCTAAATTTCTGACTTCACCACAACGAATGTAACTTGTGATTACATGTGTACTGGTGTGAATTGTTAATCGTCTTTTAGGGCTTTTTGCGGTCACGTCCCTGGACCAGTCATTGGCAATTTCATTAATAAAAAATTGTGAAAAATGGTGGATGGTGTGAATTGTGGTGAGATGATTTTATTAAGAGCAACCATGGCAATAGAAAATTGAACTATTGTGCTGATTCATAATCTTAAAAACCTAAAAAATGTTAATTTGAACTTTCATACAAATCACCAAGATAGATTTCACATTTACACAAAATAAAAAACTGAAGAGACAATATTAAGGGTTGTTTTACACTACAAGTCTAGGCTGGTTGCTTAATGTTGGTATATGATTGGTTAATACTTTGAAAATTGCCTTAAGTTCTTTAAATGAGGTAAATTTTCCATACATATTTAAATATTTAAAAATAAATAAATTGACATGGCCCCAATTTTAGAAATTGGGATTCCAAAAAATGTGAAGCCAATCTTTGACCTTGGAATTGTTGTCAAATTTTACTAAAATATAACTATTTGAATAAAAAACATTCTTTTGAGAGACTCAACACTACAAGATGGAGTAAAAATATCAACAACTCTCCTTGATCTTTTTTTCATCCCTTTTCTCTTGAAATTTTCAAAGTTTGCTCTAGTGGCCTAAGCTTTTTGGCTTGAACTTTTTGGCCTCAACGCCTTTACACACAAGAGAGTTAGCCCCTTATATTCATATTATAATGAGCGCTTGGAGCCATTCCTTAAGCCATTTGGGCTGAAATTTTGGTCAAAATGACCCAAAGTTTTCATGACCTTGACTCCTAGTGTAAAGCGGCCTAAGTGAGAAAAGGAAAGCTTCAGTTGTGTGTCTAGTTTTTACTTTATCTAAATGATTTACATAAGGGGGTTAACCCCTAAAGGACCAACTATCCCCTTGGGGGACAAATGGGATTTTGGGCAGGTACCTATGGCTACTTTGCATGATTTTTTGAAACTTTTATGGAAGATGGGGAATTCAAATATCTACGTGGGCATCTAACTTTTTCTTCATTTTGGCATTCATTGAAGAAGTTAAAAATGAATTTCTAGGAAAAGGTCCAAATGGGGTAGCCCAAAAATTTCTCAAAATTTGTATTAAAAATAAATAAAAATATGAAATAGGTTCTTTACACTTATTTATAGATGAGAAGCTTTGAATCATTCAATTTTCATTGATGAGATGAAAGTTATGAGAAGTTTTTGTTTGCGGGTAGGTGTGATTTTGAGAGAAACCACACCTACCTACAAACAAAAACTTCTCATGACTTTTGTCTCATTTATGAAAATTGAATGATTCAAAGCTTCTCATCTATAAATAAGTGTAAAGAACCTATTTCATATTTTTATTTATTTTTAATACAAATTTTGAGAAATTTTTGGATTGCCCCATTTGAACCTTTTCCCAGAAATTCATTTTTAACTTCTTCAATAAATATCAGAATGAAGAAAAAGTTAAATGCTCACGTAGATATTTGAATTCCCCACCTTCCATAAAATTTTCAAAAAATCATGCAAAGTAGGTTAGCCATAGGTACCTGCCTAAAATCCCATTTGCCTCCAAAAAGGGACTTGGTCCTTTAGGGGTTAAGAGCTCTATTATTTTCTCACAATTTTTTTATTTTCTTGAACAATGGGTTCTCTCCATCATTTTTGTAGAAGAGCCGTGTGTTTCTTAAGTTGACTACAAAAATAGGAAATTATATTTTAAAAAGGTGGTTTCTTGTCTTTTCCGCCAAGCTCTGAGGGAAGGAAGCTCTGGTGAAGTTTTCTGCCCGTCTTGATGCGCAATATTATATTTCAGTTTTCTCATAACAAATCGGAATTTTTCATAATGAAAACACTGTTGTTTCCTTCAAAAAAGCTGTCAATTTTGCAAGGGAATAATCCTTGAGAAATTATGATTTTCAGTGAATTTTGGAACCACTATTCAACCGCCTCATGAGACACTCTACGGTTGAGTCACTTGAGTGCACATCCCTTGTATTCCCTTAGACCTCATCATAGTTTGAACACATCTGATTTCCACATGTCAAATTGTGAACACTTGTTAATGCATGTAGAACCTCGCTTGAATATGCAATTGTACTGCATCCCATGATTTGTACATGCAAACGACTCAAGTCAGCCATGAAACTGTTAAAAAATTAGTGTATGCAATTCACACCTGTTTTGCATAAACTTCGAATATTTTTTAGAATGTGGCAGAACCCTTAAAGGATCGTAGGGCATACCGGCATAGTATATACACTGTTGTATAATTGGCATTTGCTACCAATAAGAAATTTTAATTTGGGATTTTGAATAGTTCAATAGAATTGTATTGGTCTATATTTCAACTTCTTTGTTGATCTTAAATATTGTAATGATGTGAATCTATTTCAAATACAAAAAACATACTTTGTATTGTATTGGTCACAACTACACGCTTAGAAGTTGAAGTGCCCCTAGAACCAGCTGTCCTTTCGGGGGACAAATGGATTTTGGGCATGTACCTACAGCTAATCTACCTTTTGTGATTTTTTGAAACTTTTATTGAAGGTGGGGAATTCAAAGATCTACCTGGGCATCTAATTTTTTCTTCATTTTGACATTTATTGAAGAAACTATGCATGAATTTCTAAAAAAAAGGGAGGGCGGGCAGCCCACAAAAAAATTCAAAATTGCATTTTTTTAAAATAAAAATCTGAAATTGGTTCTTTAGATTTACACAAAATGTGGGAATTTTTGAATCATTCAATTTTGATTGATGAGATGAAAGTTATGAGAAGTTTTAGTTTGAGGGTAGGTATGGGACTCCCAAACCTCCATTCTTTTTGCTCCTTGTAATCTTTGTTGCTTTACTTTTTTGAGCTCTTTGTGTATTATTTTTTTTACTTTTTTTTTTGCAAGTTGTAGTAAATTAAGATTTCTTGGTTTTCACCATTTGGATCAAATTAATTCACTTTTTTGAATTTTGCATAAATTCTCTAATATTGCCTAGTGTATATGCAAATTTCATGGCTTTGCGGCATTGCGGGATTTTACAAAGTATGATTCACATCTCCAATTCATTTAAAATTTCTCCCACATTTACCTAACTTTGTCTTCTATATGGAAAAAAAAAAACCTCAACTTTGCGTACAACAATTTTTTTGATTTACAAGCTGTCAAAAGCTTCTAAAATTTATGGGCAGCAAGAAAAAAAACTTTTTTTTCACTTTAGATGTCAATTTCTCACTCATTTACTTCTAGAATGAGTTGAATTTTTTTCTACAAGTACCTCCCATAGTCTAGGGCAAGATCTTCCGGTTCAATTTTCAAAAAAAGCTTTTTTCCCTACCTTTCTACTCATTCCCCAAAAATGACAGTTTTCAGTGATTTTCACAGAAAAAGGGCTTGGTCCTTTAGGGGTTAAGCTAGCAAGAAGTATTTGTATGATTGCTTTATTGAGACTAAACACACTGTATACATGAAAGGGCACTTGGCGTATGAAAACAATAGTAGTAAGCTTGCACATCAATGTCAATGGGTTCAAATTTTAGTGAGCCTAGGGCCTGTGTCCATGTGATTGATGACGGAAGTCAAGGCTACGAAAACCGGGGTCATTTTAAACTAAAATTTCAATCTAAATGACCTCAATATTTGTCCCAAGCTCGCATTATAAAAAGTATACATAACGTTGTCAATTCCATTGTGTATAAAGGTCACAAGGTCAAAAGAATTAGGCCATTAGTGCAAACTTTGAAACTTTCAATAGAAAAGGTTTAAAAAAGAAAACCAAGTCAAGTTGTTGAGAATTCCATTTCATCTTACGATGCTGGCTATCTTGGGGTGACCATTGAAATTTTAGAAAACTGGGTGAGATAAAAAATAGGGTCAATTTAATTCATTGGAGATAAATTTTATACTTTTGTTAAATCTACCATAGCATTGAAAATATGTCTCTTGCTTCATTATATGTAAAATAGGGTAGTGAATAATACCTCCACTCTTGTATATTGTAAAAAAAATAGGGTAAGAAAAATAGGACCCCCCTAAAAGTGCTTAGTAGGATGAGTTTGATTGTAATTGTATGACTAGTTTGGATAAAGAATATTGTACTTTATGTCCAACTTTTGAATGTAGTGGAGGGAAATCTTTTAGGGTTTAAAGTTTCATTGGACACATGGCAAGGATGCTAGCATTGTTAGCGGGAATAGGGTTGAAAACTCTTGAAACACTAATAACCTACCAATGATAAGTGTTTGAGGTTTTTGATTTCCTACATGCACTTTAAATTCCTACTGTTTCTAGGGGTTCAAGCACCTTAGATTCTTGCATGCTTTCACATTTGTGTTCACTACGCTTAGTACATGCATGAAAGTGGAAGTTTTGGGCGCTTTACAATTCATGGTTTTTGTGTTATCTTCTTATCAAATTTGATCTCTTGGTGTATTTTGCAAGCATCATAGAGGCGGTTTAGGGTATTTAAGAGTTTTGATATTCTTGTTTTACTTTTGTAAGGTCTACTTAGGATTTACTGTTTGAATTTGTGTGATTGTTTGAAGCAATTTAGGGTTCTTTTGGTGTTTAGAATTTTGGTGCAAGTTGCGAGAGGATGACGGTCGATGGTGGTGGACCCTAGAGTTAGGGTTTAGTTCTTTTTGCAATATTCCACATGAAAATTAAGGATTTAGAGTATAAACTTTGTTGCATTCTAGCTCCAAGTTTTGGTACTTTGCAATTTGTAAAAAAATTAGGGTGCCAAAAATTAACCTTCCTAACCATTTAGAAACAAAGATAGGGTACTCTAAAATACATAAAACATTATAAGGGATTTGGACCCAAGAATGGGCCCGTTCCCCCAAAACTATGGGAACTTTGGGAACACTTCCACAACACTTCCACATAGGCAATTTGCAGCAGTATGACATGGCATTAGGCTCGGGGAGATCACTACCCGATGTTTTTAGAACCACGTGAGTTAAAAGATAGGGTCCGTTTAATTCAAAGGACAAAAAATTTTATAACATGTAGAACTACTATAAGGTTCATAAAATACTATGTATTTTAGTATATATGAATTAGGGTATGTAAAAACATTTGGTAGTAGGATTTTTTATTAATAAGTTAACCTTAACAAATAGGGGTTGTAAGAAAAATTAGTGGTATTTGTTGCTCTCCATGTTAAATTGTTTTAAATACATGCCATAGAATTGAAAAATACTACAAACTTGTTAATAAAAAATTTCCACTTTGACAATAGCCTTTTAATTCATATGCTTGTTATTGGTTTCATGATGAATACCGTATGCATATATGTAATAGAAAGTAAGCTTTTTTGTTTTGATGAATAATGGAGATAGGATAAAATTAAACAAACAAAATTTATACTTAAAATAGACCCATTTAAAAACCAAATGAATGGATTTATTAAAAAAATACGGTACTAAAAACATGATCCACGTAGCTTTTTTTTATAAATATATGGTCATTTTAATTACTATATTTTAGATAAATAGCCCTATATCAAATACCCTCTTAACTCACGTGTATACCATAAAATCACAAGGAGTGATCTCCCCAAGGGCATTAGGGCAACCATGTCAAATATTATTATTTAGTTAATTAATTAACTTTTAAATTACTTTTTGATCGATTGATTGATTTTTTTCATTTTTTAATTTCGTTTTTTTCATTTTTTTTCCAAAGACTAGTAGTGGCTGGTTCCCAACATTTGGAACATCCAAATTCACATCCCTTTCTTGGGCCCAAATCCCTTGTAACAATACATTATACACCATCTATAATTCATGTTTGTGTAAGTGTTAAAATTATATCCCTTCGCTTAAATTATATGATAGATATCTGACTGCATAAAGTAAAATTTAGTACACAAATGTTTGAAAATCTAGACGTTACCTTGGAGGGTGACCATTTAAATTTTAGAAAACTAGGCGAGATAAAAAGTAGGGTTAGTTTTATTCATTGGAGATAAAATTTATATATTTTTAGATCTACCATAGCAATATTGAAAAAATGTCTTTTTCTCCATTATAAGTAAAATAGGGTGTGAATATTAGGTCCATTTTTCTCCTTTTTAGGGAAAAATAGGGTAGGGGAAACATGATCCTCCAAAAAATGCTTAGTAGGTTGAGTTTGATTATAAATGTTTCAGCAATTTGGATGAAATAAATTGCGCTTTCTATCCAGCTTGGAAATGGAGTGGATGAAAAAGGATTAGGATTTACGGGTTTAGGGTTAGACATGGTTGCTGCAAGGTGAGGGAATGCTATTTTGTGAGTGGGAATCTGTAAGCCGTGAGCCGTGAGTAGAGATTTTGTTTCAAAATACTCAATTTTATCTATAATTGTGTACATAGGGCCTTATAATTATACATTTTAAATCTTTATCTTCTAACAAACTCTATTTTTAAAAGTTTTTTCATTGATTTTGAGATCAAAATTGATTCATGCTCACAAAATTTTGGCTCACCGCTCACAGGCTCACCATTCTACACTCACAAAATAGCGTCGTCTCAACAGGGTGGCACTGTCAGCGGGAATAGGTGTAGGATTAGCAAGGATGTTACGCTTAATTATTCTCGGGTGAATCACTTAGCACATTCTAGAATTGACGTGCAGCATAAATAATATAGCAAGGATTTTATTTGTTTGAGATGAAAATTATAACAATTTTACAAATAAAGAATAGAACATTCAAAGTACTAAATCCAATACAAATAATATAAGTACACTACAAATCTAAGACATTGATTTTTTTTACAATTTATGTAGAAGCACAAGATTTGGCATTATCCTATGCACAAGACTTTATCTAGTATGGATTTGTACAGGCGGCTAGGTATTCAAGAGGCCATGATGTATAAAAAATGAAGTCAAAGCAAATGAGACTTAACAAAAATAATAAGAATTGAAAAAGACTCAAAATTTAAAACTTACCAAAGTGTTATAGCCTATAGCATAGCAAAAAATATGATATAAAAATCAAACGTAAATTTAAGCCCAAAATAATTATTTAATAAAAAAAATGAGGAATGGAATAAATATCAAAATTTTGTGTAAACTAAATTACCCTAATAAATATCTGAACAAAAATAATAGGAAAAAGTGCAACATCTAACACCAACTAAAATGTTTTAACAAAAAAAAATGGTGTAAAAAATTAATTTTCCTACAATATTAAACTCCAACCACCAGATATTCACATATCTTTTTTGCACCTCATACCCAAAACCTAATGTTGTTAGTTTGTTTGACAATTCATTTTTCTTCTTATAAAGAAAATAATGTGGAAAAAAATAGAATCTCCTATGCTGTATAAGTAATTATAGAGCGCCATAATATATGTCGTTTTGCTAAATTATATAATTATAAAGACAATTTTATTTTTGCTTGTGAGGTAACTAGCTCCTTAAAAATACATTATTGCTGCACGGGAGGTACCCGACATACAAAGAGTGATTTGCCATAGTAATTATTTCATCTACAAACATGTTGTGTACTCAGGTTTAAGGTGATCACCCTAAACTTGCTTCTTTGTAGTTATATATGTAGTTTATTTGACTTGTACGATGCAATCAAGTTTAAGGTGCTCAACTTAAACCTGTGCCACAAATTGATTCAAGCTGATGCCATTAAACCAGAACAAACACTTGTAAGGTTAGGTACAATCCCAGTATCACTTTGACTTGAACCGAGTGAACATTCATTTATTGGCTTCTCACATAATAATAATATGTACTCAAACAATTACAAACCCAACGCTTGATGTTTAAGGTGATCACCTTCAACCTACTAAAATCATTATCTATATTTTTGTGCAGCACTTCCAAAATTCAATGATTCAAACTCTATCAAGTATTTGTCCTAAGAAAGACAACAAGAAAGATGACTGTGGAAGGTGGAACTACAACAAAATTAAAGAAGAGTGGTCCATAATAGGTTCTAGCACCAATTGCTAGGCCAAATGGGAGAATTTTTTTCAAATGTAGACAACAAGAGAACTTACATGCATAGAGACCGGTCTTCCGGTAAAAGATACTCCCCATTTCAAATTTGCAACAAAGGCACTAACCAAGAATTGGTTCAAGTGCGATGAGTCCCTCACTCAACGGGAGATGGAGAAGTTAGTCACGTACATTTCTCAACAAAGTAGATGTGATTGACATGCCAATTCCAAAATACCCCAAAGTTGTGCCTTTCATATCAAAAGGCAAAGCAAGGTCACGTGGCACATTATCTGCTCTAGAATGGGGACTCCAAAAGAGGACAAAGCGGAGGATTATAAGTGAGTTCAATAATGAGACCAAGCAGCAATTTGCCTTGATTGAGGCCGCAAGACCCAGGAGCTTAGAAAAAGTTCGTCAAAATGTTAATTGCGAGAACTGGCAAACCTTCAAAAAGGTGCATAGGGTTTCTAGAATGACCATGGCAAGTCTTATACAATCTGGGGGACCTACGCATTTCACTAACTACAAGGGAAAATCCAAACCAAAGGATGACGCGCCGCCGGCACCATTCATGGAGCACATGCATCTGGTGCTGCAAATAAAAGGCAAAGAATCACCTTGGACAGATGTAAGTTTCTGCATTCTCTTGGAACAAGACTATACTTGGTCATCTAGGATGGTGGTCAAAGTTGGAGAATTCACTCCTAATGGCACGCTGACCAAAAAGGAAACTAGAGACAAGTCTGGAGTCGATTGGTGTGCAGTAGTTGATTTTTGTAATATTCCGGGTACTCTCACAAGATCTAGCATTGATAACCTTGTATGGAGAGATTTCATAAAGAAATTGGAGGCCTTCAAGATTCCACGCTGGCATGAGACAAAGGTATGGGTGTGGATTTGCAATGATGCATAGAAAGACCAAGTTTGCTTGCTGTCTAACAAGAAGCTCAAAACTAGCCACAAGCGGATTGAGGAGGGGTGTTATCATCCAAATCTAACAGAGGGGTTTAAAATCAACGCCAAAATAAAAAAAACAACGTTATCCCTGTGTTCTATATTGTCAAGAAGCAATGGACTACCCCTAGCCCTCTTGCTAATAAGCTTACAATTGAAAAGCTAAAGTTGTATGTGGAGGGAAAGTTAGCATTAATCAAAGGTGAGTTTTGAATGGAAGCTTACCTCCAAATTCATCAGTGCATGTTGAATGCGTATAAAATTGTTATCAACATACTTGGAGGAAGAAAGCTGATGCTTATTTGCTAGGTGAGGGTGCATTGAAATGTGATTGCGTTGGGTTTAAGGTAATCACCTTAAACCCGGCAATACTGTCCATCATAATCTCTTCATGACATTTCTATCCCTGCCTTGATCTACATCTTCATGTTTCACATAATCACCTTTTGCTACGCTTCTAATGTCTTTGCTATTACACAAGTTCAAGGTGATCACCTAAACTAGACTTGCCTTGTTACATTTAGTTCCAAGTTTAACAGAAATAACCTCATACCTCACTTTAACCCTTTCTTTGTAATTTATAGCAAACTAATTTATTTGTATCTATTGCAAATGATGAACATGCCAATCTGCAACTACATCAATCAAGAGAATATAGCAAAGTATGAGAGCATTGAAGAGAAGGGAAGGGCCTTCAAATGCAAAGACTTCCTCATAAACAGCATAGATGATGGTGCGGGGAAAATGGTCACGCATCAACAACTCTCATGAGGCTTGGCGTTAGCAAATGCTTAGCAATTTCCAAATCCCGTGCCGGAAAGGCAAACCACATAATCAGATGGCTCTACTACTTACATGCAATTTTCTTCTCCGCTTTCGATTTCCCAGAGCAAGAAGCAAGCACACGTCTTAGAAGAAGAAGGGCCAACAGCTGAGCAAGAAGCGGAAAGAGTGCTCACTAGCCCTTGAATTCTAGCGGCATTCATCCTTTTTCTAAGCAGCCGGAACATAGATTTGGCTTGCATCCATCCTCTAAGAGGTCTCAAGAAATCCCCATAAGTCAAGCCGCCGCAAAGATGCAAAGCGTCCGAGACGCTATAGCTTTAGCAGAATTGAAGCTGCAACTCTTGGCCATGAATGAGAAGCTTCTTGCTAGTGGCCAGCCCGCTATAATAGCTACGCTTGGGACTTTGTCACTGCAAGAGGATTTGGAAGCACCATCGGCACCAAGTAACACAATACCACGGCTCCATGAGCAGCCTGTTTTGGAGGAGGTCACAAACCTCAAGACTATGCCACCAAGGCTGGACGTCAGGCTTAGCGAAGTTGATAACAATTTCAACTCCAACAAAGCAAGCCTAGCTGATAAAGAAGATGCCATGGCGGCTGACGCACTAGAAGTTTTGGCAACAGATGCAAAAGCATTTGCCAATGCAAACAACATGATTGAGGCAACTTTACAAATGACGGACGCAAATTTAGGTGCACAACTTGGCAATAATGGAAACGAGATGATGGAAGACCAAGTGAACATGGCTATAGGTGAGGTCACAAGCAATGACACAACCAAGTGAGCTCTGTTTTCTTTGCTAAGGTAGCAAAAGCAAGGAAGTTTTTGGATCTTGATTGAGCAAGTTCAAAACACATAGTTCCAATTGTAGTTGAAACTCCTTTCACACCCTGAATGTAGCATGAAACCTAGAAATGGATTCACTTGTTTTTGTAACCCTAAAGGAGTCCTCATGCACTGATAATTTGATTGCTTGCATCTAACTAAACAACATGCTCAACATCAACATCAGGTCTAAAATGTTTTGTTGCGTACAATTTGTATAATTACATATTAGAGATGCTAACCACATTCATCAATTGTGAAATTTCAATGTGAATTGAGTCAATCAATCTACAAATAGAGCTGCGTATAATATGCATTGGAGTATTAACCCCTATAAGACATAGCGAGCCGGTGCAACCGGTAGAATCTGAGGTAAAATTCATGTATTTGATATAGATTCACAGCATTAGTGCATTTGAGATCAACAAGAAGTTGGAGAATAGATCAACTAAACTCTAGTGAGCTACTGCAATTCCTAAATTAGAACTTCTTATTGTTAGCAAACACAAAGTTATACGGCATCGTAAATACTATGCCCTATCATCTTTTAAGGGTTGAACTCTTATGGGTAGTGAGAGCTAAGACTAAAATACTGAATGGAAAGATTGTCAATGGAATATTTGACACTTTGTGGTAGTTAGGATAGTGATTGTCTTTAATGAGTTTTAGAAAGTCATAATGTGGTTGTTTTCATCCCAACAAAGTTTGAGAGCTCATATTTCTCAAATATTGTGCACTCTTCTTTGTAGGACTAAAATAAATAATTTGCATCTTTCTTTTAAATTAAATTAAAAATCTTACATCAAATATCCCTAACTAATCATGCATTCAAATAGTTTAAGATTTTTTTTTCTTCATCCATGTATGTATTCTTCTCGGACATGCCATTTTTTGTAGCAAATGAAAAGGTTCTATGGTTGAAATTATCAACTCCTCCATATACTGCTCTGTTCAAGGAGTTTAAGGTGATTACCTTGAACACAATTGTGGTTATTCTAAGTATTTGTTAGTGTCCGCAATGGTTGCATTGCAATGGCTGAGCTATGGTGCTCATATTAATCAACATCATTGCTTCTTCATATAGTAAGAAATAAAAAAATAGGTAAACCTCAAATGTTGGGTTCTATCTTAGTGCAATGATTGTCACTAATTTAGTGTTAAACTTAGTAGTCATGCGTAAATTCCAAAGTTCCTTTTTGATATAAGAAATAATTTTAAGACTATTTAATTGAGAGGGGAACTAGACTACTTACTTGTACATTCTTCAACTAACAACATATAAACTCTATTGAATTATGAAATAAAAGTTTGAATAGATCTTTAGATTTTTTTTTGTATTCCAATATTGTTATTGCTTTTAGTATATTTTTCAAAAATACTACACGAGACTAGTAAGTTTATGTTTTCCACTATGAGCTCTTTTGTAGGAATTTATAGTAAACCAAGTATTTAGATGAATTGGCCATACAAGTTGAAAATCACTTGCTCTTCAAGTTTAAGGTGATCACCCTAAACTTATAATGCATTGAACTGGATGTACCTTTGAAATTTCATTTATTTGTTACAAGCTGAAAAGATCCCTAAGTTTGTTGAATTTACAGTGATCATCTTGTACAAGGCCTTTGCTATTTTATGTGAATGCAAGTATCAAAAGATAAAAAACTAAGTAGATTAGGCTTTATAGAGTACAAATGTGATGAACTTCATGTCCATTAGTAGAATTATTAGTTCTTCTAAGTTGATTGGATGTATATGGATATACTTCTAGATGTCCTTTCAGATACCACAAGTATCACATCAAATATTAGTTTGAATGTACTATAAGAAATGTGATGTTTATTTAGAAGTTAAAGTTATAGTGAAGTACTTAAAATAAGAACACTTGCCCCTTTTACCTCCTTTGAGAATTATAGTAACTGAGACTCTTCCTTTAGATTTATCATCACTGTGAATAATTCTAGAATTCATATTTTAGAAACTGCTCTACCCAAATGCAAATTTGTTTGGTGATATAGAAAAGACAATAGGTAATGCTCACATCTTCAATCAAATTAATTTGGATGATGCAAATGACATTGCTAGAGTTAAGCAATGCAGTAGGAAAGCAATCATCAAAATAAGCTCCAACGACGACGTTAGCGACATTGACAACTTGCAATCTATGGATTCTCTGCATAGTTTTATTGAAGAAGTAGGGTGTAATTTGATTGATCAAAACCGCCAAGCAAGTGCAAGCAATATGACTTTGTCCTTGCCCTTACAAGGACTAAACCCTAAGCTATAGACTCCTATGGTTGTGGATGAAATTGAGTTCTTCAATAGAGGCGCCATTGAGTCTATAGATGCAAACATATGCCCATGCAATCTTGGAGACATCAATGAACAAGATAAAGAGGCATCAACTAAGACGTGCAATGTGGAGGAGTATGCCACAGATTGATGCAAAAAGGTAATTCACCACTTGATCGTGGAGAGCATTGAAAATATTACTAATAAAATAAACCATAGCCACCAACCTAATCATGAAAAAGCCCGCTATATTGTCTGTTACTCTCTAACTATCAAAGTAGACGTTCTAAACAAGAGAATTAGAGGCCATGAAGTAGAAGAACAAAGCCTCTGCTTGAGAAGAAGTAAAAAGCAACCTCCGCAGACTTTGCAGGACATGCCAAGTACTTTAATAGTATCTCCGAAGAAATCTGACACCAACATATCAAAAGGCAAGGGCAAAGAATTAGCACAACCTAGTCCGATATAAGGAAAGGTACATTGATGTATCAAATACTCTGTAATAAATGTCACTTTCTTTTAAAACCGTGTCCCAATGTTTGTCTTGCTGAGTGTAATTTGATTTAAGGTGATCAGGTGAATCCCAAATATTTGTGGTGGAAGTCTCACAATAATATACTATGATGTTTGCGTCTATGTATAAGATGATCTCCTGAAAGTTAGATGTTGGTGGTAGTAGTCTTCAACTGCAAAACTGTGAGATTTGCATGTGCATGTTTAAGGTGATCACCTTAAACTTACTCTGGTGTACCTAGTGAAATTTCTAGCAATCCATGTTTTTGAGTTCTGCACTTTAGAATAACGTTTTACTATGGCAAACATTTATGTTCCTTCTGTAGTAACCTCCACCCAATGTTCTTAGGTGCATTCTCTCCATGTGTGATCCTATGATCCTCATAGGCGTAGCATAATCTTCCTTGCCTGAATGTCAACCCTTTTTAGAAACTTCAAAGATTGGCCTCTTTCTAACGTTATGGAGATCTACACCACATTGCTTTTGTTTTGGAAGGTGTAAATGCTCCTTTTAATCATGCCCAAAACAACCATCCCTTTCTAAGAAGGCAAGAATTTGTGGCTTGTGCCAAAATCATGAAATGATTGTATGTACGTGACTAAGTTTTTTAAAGTATTTCCAATGATGTTAGTAGTTGATGATATATATACATTTTGGAATGCTCTATTTCTTGATAGCCGCCATGTTTGGTCAATGCGTTTGATCTCTTTTTTGTTGTCACTCCACAAAGGGGCTACCAGCAATTTATACTGAAACCTGTAGCAAGATTTCAAAGGAGGTGCCTGGTAATTTTTGACCTAAATCAAGTCTTGTGTGAAGTAGATTATTTATCAGGGAAGTCAAATTGCATGCCTTGTGATCAATACGCTCAAGTGGAGGAGGCTATGCAATACCTTAAACCAACCCTTATAAGGGCAACCACTAAGAACGTGCATAGGCTGGTCACGACTTGCCCAACTGTGCGCTCTTTTTTAGAGAACCTTTCAAACCTTGCACATGTAGGGGTCTAGACTTGTATGGGGTAGGATATGGCCATTCCCATCATGTTGTGGCTCTTTGGACCTTGTAAAGCTGCTTTTGTGCTCTCTCAAGAACATTGCACCACCTTTATGGACAAGAAGGGCAAAATCATGCAACATCAGAATGGGAAGTCAAAGCTATTTTTCAAAGAGTTGCAACTACTGTGGCAAATGAATTGGGAGCTTAGATTGGGCAAATTTGTTCCAACAGCCCAAAACACCATGATAGTAGATGATAGCCCCATCAAATGTATTTTGAACCCGCGATTAAATTGTGTTTTTCCCAATGCGTGGAACAAGTCAAATGGCAGTTTACGACTTATTGAGAAGGAGCTTGAAGACCTTCTAGGCATGTGTAGATCCAAATTATCTATTCCTATTTTGTCGAGCTCCTCATGGAGCAAAACAAAGTGAGATGTTTTGGTCAAGATCCAGTAGACCCAATGAGTGAGCTAGGCAAGAGCGTACTTTCATTTCCTTAGTACTTCAGACCAGCCAGTGATGTTGTGATTTGTAATCTATATAGGTAGAAGTTTATGGGCATTAGAATTAAGGTGATTGCCTTAATATGATGGATCATAAAAATTGATTTGTAAAGAGCCTTGAAATTGTAATGGTTTGTAAATACATATCACTTTCTAAAAAAGTGTCCAAGGCTCCAAGTGCGTACAATTCTACTGCAATTTTATTTCATTTTTTCATGGATGATTAATTTATTTCATTATATGAATTATGGTGTGCAGGTAGTCTTCATATAACTAGGTCAATGTCTCGGTGAATATATCTAGAGCTCTTACTAAGTAATGGATGTCAATAGGATTTGTGGTCTGGTATTGCCGATTTGGAACCTGGAAAGGTTAAAAATGCAAGAGCAATGATCCATAGTTGCACCCCTCCTCCTATGTTTTTCCATCTATAAACCACTCCATGGAATCGAACATGGAGGTTGGAATTGTCAATGGTCTACATTCATAAGTACCAAACACACAAGACTTGCAACAATCTCTCAATTCTTTTACAAGCTTTTTTACCTTGATGGGTTATATGGCATACCCAAAGAACCTAAGAAGAGAACAACGTATCTAATGATAAAGAATTAGAGATTCCTTTTGGTAAGTAGTAGCTTACAATAAATGTTGTTACAAGGGTTGGATTAAGGATCTTGAATGACTATTGGCATTTGTATAAATTGTTTAGTTGTAATGTACAAGAAACTTCCAAACTCTTTGCCAAACTAAGGAGCTTTGGATGTAAGTGTAGTTCCATAGTCCAAATTCATGACCACCATCATATTGAATGTGGGTGATGGCATGGTCAGGGTAACCAAAAAGGACTGCTTAACTCTGATTTGGTCATACCCATGATACTTTTGCTATTTATTACATCCTACTAGATAGTGCTATGCTATTCATTTTTTGGCAAGAAGTTACTTACACTTGTAGATTAGTAGGAAAAAAATACACTTTTTCAAAAGATGAATGTTATCATGTCCAAATGAGCAATTTTGTGAGAAGTTCCGGAACTGTCTCATTTCATCAAAATGAAGTAAAGCACTCATCTCGACTACAAATTTGGTTAGTAGGAATTAGGTTAATGCATTTATAGTTGTGCAAGCTTCTATGGTTCATGAATTTAAAGTGTATTAGTCCATACATTATTAAAATTAGTTGTTATGAATTCTTTTAGGGACAGTTTCATGCAAGTTTTTCCACGTCCAATAAAGAACATTAAAAATTTGTAGTTTATTTTTTAAAGTGGCAAAAGCATGCACATATACTTGTTTCTAGGTGCACATATGGTCAAAATTATTAAAATGTTCATAATTCATTTTAGGGAGCCATTACAAATTGCAAGTCAAAAAAAGTTTGGATCAGGACATTTGGGTTCTAATCACTTTTATGGTGGGAAAAAAAATCAAGAAAGTCCTTTTGATGAAAGGAGCACTTTCTAAATGAATGTCTTAACATAAGAAAAGCTTAAAAAATATATCTCATCACTTGCAAGTTCAATTTTTTAACTAAACAAAAGAAATCCAGACTCACTAATGCAAGTGAAAGAAAAATCCTTTCCGGAGGTCCAACAGACCCTTTCAGGGGTACCTTGATTGTGCCATCACCCATGTAATCTTTGAAACAATAGTGGTAGCTGAATTTGTATTGTATTAGTGAATGGCGTATTCTTGAAGACACAAATTTTTTATTTTAGAATTTTAAGTTTATAAGAAGACGTTTATTAAGGCGTTTTGGAATTTTTTGGGATTTGGATGGAATTTGAACTGCTATTTCTCAATATATATGTGGTTCACTAGTGTGAATATAATGTCTTCAACATTTGACATGGTTAAGACTTAATACACATTTCTTCACGTGAATAATGCATTTTTTTGTATATTGGCAGGGTCATCGTCTCACATGTTGCACTCCACAAATATAGTGTGCCACATATTGACTTTGGTAGTGTGTACAAAGGGACTCCATATCAAAAATATTTCAAAAACTTGTGAACGTGAACCAGATGCAGAGACGGAAAAAAAAGGCCCAAAGTCCCAAAGTCTTACATAGTTCCCAATTTAACGAATATGACGTTGTACATTTTGGAACTTTCAAATTTTGAGATGAAAATTTTAGGAGGTCTCTTAAAAGGTTAAAATCTAGCTTGCAGCGTTTTTTTTGTACACATGTCCTCACATGAGAGGAGGAATTTGCAAGGAAAAAAATCTTAGTGGCTCATACTAAATCTGATATCTTTGGATCTAGTTTAAAGTAACTTTTTGGATTTGAGGTGGAGTACAAAGTGGGACACCTGTTTCTCCCGAATTAACGAATATGATGTTTGGGTGACGAGGGAGGGTTTGCTCCCAACATCCAGGATAACCGAGAAGGGCTGATTCTCTTGGTGGATGCCATCGAGAAGGCAGGGTACACTGGCAAGGTCAAGATCGGCATGGACGTGGCGGCGTCTGAGTTTTTGACCAAGGATGGAAAGTACGACCTTGACTTCAAGGAACAGCCGAATGATGGCAGCAAGGTGCTCTCCGGGCAAGCCCTCGGGGACCTCTACAAGGAGTTTGTACGTGATTTCCCAATTGTGTCTATTGAGGATCCTTATGACCAAGACGACTGGTCGTCATGGTCAGCCTTGACTGCAGGCACCGACACGCAGATTGTGGGTGACGACCTTTTGGTTACCAACCCCAAAAAGATTGTCGAGGCTATTGACAAGAAGGCCTGCAACGCCCTCTTGTTGAAGGTAATTCGTGACATACTCTGTTCTTTCCGTTTCTCTTGAACATGCCATTGTGGAACGTGACATGATGAGCGGAGCCTCTAACACCTTGGGCACAATCGCCTCCTGGTCAAGGAAGAAGCAATGTTTTCACGATGCTCCGAGGTCTTGTTTCCTTTACATCTGGAGTTCAAGAATTTAAGGAAGCTCTTTGACAACAATTATTGTAAGGGAAAATTTCATGGATACCCCTGAAGTTTGCTATATTTACGTAGATACCCCTGATTTTTCAGAAATTACACAAATATCCTTGGTCCATAATTTTCAGGCGTTTGTCGGTTTGTTATATTTTGCATACCACTTCTTTCTCCCTTGTGTGCATGCTGCTTCTTTTCCTTTCTATTGCACTCCTGATTTTAACATTGGTCAGGAAAGAAGTAGCGTGCATTACAAAGCAAACGCCTGAAAATCATGGACCAAGGTATTCGTGTAATTTCTGAAAAACTATGGGTATTTATGTAAATATGGCAAACTTCAGGGGTACCCATGAAATTTTCCCTCATTTTAATAGCTCCTTGATAAATACCCCTTGTGAGCAAGTAGAAGTTACAAGTTTTTGCATACTATTCTCAGCCATGTTGATTGAATTAAAAAAAATGTGGTGCTTTCTTTGGTGTTGTACGATGAGATAGGTGCACTTAAAGAATAACTTGAGACTGTTATGGAGTGAGTGCTTTTAGAAACTGCGGTAGTGTTTTGTTCTTATGATTGGTGTTTTGCAGGTGAACCAAATTGGATCTGTGACGGAGTCCATTCAAGCCGCTTTGGATTCCAAGGCAGCTGGATGGGGTGTTATGGTCAGTCATCGAAGTGGAGAAACAGAGGTCTGGATACTTTCATTGCTGATCTTTCTGTTGGTCTTGCCAATGGACAGATACGTCGACACGTGCAAGATGTACTTCGCATTTCTCTTTCTTAAACCAGTACCCTGCTTTTGTGTTTAAATTTCTTCTATAGATATGCTTCAGGGTGAATCTGGTTAAACGATTCTCGTTTCTTCGCCTTGCAGATCTAAACTGGAGCTCCCTGCCGGAGCGAGAGTCTTGCTAAGTACAACCAGGTATGTTGGATTCTTGTGGACTCGGTTGATCGTGGAATACCTATAATGACCGTCTCCTTGTAGACCTGAAAAGGAACTAAGTACTGCTCTCCGGAACATGTTCAATTCATGTCAAGGTTAATGTTAATTCCATAGTTGCCAATTTTGTATCAAGAGGAAAAACCCGTGAAGGACACCCTTTTTTGGACACTTTGAGCAAGTTTTAAAGGCTCACACCTCTTTAAGTTTCATTTTTATCGGATGAAAAACTGTAGAGTCAGGATGAGTTACAGCAGCTGAATGCCTTGGGATGAAATCGACCAAAATTGGATGATGTACACGACACTAACGACAAGTCAACTTCCTTGGTGTCGCACTGACATTAGAATTACCTCGTCATGATGATTAAATGAATCTAATGCATATTTACTTAACAGTAAGAGCTTTGTCAATCTAACCTGGCGTGTGGGGTGTAGGGGCTAGCTCTTTTCTGATAAATGCATCTGTAACACATTCTAGACATCCTTAACATAGTGCTTGTTTTTGATGTTCTACAGCTGCTGCGGATAGAAGAGGAGCTTGGTAATGTTCGTTTCGCAGGACAGAGTTTCAGAAAACCTCTTTAGATCTTGAGACCCCCTTCGCATTCAAGAATTGTAGACAGCGGCAGCTCACAATATAATGAGAGGAAGCATTGGTCACATAGTTCGTAGTCATACCTGTCTCTCGACCCGGGCACTGTTCGAGCGGTTTAGTTTACTGAGGTAATACTAGCTTCTTTTTTTGAGATATTGAAACGGGAAATAAACAGGTTCTCTGTGAATCATCAATTTCTATTTATTGTCTCAATAGCAACGCAAAGGCCAGGTGATCCCGGTTTGATCATGTGATATTTGGCTCCTGGAGCCTATGTCTAAATTATCACGCATGGTTATACGTGTATATTCTATGGCAACTCGAAGGTCCGGAATTCCGGATGGTGCTCGGGTGTGGCGTTGCCATATATGATCATTGATTCATGAGAGCCTGCATCTAGAACTAATTTCAAACCCTACTCTCCATGATGCCCGCCATGATGCTCTCGTCGAGCATGTACGAGTCGTAGCTTCGAGACCTATAATCCCTGGAAGCTCGTAGCTCGGAATTGGAGTGACCGCCTGGCGTTTGGTGTGCTCGATGAAATTTTACAGGAGGTGCTGGCGGTGCTGGCGGTGCGGACGGTGTAGAAGGATCGGGAGGAGGATCGACGATGAAGCGGTCCTTGAGAAGGTAGCGATCCATCATCCCCACGAGGAACCGGTGCGCAAACGGCGCGAGCGACAGGGTCATATACTTGTTCTTGATGAGATGGTCGTAAGCGTCGTTGCTGAGCGGCGACGGCTTGAACGTCAGCCAATTGAACAACGTCTGCGTCCACGAGGTTCGCTCGACGACGCTTGCGCTCACCGCGACCTCGTCAGACAACGTATCGAACGCGTCGGGATCCGTGCTGGCCATGTTCGTCGCCATCCACTTGAGCACAGCCGCGGAGAAGTCATAGTTCGGGTGGATGTCGGGGATACGAAGCAAGCGCGTGAGGCCAAAGCTCAGGGTGCGCTCAACGAGACGCTTCGAAATCTCACCGACAGGTTTCCGGAGCTTCAGGTGCCTAAGATCCGTCTTGAGATCCAGTGGGAAGAGTTTGGGCGACTTGTAGAACATGAACTTCTGCCTGCCGATGTCGTAATGCGCGCCGGGAAACCACAGCTCCTCCGTTACGTACTCGAAGTTGAGGTGAGGCTCCTCGGAGCCGTTGTTGTATGCGAAATCCTGGGGGAATTTGTCGCGTTTGACGTGACACGGAGAGAACACCGTGAGCCTGTCGTGGACCGCGAGCGCTTGGTACACGCGCTCCACTTCACCAGACACCGCCTACACGCCCTCGTCCGCTTTGCCGTAGAAATTCAAGCTTCCGAGGTAGTCCAGCCCAGGCCGGGGTTGAGAGACGGGATCCCGAGCGCGCCCACCGTCTCGAACAGTCCCATGAACTTGACAGGTGGACGTTGCGTGACGCGGCTGTGGTGGCGTCGCCATTGCTGCATGGACTCGCTGGTGGGTAAATACGACGTGGTTCTGTCGCGGTAGTACATGTATGCGCGCTCAAGTATGTCCTCCATGTCGGATTGCGAGAAGGGTGTCGCTCCAAGGCGTTTTTTTATGACTGTTCGGCTCACGATCCCGCAGTTGTTGATCATCCCGGCGACGCACCGGATCGTGTAGGATCCGCGGCTAAGGCCGATGAGCCATGCCTCGCATGCCCCGTTCGTTTGCTCGAACTCTGCCATGAGGAACTTGTAGACATCCATGCAGTCCTCTTTGATGCGGCCCCCGAGGGCGCCGTCCAGCAGGTAGTCGGAGAACTGGCCTTCCACTCCCTCGCCTGCGAAGTAGCAACCGACGATTCCTCCCCCTCCGCGGCTGCTCTCGAATCGCTCCCTGGCGTTCACCGACTTCCCGGCTATGGTGTCGGCCAGAATCTTGACGTTCGTCTGCGTGCCTGTGAGCTGCCCGCACCACGTCCCGTCGCAGAACACCATCACTTTCTTCAGCTGGCGGGCTGTGGCCACGCCATTTGCCCCCTCCATCCTGTCCGTCCCAATCTGGTTCCCTGCAACTAAAGGGTCGTTTACAACTGATGGCACCTGCAGGCCTACTGCCCTAAAGATTTTCTACCTAATCTCAGCACTGGCAGACACTGGTCTTTGTCGACAGGTCCAAGTGACGCTATTCTGCTCCGATCTCAGTGCAGTGCAATCGATCCTCTAGAAAATACAACATGGCTACTCAGGTCAGTTCCAAATTCACCTTTAAATATGTCGTCTCTAGTAAGAATAACATTAACCAAAAAATACTAGCCCTTGCAGTTTCTGCTTCGTGAAGTGCAAGTTTGTTACGTAACGCAGTATTTCACTATCCACGAACTCTTAGCTAGTTCACGAATGCTGTTCTTAAAAGGGTCCTCACATGCAGATTGAGTTGTTCCGGATATCAATCAGTCACGGAGGAATGATTACAGCTAGCAGAATCGTACCTGAATAGCAACTTCTTTAATTATTGAGCAACTCCTGCACAAACAAGGGACTTCGCTGTTAAGGCCGCAAGTAGAGCTTTCTTCACTGCCTTCTCTGACGTGGCATTAGCCGTGTGAGGATTCAATGCAATCAATCGGAAAAAAACTCACAGTTGAGCAATCACTGCTGAAGCTCGGTCCTTGACTGTCGTCGTCTCATCGATCTCGTAGCGGAGACACCAAGAAACCAGGCTGCACTGCACTACTCACCCCGTCGTTCGGTTTGAATCAGCACTCCAGTTCCTTTGCACACACTTTCAAACTTACAGTCTCTACAGCAACGACGTATACTCTGCAGGTGGTAGCTAGGTAGCCATGCCGGAAGAGAAGCTGGGTAATAAGCTACCATCATCTCACGAGATTCTGCTTGCTTGGACTTTCGTCACCACCGCCATATATATATCCTCGAACCATTGCGCCCTCATCACGAATGTGCGCAGTGACTTGCATCCGAAGCCCAGTTGTGGATGAAGTGCATCCTTGTGACTTGTACGTGCGACTCAAGTGCAATTTTTCTATATCGGCTTTCCTTCGTAATCAGTATTTTGATGTAGAACTACCCTCTCCCGCCTCGTTCTCAGGGTGTCTGTAGCTAAGGTCTTTCAAATATGACTACAGACTGTCTGTATTCTGTATAATTAGCGGCAGACTCTCCGCAAATGTGGTATGCCTATCGGGGCTGCGACCGCGTGCGCAGACACTCTATCGACAAATGAGATCCTGACAAAACGAGAAATGTGGTATCGCATGAGAATGCTTTTTATAATAATCGATAAATTCCATGCTGAGCTTCTGCAGGAATGGACGAGCCGCAAATCCTTTGATCCTGGGAATTGGTAAGTTGGTAAGAACACCATATTCGTTAATTTGGGAAAAGCAGGTGTCCCACTTTGTACTCCACCTTAACCCCTGAACGGCCCCAAAGCTCTTTGCGGTCCTATGTACGGTCATATGTACAGACGTATTTGAACTGCTAAGAGGGTTTTTCAATTTTTTTTTATGCACTCACCATCATACAATCTTTCCATATGAACATTTAATTTCCAGCTGATTTAAACTTCTGTATATTGGGTGTGATCGTATGTGGTATTGTATCTCCAAAGCCCAAGGGCCCTTTGGGGATTCAACCCAAAAAGTTACATTAACCCCTAAATGCCCAAGGCCTTCCTAAACTTCTCAGCATTTTCAGGAAAGTGAACAATCAAACAATCTTTTCATGAATCTCATCAAGTTTTTTTAAACTATAACCGTACAAATTTAAACTTGACATGTTAGAGACTTAGAGATTACAAGAAAAAAGAAAACACAACAATATCACTTATAATTTGAAAGATTATAACGTTTGAACATGAACCAAGGTGTTAAAATTGCAAAAGTGACTTGAAGTTTTCTAATAACGCCATATTCATTAAAATGG
Source organism: Ulota crispa (assembly GCA_963920765.1). Classification (NCBI taxonomy): domain Eukaryota; kingdom Viridiplantae; phylum Streptophyta; class Bryopsida; order Orthotrichales; family Orthotrichaceae; genus Ulota; species Ulota crispa. The sequence continues at coordinate 11,998,252 of OY987244.1, read as the reverse complement.
GAAAATAATGAGTACCATTTTGTACCTCACCTTAATCCAAAATAGCCACCTTAAACTAGATTCAAAGGTATCAAATTCAATTTGAGCCACTAAGGTTTTTTCCCTTGCAAATTCCTCCTCTTAGGTGAGGGCATGTGTACCAAAAAAAATGTTGGAGCTCAAATTAAGGTGGCCACCTTAATCCTTCAAAAGTCTCAAAATGTATTCTTTTTCCCAATTTAACAAATATTGCATTTAATCCTCATTTCACATGTCAAATCTAAAAAGTTGGTCATTAAAAAATTTGAGGTTTAAGGTCATTACTCATTACATGTTTAACTTCAGTCAATTTATAGCTTTCAAAACTTACTCCTATATATTTTTTAAATGGATTTCTAATGTAAATTTTTCTCCAAGCTCTAGTGTATTTGAGGCTCATTTTCAAGATTTTCCAAGTTGGAAGAGTCTTGTCGGACAGATTTTGGGGTTTGGTTGTTGTGTTGTCAGTCTGACATCTGATATCGCGCATGACAAGTGTTGAGTATGAGTGACATTCTTGCCTAATAAGGCCCTATTTAACACCTAAGATAATTTGAAAATCTACTTTAAATATGATCCAAAATGTAGAATCTAATAAGTGTATATTGAATGGAGACACTTCAATACAAATATAAAATGATATGTTAGTATGTCAATATTGGAAATAGAAAGTGCTTTATTTAAAAGTCAACTTTAAAATTGACTTAACTAGACAGACAAAGGAATGCCATATTTGTTAAATTTGGAAGAAAAGTACATTTTGGACTTTTGAAGAATTAAAGTGGTCACCTTAATTTGAGCTCCAACATTTTTTTTGGTACACATGCCTTCACTTGAGAGGAAGGATTTGCAAGGGAAACAATCTTAGTGGCTCATACTAAATCTAATACCTTTGAATCTGATTTAAGGTAACTTTTTAGTTTAAGGTGGAGTACAAAATGATACCTCTGTATTTTCCAATTTAACAAATATGGCATTGAGGGTCTTTTGTCCATTTATGACGTCAAGTTTGTTGAGTTGTTGCCATATCGGGGAAGATAACCATGCTTCCAACACTAGAAAACTCAAGATTGCAATGGACACCCTTGTACAAAATCTTGAGTAGAAGAATCATCAATATTCATTTTTTAAATCAAAATTTTGATGTTGAAAATAGACTTCAAAACAAACTTGTGTTCAAAAAGAAATACCAAAAATAGTGTTTTGATAAGGTTTTTTAGTCTTCAAAATTTTGCAAACACCCAAATTGGGTGCCTTGAGCATTTTGGGGTTAAACCAAATTTGAAGGTATCAGATTCAATTTGAGCCACTAAGATTTTTTCTGTCGCAAATTCCTCCTCTCAGAGTCTCAACTTCTTAGGTTAGGACACATGTATCCAAAAAAATCTTGAGCTCAGTTTTAAATAATCACCTAAAAATTTCACCTAAAATTTTGAAAGTCCCAAAATGTATCGTTTTTCCCAAATTAACAAATATGGTGTTTAAGTGGCTTTTCACATTATGTCCCACGTCCCACGGTAATTACAAGAAACACTTGTGCTATTTTTTGTCCCCTTGGACCTTGGTCTTGGAGGGTAGATTTTTGGTTATAACTTTTGCGTCATAAACTTTTCTTACTGAAATTTGAAAAAAAGGTACATATAAAAGTTACAAATATTTAGTGATTTTTTTGATTATTTATAAAATTAGTTTGCTGTTTTTAAATAACCTCCAATTAAGTGTCTACTTTGGCCATTTTGGGGGTTTGAGTACTATTTCTAACCCTAAAATGCAAATTTGAAGGCCAAAATTCACAAAAAAGTTCTTGTACTAAAGTTACACAATCATCCACAATATTTTTCAAAAATAGTAAAACATGCACCTTCTACGTGTGCTCAAAGTGCACTACTTTTGCCCAAGTGCACAAAACACAATTTATTTTTCCCAAAAATGAATTTGATGGAAAAGGAGCACCTTCAAATTTTTAAGTTAGGAAAAATGGCAATTTTTTTTTTTTCAAATTTTTATTATTTTCTAAAAAGCAAAAGCAAAATGTCCTTTTTCTTGGTGTTTTTGGTCTCTTTATTTTTGTGCATAACTTTTAGATTTTTTTTTCTAGATTTGAATTTTCACAAGTATGCTACTTTAAGTGCTTTACAAATTATCCATATTTTATTTTATTTAAAAAAAATGATTCCAAAAGCTCATAGTACTAGTGTACTACTAGTACTAAGGCTCTTTAAGGCTTTTTGAGACAAAACTAATAGGTGTTTCTTGCAACAACCCCCCATTGGAATCCCAGAATCCGATTGGTTTATATAAGGAAGGTAGAAGACTTTACCACTTCAAAAAGTGGGAAATAGAGGACCTTTTCTCATGGTCATTATTTCTATGTGGAAAAATGGTGGTAAAGTAGGTTGAAGTGGGAAACTTGGAGGACTTCCCCTAGTAGTAATTATTTCTATGTGGGAAAATGGTGGTAAAAAAGAGTGGGAGGATTATTCCATATTGTTTTGACACTCGGGGTAAGTTATTTTGGGTACAAGAAGGACCTACCAATTGAGAGAAAAAAAATACACAACCTCACTTCTTTCTAAGTGACAAATCTACACCTGGAGCAACAATTGCCAAGCACTTTGGTGTTCTCACTAATATGCTCATATCTAAAACATTAACAAAATCAAAATTATGATAGAAAAAAGAAAAGTATTCTTTTTTTTGCCTTTTCTTTGTATTTTCCCACATGGTAATGGTCAATTTTTAGCTGCACAAATTTTTGTGTTTAGCAAGGAAAGTGATGGGAATTGCTATAGCATTTTTTCACTGCTATGGTGTTCTACCTTCCTTGTGTTAGAGTCCAAAGTTGGGACTTGCTAACTCACACTAAGTCTTATATCTTTGTTCACTATACTTTGCTTATATGGCATTACTCTTTGAAAATTATGGTGCCAAAATTTTGGAATTTCACTCAAGATTTGGGTCAGCTTCTTTACGTGATCCAACTTTTAGCCCAAGTTCCACCAATATTTTTATGTAATATAGTCATGACTTTCTTTATTAAACATTTTGTCTTTAATCCTTAACCTCTCATCACCTAAGCGGACAAAATTGAACATGTTTCTTCTGTATTTTGTGAATCATTGACAATAAGCTATTAAATGTTATATCTAACTTGCAAGGTCACCATTTGCAAGTATATTACAATCTTCTTGATGTTTATAGGTTGATAATCCAAGAAAGCTCCAATTTGGCATTAAATTGGAACTTGCAGAGATGGGGACGTGTATGAGGACCTTGAGATATGGGAGAAGGCCTCTGTGGGATAAGATAAGGTAGGTATGTCCATTGTCGACCACCTCCAAATGTTGTACTATACATTTGAGGTGTTCTCCACAGACTCTTGAATCCAAAGTGGAGAGTGAATGCCACTTGCACAAGCAAATCTTGCCACATGTCAGCTTAGGAGCTAGTTTGAGAGGGTTGGAATTCAAACAGTCAAACGCATGTATTGGAACACATCCAAACAATTTCAAGGTTAGTGTACACTGTATAATTGCTTTTAGGGTCTTATGAGTTGAAACTTTGCCTTTAAATAAAAATAATTTTAAAATAATTTTTCCCACAAAAACAACATTCCATTTGTTGAAAAGCTAACCTTATGGATTATTTTTCTAGAATTTTTCAAGACCTCGCGAAACCCCAAACCCTTAAACAATTGGGTATGCATATACCTACCTTAACCTTTAAAGGACCGTTGTCCTGATGGAGATATCTCCATTATATAGATATTTGTTATATATTTATGTTTGTATTGATTTCAATAAATCAACAGTTGAGGCAAAAAAGGTGGTCGTGGTAAGGACCACGGTTTGGTGACAGCGCAGCGGCCATAGATTCCAGTGCGCTGCGCCGTCTTATCACATGCACAGCTCAGGGGGTAGGTAGCGGGTTGGCTAGGCCAATTTTCTGCCTCACTAGCTGCCAAGCTGTGAGCCGCGATCACCGCTTGACGAGTCTGATGGGATTCGAACCCGGACCAGCGGGCGACCAGAAACGACCGTTTCTCCAGCCAACCAAATCCACAATTTGGCGACTAAAAACAAGCGTTTGACTCTATTATATGCTTGCAAGAGCACGTGGTCACTTTACAATGGTGTTTATTTTGTAATTTAATCATTTTCATATGTTTATTTAGATGTTTTGGAGGCTCATATATTTTGCCTTTGTTTGAATAAAAATATTAAGAGTTTAGAAGCCAATAGGAAAGGTGTGAAAAGAAAAAGGGTTTGGCATCTATGGTAGGGTTAGGATAGGAAGGGACATGGGCTGATGTGCCCCACCTCTCTACCTTAGATAGGGTCGAAATTATGGAAGAAAAGATCCCTTAGTTGTTGGAAGTTAGCGTATGAGTGTTGGTGAGAAGAAGGGGAAAAAGCCCGAAATTTTGATGTGAGAGATTTTTTTGTGTATACATGACTTTGAATTGGAATTTGAGGAGGTTGTTCCTTGTGTGATTACCTTTCCAAAATAAGTTTGCAAGTTTGATTTGGAGTTGTGATGCAAAAGTTATGAGTGTTTGAATTTTGGAGTCAAAAAGCCAAACTATGAAGAAAGGCTGAGACTTTGACAAGCCATAACTTATGATTTGCATATCATTTTGCAGCAAGATTTAGAGGGAGTGTTTACCTTAGTTTTGGCTTTTTAGAAAGTCCTTAAATTTGAGATTTGAAATTTGGAGAAGAAAGTTATGGAGGTGTGAAGGTTTGGAGGTGGCTGCTCTTTTGTTAGGAGAAAGCCGAGACTTTGAAGAGCTACAACTTTTGGATAGTATGAAATTTTTTTCTCAGATTTTTAGGAGTGATAGTTTGTTGTCATAGTTTTTTGAATTATCTTTAATCATTTGATTTGGAATTTTATTGAAGAAGTTATAGTGGGTAGAGGTTGGAGGTTTGGGTGCTCTCTAAAAAATTGAGACCTACAGTTTGATTGACTAGAGCTTTTGGATAGAGTTTTATTTTAAAGTGAAAATTTTATGGGTTGTAGTCAGTAATATCATCTTTCTAAATTGGTATCATGTTTCTATGGGTGATGTATAGAACAAAAGTTATAGAAGTTTATAAAAGCAATGTTTAGTTTGTAAGGAGGAAGAAGAGTCTCTACTTTGAACCCGCATAACTTTTGGACAACATCTTGGATTGAGTTGAAGTTTAGAAAGATGTTAGAAGGTTAGAAGAGTTTTTTAAATTGCTATTACACTTAGCATTTGAATCTTTGAGCCATCTGTGGCACTAGATAGAAGGTCGCTGCTTTTCTAGGATTTGTTATTTGTGATTTTCTCCATTGTTTTTATTAAAACATGAAGACTTGAAGGCATAAAGACTTGAAGGCATGAAGACTTGAAGGCATGAAGACTTGAAGGCATGAAGACTTGAAGATCTAAAAATATGAAGATTTCAAAAGGAATGTTTTAGATTTATTTTTTATGTATGTGTGGGATGTGGCTTTGTTATTCCCAGCCGGTTTTAGATGCTTGTTTGTTAATTCATTTCTATTCTATTTTATAAACCTTGTTGCGGGCAATTTGGATTAAACCAAACTTAACCTCATTTGTTGTCGTGGTGACAAAGTGGGATTGATCACCCACATGATCGAGACTTGCTCTGTTCTCACGATCTGGAGTATTAGCCAGCAAATCGTGAATTTGATTTTAGGATTCCGTCATACAGACGACAGCTTGTGTCTGCTGTCCCGATCTACCCGTCCCGTAGCTAGTGGGCTCTTATCCCTACCTTGACCCTTATACCCTTAGAGCCAGCCACAGGATAGGCCAACGGAAGACTGAAGACTGAAGATTTGAAGAGAAGATCAAAATTGACGACAATTTTAGTCGGCAACGCACGATCGCAGCAAGACACCCTGCGTGTTTCCAAGGCGCGCTCCTCTCAACTCAACACCGTTGTCCCTTTGGGAGACAAGCTAGATTTTGAGCATGTACCTATGGCTAAACTACTTTGTGTGATTTTTTGAAACTTTTATAGAAGGTGGGAAATTCAAATACCTATGTGGACATCTAATTTTTTCTTCATTCTAACATTTGACAAAGAAGTTATGCATGGATTTGTGAAAATTTGGGAAAGGCTGCCTGTTCGGGCAACCCAAAAGCTTCTTTTAAAAAAAAAAAAATTGAAACACAAATTTGAAATTGGTTCTTTAGATTTTATTATTCATAGGAAGCTTTGAATTGTTAAATTTCAATTAATGACATGAAAGTTATGAAAAGTTTTTGTTTGCAGGCAATTATGGATTCTCTACTCTAAAATAAACCTTTAAGTCCTTTATTTTTTTCAATTTTCAATGTTTTGGAAAAAAAATTAAATTAAAGGAAGTAGATTGTTTATCACAACATTATTGCCATTGGAATTTGCATTTTTCATTTCCATAATTAGATTCTTAATAATTTAGTGTTTTGACTCATTCTCTACTTCTTTTTACTTACTATTTTTTCCCATGTCTTATAAAGTTTCAATTGATTTGAAAATTCTCCCACAAATACCTAACTCGATCTTGTACATGGAAAAAATAAAGTGCAACTTTGGGTTGAGCAATTTTTTTGTTATAAGAGTGGTCAAAGGCTTCTGAAATTTTTGGGCAGCATGAAAAAAATCTTTTCTTTCCACTTTAGATGTAAATATCTCACTCCTCTCCATTTGGAATGAGCTAATTTTTTCCCACAAGTACCTAATCCAATCTAGGGCAAGATCCTACGGTTGGATTTTCCAAAAACAAAACATAAAATCCCTTTTTTCTAAACCTCCTAAAAGTGGCAATTTTTAGTGTTTTTGGCAAAAAAAAAGGGCTTGGTCCTTTAGGGGTTAACCACACCTAACTACAACCTTAGTGCCAACTCACCTCAACACATTGTTTTACTAAAATGCATACCTCATGAACTTGAGAGCCTAGCGCCATATTGCACTAACAATATGGGTTACAAAAGTAAATTTGGATTACACAGTGCTATAATGATGAAGAGAATTTTTTGATATGGTATACATCCACTAGGATCAAATTCTCCAAGCATGGCCTAGCTTGCCTACCGAGGGATAACCCTATATAATATATAGGACTGGTTGGTTGGAAGAAGTTCCAATTTTTTTTTGCAAAATGATACTTTGAATCGTTTAGAGATGTTAAATATGGATTGGCAAGAGCAATTCTAGATGCAACATTGAATCTATGAAACCCAAAAATAACCTTTTTTGATGTCAATCATATTTGGTGATGTAGAGAATGAATTTGGATCATTCTCATGCATTTCTTTTGCATTATGCAAGGCAAATGCATCTTCAATAGAAACATGCTTTCCATAAGTCACTATGAGCTCCTTAAATGTGCATGTTGTGATTTGTTTTTCTTGAACTTGCAAAGATGCTACCAATAGTGCTTTCAAATGTGATGTGAAGTTTTCATGAAGACAATACTACACGCTTCAATTTAGCTTCAAAAATTATTGACTTGTTCATGCAATGTCCCAAAAAATATATTTCTATTGTCGGTGAGATCCCAAAAAAAACCAAGAATCTTGCAATAGAAGCATACTCAAATGTTTATGAGCACATATTTAGGTGCAGTTCTCCAAATTTTACTCTAAAAATCTATATTTTCATATACTTTGTTTAATTTTCATTATACAATGTAAGGCTGTAAGCTAGCTTGTTGGTATTTTGCCCAATATTTAGGTTCTATGTACAAATTTTCTATAACAAAAACATTCAATCCTCTCTAATGATACACTTTGTAACTTTTGAGTTCCTTGAATATCCTTAATATTTGTCATATTTTATATACATAAGACTTAATAACTTTTACCTACGTGGTTGTAAACACAAATACAAGTGAAACTACTCACCCAAGGTTGTGTTGGTTCTAAGGTAGGAGCACCCATAAGCGTGAAACTAAGGGTTTTGGGTAGGAAATGGATTGATGGATTTTGAAAAAAATAGTGTTAAGTTAAGAAGAGGAAATCGAAAATATTGGCATCAATTTGAAAATTTCAATTGCAAGCATTTGTTCACAAAAAAAATCCAAAATCCCAAATCATTGAAGTTGTAAATTGTGGGTAGGAGATGTCTTTAATGTGCTCATATGCCCATGAAATCTACTAATCTTGAGGAGTTCTTAAATAGTGAGATGGAGTACTTGTAACCATCACTTTGTCACTCACAACACTAGAAGAAAAACATGTCTTAAATGACTAATTCACGATGACTGCAAAATTCCTAAACAACAATACAATGACTCATTTACAGTCGTTTAGGACATTTGCAGTCGTCGTGAACCAATTGTTTATTGCAAGATTTCTTCTAGTGTAATCATCATTGAGTCACCCATAACGAGTATATGGAGTCACTAGCAAGTACTAACATAGTGACACCCACAGGGAGAGGACCAAGGGGTGCTCCTACCTTAACCCCTAAGCGCCCTACAAACAATATACTATCTCTCAAAAAACTGGGTCAAGACATCTTTGACCACTATAATCTCATTACTCTTTTGATGAAACCACCTCCTATTAAGTCCAACACAATGGTCACGCTCTCCACTAACAATACATATGGTCCAATCTCGTGGATCTCATTTTCCAGTCCACACAAGCACTTTGAAATCAAAAAAGCAAGACTACTTGCAATCAATGCAATCAAAGTCTGGGCGCTCAAGGGTTAAAGTGTCTCTGCCTACTATCATTGGCTTCATTGCCTTCTCAATTGTAAGGCTCATCAAGTATTGTAAAAGTACATATTTGCTTATTATTGCAACCAAAGGTGTAAATAGTGCAATTACAAACAACATAGTGGCATTTTGGTTCCAAAAATATCCACATTGGTGAAGAAAGTTACAATCTTGAAATAGCTGTCATTTGAAGGTAAAAGGTTCCAATCACCAGTTTACATTTCAAAATGACCCCTTCCCATTGTAATGAAATAAGGACTCAATTGCTCGCTCATTGAGCCAGAATGGAAAGACATTTGAAGAAGAAATGGACCCTCAAATAGGCTATAAGTTTTCCCCCCAATTAGTCGCTTCAAAGTTATGTAAAGAGATTGCCACCTTCGTGATAGTTGTCATTTTGTGTTTGGATTGTGAAGGCCAACATGATCAAACAAAGAAAAATAAATAAAAATGATAATACTGTAATAACCATACTCTGCAAAGTAGTGACTTTTTTTTGAGTTGAAGCTCAATATCGAATCCCAACTATTTAGTGACCTCATTCTTGTCCTCATGGAAAGCTTGATAGGAATGATCTCTACTTACTTTCCACCAATGAGTCCGGAGATCCAAAAAATAATAGGAAGTCAAACCAAATGAAATGTCAAAAAAATAGTTGAATCTGAAATTACTCAAATAAAAATTGGTTCAATCTCTGGGAAATTTCTAATCATAATATAAGTATATAAACAATATCTAACACATGCACTAAAAAGCGGTTAAATATGAGAAATGTAGAAATTTTATAGAAGCACCTCTAAATCTCTCCGGAAACTGCTCTCCATGGTGCAAAGAAAACTATAGTAATCCCTATAGTTGGGCACTTGGGCTATTCTGCCCAATGTGCAAGAAAAATTAATGACTAGTTCAAAGTTATCTGGTGGAATTGGGAAAATAGTTGGTTGTATTTTGAAATTTCTGGCAAAAGAATTGGTTAGGTGTCACCAAAAATCTGAATATAGTGTATTATAGTCTAATTTTTTTTTCAATGCGGCACAATCCACCAAAAAATCATTGAATATGGAAAATGCCGGTTTTTAGCTTGTAAGGTCCAATTTTTTTCCCCAAACATTGGTTATGCCTGAATTTCAAATGCTTCAACTATACAATACCCAAAAGAAAGAGTACACAACACCCTTTTATGGCATCCAAAGAAGTATGTATAACTATGTATAACAAAGAATATAACTCACATTTCATTCTTACATTTTCAATATGCAATTCTCATGCAATCTTGATTGAGCATATCAAACTTCAGTTACTAACACCCAAAATCCTATTTTTGGTAAATGGTTTTGTGTCACAATCATGGTTTTACAAGAAAGGTGATTAATAAATAGTGGTGATGAATTTTTGAGATTTGATTGCACGGATATGTAGGAGACATCCATACGCACATCGTCCTTTCAAACAAACATTTCCAAAAAAAATCAAAATTCCTTTTGTAGAGATTTTAACGTTAGAGTGATCATGACCAAATTTAGTAAAATACATATTTCTTCATGGAAAATAGTTTTTGGCAAAAAAACATATCATCATATTTAAAGGTACAAACTTAATCACAATGTATGAGTCAAATAACAAAAACTAATTTCCATGAAGAAATGTGTATTTTACTAAATTTGGTCATAATCACTCTGACATTAAAATCTCTATAGAAGGAATTTTGATTTTTTTCTGGAAATGTTTGTTTGACATGAAGATGTGCGTATGGATGTCTCCTACATATCCATGCAATCAAATCTTAGAAATTCATCACCACTATTTATTAATCACCTTTCTTGTAAAACCATGATTGTGACACAAAACCATTTACCAAAAATAGGATTTTGGGTTTTAGTAACTAAAATTTGATATGCTTGATCAAGATTGCATGAGGATTCCATATTAACCCCTAAAGGACCATGTTCCTTTTGGCAGACAAATGGGATTTTGGGCATATATCTATGGCTAAACTACTTTGAGTGATTTTTTGAAATTTGTATTTGGAGGTGGGGAATTCAAAGATCTACATGGGCATCTAATTTTTTCTTCATTGTGACATATGACAAAGAAGTTATGCATGAATTTATGAAAAATTGGGGAGAATTGCCCGCGTGGGCAGCCCAACAAAATTCTTTAAAATTCATGCTTTTTTAAATAAAAACTTGGAATTGGTTCTTTTGATTTTTTAATATGTGGGAAGCTTTGAATCATTCAATTTCAATCAAGGAGATGAAAATTATGAGGAGTTTTTGTTTGCGGGCAGTTATGGATTCTCTACTCTAAAATAAACTTTGAAGTCCTTTATTTTACTCAATTTTCAATATTTTGAAAAAAAAATTAAACCAAAAGAAGTAGATTGTTTATTACAACATTATGACCATTGGGATTTGCATTCTTCATTTCAATAATTAAATTCTTAACAATTTAGTGTTTTGACCCATTCTCTACTTCTTTTTACTTACTATTTTTTCCCATGTGTTGTATAGCTCCAATTGATTTGAAAATTCTCCCACACTTACCTAACTTGGTCTTCTACATGGAAAAAATAAACTTCAACTTTACGTAGAGCAACTTTTTTGATATAAGAGCGGTTAAAGGCTTCTAAAATTTTTGGGCAGCAGGGGAAAAATCTTTTTTTGCACTTTAGATGTCAATATCTCACTCCTCTACACCTAGAATGAGCTGATTTTTTTCCCGCAAGTACCTCTTCTAATTTAAGGCAAGATCCTATGGTTGGATTTCCAAAAAAATAGAAAAATATCTACCTTTTTACTCATCCCCTAGAAGTGACAGTTTTCAGTGATTTTTGTAGAAATCAAGGCTTGGTCCTTTAGGGGTTAAAAATGTGAATGAATTGTGAGTTATATTCTTTATTATACATATTTCTTTGGATGCCATAAAAGGGTGTTATGTACTCTTTCTTTTGGGTACTACATAGTACAGTGTACAATCAGGTGCAACGAACATATGAATTGCCTTTTTGAGGCTGTTTGTTTTTTTGGTGAAATGCCAAGTATATTGGATACATTTTTTTCAGAAAAATTACCATGGCATCCTTACATAGTCTCAATCCAGCATGCCAAATATCAATTTCAAAAAAGAAAAACTTCATTTGTGGTGAATTTTTAAAGTGATTTTTTTTGGTTTTACATGATATTTTATAAAAAACAAGTGGTGATGAGTTTTTGAGATTTGGTTTCATGGGTACAAAGGAAACATCCATATGCACATCTTCCATGCTAAAAAACACCCCCTTTAAGTAACAAAAATTTGATTAATAAAAGATTCAATGAAACTTGAGATATGCCCAAATTTTGTAATATATATATATTTTGTATGAAAATCAAATTTTGTTGTTTAACTCAAATATTGTGACTAAGTTTGAATCTTCAATCATGATATCTTGTTTACTTGATGAAAAGCTAGTTAAAAATGAAAGATATGTATTTTACAAAATTTGGGCCTATCTCAAGTTTCATTGAATCTTTTATTGATCAAATTTTTGTTACTTAAAGGGGTGTTTTTTAGCATGGAAGATGTGCATATGGATGTTTCCTTTGTACCCATGAAATCAAATCTCAAAAACTCATCACCACTTGTTTTTTATAAAATATCATGTAAAATAAAAAAAAATCACTTTGAAAATTCACCACAAATGAAGTTTTTCTTTTTTGAAATTGATATTTGGCATGCTAGATTGAGACTATGTAAGGATGCCATGGTAATTTTTCTGAAAAAAATGTATCCAATATACTTGGCATTTCACCAAAAAAACAAACAGCCTGAAGGCAGTTCATATGTTTGTTGTACCTGATTGTACATGATGTCAAATTGCAATGTAGTTAACCCCTAAAGGATGTTGCTTACCAAAAGTGTTGTTTGTATTTGTACAAGAACCATTTAGTACTTAAAAAAATGACTATATGACAAATGTTAAAAATTCCCCAAAAAATCCTAGTTCACAAATAGTATATTTATGACTTGGCTTGAAACTTACAACTCCAATAAATTTCATGTGCTATCCAAACACCCCATCCGTATACAGCTTGAGAGTCCGTATACAAAACAGCAACATCTTTAGGGGTTAAGCACGAAAATCATGGCGGCTCACTACTGTAAAGATCATCATGTGTTCCCCACTAGACACTACTCATTTTCTGTTAAAATACTTGAACCCCGAGTACAATATGGAATGATTATGCAATGGCTATGAAGTGCTGGATATTGTAGTTACTTTCATTATACCTCTTGGATGTAGCATAGCCCTCATTTCTTCTTAACTTTCATATTTTAGAGAATGCTCGTTAAGAACAAGCCACATATTTATATGTCCACTAGTATAGAGGCACACGCTTTGCATCGGAGTAGAACATGTATGTGTAATGCAACATTCAACTTTACAAAAAATCAATTATCTCACAAATTTATTGGTTTAGAATCTAATTTTGATTCATTATACAAAAAATCAATATCTCACAACTGGTCTAGAATCAAATCCGCATGCACCATTATTTTGGTCCGTTTTTGAGATCAATATTGCCAATTGCTTTCATCACAATGCTACTTTTTTATATTTGCTAGGAGGTGCTTGGCGTCTTATTGATTTCTAACACATGGTTGGAGGGTATTTGGTGTTTTAAATTTGGGGCATCCTTCATGTTTCAACTTCCATCAAAAATTTCTACAAAATTTTGGAGATGATCATAATTGGAGGACACTTAGTGTTTTGTATCTTGGATGTCCTTTGTTGCTTCAACTTACATAGAAAAACTTCTAAAAAGTTCTAGAAAAGGGCGCACTTAGGAAAATCCTCCCACTTAGTAGTATAGATAGATGTACACTTTGGATAGAAATTATTAGTTCATTTTAACATCATACTATTTTCATCTACACTGGATGACTTCGTCCAACGTTAATTCGGTATAGGAGGTTCATAAGGCAATACAATTCTCAGTATCTGACCTTTGTCAAAGCCAGATCATATTTTACAGGTGCAATTTGGCTCTTCAAATATATAAAATTCCTGATGTGGCATACAAGTCAGAGCTGAAAGCATTTCCCTGCTGATATCATGCAGTAAGTTTATGTCCACATTGCAGCTCAACACGAGTCCATGGCTCCCTTTTATTCTTTCTTTATTTTTCACTATTTCCCATTTGGTTTATATTTTTTGGGTTCCGTTTCAAACAGAAGAGACAAAATATTACTTTGAAAATCGAAGAGAAGTTGTATTGTCTAATCAAGCTGAACCATGCACTACAAGCAGTCTATATGGTGTACAGATCGATTCTTCCTATTGTTGAAATTTTCAGACTTTATTTGTTTAGCTTGATTTTTGCAAATTTTAGCAATTTATAACATTTTCAGAGTCTGGTGGGAAAGAACCCCTCTCGCGATCAAATGCTAAATCAAGGACATTTTTTTAATATCAAAACCTAGAGACATTTGTCATCTTGTTTAGTTAGGATCAAACATTAGCTGAAAGATTGTTTTGGGGAACCAAGCTACTGTTTCATAACTTGGTTATACATATCCATTTTGGCACTAGCTTAGTGGCCAATTAAGCACTATGTAGCTTGGTTCCTTAACCCCAAAAGGCTCAAGTGGCCCCTTGGGGGCCAAGTGGGACTTTGGGCATGTACTTATAGCTAAACTATTTTGTGTGATTTTTTGAAATTTTTATAGAAGATGGAGAATTCAAAGATCTGCATGGGCATTTAGTTTTTTTTTCATTGTGACATTTATTGAAGAAGTTATGCATGAATAGCTGAAAAATAAGGGAGAATTGGGCAATTCAAAAAAACGCATTTAAAAATAAATAAAAATCTGAAATTGGTTTTTTAGATTTATACATATGTGAGAAGCTTTGAATCATTCAATTTTGATTGATGAGATGAAAGTTATGAGAAGTTTTAGTTTGTAGGTAGGTATGGGACTCCCAAACCTCCATTGCTTTTGCCCCTTGTAAAATTTGGTGCTTTACTTTTTTGAGCAATTTGTGTTTCTTTTTTGTGGCTTTTTTCCAAGTTGTAGTAGACTAAGCTTCCTTGGTTTTCACCATTTGGATCAAAGTAATTCAAACTTCTAAATTTTACATAAATCCTCCAATTTTGCCTAGTGTATATGCAAATTTCATGATCTTATGGCATTGCAAGTGATTTTACAAAATATGATTCACACCTCCAATTCATTTGAAAATTCTCCCACACTTACCTAACTTGGTCTTCTACATGGGAAAAACAAACCTCAACTTTGCATAGAGCAATTTTTTTGATATAGGATCTGTCAAAGGTTTTTGAGATTTTTGGGCAGCAAGGAAAAAAACTTTTTTTTTTCACTTTAGATGTCAATATCTCACTCCTCTGCATCTAGAATGAGCTGATTTTTTTCACACAAGTACCTCCCATAGGGATAGGGCATGTCCTACGGTTGGATTTCAAAAAGAACAAATTTTCCTACCTTTCTACTCATTCCCCCAAAAGTGGCAGTTTTGTATGACTTTCACAAACAAAAGGGCTTGGGCCTTTACGGGTTAAAGTGCAAGGGTAATTTTTCTACTAAATAGAGTAATTAGGTTATCCCACTTTATTTTTTTGGCACTTTGCACTATATAAATGATGATATTATACTAATATGCGTACGTAACAAAAAGTTTTTAAAGGACTTGACAACAACAACAACATTGTGGGAAAATAAGCTAGCATTGTCCAAGTATTAACCATGTGAAACTATTATATTTAAAGAGTTGCATGGGCCTCCAAGTGGTCATGCAGTGAGTCATGAGGTAACTTTCTAAGGTAAGGCAACCTCATTACACCAAGTTCCACCACTTGGTGTAGTACAGTTCCTCAATTGGTGATAGGGACCACAAGTGTGGCTACAATTAGAAAACTACTACAAATTTATTTAGAAATGTGAAAATCACATCTAGTACATTCAGCACATTTTAGCAAAGCCTAAACTGAATATTTTTTTATACTCCGTAGTTGAATAGCTAGCACAGTTAGCTAAGTTAGTAGTCTCTGTTTTTAGGGAGAACCAGCATTTAGTTTGTTGTCAGCCGATTGAGATTGCAAAAAACCTGGTTGAAACTTGGAACTACCAGATAAAAAATGAGTTCTTTTCTCCAAGAGAAAAAAAAAATCAAATGTAATATATTACAGTGAAAATTTATAAATTTTACAAAAAAATAATCAGTGCTTGTCAGTGAAAATCAGCCGGTGAAGCTAAAAAATTTCCCCGAACAATATAGCAAGCTTTTAGGAAGTTGAGCTAGTAATGAAAAAATCACATCTACAATAGGACCGCTGATCGGTACAGACACAGTCGGTACAGTCAAGTACAGGGCATCTGCAAAGTCATCAAATAGTAATTGTGGACTTCCAGAAAAAAAATTATGAATTTTTTGCTCAATAAGGGGGCTAGACCAACGGCGTGTTCTCACTTCTCAGCATCTCATTGGCTGTCACTGGCTGTCATTAGCTGCCATTGCCTATAATTTAATTTTTTGGTTTTTTTCTTTTTTCCTCCTTCCAAATTTTTAGGATGTGGTACTGCCACCTTTTAGGAAATTGAAGCCATGACTCATGACTATCTGTCATGACAAGCCAAAGGGATAAGAGGTAGATATGGAGTTATGCAACTATTTGTGGAGTGTTAACTGTCATGTTTTCAAGTTGGTATAACATGCCATCGTCTTTTTTTTTCCCATAATATTAGAATACACTCTTATCATATTAAACTTCTCATCATTTTGCTACAATAATTTCTAAATTTTTTTCCCTCCTTTCCCTCCCATGAAGAAGTTGATTTTAAATAAGATTCCATAAATAAACGCATACTCCATATCTACCTAATATGGGATTAGCTGCTTCAGGTGGTGAAGTGGGTACTATTCGTAGCGTACACTAAAATAGCTACATAGCTTCTAGGCTGTTTGTACACTCTTGATAGTGTCACGACTCACAAATTTAGTCACTTGTGGTAGAGTGAGACTTTTGCACCATATCTTGAAGAAATGATGGTAGATTATACTAGCAGAGAAGTATCTTCTGAACCACGATACAATAGTGGGCATCAAGATTGGAACTTTGCATAAAATTTTGGACTTTCTGATATAATATGTTATTTATATAGAGTGAAAACCACAAAATAACTTGGACGTTCATTTTATAGTTGCAAGTTTGTCTTTTTATGATGACAAGGTTGAGGCTCAAGAGTAGGGATTCGATTTTTAACAACCAGGCCTTCCCATTAGGTGTTTAGAGTAATTAGAAAAAGAAATATTCAATGATTGGTTGGTTATCATAAATATTATATTTATTTTTAAACTTGGTTTTCAATCTTTCAAGAAAAGTTTCAATTGACTCCTCCTGATATTTTTTACAAGTGTAATAATAAAACTTGGTGCAAAGTCCATTTGGCAACTAGCTTGATTTCTAAATGGTCCTTTGGAACAAGCACTGACAATGAAGCTTAGTTCTTCCAGTCTGCTTTTAAAACCATATTAGGTAAATTGGGAAAATGGAGGGGCCGTTTTGTACTCCACTTTAATCTCACATACAATAAATGCAAGGCATAATTATTGCTCAAAGTTATATTTATCAAAATTCTTGGAGGCAATCACTGAGACTTCACTATTGTACAAGAAAATATAAGCTTGTTTTTTTGTAATATGCTAAAGTGTACATAATGGCTGAAATAGTGAAAAGTCCCAAAATGTACCATTTTTCCCAATTTACCTAATATGGCATTTTTCTCAGTAATGACAATATTGCAAAAGTAGCTGTAAAAAATTAACTGTACTTCTGAATGTACTCTAAATTTTGGACTTCACCACAATGAATGTAGCTTGTGATAACTTGTGTAATAAGGTAACCCTCCCCATACCCGACTACAATCCCGACCCCTATGTACCCAAGTTGTTCTTTTCAATTTTGAAATGAACACCATGGGTACATAGGGTTGGAATTGGAAAAGGGTCAATTATGGGGAGGGTTACCTTAGTGTGAGTTGTGGTGAGAGAGTTTTAGCAAGGGCAACCATGGCGACAGAAAATTGAACTACTCTGTCAACTCATAATTTTAAAAATCTTAAAAATGGTTGGTTGCACTTTCAAACAAACCACCAAGATAGAAGCCATAATTACATAAAACAAAAAACAAAGGACACATTATTAACCCTTTAAGGTCAAGGAAGCCAATTTTGGTCAGTTTTAGCAGTATTTTTGAAATGATTTTTTGGGGCATGCCGTGGTTTTAAGTGACATCTAAATGATGTTGGAGGGCTTGGAAATCATAAGCCCTTGTACATTGTTATTAGAAGAGTAATGAATCCAAAATATGGAATGAATGTGAGGCCACTAGTAAGATCTCTTAACACTAGAAAAATGAGGTAGAAAAATGGATAAAATCGCCAAACCCTACGCAAGCTGACAATAGCTTTGCCAGAAATTTGGATGAATAGTACTGATACTAGTACATTTGACAAATGAATGTGCACATTTTGTTGCTCCTATCAATATTTGTCCAACTTTTTCATTCCTACTTGCAAAATTGGTGCCTCGCACGCGACCTACTAAAAAAACCAAGTTTGAAGGCTGCAGGGCGCCCTTAGCCCTAAATGGTTAACCCCTAAAGGCCCAGCTATCCTCCTAGGGGACAATTGAGATTTTGGGCATGTACCTATAGCTAATTTAGTTTTTGTAAGTTTTTTAAACTTTTATTATAGGTGGGGAATTCTAAGACCTATTCGGGAATCTAATTTTTTTGTCATTATGAAATTTGACGAAGAAGATATGCAAAAGTTTTTGCTACCCGGGGGAGGGAGGGCAATCCAGGCAACCCAAAAACTTCTTTAAAATCATATTTTCTAAAAATAGAAATCTGAAATTGGTTCTTTAGATTTTTTCATATGTAGGAAGTTTTGAATCATTCAACTTCAATTGATGAGATGAAAGTTATGAGATGTTTTAGTTTGTGGGCAACTATGGATTCTCTACTCTAAAATAAACTTTGAGGTCCTTTATTTTCCACAATTTTCAATATTTTGGAAAAAAAACTAAACTTAAGGAAGTAGATTGTTTATCACAACATTATAACCATTGGGATTTTCATTTTTTCATTTTAATAATTAAATTCTTAACAATTTAGTGATTTGACTCATTCTCTATTTCTTTTTACTTACTATTTTTCCCCATGTGTTGTATGGTTCCAATTGATTTGAAAATTCTCCCACACATACCTAACTTGGTATTCTACATGGAAAAAATAAACCTCAACTTTGTGTAGAGTAATTTTTTCATGTAAGTGTGGACAAAGGCTTCTGAATTTTTTTGGACAGCACAAAAAGAAACCTTTTTTTTCACTTTAGATGTAAATATCTCCCTCTTCTCCATCTAGAATGACCTGATTTTTTTCCCACAAGTACCCCTTCTAGTCTAAGGCAAGATCCTAGGGTTGGATTTGCAAAACAAACTTTATTTCCTACTTTTCTACTCATTCCCCCAAAGTGGTAGTTAACATTGACTTTCACTGGAGAAAACTGCTTAGGCCTTTAGGGGTTAAGTGAGGAAAGGAAAGTTTTGGATATGAGCCAAGTTTTTACTCTATCTTGATGATTTACATAAGGGGGTCAAAAGCTAGTTTGTTTTCTCACAATTTCTTATTTTCTTAAACACAGAGTTCTCCATTTTTTTTTGCAGAAGAGCCTTAACCCTAAAAGCCCAGCTATCTCCCCGGGGGACAAATGGGTTTCAGGCATGTACCTATAGCTAATCTAGTTTTAGTGATTTTTTGAAATTTTTATTGAAGATGGGGAATTCCAAGACCTACAAGGGCATCTCATTTTTTTGTCATTCTGACATTTGACAAAGAAGTTATGCAAGAATTTCTGCTGCCCTGGGGAGGGATGGCAATCTGGGCAGCCCAAAAACTTCTTAAGAATTTGTATTTTCTAAAAATAGAACTCTGATATTGGTTCTTCAGATTTTTTATATGTGGGAAGCTTTGAATCATTCAACTTCAATTGATGAGATGAAAGTTATGAGATGTTTTAGTTTGTGGGCAGTTATGGATTCTCAACTCTAAAATAAACTTTGAAGTCCTTTATTTTTCACAGTTTTCAATATTATGGAAAAAAAACTAACCCTAAGGAAGCAAATTGTTTATTACAACATTATAACCATTGGGATTTGCATTTTTCATTTTAATAATTAAATTCTTAACAATTTAGTGATTTGACTCATTCTCTACTTTTTTTTACTTACTATTTTCCCCCATGTGTTGTATAGTTCCAATTGATTTGAAAATTCTCCCACACTTACCTAACTTGGTCTGCTACATGGAAAAAATAAACCTCAACTTTGTGTAAAGTAATTTTTTCATGTAAGTGTGGTCAAAGGCTTCTGAAATTTACTAGCAGCAAGGAAAAAACCTTTTTCCTTCACCTCAGATGTAAATATCTTCCTCCTCTCCATCTAGAATGACCTGATTTTTTCCCACAAGTACCTCTTCTAGTCTAAGACAAGATCCTATGGTTGGATTTGCAAAACAAACTTTATTTCCTATTTTTCTACTCGTTCCCCCCAAAATGGCAGTTAACCCCTAAATGCCCAAGGCCTTTTTTGAGCTTTTAGGAATTTGCTCCAAACTGGACAAAAAGCCAACATTTTGGTAAGTTGTATTAGTTCTTTAAAAATTGTAACAGTACAAATTCAAACTAGATATGTTAAACATCACATAGGAAAAGAAAACACAACGATACCTTGTATGGATTGAAATATTAGAATATTTGATCAAAAGGGTGTTAAAATTGCAAAAATGACTTCAAGTCTTTCAATCCGCTTTTCACATGTCAAATCTAAAATGATGGTCATCAAAAAATATGAGGTTGAAGGACATAACATACATAATTCCAATCCATTTATGGCTTTTCAAAATCTCTTTTAATTTTTTTTTAAAGAATTTTTAGTAAGAAATTTTCTCCAAGATCTAGTGTACTTGAGACTCATTTTCATGAGCTCTCAACACTACAAAAGGTCAAGATTGCAATAGACACCCTTGCACAAAATCTTGAATAGAAATTTCATAATCAATAATTTTCAAAATCAAGTTTTTGATGTTAAAACTAGACTTCAAAAATAATATTTCTAAAATGCTAAATACTAAAAATAGCAACTTAGTTAGGTTATATTGAATTTCAAAATATTGTCGGCACCAAAATGTGGTACCTTGGACATTTAAAGGTTAACAGTGACTTTCACTGAAAAAAAGGGCTTGAGCCTTTAGGGGTTAAATTGGTTACAGAAATAGAAATCGTATCTTGAAATAATGGTTTCTTGTCTTTTCCGCCAAGTTCTTAGGGAAGGAAGCTCCAGTGAAGTTTTCTGCACGTCTTGATGCACAATACTGTTTTTCAGTTTTCTCTCAACAAACCAGAATTTTTCATAATGAAAACTTTGTTGTTTCCTCAAAAACATGCTATCAGTTTTGCAAGATAAAACTCCTTGAGAGCTTTTTATTTTTTCAGTTAACCCTTTAACCCCTGAGCGCCCAAGAGACCATAATATGGCCTCTTGGTTTTGAAAAATGTCCACGTTTGACTTTTATCCTCTTTTTAATGGAAAAGTCAAAGAACTTGTACTTTTTCATGTATCTTTAGGCATGTGTCTACTACCACTCAAAAATAATTTAAGCTATTTGACTCTACTTTAACACTTTTATTGGACTAAGTACACAAGGGTATGGATTTGTGTGAATATGGCATGGGCGCTTAGGGGTTAAAGACCACACACACTCTCACAATCCATTAGAAACCGGGGTAGTAAACTTGGATGAGCGGTTGAATCAAATATGGACTTGATTTCTAAAATCCAACCTTACAAATGGGAAGTACACCTTGTTTACTATAAAATTTCCAAATATCAACTAGATCTACCATTGGAGGTGAAATATTATAATGATTGAGTGAGTTGTCAGTGGAAAATCTCTAGTTTTTGTGCTTGTGTGGTTTTGGATCTTACTACTTCATACAACCTTTGTTTGAGAAGAGCCTTATATTTCTAGAAAGCAAGGTTTTCCACCTTTCCAATGAGACTAGTTTCACACAAAATAGACAAAAATAGCAATCACAAGGTGTAGCTACGTGGACAAAAAGGGTAAAAAATCCCACTTTATTTGCTACCCAAAAACAGTTTACAAGAAACTTGATAAATGCTATGAAAAATCCAATTGGTGAAAACAATAAAGAATTGGCCTAAAGTGTAGGATAACAAAACTTTAAGATGAAATGATAGCACCATTTCAATAGATCTTCAAATACTACAATTATACTACTACCGTATAGAGAAACAATACAAGCATATTTCTTGAGCACTTGGAAATTTTCTAGGACTGCATAGTTGAAATTTTCTAGGACCGCACAATTGAAATTTGACATTCTTCTTGGATGTTTGATGTAATGTGTTGTTGCTTTGATCCATTTTTGACAAAATATGGATACGTACTTTGAGGTCATGCTGTATAAACACCATTATTTATTAACTCACATGTCTGATTTCATTGTGTTTTATTTGCTTGGATGCAAAATTCTTGTGAGCACAAGCGTTTTTTAAGACCAATTTCCAAATTGTTGAACAATTTTCTCTATAAGCCAAAAACCACTCTCCTGAACCAAAATATGGTTTGGTGGTTTCTAAAGGGTTAAGTTCTTTGAAACCCCTCTTCAACCGTCTCATCAAACTAGTGTTTTTTTGGGGTGACAAATAGCCAGAAAACAATTTATTTTGAGGAGCTTGAAATTAGCATAAGAGCTAGTGAAAATAGTGAGTGTGATTTGCCAAAATTCACCAATGAAGGGATTGCTTTTGCCTCCCTTTTCCCACATGTCAAGCCATAATTATTTGCTTTAGATGACATTTTGCACTAAAAAGCTAGAGATTGCATGTGGACTCCACCAAAAAATAATTGAAAGAAGCCAGATTTGCACCCAAAAAAACACAAAATCCCAACCTAAATCCTTAAGAGTCCCCTCAGGGGACAAATGGGATTTCGGGCAAGTACCTACAGTCTCAATTTTTGTCCCAATTTTTTGAAACTTTTTTTGAAGATAGGAAAACACATTAGCTTTTGGGGAATATAAATTTTATTCCAATCAATGCCCAAAAGCAAAAGTTATGCCTAGATAAGCCAAAATTTATGCAAATTGGGCAGCAAAAAAATTTACAAATATTTGATTTTTTTTAAATTTTTGTTCTTTTCCTCATAGGTTATAGTTTTTTCTACATTTGAATTCTGATCCACTCCATTTGGACAAAAATAACTTATAAACTTCATTTTTGAATGCAAGTTTAACATTTTTTCAGAAGAAACTATTGGAAAGAGTGAAGTTTGCTTGCTAGAACAATCTCACCATTGGGATTATTGAGTTTCAATTCTGTTGCATGGTTATTCACAGTTTAAGTTTTTGTTCAATCTCATACCTTCTTCTACCTAATGTTTTTTTTAAGAATGAAAATTAAGTAATTTTTGTTTTGGCTTTTTTCCAAAGATTCTCAACTCAAATTCCCACCTTAAAATAATAAACCTCAAAACACTGTGGTGCAAAAATTTTAAGTCAAAAAAGTTCAAAGTCAAATAGTTTAATCATGCAAGGTGCAAAAAAGTCTGTTTTTTACACTTTGAATGCAAATATCTTGCAATCTATGTGGTTAAAGTTTTTGAATTTTTGTTTCCACAGTCTTATACTAGTCTAGTACAAGATCTTATGGTTAGATATGCAAAAAGACCAATTTTCAAAAAAATTTACTTTTACAATAGAAATGACAATTTTGAGTGTTTTTTGACAAAATGAAGGCCCCAGGGATTTAGGGATTAAACACTGCATGAGTCAAATCCCTTGTATTCTTAAATTTCTTCATATTTTATACTTATCTAGCTTCCACGTGTCAATTTCTGATTACTTGTGAATGCCTGTACAACCTCACTTGTATATGCAATTTTGCACTACATCCCGTGATTTTTACATGCAAACAACACGAGTCAGTCATGAAACAGTTGAAAAACTAGTCTATGCAATTCACGCCTGTTTTGCAGAAGCTCCGAATATTTTTGAAATAGTGGCACAAGCTATAAGCTAAAAAGAAACATTTGTATGACTTGGTTGAGATTAAACTCATATACATGAAGGAGTACTTGGCATATGAAAACAACAATAGTAAGCATGCACATTAAAATCAAGGGAAAATTTCATGGATACCCCTGAAGTTTGGAATAATTTCATAGATACCCCGACTTTTTTAAAAATTTCACAAATACCCCTAGACCAAAAAAATTCAAGCCTTTTTTGTTGAGCAAGCCACTTCCCTTCTTCCTTTGTGTGCACACAAAGGGAGAGGGGAAACGGCATGCACAACAAAAAACGCTTGAATTTTTTTGGTCCAGGGGTATTTGTGAAATTTCTGAAAAAGTACGGGTGTCTATGAAATTATTCCAAACTTCAGGAGTATCCATGAAATTTTCCCTAAAATCAATCCATGAGTTCAAGTTTTAGCAAACCAAGGGCCCTTGTGCTGTTGATGATTGCTTTACACTGGGATTCAAGGCCATGAAAACTGGGGCTAATTTTGAATCAAAAAGTCAACTCCAGCGGTCTCCACATCTGCCCTCAAGCACGTATTATAAAAAGTACACATAATGGGGTCAATTCCATTGTGTATGAAGGTCTCGAGGCCAAAAATATTAGGCCATTATTTCAAACTTTTAAGAACTTCATCAGAAGAGGGATTGAAAAAGTAGTACCCCTAGAGTTACTGAGATTTCTATTCCATCTTGGAATGTTGCCTATCAAGAAAGAATGTTTATAATTCAATTAATCATATTTTGATGAAATTTGACAAGATTCGTGGATTCAAGACATGGCCTCCCATTTTTGAAGGGCTGTTTTTGGAGTTGAGATAGTGTGAGTTTTTCTTTTAAAATATTATAATATATTTTGAACATTTTGGCATCAATTCCTATTGAAAGGGCCTTGGAGTCAATTTAGAGATTGAACT
This sequence comes from Ulota crispa, assembly GCA_963920765.1. Taxonomy (NCBI): domain Eukaryota; kingdom Viridiplantae; phylum Streptophyta; class Bryopsida; order Orthotrichales; family Orthotrichaceae; genus Ulota; species Ulota crispa. The sequence continues at coordinate 11,973,453 of OY987244.1, read as the reverse complement.
AATTAAAAATGAGGATGTAGACCATTTGAACTTCAAAACAACCTCAACTTGTAATGAAAAGTGACTCTTAAAATCCCTTCTTTTATAGAATGTCGATTAGTGGTAGGAAAGTCTACATTTGTCACTTCAAAAAATCTCAAGTTGGTAGTTTACCACTTGAAGAACAAATTTGGGTCTTCTGAATTTGTATTTGGAATCTAAAACCCTCATTTTTTTCTGTTGGAGTGAGAGGAAACAAAACAACCTACTACAAAATGAGGGCAGAATATCATTTGGTTCTTGTTCACGAAAACTTGGAGATTGTCAGAGTATAGGCAGAATTTTGGAAAAGAACAGGTTCTTAGAAAGATTGAAGCAAGCCACGTTTTCTAAAATCAAACTCATGGATTGACTCTTCAATTTCTAAAAAATGGATGCTTGCGATTGATTATATTTCAAAAGCATTGTGATTTATGGAAGAACATGTTTATATTGAATTTATTAATTCCCATGAACAATGATCAATTTACATACAAACTAACAACTCCAATATATATATGGTTGACGACTTGGCAAGTTGTAAGGGCATCATCAATCCAACACTGGGACTGGGGCAGCAAAAACACTGCAATTTTTTGACTAGTGTATAATTAAAATATGACATTACTATCATTGGAAGCGTATACAAAAACTCATCAAACAAATAAAATGACATATGGTATTGGAAATTGGACAATCAAACTAACACCCATTGAAAAAATAACTAAAGGATAAACAACACAGCAAACCATGCTTAATAAAGAATAATTAAATAGTGGCACTCCAAATTTGAAAATTCGGAGTGCCACTATCTAATTATTCTTTATTCAGCAAATATTCTTTATTAGGCATGGTTTGCTGTGTTGTTTGTCCTTTAGCTATTTTTTCAATGGGCGTTAGTTTGATTGTCCAATTTCCAATACCATATGTCATTTTATTTGTTTGACGAGTTTTTGTATATGCTTCCAATGATAGTAATGTCATATTCTGATTATACACTAGTCAAAAAATAGCAATGTTTTGGCCGCCCCAGTCCCAGTGCTGGATTGATGATGCCTAATGTCATGTTCAAATGCAACGTTTTCACAAATATTGCCCTAGGAATAAGTAGTGACTTCATAGCATGTGAAACAAACAACGAATGCTTTTAAACATATCAATTCACAAGATTGAAACTTCCTTGACGTCCTTTGTTATCCTTTCTTTGTAAATAGAGTTCGATATTGAAAAAAGAAAAACATCAATAACTCGATTACCAAATTCTTATAATATTTTCCTTGAAACCCTCAAACCTTTATGCCTTATATTGGAGCAATGCAAAAGCGACCACGAGGGGATTCGAACCCCCGACCTTCAGATCCGAAGTCTGACGCGCTAATCCACTGCGCTACGCGGCCAGCAGTTGCAAAGGAATCGGAAATTTCCATATATTGTTATTAATGGAAGAAAAGTTTATTTATTTATAGATGTAATGAAACGCATCGAAAGTTGACCTTATGTATCGTTCATCATAGTTTCCTCAATATGTAGACATTCCACATAAGTCTCACCTACTAATCATGCAAGTGAAACTTTCAATAAGATCTCAACATATACTAATATTGCAGCAAATAATTCGATATCAATTTGGAGTTTACAATATTCAGGTCTAGGGCTATCACTTCTGGTCACCAGGATTAGTCGAGTGTCATACTATAAGGTATGTACACCCATAAGCGTCATTGTCCCCATAACCATCACCTCTGAAATCTTGGAAAATTTGTCAAAGTGCATAAATGTAATTACAAGGATGTATAACATGTGAACATGAAATCTTGAAAGTGGTTATGGGTGCAATGGCAATTTGCTCTTTAAAAATTCACAACTTATTCTCACAATATCCAAATAATACATTCAAAAGTGCAAACTGATTTTTTTTTTTTTTTTTTGTTCCCAGTAGAATCCTATAATTTGCTAGTTGTTTATTAATAATCACCATGTTCAAAACCCTTAATTTGACGTTTGTGGGTGCTCCTACCTTAGTGCTACTGCAGCTCATATGCACTACAAGAAACACACTAAGGTAGGAGGCTCATAAACCGACCATCTAAGAGCTGAAAGCCTGAAACTGAATTATGGGGAGGTGAAACTTCTTGAAACATTTTTTAGTAAATTTTCTTGAAAAGAGAAGAGGAATTCATCGAACCCAAGTTATTTTATATTTTTGGAGCGTTGTGGAATTAGTTATAACACCATATTTGTTAATTTGGGAGAAACCGTACATTTTGGGACTTTCAAATTTTGAGGTGAAAGTTTTAGGAGGTTTCCTAAAACCTAGCTTGTAGCGTTTTTTTTGTACACATGTCCTCACTTGAGAGGAGGAATTTGCAAGGGAAAAAATCTTAGTGGCTCAGATTGAATTTATTACCTTTGAATCTAGTTTAAGGTAACATTTTGGGTTTAAGGTGGAGTACAAAGTGGGACACCTGTTTTTCCCAAATTAACGAATATGATGTTTTATGAAATTTTGAAGCTAAAGTGATATAGGGCTCTAAAATTATCTACCTTCTTGAGTGTACATAGCTTGTACATTGTTGAAAACTATGAAAAACTGCATGTACAAAAGGAGTACATTTGAAAAGGTGGGTGAGCATAGAGCCTGAGCACTTTTAGAACCTCTTACCTTACTGCAGAAAGAATTAAACGAACCTCAGAGATGACACAAATCGACGCGGGTCCCGGAGCAAGGTAGGAAGAAAACCATTCATTTGAAGTGACTGACAAAATGAAGTTATCATCAAGGAGATCAGTAGAGTTCGAGTTGCCATCATATATAAGTATGAAGTTGTCAAAAAGCGAGGCAGCATACCAACCCTGGGCATCAGGATGTGTTTCTCCAATTGTTGCAACACGGCTCCATGCTTGCTTCTTCGTGTCCAACATAAGCACTTCGTTTGTGAAAACTCCAGTTTTCATGTAACCCTAATCACAGGGATCTGTTCTAATATTTTCATAACACAAACACTGACACAAGCTCATACGTGACTGAAATAAGAAGAAGATTTGATTGAGTGAGAGATACGTATAGGTATATATACAAGAGGATTCAGTCTATTGGATGAATGATGGCGAGGTGGATGGATGGATGTGTACATCAACAACAACAGGATCCACTTCGCCCAATATATGAGGATTTTGGCATGGTCACTCCTGCCGGATTCGATTTCCAATTCACAATCAGGGAATTGTTGGAGCGTTATTTGGAACTTTAACCCCTAAAGGATGTTGCTGTTTTGTATACGGACTCCCAAGTTGTATACGGATGTTGCTGTTTTGTATACGGACTCCCAAGTTGTATACGGATGGGGTATTTGGTAGCGCATGAATCTCATTGGAGTTGTAAGTTTCAAGCCAAGTTATAGACATACTACTTGTCAACTAGGATTTTTTGGGGAATTTTAACATTTGTCATATAATCATTTCTTTAATTACTAAATGGTTCTTGTACAAATACAAACAACACTTTTGGTAGGTAGCATCGTTTAGGGTTCCCTTGAATTTTGGGGTCAATCCGACCCCCAGGTGTGTAAGTGGTGGGGTGGTGAATACCACGAGGAAATGCTCAAGGTGTAGAGTTCGTCCAGTTACTGTTTGCAAAAGCTTGCTCATTTGCATCAAAAGAATAAAAGCAGACGACGAGCATTCCGATGCTAGGATGTGGGTCTACAAAGCCTCAGGCCTTGAAGGCAGATACCCTACTTGCATGATGAGATTCCTCCATGGGGTTCTCATTATAATAAATCTAATGCGAGATTCAAAACAATGTGATGTAGGACTTGGAATTTTTAGGGTTCATAGTGCTTTTGGCACTGACCAGTGAGATGGGTTCTTAGAGCCAGACTAGAGAAGCTTTCAAACGCTAGTCGTGGTGTCGAAAGCGTGAAGTTAGTTTAACCATTGAACGACCGAGCTATACACTGCTGTATAATTGGCATTTGCTACAAACAAAAAGTTTTAATTTGGGATCTTGACTACCTCACTAGAACAACATTGATCTATATTCTAACTTTTTTGTTGATCTTAAATGTAATAAAGGTGTGGATGCACTCCAAATACAAGGACAGTACTCCATATTGTATTGGTTGCAAAGAGTTGCTCGATCGTTCAAGGGTTAACTCATTGTGTTGCTTGTCTCTCCCTGCAAAGCCGTAGATTATGGAGTCCACAGCAATTATGGCCACTCCCATGCAGGGCAAGGGTTTGTCTCTTGCGGCTTCCATGATCAACCATTGCAGCAACGCACACGCCCCAAATCAAGCGTAAGCTACCTTCAAAATCAAATCACTGGTCCGGAACCTTGGAGACTATGCCAGGAGTTCTAAGGTAACCGCACCCATACCTGAGCATTTAAGGGCGTTTATGGGTTTAGGGTACTTCAGAGCCTTGGAAAATTCAATTTTTTTTTGTAAGGTTAGTCTTTCAACAAGCTATCATGGAACATAGTTTTTGTGGAAAAAAGTATTGTAGATTATTTTATATTAAAGGGCAAAGTTGCAACTTGTAGGTCCCTATTAGCAACTCTAAACTATCCTTGAAATTGCTTTGATGTGTTCTTATACATGTGCTTGACAGTCCAAATCCCAACCATTTCACAGCAACTTAACAATTGACATGTGGCAAGATTTTCTTGTGCAAGGGACGGACATTCACTGCTCCATTTTGGGTTCACAATGAGTGGTGAAAACCTCAAAAATAGGGCTCCACTTTGGGGACTGCTCATGTATGGGTGCTGTTACCTTAGTAGCTTTTTAGAGCTTCGTATACATTAGTGATGTCACAAGTTTGACACTCTGAAACAGGCTATTTAGATAGCATGATTTTGGCATAATTGTGTAGAATTGCTGCATATGTAAATCTGGGTTTTGGAAGATGTAGAGAGTTGTGAAAATACCACGCTTGGGTACACTTTGCAGCTGAGTTTGTTGAGATCAAGCTTCTTTCCTTTTTTTCAATGTATAGAAATATCAGCAAAGTAGAAGATTGTGAATCACTAATAACAAGTCTGTGACAATATACAGCCCCAAACCACTGAACAATCACTCACCTCACAGTGTTCCAAGTCATGCTTACAATAGTTGCTATTAAAAGAAGGGAACAAAAGTGACATGATCAAGTCCCAAAATGTTCTGGTATGATAGTATCCTTTATCTCACCTCAGGATTACTTTTGCTTATTCATTGGTTGAGCAACAGGCGCCTAGAATGCATACAGGTAAGGAAGAAATGGAGAATCATCAACCTGTGTACATATAAAATCAGCTGATTTTAGTATTGGTAATTTTCTTCCAAATTTTGGCACATCTAAAGTTTCATATAGGTTAAGGTCGCCAATATCAAAATGAGGTAAGATTGAGGTAAGATTGAGGTAAGATATTTTGGCAAAAGTTCGCCCAAAAAAAGTTTTCTGGGAGCCTACAGCTGAACCTACGGTTGTCTAACAGTTTGTTCCTTTTAGAGGGTGGTATGAGATTGACCGTGCTATTGTTTCACCAATTCACTAGTTCTGGAAACTGCAGTTACGATAGTTTAATATTGAGTGTCGACTAAAAGGCAAGAACAAGCAATCACCACAGGCAGATACAACCACAGCACAGGAACATTCTACATGACATATTTAAAGTGCCCTGAACCCCTCCTACATAGCAAGGTAGTGCACTCTTACTTGTTTTACCCAGCCTTCCTTTGCAACTGTGAAGCCAAAACCGACTTCGACATGAACTTAGTCTTTCGATGATCGCAAAGGCTCAATACATCCTCACAGCTGCAGTTACTGAGGAAGCGAATATGTTCAAATTCATAGCAAGGCCCAAATTGAGTACATTATGTCAAAATGCGAACACACTAGTATAAAAAGTCACTACTGTCTCAATAAGGAGAGCTGCACCTTAGCAAACAGCGTCGTGCGTGAAATATCGCTGAACTACACTGCGATCCAAGAGTCCAGATATTTGAGAGATGGCGTGGTCAAACTTTGACCGCAAAATATCTCTCACGCTAGTGGTTTGCAAATACAGTGTCGTTTCTCCGTGGTGGACGGTCTGGTATTGATCCTGCAATTAGATGCACAAAAAATGAATTAGCAAATTTTTAAAACACAAACAGTTGAGACACTTGTATCACTTCTCACAGCTACAAAACATAAATCAGGAGCAGGATACGTCTATGTCTGTTGAGTGCAGTAGGCTTGAGAAAAACATCCATGAGAACTAAATGCAAGTTTGAAACAAACCTGGTTTAAACTTGGATGCTTCATGTCGAGCAAGCTCCGGGGGAACGGAGCTGTTGCTCTGCACCAACATCTGCAGAACAAGATAAGCCCACAACAGGGTTAAAACTAGAGACGCAACTAACATGCCATACAGGAATATTTTACTCCTCGATGGTAGGAAGTTATTATCAGAATCTATAACCAACTCCCTAGTACGGCAAAGCCATCAAAACTGACACTTGCAAAGTTCAGAAGTCTGTTGTAGTTAAGGGGAACTGAAAAAATAGCCAAGGGAAAAACCTGTTTAAGATCATAGAAGACATCGGAGTCGTGAAGAGTCAAGAAGGTTGTAGCGATACCCGTCTTGCCAGCACGACCAGTACGTCCTACAGAAAGAGAAAGTCACAACATAAGTCGCACTGGACATAGAAAAACATCACACCCTTGAGTCTGGACATGCAGCCTAAACTTCAAAAGATGCTGCTACAACCTTAGTCATCTATCGTAAAATCAGAAACTCCTTTTTGAACTATACAGCAAATAATGAATAATTTGAATCTTGTTGCTAAGGCCTAATATCTTCAAAGCCTATACGTACGAAAAGAACCTGAAAAACTCAACCTCTTCATTAATAGGACTGACTATCTAGCTCCACCTTCAAGTGATTTAAGTGGGTTGATTAGAAGGGCACTTACCAATACGATGAGTATACATCTCAATGTTTCCAGGCATGTCATAATTGATAACATGCGCTACATCCTGCAATAAGGAACACATACAAAGGATAAGAAAAATGTGCTGCATCGAATTACAGACGAACAGACTCTACAAAGAGCTCAAAATCGAAGACATCATCAAGCTTCAGCTGAAGGATGTTTTCTAAAATAATCCTTCCGGAAGAAAATTTGAGAACTTGAAGAGAGTTGGAAATGTACCGGAATATCGATACCACGACCGGCAACATCCGTGGCAACCAAGCAGTTGAACCTCTTGTTTCTGAACCCGTCCAAGCTTACCTGGAAACGTACCACACACCCCCAACGATAAGAAAAAATATCCAGCTCAAAGCGAGACCTTGAATCTTAGACTGAACTGTAAATTTCAAGAGTATTTCAATCAGATTGGCATAATGACGTTTTCATGAACCAATTTCAGCCTCACCTCCCGCTGCTCCTGAGTCTTGCCTCCGTGAAGAGTAGTAACTCGGTAACCATTTTTATCAAGCTGTCTTGACAACGTATCTGCAGTTTTCTTTGTGTTTACAAAGATTATGGCCGTTTTGTCACCCATGTCGTTCACAACACGGCACAATCTGCACAAAAACAGGATTCGGTCACGCTCGATATTATTGTTTGGCACATCACTTAAACCTGAGCTGATGAAAAAGGAAGCTACATGATATAAAAAGAACATTGACTAAGGCCAGGTCATAAACCCCCATCGAGAAACATATTGTACCAGACGGGTAGATACCGGGAAGAGATTGAAACCAAAGTAGAGTCAAAGTATAAACTAAAACTAAAAAGCAGTGAAAAAATGAAATAGGATCCGTTTCACACGAAGCTCTTACAGAGATTCCGACATACCTATCCAATTTATCACCCTCTTTGACCATTATCACTTGCTGTGTGATAAGATCTGTAGCCTTGCCCGCAGTTCCAATTGTTACCTGCAAAAAGATCCAGAAAATTTAAATATAAAATAACGATTAAAATTTGAACGAAAATGAAAACTGTTTAGGTCATAAAAAATTTGGCATCTAAGGAAATACCAGAAGATGAGACGGATTGCAGTAATTGTAAACTGACATGCTCAGGAAAGTACTAAGACAGGATGAAGAAGAAAGAGCTGAATCTCACCACAACAGGATTTCGAAGATACTTCCGTGCCAGACGCTCCACTGCAGGTGGCATGGTTGCGCTGAACATATATGTTGTCCGATAAATTTTCTGAGTATCGAGTTCCTGAGTTACAAAAAAGACACAATATAAGTTATAAGTCACACGGCACCTCGACTACGCTACTCACTAGCAAATACTTCTGTTAGATCATCTAGATCAAAAACAAGGGGATCACAGAAGCACAATTGGACAACAGAACTGAAAAAAAAAAATGCCACAAAGAAAAAATACGAGGTTGAAACCCTTACAGCATCTTCATTCTCGGGTTTCAAATTACTTGAGGGCATGGCATCCAAAACTCCCATAACCTATAACAATAGCAGCCATACCAAGAAATACATTTAACTTAGCTGCAAGATAGATTTGGCAGTTAAATAGCAAGTAATTGCAGGGATTTGAATAGGTCAAGGCAATTATTTATTGACGTATATACAGATATCACAATAAACAAAGACTCCCATATCAAAATACTTTGTGGGAAAAAAATTCTTACCAAAGTCAGTTCTATGTAGAAATGAACAACAAAATTAACAAGACCTACTGCTATCTTACCTGCGGCTCAAAACCCATGTCAATCATTCGATCAGCCTCGTCCAACACCACATAATTACATTGGTTAAGAACTGCATATCTGCAACAAAATATACAAAGTATAATCATTCAGTGAAGGGATTATAAATGCCTCATGGAATGCTACAGAATAAGACATGATGCTCCCACGACAATTTCACTAAATGCACTTTAAGCCATGAAAACTATCAAATCAAACTACAGAGAAATACATCTATGACGTGACACATACCTCCTTTCCAAGCAATCAATGAGCCGTCCAGGTGTCGCAATCACAACTTCACACCCCTGTTACATGCAAATTTATTAATTTTAATATTAAGGCAACAGTGAGGATGCCGTATTTAAGAATAAAAATAGCTAGAACGTAGAAGTACATGGAGTATAAATCTGTTGAGCATATGCAATGATTAAAAAGGAATGAAATATATTTCGCTCTTCAAACTCAACAAATGCCAGGAGGTAAAAAGTTTTGCAAACATATGCTACACAATGTTTCTTGTTAGACAAGTCGAATAACAGATACAGTCCGGAATAGATGAAATGAAGACCCCACCTGTCTCAACTTGAAGCCTTGTTCTTCAATGGATTGACCACCCACGATTGACACAACACGAATGTCCTGCAGCCAGCCCATCAGTCATACAAGAAAAATTAACTCCCTAGCAACAAAGCGAACATATTAACCCGAACATTTCCATTTAGCAAACGTGGCCACTTCCATATCTTCAGGAGTTCCAAAGGATCATTTAGGAAGGTCAGGTAGTACGTTAATGTAAAGAAGAAAGCATGTCCTCTAATGTTGAACGATACATACGAATTTGGGAGGTAATTGGTATATATTATATATTTTCAAACTGGATTTTCTTTATTTAGTTCAAGCATATAAAGGTTAAAGAGGTTAGTGCACGCAATATGCTAAAAGCCAGTGTAGCGACTAATGAACGTACAAGAAAATGTGCAAACTTGACAGTTTCGTCTTCAATCTGCTGCGCCAATTCCCTTGTTGGCGCCATGACCACTGCATAAGGACCTAAGAAAAACAACGATCATACTATATCAGAGTTTTAAAAGCAACGGCCTAGATTCTAGACAATAATCTAGCACAATACGCCACCCACAAGCTAGCCAAAAGAAACCTATAGACGTCAGTCGCCATATACTCAAGCAACCAAGAAATTGATTATTAAGGAATCTGCCAAAACAATAACTACAGTAATCCAGACAAGAACGAACGAGATTCACAAGATGAAATTATGTACCTTCCGCCTCAATTTCTTCTGTCATGGGAGGAAGCTTGGAAATGTATGTCAGCATGGGCAGCACAAATGCTGCTGTCTTTCCAGAACCTGAAAGTTGATTCGAAATTAAAGACAATTATTAATCATTGAAGATCCTCTACAAAAGTTTCTAAAAATACACAGGAGATCCCTCAACAACTAGCACCTTGAAGCAGAGCTGTACAACAAATAGATTACCGAGAACAAGGTTTGCAACATTAATACGATAGCACCAATATCACGCACGTTTAAAGCATTACGGTGCTGAATTCAACAACTGTATATATGCTACTCTCAAGGCAATAGTAGAACATTTTGTCGTTGGACAAATGAAAATCGAAATTCAAGGCATTTAAAAGTACCAGTCTCAGCTATGCCAATGACATCACGTTGTTGAAGACCTATAGGAATGGCGGCCATCTGAATAGGCGATGGCTTTGTATAACCAACTTTCTGAACAGCTTTTAATAGCTCTGGGCTCAGGGCACCCTCTGCCCAGTTTCTCATTGGTTTTGGAATACGTGAACCCTACACATCAACAAAATCACCAAATGTCATAAAACTGCAAAACAGTTCATCACCGAACTTTCAATATAGATGAAGTTATGCACAGGGTTTTTTTTTCGGTTTTTGTACTAATGGCTATGTAGCATTTTTTGAAAATGGTTTGTAGCTAGCGGGCTCCATCCCTATTTTTGGTTGGAGTTGAAGGTGGCCCCTATGCATGGATTTTTGCAGCATCATGGGATTCTTTTTGTAGGCAAAAGGTATTCATTGGTCTATTTTTGAAACTATCCAAATAACCATTGGCATTACTTAACCATTGCATGGAATTGGATTAACCCCTAAACGTCTGAGCGTGCCGCTCCGACCAGTACAATACGGGGTATTTTTCTTATGTTTGGAATGATCCACACCTCTACTACATTTGAGACCAACAAAGAAGTTGGAGAATGAATCAATGCGGTTCTAGTGAGCTACTTGAGATCCCAAATTAAAATTTCTTATTGGTAGCAAATGACAATTATACGTCAGCGTATATACTATGCCCTATGGACGTTTAAGGGTTAAGCAACACCTCAAATAATTTTAAAATGATGGCATCAATTTTCAATTTGATAAGAATTTTATGAAAGCCTAGGCTGCAATGCAATTTTCATTATTACAATCTAGCATTTTTTGAAAAAAATTCCCCTTTTTTTTCTATAGGCTTGAAGCTCGCCTTTTGTTCTGGAGGCAATATGGCATTAAAATGCCCAGAAAAGTAACCCTGGTTATGCACATTGACAAAAAATAACTTATGAAAAGCTACAGCTTACTAAATGAATTGTGGCCACCATTCATTATATACATTCAAGCCTAGCAGGAAAGGCTCTGAACTTGTATAATTTATACTTTACCTTGTAAGAAATATTGAAATCCTCCCGAAAAATACGCCAATCTCGCTCTGTCATCTCATCGACCTACATCCACATCAAATTAAAAAGTCATTTCCGAACAAAATAATGGTAGCACCCCTCCTGATATTCCAACTTCAGCCAAATTAAAAGATAATTAATCGAAGCATGGTTCCTTCTTAACCCTGGCAATACTTTCGCCAATGATTTATAATACGTTAACGGACAGGGGAAGAGGAGGACCTTCTTTTCAGACCAGTGACGATCAACACGCATATCAAACGTGTCATACATATCTGCTGCTTCCTCTTTTTGCATCTGTGCTGCAGTTTCTTCTGGCCTCTCCTCAATTCCGTCCTTCAGCTGTTGTGAAAATCACGTTAAGAGAAAGTCCAGTTATTAAGAACAGAAAGCGACAGTGCATGACAAACACCAGCTCACCACAGCTTGACAAGGATGTAGAGTAATCCACGGAAATAAGACACAAATAAACTAAACCAAGTGCTACCATGTCCCATGACACATCAACAAAAAAAATGCCAAGCTACAAGGTGAAATAGTGAAAGCAAAATAGCAAACATACTTGACAATGAAACATATCATAAATTTCAGTTATTCCTTCCATAATTGTGAATGTTAAGAAGACATACCCGAATTTCTTTTCGCAAGTCATTCTCATTCTTGGCTGCAAGCTGCAAACCACAATCAGCTCCAACTGTGAGTGTCACTCCAAAACTTTCCAAGAGCTGACAATGCATTCAATGCTTTGTGTACTCACAAACAAAGAAGGGGCTTCATCAATACCTTTTTCTGTTCACGTCGATCCATTCCTGCTCGAAACCCTCTACCAAACAGGAGCTGAGCTTCATGTGGGTTTTGGTATCTACATCAATATACAAAAGGAGATAAGATCTGGCATATCCATTTATCAATAACACTGCCCCAAAAAAAGATAAAGATGGAATTTTGGACTTAAAATGGCAAGTCCAAACAGCAACTCCAAAACCATAGCAAGACCTGAGCAACACTCTGAATCTTTGAGTATTTCTTGCAGTTTCCTAGAGTCTTACAGAACCTGCAGTAAACAAACGAAAGAGAAAAGAAAATCCCTCACATTGGATTCATGTCCCTTGATGTATCCTCGGTATTCTCCCAATCAAATGAGAAGCGAAATTTCTCGCTTGGCTTAACGACTCGCTTCTTCAACTTCTTAGCACCCAGGTACTGCATCCATGAAAATGCACCTTAGGTTGGCCCACATGCCTAAAGCTCAACATCTACAAGGTGTAACCTTACTTGACACCTAAAATTTCGGTACACTCTTCCCAAGGATCAATGCTGGTATGAAAAAAAGGAATCAGCAATATGATATACAACACATACATCCCAAATCAATTATGAGAAGTTTGAGGTGTAACGACAAAGTGATATAATCCATGCTGCTCCATAGTAAACTAAACAAAATTCTCCATCGAAATCAACGTGTATAAACTGAAAGTTGGTTGAAGTGCTTACTTGCTCTTTAATTGACTCCAATTCCTTTTCGTGTTCTCGTTGAGCCTGTTTCTCTAAGCGATCCCTCTCACGTAATTTGGTCTCTTCCTCACGCTCCCTTTCCCGTTCCCGACGTTCACGATCCCGCTCCTTTTCCCGAGCCTCACGAGCCTCCCGGTCATGATCACGATCCCTTTCACGGAATTTCTCTCGAGGTCGATCTTTTTCTGTATTTCACATTCTCAGAGTGAACGGCCTAACCAATAAGAAACATTAAATCCTGAACACCACCGGCCCATAACTATGTGTTTTGAGAACTTCAAGAGCATATAATGCTCCGGATTATCCTATAGTACTTGGGATGCACAAGAAAAATCATTAGTTCTATTCCAAAATGTAGTTGCAATAAGAAGTTGATGCTTGCACCAGGCACAAAGAATCAAAATAACAACAGGCACGGAAACCAACCTTCTTGATCCTTGCCTTTATTTTCAGTACCCATCAAAAGCTTGCGAGACTCCTCATTCCTGCATGCACGCCAATGAATAATCAGCGCAGAATACGGACTAGCAGACCACGCTGGCAAAAATCCATTCTAGGTCAGTGCCATTGAGCCTTGATAAAGAAATGAAGCTGAGATTAAAGCAGGGCAATAACTGTGCAGAGATAGCATGAGAGTACAGCTAAACATACCTTTTCAGCTGTTCAGCTGCTTCTTCCCGCCGACGCTTCAATGCAAGCTCTGCCCTCTGTGCCTTCGTCAGAAACACTGGCTGTGAACACAGAACTTCATGTTAGGAACGCAGAAGATAGTAATCTGAAATCACTTAAAGCCTGATAGAGGCTCTAGAGAGAGTGACATGCCCCACACCTAGAAGACAAAGATTTCTCTCGTGATCTTACAACAGTAAATAAATCCACATCCAAACACACCTGCAAAACTCAAGCAATCGAGCATTCGGCTCCCACGACTTTGCACCAACCTGTACGTAAGAGGCATACCAATTCCCCTTTCTTGTCATACCCGGAAAGGTTCACAGCTATACTTCTATCCAAATTTTGCCCAAGAGTTGCAGTCTCATATACGATTTAACTCTACACCACTATATCCAATGCCTCGACAAAAACAGAATCCAGCTGCATTTGAACTCACTTAAGGAGAATTCAAGTCTATCGAGCTCACGATGAGGAGGTAAAACATTTATTCTAAGCGTATCAAGCACTCTGCTCAACAAGACAGATCAATTTCCGACGCTTAGGCTCGGGTCTTAACTTCTTTGTTACTCCCAGAAACAAGATCCCATTATCAAAAGATAAACTTAGTCATGCCCCCCGCGATCGTCAAACAGGAGCTTGATTTACCAAAGCCTTGAAGAGAGAAATCTTCCAACCTCAAGTGACTAAGTTCTACCAGTCAAGCAAATCCTTCGAATCAATACATAGGTGTTCAAGTATGATCACATATGGCTTAAAGGTGCCCTGAAATTCAGAGAAAAGACAACCAAGTTATGATATTTGCCCACCCAGCCCAGTCGAGCAAGATAAACGTGTAGGATATACCTTTGCTTGCTGCACTGCATCTTCCTTCCGCTTCTTCAGGATCTCCTCCAAAGACAATGGCTGCAATTAATTGAAATGCAAACGTTAAATACGAATCTGACTCACGAAAACATGACATCTATACTCTTGAGAACAGTAGAACCATATCTCGAAGGACCAGCTATCATAATAAGCAATCCCATATCATAAAGAGGTTACACAATCAATATAGTCCTTAAAATGCCAACCTCCAATTTTTTGCTCCTATCTGGCATAGTTGGACTCGGACCATTGCCATTCGGTTTTAGTTTCTCTTCCACAGGTAGATTGTCATAAATTTCGCCGTCTTCAATGTCAGCAGTTCCTCCATCTTGAGCAGGCTTCTCTTTGTGTTGCACTGCTTCATTTTCTTTCTCAATTTCCGGGCTTTTCTCCCTCTTCTCACCATCCTGCTCTTTCTTCTCTCGACCATGATTGTCCTCTCTCTTCTCCCTGTCACTTCCTTTCTCCTTCTTCTCCCGACTGTGACTGTCTTCCGTCTCCCTCGGATCATCAACCCTCCGCTTCCGATCTTTCTCATCCCGGCGATCGCCACTCCGACTTCGGCTCTTATGCACATCCCTTCTCAACCTTTCATGGCTCCTGCTTCGGCTCCTCACAGTCTCCTTTTTGTCATGACTTGAGCTTCGACGAACGGGTGAACGAACTGGAGACCGAATCACAGAGCGACTCCGCTCCACCTTTCCTCCCCGCCGATTTGGACTGCCACTTCGACTGCGACGCGAACGGTGATGACGATCGCTCCGGTCTACACTACGTCGACTCGGAGACCTGCTATGCTCTCGCTCTTTCGAAGTCCTGTGCGAGGAACGGCCATGCTCGCGATGATGGTGTCGGTCTGATGCAGTTGGCGACCGGTCTCGCGCATCTCGCCGTGGCGCAGATGGCGCCATAACAAGAGCTCGGACAACCTACAGCTCAGGTGAAACCCTACGTTCAAACCAAGCTTCCTCTTGGGACGAAAAATCACAATTCCCTGACCGCCAAAAAAGAACACACCGTCAGTTAGAACAAACCCTCGGTAAACACAAAAAAGCTGCAACGGGCCAGGAGAAATTTGGCAATAGAGATTGTCACACCTTCTCCGAGAATCAAAATTCTGTAAAGTACGAGAAGTTCTGGAGTGGAAATAGGATCCAATGGGAGCACAATTCTCCATGAAAAAGGTGTGACTCCCCGGTGGAGAATGAGTTTACCAAAACAAGGTGATGCGGTAAGAAAGCGAGTTGCAATCATACACTCAACCAAGGTCTCGGGGAAAAGCAAGAAGAGCGAGGTGAAAAATAGACAAACACGGATAAAAAATTCACATGCTAAATCTTGCTACATCTTTTTCACTACCGCTCCTCCGGAGATGAAGAAAAAAACTTCTCAGGGCCTTGAGAACGGAGTGAAGAAGGTGTGACTATCCCTAATGAAAATGAACCTCGTAACTTCGGTATCAACATAAACACGCAGCAGTGGCCCCGAGAGTACTCAAAGTTAAACCCTCAGTCTTTCGTTTATTTACATCCACACCTATTGCAAACCCTAATTTATAAAAAAACTGGAAAACACAGCCTCGTCCTCTCCAATTCTCGTACCTAAGCTTAGACAGATTCAAAGTCTCACAAGAGAAGTGGACACTTCAATTCTGAAACGAGAAAGAAATAGAAGATGAAACCAAACCTGAGCGAAGTCCACGCGTGCGACAACGCCTAAAAACCGCAATTCTCAACGATCAGGGCACCAATTTCAGCGGAGAAAACACCGTCGCTGGTGCTGAAATGGCGAAGAGATCCGAAGAGAGCGATTGAACCTGCTCCTGCTCGCTTGTAACAATCAAAGGCAAACTGGTGATGCCACACAATTCCAGCGGAGGACAGCATTGCCGACAACACGGTCTGCTGAGCAAGAGCAAGACAATGAAGTGATGAACCCGCTCCATGAACGTGGATGATTAAAGTTTTCATAAAGGGATGAATGTTGAATCATCCAGCCTAAAGTGTTAGATTGTACTCATCATGTAAGGTAGGCGCATCCATAAGCGTGGAAATAAGGGTTTTGGAGTAGGCAAAATAATTGAACAACTTTGAAAAAAATACTGTAAGTTAGGAAATGGAAATCAAAAATATTGGCATCAATTTCAAGGTTCCAACTGTAAGCATTTGTTCATAAAGATTTTTCAAAATCCAAAATCACTGAAATTGTAAGGACCATGTGTAAGAGAAGTTAAAAACAAAACTTGCTAGTTCTCAAATAGTGAGATAGGTACTCAAAACCATCATGGAGTCACCCACAATCATCACTTTGTCACTCATAAATATCACTTAAGTATCCATAAGCACCCTAACATTGACAGTGACGCCCATGGGGACGTCACGCCCATGGGTGCAGCTACCTTATATTGGCTTCATTGACAAGTATAAAAAAGCTTTGTCCATGTGTAATTAGTATTTTGATAGAGGAATAACTCCAACCTCATTCAAAAGGCTAATGCAAATAGGAGCAATGTTTGGGAGAAAACCAGCATTTAGTGTATTGTTAGTCAATGAAATTTCAAAAATACTAGTTGAATTTTGGAAGTGTATGATAAAAATTGACCCAATTTTTCAAAAATTATTATGCCTAGTGTGGTCTTATGCTATTGGCCCAATTGTTTTTTCTTGTTCTTTTTCCTTTTGAATAAAACTAAAGTGAAAGTTAAAATAAAAGTAAAAAGTGAAAGTAATTTCAAACTCCACAAATCTAGCCCATGCACCTCTCCTTGGCAAGAGTTTTTCAACAATACCAAGAATGCCACCAAAATAAAAGAAAAGGTAATTTTCTAAATTTTCAATTCATAAAAAACTTCAAAATTCAATAACTTTTCTATTGTAGGCCCAAATGTCACAAAACTACGTCTGTGCGGCCCCTTCTTGCTGAAAGCTTTTTGACGGTACTAAGCATGCAATGGGAGAACAAACGTTTCACGAGATCTCAATGTGACAAACAAGCATACAAACAACCTCATTTAAGGTATTGATTATAAAACAAGGATAAGAAGTATTTAATGTAGACATGCAAAAAACCCATTGAGGATGTGAAATGACCAATATTGGCACAAGAAGCTCAATTTCTTTAAGAAAAATATGTAAAAGTTTTCTATTTGGGGTTATAAAATGAATTTTTAAAGTTCTATTTATAGTCTCAAAGATTATTGTCTTTTGTATATTGATTGAATTCAAAATTCATGGGCAAT
Source organism: Ulota crispa (assembly GCA_963920765.1). NCBI lineage: Eukaryota > Viridiplantae > Streptophyta > Bryopsida > Orthotrichales > Orthotrichaceae > Ulota > Ulota crispa. Next base: position 11,955,728 of record OY987244.1, on the reverse strand, counting down.
TTAATGGGTCAAAAAGATGATTGTCCTAAGGATAACATACATGTGCTATTTGGATTATGAAATATCTCTTAAGATTTTTTTTAGTTACAAGTATGATGTGCACGTGCTTTGTTGTGTTTGACTTTTTAATGTGACTTTTTACTTGCTCTTTCCCTACCTTTTCCTCTCCCTCCCGATTCCTCAAATTTCAAAACTGAAAGAACATAGAGACACCCAATGTTATAGAGAGATTCAAACTTAAAAAGAATTGGATTTCCATCAACTTTTCATCCTTGCTTTTGATGCCTTTTCTTCTCCCTACCCCCTTAACCACCCAATGCTTCACTTCCAATGTTTTAAAATATCCAATTAGAAATATCCCACTCACTTTTCATAATTCCAATGACTTTTCAAAATTCTAGTAAATTTTTAACCTCCCTTGAGATGCCTTTTCCTCTCCTTTCTCCTTCTCTATTAGCACTTATGATGTTTATAGAAAATTAGGTCATGACACGTCATTTTATCATGAGACATACCATGCTTTGTAACATAGATTTGAATGATTGTGCTCCTAATTAACTATTAAAATTTTGTAATGGAAGGGATTTGTAAAAGGCACAAAATTAAAAAAAATTAAATGTCCAAAAAAGAATAATAATAAAAAAACTCCATGATAAATTTTGTACTTGTACGTATGCAAAAAATTCATTAGGAATGATACATTATCTTTTATAATTAATTACTTAAATCTTGAACAGCTAGTGAAAGGTGTATTGAGTTGTATGGGTACAATCTAAAAATAATTCGTTGGAAAGTAATCCTTTCATTATTCTTTTGAATTGAAATTTATAAATTCTCCAAACAATTTCTATAATTTAAGCAAACTCGTGATCCTTAAGAAATTGGACCATAATCAAAAGTTTTAACGTATATTACCATATAATTTTTGAAAATCAAATAATAATATTGAATTAAATATCTCATTTCTAACATTTTAAATTTCCCATTCATTTTTGTATTTATTGGCAAGTCTGAATCATAAGTAGCACAAGGTTGAATCACATTATTGAAAATCTATGTAAAAAAAAAGAAGGTACAAATTAACTATGATGAGCTTTTCGAAGAAACAAATAAAAGGATGCATTGATGAGATTTCGAAAGCATAACCTCAACTCATGTATTTATTACCATTTAGGAAAAGTCACAAGTTGCTTCTTCTTACTCAAAGAGTTGATCGATCACTTTCATTGCCTGATACAAAAAAATCCGTTACTAAATTTTTAGGGGAAATTTCAAATAGGCACTAGAAGAAAAAACTGTCCTAAATGACTGGTCCACAACGACCCAAATGTTCTAAATGACTATACAATGATTTAATTATAGTTGTTTAGGACATTTGCAATCATTGTGGACTAGTTGTTTAGGACATTTGCAATCATTGTGGACTAGTTGTTTAGGACAAGATTTCTTCTAATGAGGGACATGAAAACGCAAAATATCACAAATAGGGGCAAAGTTTCAAATTAATTACAAATAGGGGCAAGATTTCAAAAAAATTGTAATTTCTTATAATTTTTTTTGGTTTGGACATTGGTTCTTAGATACATTAAATGTTAGCTAATTTCAAAAATTTAGAAGTCTCCAAAAATTGCCATCCCATTTACTAAATTTTCTTTATATAGGCTTGATTTGGAGAGACCTTTAAGTTTTTTGGAAATTAGCTAACATTTAATGTGATGTATCTAAAAACCAATGTCCAAACCAAAGAATTTTATAAAAAATTACAATTTTTTTTGAAATTATGCCCCTATTTGTAATTAGTTTGAAACTACGCCCTCATTTGTGATATTTTACATTTTCATGCCCCTATTTGTATTTTCCTCAAACTTTTAATACATGGCAAAAATAATTCTATAGTAAAATTCCTAGCGCTCTACAAGAAGTTTGGAACACAAAATTTCTAATGCATAGCTAGAAAAACCAAAGCCCTTATCAATAAATTGCTCAAATTTTGTATATAAACTTAAAATGCAAATTTTATGCATAAAATTTTAGTGATATTGTAAGGTAACTTTTTGAGAATTGTTTGTTTAGCTACTCTTGCTACCTATTCTGTCACAATGACTTGGTTTATTGAAGTGTTATTGAGCCCCAAATTATTTCAGAACACTCATTTTCCTAGAACAAGAAACTTGATTGTAGAAGCTCTTCATTAGCTTATTCAAGTACATCATCTTACTTCCTCCGTCCCAAAATGATCTTCTTGTTGGCTTTTTTTTGGTGTCCCAAAACAATATTCTTGTTGGAGGAGGAAGGAAGCTAGCAACACTTGCACATAGTCCAAAAACATGGGCATGCTAACCAATCCCATCTCATCAAGTGAGTGGCCACTTTGCCCTTCAAAAGTGCCTCAAAAATTCAATTTTCAAGCATTTTGAAACCACACTTTTGAAAACTAATTTAAAACTCAAAATTTCATAAGTGGACATCAAGGGTCAAAAAATTTGAAAAATGATTCTTTTCAAGCTTAATCTATAACATTTTGTGTAATAGGAAGATCATTTGGGGACGGCGAGAGTAATACTTTAGAGTAAAAATCCTTTTTAACTCAAGACCATAACGCATGAATTTTGGATTGAGTTTTAACTCTATGGTTTGGTAACCGTTACCTTTCATTGGGCTGGGTTGGGTCAGAGTTCATAGAGTCCCTCCCTAATATCAAAGTCTCACAATTCAACGAGGGCTTATGATATTGGTTGCGAAGTCTGTGACATTACGGAGGTCAGGTTGTGCCGTCCGAAGTTCTGAGCTCCCTCGATGCTCTCGTTTGCAACGTTTTGGCGGCGATGGCGGAGCTCGCAAATCCCTCCTCCGAGGAGAATCACCGGATAAACCACAAGCACAAGCGCAAGCTGAAGAAGGAGCTTGTCAATCAATCCAAGGATCCCGAGGGTCCAAGCGTTAGCGAGCCACAGCTGAGAGACTCGGATATGGAACCGATTGAAGTCAAGAAGACGAAGAAGAAGAAGAAGAAACGGGACGAGACTGCCCCTGTTGCAGAGGTGAGGCACGAGGAGCCGAGCCAGAAGCGAAAGAAGAGGAGGAAGAAGGTCGAGGGTGCGGAATTGGAGATCGAGAAAGTGGAAGGGAGTGAGGCGGAAGCGGTGGAGAATGGCGGGGCGAATGAGGCTTCGGCGTCGTCTTCCGGAAGGTTTACTATCAGTATGGCGGTTGCGGGATCCATTGTCGATAATGCGCAGTCTTTTGCCCTCGCCAGCAGGGTATGCAGAAATCATAATCCTTTTACTGTGTATGATCTCAAAAGCATTAGCAGCAATCGTTTCTTGCAACATTCAAACCTGCTTTGCGATGCCTACTTCTAGGGTTTAGGGTTTAGGGTTTATGCTGGATATCAAAGAGTCTAAACGTTGTTACGATTGAGCTACTTTCACTATACTTCACGACTAGGGTTTAGTTCATTGAGGTTCTCTGAATTTCCATTTCCAAGATGAGAGTTTCGAAGTTTTCAAGGTGCTGAGATCATGTGTTTGTCCGTGCATTTGCAGCTTGCTGGACAAATTGCACGAGCTGCAGCAATATTCAGGATTGATGAGGTTCAGATTCTTGCCACACCTGCCACTAGAGAGGTTTTCCTTTTTGAATGTTATGGTGACCTAATATTATTGAATTCAGTATGACTTTTTATTTCAACTATGTCGAAGGGGCTGGAGTTTTTAATGTGTTGCCTTTCACAGATAGTTGTATTCGATGATGGTGAAGATGGCAGTCGCGTGCCCCGGTGGAGCGAGGATGAGTCTGAAACCAGCGGGACTTTCTTGACTCGTTTGTTGAAGTTCATGGAAACTCCACAGTATCTTCGACACACACTCTTCCCTCGGCACAGCAGTCTTCAGTTTGCGGTATGAACCAATCTTTGGTATGAAAATTGTCGATGAAGATAGTCAAAGCAATTTTTTTTATCAAATCTCTTTCTATATTTCTGATTTTCTGGGACGTTGTCCAATGCGGTAGAACTGCACAGTAGAATCATTTTCTTATGGATCAGGATGTGGCTATTGACAGGGCAGTCTGCCGCCCTTGGACGTGCCTCATCAAGCTCGCAAGCATGAGTGGATACCCTATCGAGAAGGTGCAAATATTCTTTCAGAACAAAAGCTTTTGTTTATAAATTCTAGTCTGAGATCAAGAGGCTTAGTGGCTAATGGAATTCCTGGGCATGCAGGTGCTGTAACATCCGAGCTACCACCGTCTGGTGGTGGGTGCTGTGTGAATGTCGGTTTGTACAAGGTACTCTCATATCCTAATGATTTGTTATTTATTTTATCATAATATACACGTTATCAAACGCTTTCTGTATTTTGTCTTCTCATGTCAAATTTATCTTTGTCCATACAGACGTTTATACTCGATGAGGTTGCTTACTGGGTGGATTTGAGGACTATAAGTCGGTCGCTTACGAGTTCTAAATTTAAGCATATGGTATTTGTGGTTGAATGCTCCAGAAATCAATGTTGGTATCGTTGGTGCAGGATGTTGCTGTTCGACAAAAGCTAGAACCAGGAACTCGGGTGACTGTAAAAATGGGAGATATCCGTCCTGAGCCGGGTAAGAACCTTTACTTTTGTTACTCCTTTTTAAAATTTTGGACCTAATCTCCTTATTTTCTTTTGTCGCAAGCTTCTCTGTACATTGGGTGCGCTGTTCATATGGTCTCTTACTAGAGGAGCTGTTAGTTTCCCTTGGCCGTGTCGGTTGTTGGTTGATGTTAGTCTCTTCTGAATTTGATCACGTTTTTTACTAAGAGTATTTTACTTCTTTAAGGATCAATTGATTATCGTACATTTTGTGATACTGTGGGCTGGTTTTGGGTTTGGGTTTTTCGTTATTGTCGACATTAGGTGAAGTGAGAGTTCTTGAGGTTGTGCCGAAATCAGAGCCAAGGGAAAAGGGACGCTACTGGGGCTACTCTGTTCGCCATGCCTCATGTTTAAGTACCGTCATGTCTGATTCCCCTTTTCCAGTACGTCTTCGCTTCATCATTTTTTTGCAATTGAAGGGAAAATCGTTAGATTTGGGTGTGGTATGAATGTTTTATTATTAGATCTATGTTTTTGAAGAGGAAAAGTTGTACTGTACACAAGAAAAAAGCTATAACCTAATCTGGGTTGCCTTCTCCATTGATTACCATGTTCTGAACAGAGTGTAATATGAAAGACCTGGATCCTTAGAGAATAATTTAAAAATCCATGAAAGCAGTTCCTACATTTTAGGCATAAGAATATCATATAAAGTCCAAGAGCTAACCAAATATGTCTCCGAAATTTATATTTTAATTCTGGTGGTAGTCGAATGTTCTCAGTCATTTTGTGGAATCATTCTGCAATTCTGATAGGCTAGTGAAATCATGCACTTGTTGGTGTGCAGAATGGATATGATTACATAATTGGCACATCAGAGCATGGGGAAAAAATTAGGTCTGCTGAGTTGACACTGCCCAAGTTTGAGTAAGCCCTTATCATTCACCTGACCTCTCGAAAAATATTCCAAAACTCTGCACCTATAATCTAATATGTGTTTTCCTTCACTTTTGAACTGCTACACTGCCCTGAATTTTAGACGTTCTTATCTGGTAGCAAGTATTTGAAATCCAGTGCCGATGTGCGTCTGAACTGGTATAAAATATGGTTTCAAAGGATAATTTTCTTTGTTAAATTAGATGTTTGAACTAGAAGTTGGGCTTAGCATATTATTGTTGTAGAGAAAGGATCAACTCTTATATACATTGTACATTCAGAGAGTAATGTACAACATAGAATGCATCCCAGAGCAATAAAAGGGCTGTGGAACAAGTCTCTGCCGTTGAGTTGTGGCTGAGGGCTACACACGTCCCAACAACGATTGTAACAGATTTTCATCAAAATCGTCAGAATTTGCTAGTAAAATATTCTAGTAATTATGCTTGCACGTTTGCTTTCCAAAATGGCCCAACGCGGAGTTTGATTTCATAGCTCCTTACATAGGGAGGCTAGGTATTTAGTAAGTGTTCTGATACGTTTGCCTTGTGTGATGCTTAAGGCACATTTTGATAGTTTTTGGAGGAGTTGCGGGTTTGGAAGAAAGCAAGGAATTAGATAAGACCATCAAGGTAATCGCTTGTCACTCAACTTTTTAGAATCCCAGCTTTAGCCTAGATGTCTCATAGCTCATATGTGGTTTTTTTTTCTGTTGTAATTTCAAATTCACCTTGGATTTTTGTTGTAACTTAAACACATACGCTAATCCCTTGGAGATATATTTGCAGGTTACTGATGTGCGGCATTTGTTTAACATCTACCTCAATGTATGCCCAGGGCAAGGAAGTCGCACAATTCGTACTGAGGTAAATGACCTTTATTTACTTAATCTGAGAGCTTTTTAAGCATGAATCAGATGAAAAATCGTACATATGAAGTACTGCAATAAGATATTATTCAATGGGCCTGGGATGTGCAGGAAGCAATTTTGATATCATTACAATATCTTCAGGACCCGCTAAAGCGAGCTCTTGGTTTGTCATTCTCATCGTGGTGTGAATGACTCTTTAGAGGGAAGGCTTAGCTTCTTAATGGATTTTTTTTAGTGCAATCCTTCATGTGGATTGCAAGGAGCATCGGTCATGCATCTTTGGAGCTGCTTTCCAGGTGAAATGTGCAAAATCTAAACGCATTTTGTTCATCTACTGTATGCCTTCTTGTTGTTCTCGAAGCTGTATCTATTGAGGTTGTACTCTGCTGTTCAGAAAAACTTAAATAGATTCCCGAGATGTGTACGTATCTTAAACGTGTTGGTTTTATAACACACCGGGTGTCATGCTGTGGGGAGTTCCTTTTGGAGCGAGACAGGGATTCCAGGTAGGAAACCTTTTCATGAAAAAAATCTGTGGTAAGCTGGAAGGATGCATTTCCAATGCTTTTGAATTCTTGTTTTCAACGTGGATGGTTTGCATTGAGCCATGTATTGACCCAGCTGGTCTTCTGTATTTACTGAGCGGAGTCCCGGCCTGCTCTCTCTGACGTACGGTCCCGACCTATCACTACCAAACAGATGTAGGCCTACAGTTTTGGCACCTTTTTTTTATAGGATTTTGACACTTGAGCACTATTTAGTGTAGCCCACAAGAACTCGGCTGCCACTCATGAAGACCAAGATCGAGTGCTTCTCTTTTCAGGAATGCAGAAAAGCTTAAAGAATCGAAGACAAAGATCGAGTGCTTCTGTATTCATGATGGCAGAAAAGCTTAAAGCATCGAAAAGCCGAGGATGAAGTGGAGGGCCAGCATTTGGTCAGGTGGGAGATTGCCAAATGCCAACACTCCCAATCTCTGGCAATCCTTTGCTGAGCCCCAAATCAAAAACGAGTGACACGGGTTCTTCGGACCACCTTGATGTGACAACTCAGTTAGCCTGACGTGTTCTCAGTCACTATACGACAATCTAATGCTTTTGCAGCTGTGCCCCTTTCGTGCGTATCACGACCGGGAATCCCAGCCTCAATCCGTGGACACCATCTACTCAATAAAGCTGCATGCCGTACATGCACCTTTTTGTTTTTTTCATTAGCACGTGGTTTGCAATCTTGATAATCAGAATACACGTTCAGGGCAGTTTCTATGAACGGGGTACGATTTTGCTATTTTAACTGAAGCATGCCGACATTATTCCGGTTTATGGAAATTCCCAGGCAGTTACTTAACCCCTGCGCCTGAGCGCCTCGTGCAGTGTTAGATCTCATTGCAAACAATTTGGCACCACAAGTTCAAAAACAACATCTAAAAGAGTTAGCTGTTGATATTGCACGAGGCTTAGGGTTTGCATATGTATGAAAATTTTGATAAAGTTTTGTTGCATGCATCAAAAGATTATAACGGTCAAAGACAAGAAATCGTCAAATATGGAGAGACCACATTCTAGCTTGTGTGACGCTCATGGGTTAACCCTTAAGCACCACAGCAACGGGATCTTGTTGTTGGGGATCCCAACTTTATCTCACTTTTTCTCTTGATTTGTATGGTGAAAGCAGGCATGGGTGGTCCCATCAGCAGAAAAGGTAGTCCCTTTTCAAATCCCTTTCTCCAAGCTCTGGTGGCCATTAAACCCATTTTCTCCTAAACCCTAAAATAACTCCGGGCGCTCAGAGGTTAAGCAGGACATTGTTGAACTCGGCTCTTCGGTCTCTCCTTCCCAATCAAGCAAGTGCCTGGGATTGCGCAAAGAATTAGAATGGGAGAGATCTGACCTGTCGTGGCAGTCAAGCTGTACGTGCATGACAGTTGTGCAATACTACTCGAGTTACAATTAAAGCTGGATTCGTACCGCTTCACAAGATTCCCTGCTCAAGAATATTCCTGTTCAATCGACCAACTCCGGAGGAAGGGAGACGAAGTAACGCCTTCGAGGTTATCTGCAAAGTCCTGTCTTGGGCTACAGACGTACGAACTCGTCTAGAATTGAAATAGAAAAAACTCCTGATTCATGCCAGTCTGAAGCGATCGAGGCCCACAACGACAGCAGCTCGAAAAGAAACCTGGGCCTCTCATCATATCACTTCGTGCACATACGTATACCAGTTAAAGAGTAAGTTGTGTTATCGACAGAGAGTTGCGCAATTGGAATCTTGAGCCACGCGTATTTAAACTCACGGGCTCTGTACGAATTTAGAGTGCTCTGAATCTGGGGATGTAAGTTTGGGCGTTTGAACAAACCAACCATCTGAGTCACACGGATTTCAAGTGGGACTCAGTGACTCACTGGGCTTCCTCTGCTTATACGAAACAGATATATTCTTCTGCATACGCTTGAACCATTCAAGCTCTGAAACTCGGCAATCATGCATTCTAGACAGTTGAATGACGTCGACGTAGATCGTCGCTCCGGGTACTGCAGTAGGAATGGCGTGTTCTACAGCAAGCGACCGCCTCTTGAGATCCCGGAGAACGAGGACCTTGTCTCCTTCTTGTTCACTAATCGTGTCGGTGACGAAGTGGCTCTCATTGACGGCCTCACTGGCAGATCGCTCTCGTTCCGGGAGCTCGAGCACACAGTGAGTGCGCTGGGAGCAGGACTTTCGAAGACCGTGGGAGTGCGACAGCATGACGTTGTCGCGCTTCTGCTGTCAAATTCCATCGAGTTTCCCGTCTGTTTTTTGGCCGTCACTTGGGTGGGAGCCGTTGTGACCCCTCTGAATCCGATGAACACTGCGCAAGAGCTTCGGAAGCAGATCAGCTTTGCAGGTTTTGCAATGTTCCTTTCTCTCTCTCTCTGCCTTCCTCTCTGTCATGTCCCACCCCCTGGTTTCTGTCTCCGCAATGGTCATACGGCGTATTTCAGACCAGTTTGAAATAATCATAAACTCCATGACATTCTTTAGCTTAAGCTAGATGATTTGGCAGAGCCAGCCTGGGCTGCTGGGGATTCCTTTTCTACCTGACCTCGTATTCAAAACAATGAAATTTGATTAGTACAATTTCACACAATAATTATGCTGCAGGTGCGAAGTACGTAATCACATCAGCTGACATGCTGGAGAAGGTGGAGGGAGCGCAGTTACCAACAGTGATTCTTGGGAGTATGAAGAATGTTGTGCCCCGACGCAGCAGCAACACAATTCACTCCTACTCAGATTTACTCGCAGCTGGACAGCCGAATGTTACAAGGTAAGGTATCATACTGGTTGAAGAGGTTGCATTGCTTTGCAGTTTGCACTGATTGTGCTTGTAACTTCTAGAAGCTCCGTACAAAGGCTTTCCAATTGCCACGTACGTACAACTTAGCTTCTTCCGTCTCCATATTCAGGTCACGAAAAAATTGAGCATTGAAACATGAGGGATATGTACAACTGGTTCAGCTTTGAGTTAGCATTATCTGAATGAAGATTCTAGAGCTTTGGGGTGATCCAGTGGTAATGAAACTGGTCATATCTTGAGAAAATGGGTGCAAGAGAATCTCCTCTCCCTCTATCCCTCTTAAAAAAGTCCAAACCAGACACATTTCTTGTATCACTAAATGCTCCCTTTTGTTGATTTCAAAAGCTGAGAAATCATTTACCATGTTCAATGATCTCATGGGGGAATGTTAAGTGATTACAGAGCATTCCTCTCCTAGCAAACTTGGCCTTGCCCATATGAGGTACCATTATTGCTACTAATCTTTAAATCATCAAGAATGAGGAGTTGCCAAATGCAGAAGAATGATACTTTGCACGGAATTTGGGTGCCTAAGCGGCTACAGTTGAAAACTTTGCATACATTTGGTAGATGATATATTGATTCTAGAATGCATGTTTCATTAGCACAAATACTAAAAACACAGGTAATCCTTCGTAAGGAAGGTTTTTGGGCGTTTTTAGAGGACGGAGGGAGTAATCTGCATCTGAGCTCATTGTCCGCTTGCGCATCTCGATTTCGGCAATCACAACTTTCTTAATCATAAACTGGAAAAAAGAGTGGCGTAGAAAGTTCACCTCTTTTGAACAGGCTACGTGCCAGTTGTGAATTCCATGGCCGGATCGAGATGATGATTTCTGACTAATGACATGCAGGCCGCAATCAAAGCAAAGCGACACAGTGGCGATTTTGTTCTCCTCGGGCACCACCGGAAGAAGCAAAGGAGTAGCATTGACGCACCGGAGCTACATCGCAGCAGTGTGCGGACAACTGGCGTGCGAGAGGGGCGAGCATCTGACAAGGATGTTGACAGTGTTGCCCATGTACCACGCGTACGGGTTTTCTATCTGCGTCCTGACTCCTCTTGCTCGCGGCATCTCACTGGTCGTTCTCAAGAGATTCGAGGTGGTCACGTTGCTCAGCGCCATCCAGAAGTACCGCGTGACGCACTTCTGTGCCGCTCCGCCAATCGTGGAAGCTCTTATCCATCGTCAGGATGTGCACAAGTTCGACCTGAAATCGTGGGTGCAATTATCATGTGGAGCTGCGGCTATAGTCACGAACTCCATCGCCGCTTTCACCAAAAAGTTCCCATCTGTAAAATTCAAGCAGGTACGTCGTCTTGTACTCCCTCGGTGGCTCGGTCCCTCTAAAAACGTCCAAATCAAGTCAGTAAAATTTCTTGTACCACTAAAAAGCTCCCTTTTGTTGATTTCAAACGCTGAGAAAGAGTGATCTCATGGGGTAAGTTAAGCTCAATTAATAGAGAGCATTCCTCTCCTAGCAAACTTGACTTTGCGCATATGAGGTATCATTGTTGCTACTAATCTTCAAATCATCAATAATGATGAGCTGGTAACATGCATAAATATGGTATTTTTCAAATGAAATTTGGGTGGTGCCCAAATGGCAACATTAAAACTAGAAATTTTGCATACACTTGGTAGATGATATATTGATTCTAGAATGCATGTGTCACTAGCACAAAGGCTAAAAACACAGTTAATCATTTGCAAGGAAGCTTTTTGGACGTTTTGAGAGGGACAGAGGGAGTAATATATTTGACACAAGTGCAGAGTATTCTACGTCTTTTGAATTGACAGAAAATTGAAGCTCATTGCAAGGGAGAACGATGTTACACTTACCCTAAAGTTTGGCAGGAATACGGAATGACGGAGACTGCGGGGTGCATGACAAGTCTGGAAGCTGGCGATGGCGACCACGCAGATTCCTCCGGTACTCTGTTACCACGCTGGGAAGCCATGGTGGTAGACCTGGCAACACACCAGCCTCTGTCTGTTCGGAAGACGGGCGAGCTGTGGGCTCGAGGACCGTCTGTCATGAAAGGTAATTATTGAGAAAAACACAGCATATTGTCTAACCCTAATTTTTGATTTGTTTGCTGAACGAGAATGCCTGTGTCTGAATATGGTGTTACGAATTAAGTACTCCCTCTGTCCCTTTAAAAATATCCAAAAAGTTTCTTTGCTAAGGATTAACTGTGTTTTTATTCTTTGTGTTAGTGACACATGCATTCTAGAATCAATATACTATCTTCCAAATGTATGCAAAATCTCCAATCTTTATGTTGCTATTTAGACACCCAATTTCCATGTAAGTACCATATCTATGCATGTTGTCAATTCCTTAGTATTGATGATTTGAAGATTAATAGCAACAATGGTACCTCATATGGGTAAGGCCAAGCTTGCTAGGAGAGGAATGCTCTCTTTTTAATTGCTTAACTTGCCCCCATGAGATCATTGAACATGGCAAGCGCTTTCTCAACATTTGAAATCAGCAAAAAGGGAGCTTTTTAGTGGTACAAGAAATGTGTCTGATTTGGAGCTTTTTCGAGAGACAGAGGGAGTAATAAATATTGGGAAACACAGCGTCTTGTCTGATTCTTACCTTTTCATGTTTGCTGAACGACAATGCCTGTGGCTGTTAAGCCGTGTCTGAAAATGGTGTAACGAATTGTTGAGTACATTTTTTGGTACACTGCATCATTGACACATCATCTGAGGTCAAGCCGATGTTTCAGACTTCGATTCGGTCCGTTGAAATGAGATGATGCTCTTCAGTTGACCTATAATTAATAAACTTAGGGTAGTCGATCTACTTGCACTAATCCTGTCTTTTTTTTAGAGAAGAAGAATAACCTCCACATTGCTTAATCTGTATCTAACTCGGATTAGGACTCGAGCAACTCTAGAATCATGAGTGGCCCCCTTCCATTGTGCATTCTTCTACAGCCATTTTCTGATCACCAGAGAAACATTTAGGGTTTCACGGTCCAAGTCCAATTGTGAGCTTCTCATGTACCTACTAACAAAGGGCAAATTGAACACACGCAGGGTACATAAATGACATCAGGGCAACAGAAGAGACGATTGACAAAAACGGATGGCTTCGCACGGGCGACGTGGTGAAGTTTGACGAAGATGGATATCTGTACATCGTGGATCGCCTCAAGGAGCTCATCAAGTACAAGGGTTACCAGGTAGCCTGCCTACACACAAATCATTCCTCTCGCTTACTTAAACTTACTTCCTCCGAATCTGACCTACCATAAATCGAGCTGTAGCATCAATTTTTGCAAACTTTTGTTGAAGATTCTTGAACCAATTCTTTAGGCTTTTAGTATCGTGAAATAGCAGTACACGATTTACTTGCAATCTGTGCTGCTTTGTTCCTAAAGTACTTCCGATCTTTGTAGTTCTTTGGAAGGTTTTCAAGCTCATCTGCAAATTTGAACTTGTCTCGAGTGGAATCGAACTATTCTTAGGTCATCGTAGTTTCTTCGACTAGTTTTGTATTAACATTTCCTTTGAATCGTGCTGGATTTTTTGTTGTGCAGGTTGCGCCTGCTGAATTGGAAGAGCTGATTTCGTCTCACCCTGCAGTGCTGGATTGCGCGGTTATTCCGTAAGTACACTCATCCTAACTTAGTATAAATCTAGGGAATTGATATGTGCACACCGGGGGGTTGATATTTGCACACCCCCTGGGAGGTAAATTATAGATATCTACCATCTAAGAGCTGAAGTTGAGAATTTTGAATTCAGATTTGGACTTAAAGACCCATGCTTTAGTCTAGAACCATAAAAAAAGGTTGCAATTGAACAACACCCAATGAAAAAGCTTATCTTTTTTTACAAACAACAGTAAAAGTAACACTTTTCCCCTAGCTAAGCTTTTTCATTAAGTATTGTTCAATTGCAACCTTTTTTTTATGGTTCTAGACTAAAGCATGGGTCTCTAAGTCCAAATCTGAATTCAAAATTCTCAACTTCAGCTCTTAGATGGTAGATATCTATAATTTACCTCCCCGGGGGGTGCTCAAATATCAACCCTCCGGTGTGCACATATCAATTCCCTAAATCTAAATGCAATCTTGATACATGCTGGCCAAAATGCAAAAACGTGTGCAGCCCGTGCCCTAATAAAATCTACATGAAAAGTTGATTTTAGGGCAAATTTCTATGTTGCATTGGAATTAGCCATGGTGATAAGTATTTTCCAACGTTGGAAAATTCATTTCCCACAAGTTTTAGTGCTTCTGGCAAAAAAATCTTGTTGGAGCACCATTTTGGAATTCCAGTTATGGTGTTTTTTTAGCAAACCTCTAGCACAATTCCATGCATGACACAATTCCATGCATGACTGGGTAACTTGTTTGTTGTTTCCACAATCCTTGGATTCCAACTTAGCATGGAAATTGACCCTTATTGCATAATTATGTTCAACTTCATGCCATTGAAATTGGGGCCAGGATTTAGGATTTCTACTTTGACATTGATGACTTCTACTTACAATATGTAAGTAGGAGTTTTTTTTATCAGTGACCAAAAACGGAACTTGGTGACAAGTAATCTATGACTATTAACTAGAGAATTTGCTAGGTTGTCAGTGATGTACCTACCTTAGTCTTGGTGGTTTCTACAGAAATCTATATGCTGTATGTTTTGATTACATTTAATATTTGATCTGCAAAATTGGTGTGAGCTCAGGTATCCGGACAAGCGGAGTGGCCAAATCCCAATGGCATGTGTAGTCCAGAGAGAAGGGTCCAAAATCACTGCTGATGACATCATGCATTGGGTTGCTAAGCAGGTAAAACATTGCATCAATTTCTTTAGGGAATTGATATATGCACACCGGGGGTTGATATTTGCACACCTCCCCTGGGGTAATTTTTTTATTTCTTCCATCATAAAGTTGAATTTGAGACTTTTGAAATCAGATTTGGACATACGGACCATGATTTAATCTAGAACCATAGAAGAAGTTGCAATTCAACAACACCCAATGAAAAAGCTACTTTTCCTTTACAAACAAAAGCAAAAATAACACTTTTCCCCTAGCTAAACTTTTTCATTGGGTGTTGTGGAATTGCAATTTTTTTTATGGGTCTAGACTAAATCATGGTCTCTAAGTCCAAATCTGAATTCAAAATTCTCAAATTCAACTTCACGATGGTAGAAATCTAAAACTTACCCCAGGGGAGTACAAATATCAACCCCCGGTGTGCATATATCAATTCCCTTTCTTTATCCTTCACTCTACATTACATGGAGGGACTAATGAGCTTGTAAAAAAGAAATTTTTCCTTCTTTTGCTTGAATTAAACTTGGGTGGGATTTGTCACCAGGTTGCTCCCTACAAGAAAGTGCGGAAAGTTGCTTTCATGGACACCATACCCAAGTCTGCAGCAGGCAAGATATTGCATAAGGAACTTGTAAAATTGGTGACGTTGAAATCAAAATTGTAGGCTCCGCGAAAGATAAGTTTAGTGCAAAGGCATATGCTTTACTAATTCATGATAATGTTAGAGATGCAATTCTCAGAAGCTTTTGGTTTTAATAACCAACACTAGCTCTTTGATTGCATTTGCATGATTTTTAATTATTATAGTTTTGGGGAAAATTAATGCAAGTTGGACCTCAAAGAGAGTTCATGTCCTAACATGATGATATGGAGTGTAAGAAATACTTCTTAGTTCATAATCAAACATTAAGTGCTTGTTATAGTTTTTGCTTGTGTAATGCTTCTTTACAATGACTTCGATATATTCGTAGAAATTTATTCAATAATTCTGTGTAAAGTTTGCATCATCTTGAAACATGATAACATGTAACCTATATTTGCATCTTTGATATAAACTAACTCATCTAGTAAGACTCCTAAAATTTAATCTCACAATCAACAAGTGGTTATTTAATGTGCTAAAGTTGTTAAATTATAGGAAATTACTACCGCAACACCTTAAATTGCTAATGGGAGACCCCTTGTGAGCATGAAATATGATTTTTAATGCTAAGTTTTTATTTGGATAAAAAGATTTGTTTCACCTTCATCATTCTAAGGTTACACTAAAAAAAGAATAGGTCTGCTTGAATTTGAAACTAAAAATATAGGGTTTTTGAGTTACTTAAAGCAAAAATACATCAAAAAATAGTATTGGTACAATTGTATTTCAACAAAAATTTGTATTTTTCTTTTTTTCTTTCAAGGAGGTGGTAATGCCATGATTGAATGAATGATAAACCACTTGAATAAATAAAAAATAACATTAAATTATCAAATTTCTTGCTTGCAAGGAGTGTCTTGTTATCAATTTAGGGTGTTGGGGTAGTAATTCACTAAATTTTATTGTTGCCACTAATCTTGACCACATCTTATTAATACAAAATGGAGTTCTTCAACACTCTATTACTATGCAAAGATCAATTGTTGTAATATGTGATTGAGCTATATATATATATATGTGTGTGTGTGTGTATGTAGTACCATTTTTTGTTTGAGCCCATCAATTAAAAAAACCAAAATTCATTAATGGAAACAAATAAATTTTAATAATTACATATATTTTTCATTTGACAACATTTATGTTGCAAGTGCACATGGTGTTTTTAAATTGCAAGTGGTGCAAAATCCTTATGAAGAGGGGTTGGTAATTGCCAACTCACCTTCAGAATATTGTGGCCTTTGCTTCAATACAGTAACAACTATTGACATGTTTGTAAATTTTTATACCCTTATATAACCTAAATCACAAACAAACCTTACATAGAAAAAATTTCATTGTTCACAAGGAGAATGTGATTGCAAATTAGAATGTATTGATATTATAAACCCTAGGCAATGATGGTAGATTAAGGTCAATGCCTTTAGCAAGAAACAAATGTTGACCATATCCAACTATTACAAGCACTTAGTTTTATTGGGGTCAAAACACACAAAAAAAACTGAAATCTTGACTATTCAAACGTTTCTCTTACAAAAATTGACCTTTTCCAAGCATCATTGTAGTACTCCGATTTAGAAGTTTGGTTAATTACACCATCAATTCTTGATTTTTAAGGATTTACGCTAACAACCACCTTTTATGTTTTGTAGACTTTGCATTGAAGGGGTTGGTAATACCCTATTTGTATGTTAGTTTTATCAAAGCACAGTTGCACACCCACATTTATCACAAATATATTTAATTGGAATTTGATATACAGTGCTATGTACAGTGTGAGCATATCCTACAGCAGAACTGGGACATAATGTGCAGTTTTTCCTCTCATAGAATGAAAGCATCACGACGAGAATATCCAACTGACCACACGACAACGGAGTCTTTATCCCAAAGTCCAATAACAATGAGCTTACTATTCATCAAAAAAAATTCATCACAATTCAGCAAGACCAATTCCCACTTCCGAGTGGTGAATATAATAATTCTCATCTTACACTTTCTTCTGTATTACAGACACCTGTAAAATAGAATCTAGGACACTTCAATCTAAGGGCCGCTTTACACTCCTGGTCACGCCAGGAAGACTTGGGTCATTCCAACCAGATTTTCAGCCCAAACGGCCTCAAGGATAGCCTCAAAAGCACCCAATTAGAGCACAACAAGGATTAATTTTCATGTGTGTAAAGGACTTGACTTAAGGTAGCAGCATCCATAAGCATTGCGTCCCCATGCCTGTCACTTGACAGTGGAAGGGCTGATCAATAAAAAAACAAATGGCTGTGCATGATTGAGTGATGGTTATGGGTGATAAAGTGATGGTTGTGGGTAACTAGCATGAGATTTTGAGCACCTATCTCACTATTTAAGAACCAACAAGCCTTATGATTAGCATCTCTTACACATGGTTCTTACAATTTCAATGATTTTGGACTTTGAAAAATCTCTGTGAACAAATGCTTGCAATTAGAACCTTGAAATTGATGCCAATAATTTTTATTTCCATTTCCTATTTTACAATATTTTTTTCAAAGTTAGTCAATTGTTTTACCTACTCCAAAACCCTTATTTCCACGCTTATGGGTGCGCCTACCTTGAGGTCAAGAGGTTGAGAGCATTATTAGCGCAAACCATAAAAATTTCGGGAGAAAATGGATAAAAAAAAAGAAATGAAGTAGAGCTCTAGGTGTTCCACCTATGGTGTTAACTACCTCAAAAGAATGTAATTAATTCAAAAAATTTGACATTACTAAAAATTTGACAATGCTCTTGCTGCCAAGAACTGGTTTCCATTTGGGATAATCTAATATTTGGAATTGGATCTAAGATAGTTTTTGTTTTTAAAATTTTGAAATACGGCTTGAAACTTCACCGGCCTTAATTCCTAGTGTAAAGGCCTGGGAGTTGTTTTCAAAGAACAACCAATGAGAGATTAGCACATATCCCCTTGGACCATAATTTTCAAGCATTTGTTTTATTGTGCATGTCACTTCTTTCTCTCTTAACCTCTAATTGCCCAAGGCTTTTCTGAACTTCTTAACAATTTCAAGAAAGTGAACAATCAACCAACCTTTTCATAAATCTCATCAAGTTTTTTTAAACTGTAACCGTACAAATTTAAACTTGACATGTCAAGGATTACATGGAAAAAGAAAACACAACAATATCACTTATAGTTTGAAAGATTATAACGTTTGAACATGAGGGTGTTAAAACTGCAAAAGTGACTTGAAGTTTTCTAATCCTCACTTCACATGTCAAATTTAAAAAGTTGGTCATCAAAAAGATATGAGGTTTAAGGTCATTACATGCTTAACCTCAACCAATTTACGGCTTCAAAATCTATTCCTATTTTTTTTTTAATGGATTTCTAATGTGGATTTTTCTCCAAGCTCTAGTGTATTTGAGACTCATTTTCAAGATCTTCCAACACTAAAAAACTCAAGATTGTAGTGGACACCCTTGTACAATATCTTGAATAGAAAAATCATGAACATTCATTTTCAAAATCAGATTTTTGATGTTGAAAATAGACTTCAAAACAAACTTGTTTCCAAAAGAAAATACCAAAAATAGTGATTCAATAAGATTTTACTTGTCTTCAAAGTTTTGCAAACACCCAAATTGGGTGCCTTGGGCATTTAGGGGTTAATATGTGCACATTGCTTTTTTTTTCAATTCTGTTGCACTCCTAGTTTTAACATTGATCATGAAAGAAGTAGCGTGCATGACAAAACAAATGCTTGAAAATGATGATCCAAAGGTATTTTTGCAATTTCTGAAAAATCAAGGATATCTATACAAATATGGCAAACTTCATGGGTATCTATAAAATTTCCCAATACAATGGTGCTTGGATAAAGTCAACACTTTGGGCTAGAAAAAAATGTAAACCGTAGATCGGAAACAAGCACTCCATTTACAGTACTTCCTCTAATTTTGGTGGTTGCAGCTTTGGAGGTGTTTTCCCACTAGTGTTTTCGGTACACTAACCAAACACCTTTCTATTGATGAGTCAAAATGGGCATTGATGAAAAGCAAGCGTTAATCATACACAAGCACTTGACCTTAACCAAGCTCATAATGCACACTTTGGACAAAAAGGGAGTGGGGTTGTGATCTTATCCAATTGCTTTTGTTACAAAAATTGATGTTAACCAAGCATCACTGTACTAAGAGCATCGTCACTGCAGACAAAAAGGTACACTTAACCTTTACCTTTGCGGAAGGACTTTGAGTTTGGGCCTCCACCGCATAGCTGCTATCGATTTCTAGTGAACATGGAGAGCCGGTACTAGCTTCCATTCATGCCATTGTGGAAGTCATTTGTGGAGGTCTTTCCCGTTCACGTTAGAGGAAGGAGTCAAATTCTCTAATTATAGTTGAAAGGTGCTAGAGAGAATAAGTTGAAAGGTTCCAATGACAACAAAGGACAAGAGGTTAGCATGAGTGCAATAGGAATGTTTTGGAAATTGTCGAGCTGCTACTGCAATTGACCCACTTCATGGCTCTCCAAAACGCTTGTTGCATTCTCTTTTCAATGAAAGGGGTAGAGCTGCTCTAAGTAACCAAGAAACAACAAACAATTTTATACTTTAAGCTAATTTGTGATTTTAGAGTTTTATTATGCCGACCAGCATGCAAGTTTGCCTTGAAGCTTTGGTATAAATTTTGCTGCATTTAACCCCTAAATGCCCAAGGCCTTTTTGAGCTTCTTGAGATTTTCATGAAACCGAATAGTCAATTTGCATTCTCATAATTTCATCAAGTTTTTTCCAATTGTAACTGTATAAATTCAAACTAAACATGTTAGAGATTACATGGAAAAAGAAAACACAACAATATCACTTATAGTTTGAAAGATTATAATGTTTGAAGATGAGGGTGTTAACCCCTAAAGGCCTATTGTCCCTTTGGGGACTGTTTGGGGTTCGGTCATGTACCTATGAGTAAACTACTTTATGTAATTTTGTGAAACTTTTATGCAAGATGGGGAATTCAAAGAACTACGTGGGCATCTAATTTTTTCTTCATGCCAACATTTATTGAAGAAGTTATGCATGTTTTTCTGAAATTTTGGGGAGGGCTGCCCATCCGGGCAGCCCAAAATCTTCTTTAAAAATTATATATTTTTAAGATAAAACTTTGAAACTGGTTCTTTAGATTTTTCCATACCTGAGAAGCTTTGAATCATTCAATTTCAATAAATGAGATGAAAGTTATAAGGAGTTTTTGTTTGCGGGCAGTTATGGATTCTCTACTCTAAAATAAACTTTGAAGTCCTTTATTTTACTCAATTTTCAATATTTTGGAAAAAAAACTAAACCAAAGAAAGTAGATTGTTTAATACAACATTATCACCATTGAGATTTGCATTTTTCATTTCAATAATTAGATTCTTAACATTTTAGTGTTTTGACCCATTCTCTATTTCTTTTTACTTATTGATTTTTCCCATGTGCTGTATAGTTCCAATTGATTTGAAAATTCTCCCACACATACCTAACTTGGTCTTCTAAATGGGAAAAAAAAAACCTCAACTTTGCATAGAGCAAATTTTTTGATATAGGAGTGGTCAACGATTTCTGAAATTTTTGGGCAGCACAAAAAAAAACTTTTTTCCTTCGCTTTGCATGTAAATATCTCACTCCTTTTCATTTGGAATAAGCTCAATTTTTTTTCCCAAGTACCTCATACTGTCTAGAGCAAGATCTTATGGTTGGATTTCAAAAAAAAACAAAAAAAAAAACAATTCCTTTCATCCCCAAAAGTGGCAATTTTCATTGTTTTTCACAAAGAAATGGCCTAGGCCTTTAGAGGTTAAAACCACAAAAGTGACTTGAAGTCTTCCAATCCTCATTTCACATGTCAAATTTAAAAAGTTGATCACCAAAAAAATATGAGGTTTAAGGTCATTACATGACTAACTTTAATCAATTTACGGCCTTCAAAATCTACCGCTTTATTTTTTTTTAAATGAACTTCTAATGTGGATTTTTCTCCAATCTTTAGTGTATTTGAGGCTCATTTTCAAGATTTTCTAACACTAAAAACCCCAAGATTGTAGTGGACATCCTCGTACAAAATCTTGAATAGAAAAATCATCAATATTCATTTTTTAAATCAGATTTTTGATGCTGAAAATAAACTTCAAGATAAATTTGTGTTCAAAAGAAAATACTAAAAATAGCAAAGTTTTATAAACACCCAAATTGAGTGCCTTGGGCATTTAGGGGTTAAGGACACCAGACACCAGTGACGTCCTTCAAGGGTACCAGCGCTCACTCGCTCTCGCAGTTCCATGCACCAAAATCCACGTCACTCTCTCGTACGCTTTGTTCCAAACTCGTCTCCCGAAATCGCTGACGCTGCAGCTCTTGTCCGAGAATCCACACAAAGGTGCCCTCTGGAGTCCCACCGAAAGCACCTCGCCATCTTCTGTAGTGGAGCAATTCAAATGGGTCCCCCACCATTGCTCCCCTTTCGGATTGCATTGGTTCCCTCTCCTGAAATATATCAACCAACCCAGGATCCGGTCTCCTCTGCTCAAGAATCTCGCTTCACTTCACAAACCTCGATCACTGCACGGAAGAGCATACTACAACTCACACTATTCGTAAAAAACAAATGCCAACAACAAAAAAGATGCTCATCTGGTTGCAGCACTTCCTTCAAAAAACTACACCAGGTCTAGATCACAAAGTTTTGAAACTTGCCATCGCCAATTCTATGGAAATTCCCGTAGCTGCTTCCAAGACAGCAGAGGGATTTTATAATAATAACGATACTGTTAGTAATACTTGCAGGAGGTGCTTTCTCTCTCAGTGAGAGCTTGTCCACCAAACAGCTGCTGTTATTTGAGCCTTGGGAGCCTGTTTCTGTTATGCTATCCTGTTCTTGGAGCTGCAGGCGGTTGGTTGAAGTGGCCAATTTTGTTGATCGTCACTAGTATGTAAGTATGTTTAAAAGTAACGGTATTTGCCATGAGGTTTTGCATTTGAGAAGAAGGGCCTGAGACCAATTAATCTCTTCTTGGTTGCAGCTTGAACTATATGACAAAATGCCTGTTTTTGCAGATTCGCAATTGGTTGCAGACACGGGTACTTCTTCAGTGATGGAAAATCAGATGAAGACAGTGCATGGTGCACCGGATGTGCTGGACTTGGACAACAGTGCGATTATTGGAGGTGGTGGTTTGGGTGACACTTACTCTGAAGATACTGCCTCTGAGAATCAGGCCTTCACTCCTTGGAGTCGCATTGTTGCAAGGCACGCTCTCTCATTTTCACGTGCACTTACACTGGAAAATTAGGTCATGGGCTGAATTTGTAGAATTATTGCTATTATGAGAAAAAATTCTCACTTTTTTGTTTTAACAATTGAAAGTGTGCTTGTTGTTTGTTGCAGTGGTGTGGAGCTTCTGAGAGATCCTCGATACAACAAGGGAACTGCGTTCACTGACAAGGAGCGAGATGCGCTCTACTTGAGGGGTCTTCTTCCTCCTGTCGTTCTGTCACAGGACCTTCAGGCCAGCCTATGATTCCTTCTTCTTCTTTTTTTTCTTACAGTTTGTTTTCCTTCTCCTACCGATATATAAAATACGTTTTGTATATAATCTTTTGAATTGGTAATCTTTGCTTTTCAAGCTAATCCTAAGAAACAGTTCTGTGGTAAATCCCCTATTGAAAAGAACATCAAGGAAAACAACAATTTGCAATCCCTAAGTAAAATAACCCAACATGCTCAACGGTTGCTTTCTGTCAATGCTGTTCCAGCTGGGAATTTTGCTTGTTTTGGTGTGCGAGTTCACTCACAGCTTTGCATTCCTTTTCTGCGGTGATGAAAAAAATTGCAATATATATGCAAGTCATGTCAGTGACCGTGTGTATCTATTGTTGACAGATGCAACGCATTCTACAGAACGTGCGCTTGTATGAGAACAATCTCGAGAAGTATGTGGAAGTGATGGATTTGCAGGTGCGTACCTGATTCCTCTCCTGCAGCAGGATCGTTTCCAAAGTTTCCAGAAGGCTTATTAGCATGTTTTGTTTTGTGACATATTTTGTATTATCAAACAATCGTGTTTAGGAGCAGATTTGTGACCTAAAAGCACTCATTAGGAAGTGAAAAGAATGTGGGGAAATTGCATGGATACCCCTGAGGCCTGAAGTTTGCAATATTTACATAGATACCCTTGCTTTTTCAGAAATTGCACAAATACCCTTGGACCATAATTTTTAGGCATTTATTTGTTGTGCTTGTACTTCCTTCATGACCAATGTTGCAGAAGGAATTGTAATGAAACAAAAAAGAAGCAATTTGCGCACAAAGGAAAAAAGGGAAGTGGCATGCACAACAAAACAAATGCCTGAAATTTTTGGTCCAAGGGTATTTGTGTAATTTCTGAAAAAGCAGGGGTATCTCTGTAAATATTGCAAACTTCAGGGGTATCCATGAATTTTTCCCAAAGAATGTCCTTTTCTGAACTCCAGCTTCCATGCATTTGAAAACTAAGAAATTGGTGCCATAATTTTAACAGGAACGAAATGAGAGGCTGTTCTACAAGATATTGATTGACCATGTGGAGGAACTGCTGCCCATTGTTTACACCCCAACGGTGGGAGAAGCATGCCAGAAGTTCGGTAGTATTTTTCGCCGTCCTCACGGCCTCTACATCACACTCAAGGACAGGTGCGGCTGGCTATCTGCTCTGGACCACATTCTCCTTTTGACCTTGGCATCGCACTGATATTTCTTACAAAATTTACACATGTTTTCTGCATTGTGTACCGTATTAGGTACATTAGGAAAAACGGGGGGACCATTTTGTACTCCACCTTAATGTTACATACAGTAAATGTAGGCATAGCTACAGCTCAAAGTTGTAATGATTTGAAATTCTTGGAGACAATCACTAAGACTTCACTATTATACAAGAAACTGTATTCTTGTTTTTTCTGTAATATGCTAAATTATACATAATGACAGAAATAGTGAAAGTCCCAGAATGTACTATTTTTCCTGATTTAGCTAATATGGTGTTCATATAATATTTTGCAACTCTGCTGCAGAGGTCATGTGCTGGATTGTCTGAGGAACTGGCCGGAGCCGAACGTGCAGGTCATTGTTGTGACAGACGGTGAACGAATTCTGGGGCTTGGTGACTTGGGATCCCAGGTTAGAATAATTGACATAATTTCCTCAATAGATAATATATGGATACTTTCATTGGTCATAAGCCTGCTGCTCTTTCATATTGAAATGAGATGTGCAACTCTCGTGTGATTGAATGAGAGTATTGAATATGTATGTGTTTTGTATGCATTTTTTTGTTTGCTAATTTGCATCTAATTTTTTGGTCCAAAGTGTTGTTTTGTGCAGCAGTTAGAAATGTTGTTATGGTACTGCTGCTAATCATATTTGTCAAGAGTATTGATAGAGATGCATGTGTCAGGGAATGGGAATTCCGATTGGGAAGCTTGCTCTGTACGTCGCCCTGGGAGGCATTCGACCCTCTGCTGTAAGTAATGTGCACAATTTCTGATGGTTGTATGATATTTGATGGTGATCATGATTCATGGACAACTAATTGTAAAGTCGGTATGAGAGAATAATATAGACATTGATTCTACAAAATTACTGATTTACGTTCCGACAAAGCTTTGGCCACTTAATACCCTGAAATTGCCAGATTAATGGAATAAGTTATTACGTAGTGACCTTAAGTGACCTAAACGATTAATAATTATACAAATTATAAATCTGGTTGTGAATTCACTCATGTTTGAGAGGAGGTTCGTTGGTCTACAGCTTTTACTTTGAGGTTACATGTATTGCATTGTAAAACCGTAGTAATTTGTCTTTCAAGGCCAAAACAGAAAATGGAGAATCTCTCTCCAGAGGATATATGGGCAAGCAATGGATTGAATTTTGACCTTTTTAGATTCCTGCTCTACATTCTTGTGCTCTTTTTATTTTCTTGCATTGCAAGGGGCCTTTTCCCGGTTGGTTAGTTATAGTTTAAATGCAAATAGAACTGAAGGATATGAACGTTTGTTGCTTTTGAGGCAGACTCTACCAGTTACTATTGACGTGGGCACCAACAATCAGTCTCTTCTGGATAACCCTTTCTATATTGGCCTGCGCCAAAAACGAGCCACTGGTCAGGTATTGTGCCCCTAATCTACCCATACATAAGTCAATTTTCTCTTTTAAGATGTAAGTCGAGTTAGACACTGAAAGCATTCTGTTGATGCAGAGTTTTTATGTTGTCGTGTGGACTTTGGTGTGGGACTTTGAACAACAAACTCTTAATGTACACCAACTTGGGTTGGAGTTATTTCTCTCTCCAACACACATTCTGTGTTTAATTTTAACAGGAATATGACGATTTATTGCACGAATTCATGACGGCCTGCAAACAATGTTACGGAGAGAAGATTCTTGTGCAGGTACGTATACAAACAAAACCATCCAAATTCAAGGCCAAGAGCGCTCTTAGACATTGGAATGAAAAAATTCAATTTGAACTTGCATTTCAATTATAATAGGGTACCCTGCAAATTGTTCATGAAGAAGTTAATCATATCACGCCTTGCAAGGAAATGTTCCATTCCTTTGTTCTAATATTTCCTGATTTTGCTCTCATGGGATGCAGTTTGAAGACTTCGCCAATCGCAACGCTTTCCGCCTGCTAGCAAAGTACAGAACTTCACATCTTGTCTTCAACGACGACATTCAGGTGGGCCTTACTTTTGGAGCTTGCTACTCTAATTTCTGCACTTGATTAAATTACATGCAAAAACACAAGAATGTTAAAAGATGATTGAAAGTGTTTCCTGCAGCTTTGGAATCTACACAACTTTGACTACAACTAGTCATCAAGTATTGACTGATTTCATCCAAGACATGAGTTTTTTAACCTAATTCCTTCATTTTTTGTGATTTACATCATAATGTGTGACAAAAATATACGTGCAGGGAACTGCAGCAGTTGCACTTGCAGGATTGTTGGCAGCACTACCCATAACGGGAGGCACACTTGCAGATCACGATATTCTCTTTGTGGGCGCTGGTGAAGTAATTTCACTACTTCACATCCTTTTGTTTACTGTCTACTTTAGTGACAATATTTTGCACTTTTTCACTTGCTTTCGATACAATTGCCTTTTAAATTTTATTGCAAGGGTCTTGAATGCCAGCGTTGTAGAAACTCCTGGAAGCATGACATAATAAGATTTCGTAATTGTTTGTTAGGCTGGAACTGGTATAGCTGAACTCATCGCCATGGAGATTTCCAGACAGGTGAGTGCTGATTGCATTTCCTAATTAGGTTTAGAACTTCTCAATCTTATTGTTTCGTCTCATTGATTCGCAGTTGGCTTTAGTTTCTGAAGTGTGAATCTGGAAGATCTTAGTTGACACGAAGACGTTTGTGAGACTTGAATAAACTGTGAATAAATACAGGTGATACACGGTTACAGGGGTGCAAGTAAAGAGGTTTAAATGTACTCTAAGCGGTTGATTCTTAGATTGTTGAAATGTGTTAGAACATCCATTAATTGAATGTGAAGAGGGTTTTTATGAGCTCTAGTTAGCAGTGGTGGTAGTGACATTCTGACGCAGGAATTTGAATCTTCTCAGGGAAAAATCAGTGTAGAAGAAGCTCGGAAGAAGATATATCTTGTTGACTCCAAGGTATGCTTATTTTTATTCTGTAACTCTGAGATGATAATTCTAAGAAAACTAAATGATCTTTGAAAGGTTTGAGGCTCAAGAAGTTTGTTGGACGTAATGCCAATATTAAACCCCAGGCTTTCCAAGGACCTGGATAGCAAACAGAGTTCACCAGGCTTATGTTTTACCTAAATTACTTCTGATGCACCCAATTGTTTCATATTTGAATCTCCAAGAACCAAGCTGCACCAACTTGCTGATATTGTAGGTTAACCACAGTTCAAATAGATTGAAGCAAATCCTATGCAAAAATTTAAAACCTTAAAGAATTGCGCAACAAAGGGTTAAGGCTTAAACAATTAGACAAAGGGAATATGGGTTGTAGCTTTCTTCCAGTTAACTATCAAGAGAGTGGGCTCAAAACATGAGCTTTCAAGACAAAATCACAAAATTCTAGGTTTTGAGACTTTTTTGGGCGGGATTTTTGGAAAGTGCTTCTTCCTTTGCATTGATGCACTGAAAGCATGTTTTGCACAGGGTTTGGTGACTAAATCCAGATTTGATTCGCTTGAAGCATTTAAGAAGCCGTTTGCCTTGGAGCATCCCCCCGTACCCAAGCTTGTGGATATTGTCAAGGTAAAATTGACCGACTATAGGTTCAAAATATTCATGCATTCTATGACATTCTGGCTGCTTTAGTTCTGGAGTTGGATTGTAAGAAGCTTAATCATCAGCAATTCAACTATAAGGAGTTGTAGATCTCTTTTAGTTCTTATTTTGACTTGTTCTTTCTATTTAAGAAGTATGAACCATTGTTGTTTAACTGATAAGAGAAGTTATGATCAACATTGTTCCAGATTCTTTCAATAGTCATAGTTTGATTATAACATTGTAACGTTGCATAGCACTAGGTAAGGTTTTTAAATACTTTCAAGATGGTAATAAAAATATTCTAAGTTGGAGATGAATAACAGGAATTGAAGCCAACGGCAATGATTGGTACTACTGGAAAAGGTGGACAATTCACCCCAGCCGTATTAGAGGCTATTGCTTCCTACCAAGAGGTAAGTGAGCTCCTTCAAACTATTCTTGTTCTTGTAAGCTGTAAGAGGTGCTAAAGGAGTCATTTTGTGGTTTGATCCAGCTCTTTGGAAAGTTTGCACACCTTGACAAATGTTCTTTGAAAGAAAAATGGATGTTGCATCTAATTCATTTTTCATTCATATGCTTTGAACTTTTGTTGAAGCAGTTATGAATTTCTAAACTTGAAATGGTGTAGGGCTGGAAAAGCGTCCTCACCCTATAATGTTAACTATCAACATACTGAAAAATCTAATACGTACTTGTTTGTTAGAGGACACTTTTAGAGCCCGCATTGTTTTTGCACCTCCTACCTCAATTCTTGCACTTGCAAATGCGTATGCTGACCGCTTTAACTTGACATCCTAGATTCAAATATAAGTGAAAACTCGTAGTCAAACATGTGACAAAGTGTGTTGGATACTCATGTGCGATTTTCAAAGGAGTTGCACATTTCAAAAAACGTTCAATCAATTTCCCTTAAAAGAGAAGTAGAAGCTCCATGTAACCCTCTTCTTTTATTTGACACATACAGAACTAGTTGTGAATATTTGAAGTTGGAACAGGGTTGTTCTAAAAATCCCCAGCTTGAAAAGTTACATGGAAAATTTCAAAATGCACCTTTTCGGGTAGAGGATGTTTATAGAGCAAGGACAATTTAGAACACCCTAACTTTGAGAATTGATCCACCAATTTAGATGTTCAAGTTGAAGGGATTGATAAATTCCAGATAGAGAAGCTTTTGAATATTGTCGTGTGGCAAGAACAAAAAAATATTTGTTATGGAATTACATAAACTAACACTGCACTAAATGTACCATTGGACATGTGCAGAAACCTGTGGTGTTTGCTCTCTCCAATCCTACATCACTATCTGAGTGCACTGCGGAGGAGGCTTTCAAATACACCAAGGTGTGCTATCTCTCTTCTAACAACATGTATGCCCCTGGCTTGCTTGTGGAGTTTGTATGCCACATTTAACTAAATATGGACTATTCAAAGTCCGAATAGTCCAGAAATTGGTTTGGTTTGCGTAACATTGGGAGGAAGGTGTGAAACACCAAGAAATACTTGCAAAACATTGCGATATGCTGAAATCAAAAACCATGCAAAACTTTGGGAAAAACATATGTAAAATCTTGTGAAATCTCCAATGTTCAAGGACATAGAAAGTCTTTATGTACTTGAACAGTCTTTAGGTAGTTAAATACTTCACTTGTGTCCTCTTATTTTTTTTACATTTTTAGGACAAGGTCAATGTTCTCTTATTTGACATCATTTAAAAAAAAATCTTTTAGCTACTTTCTTTTATGATATATACAGACATTTTATTTCATTGTAAAAAGAGGACATGCTGAGCATGGATTCAGCTAGCCCTTCTCTAGTCCCAAAGTTCTTGCTTTGCTAAATGATCCGTGTAAAGCATTGTTTGCATTACTGATGAAAAACTAAAGCTTTTGTGGATAATGTATGCAGGGAAAGTGCATCTTTGCCAGTGGTAGCCCATTCGGAAATGTCACGTATGAAGGAAAAACATTCACAATAGGCCAGGTGTGGATTCATTTCCAATTATGAAAGAGCTTGAAATTAGTGATCTTTATTTGAGAGCACTGAAACCCCTATTTTTCCTCTCCTTTCTTCTCTCTGTGATTTCAAAATGACCTTGATCTCCTTGTCATGGCGTTGGTTTGCAGTCCAACAATGCCTACATATTCCCGGGTATGGGACTTGGGTGCATTGTTTCAGGAGCTATTCGAGTCCATGATGACATGTTCTTGGCTGCAGGTATCACTTGCCTTTGGTTCCTCTTTGCAGTCAATTCAATCCTTTGAAATGACATGACATTCTTTAGCAATTGCTAGATGGCAACCTTCAAACAAAAAACTCTAAATTCTAATTTTCTTTCACCAAAATCTCCTCAACAATCTACCCCCAATTATAGCCATTGAGGGTTGAGCTTGTATAGCTTGATTAAGGAAAATATATCTTGTCATTGATAGGGGTGTTGCCCTAAGAGGAAATATTGGGGGCAAGGTCAACCTAGTTTCTCCTAATTCCAACTTGGTTGTTATAAGCACTCACATGTGGAAAATAATAAAGAAATAAACATTAAAAAATGTAGAAATAAACATTAAAAAATTGGAAGTTTAACAATCATGATGTCATATTTAATTATTAATGGATTATTCATGTGATTATAGAATTCCTATTTCTCTAAACATCAAGAGATCTTCAAACATTTTTTTCTTATATCTCTTGATGTTTTACATATTTCTCCCAATATTTTATAATCCAATATGGCCAATTTTTTTTAATTATAATTTATGGACTTTGGATGGTCCACAATTGTTATTAAATATAGATGATAGTGTCGATAAGAAAACACTTTGGTAGTGGCTAGTGCGTGTCTTCTTCTTGTAAAATTTGGTATCTCCCACCAAAGATGAGCTCAAGATTATGTACACTAAGAACAAGTTTACATTCCTTTTTTCTTATTGAGGGCTTGAGGCAGCTCCTTAAGAATTCCATGCATTTCTAATCACTTTTGGTAGACTAAGCTATGTGCTTCCGTTTTTGAGAAATTAATTGGGTGACATTGGTGTGGCTTTTCCTCTTACAGCGGAGTCACTAGCAAATGAAATTGGTGAAAACCATCTTGCAAAGAGGCAGATATTTCCTTCATTCACCGAAATCCGGGACATTTCTGCTCACATTGGTGCAGCAGTAGCTGAAAAAGCGTATGAACTGGGTAAGTGCATACCTCATTTTTTCATATTTTACTTTACTTTGTTGATTCTAGACCAAAATTATTGAGCAGTGGGCATTGATTTTATAGCAAATGCAAGAAGTTTTAGGAGGTTATTGCTCAAAAGCAAGCCAATGGTAGGATAGGCTATTAAGAGAACAAAGCCTCTCAAGGTGTACAAAATATGTTCAATCTCAAGAAAATGGAGACTTTCTGAAGGATTGGTTTGTTGAATACAGGATTGGCAACTAAGCTTCCAAAACCAAAGGACCTCCTCGGGTATGCAAAGAGCTGTATGTACAGTCCTGCTTACCACCAGTTTCGGTAGAGCAACTACACAAGCTTCAAGAGCTGAAAAAGCTTGAGATGCAAAGAATAATGTTTGCTTAGTTGACGTCATACAGTTGGATACAAGTTTAAGTATTATACACCGTAGTTCTTTGTGAATATTGTAAGCTACTTACATCCTTGGATCACAAAACCCTATGTAGATATCCATGGTTGAGGATTTAAGTTGGATGTAATCAAGTAGAGTTGAGAACCAACTTGGTGCATAACTCATATGTTGTGTCACTACGCAACTTAACATATTATATAATCTATAATCTTTGAGTTAAAAGATGTCTATATCTATAGTTTTTGGTTGATGTGAGGGCTAATAGTGAAGAGTATGGAAAACTGACAAAATTACTAAAATTTTGTCATTTTTACCAGTATGTCAATTGTAAAACTCAAATATTGTTAAATTTGAATTTTGCAGATCTTTGAGTACATTGTATCTAACTAAATATGGACTATTCATGGAACAATAGATTATGCATATAACCATGAACTATGCAAAATTCATTCAGTAGCTTGAAGAGAGGTTGCCTTTCCCTCTCTTTAGGTATCATTCACGAACTTCATCATGAAAAAAAGAAAATTAAAATAAAAAAGTTTTTTTTTTTTTTTTTTTTTTTTTTTTTTTTTTTTTTGACATGGTTGGCCCCCACATCGACGTATGTGCACTAAATTGAGCCTCTCTTTCATAGACTCTTTGACAAATTCAACCATGTGTCCTTTTAGCTACCCATGGGTGTGAAATATTCCACACTCTTTCATCAAGCAAGATGAAAGAGTGTGGAACATTCCACACTCTTCATCTGGAGGGAGGGCAGGCATAATGAGCGCTACTGAATGTTATGTCAAGTGCTCCCCAGTGTTTGCATGCATCTCCACAAAAAAAATTAGTAGTTATGAAACCTTACATATGACATATATCTATGTGTCCTTTTTATACATAAAAATATTGTTTCATTGAAGAGAGGGAGAGAGCGCTCTGCATAATCTCAGCTAAGTTCAGTCAAGGCAAAAGAATATTCAAAAACGAATTTATATTTTCATGGCGTCTAACAATGAAGTCCTTTTCTTTTTTGCAAGTATATTGAGTCAGTTTATGTCTGCAGATTGTAATGTGAGGAAGAATCGATGCAATGTTTGCAAAAACATGGACTTATACTTCCTCCAAAGATTATAAAAAATTCTAGACTCCAAATTTCTGAAATAGTGCAAGTTTTAACTTAGTTGGTCTGTAGTATTGTGGCACCAATGAATAGCACGTGTTTGATGATTCATGCCAGTACATTGACTTTTATGACTCGCTGAAATAAGTGAATGACAAGTCATCGTCCACTTATTTTCTGAAGGCATGACATTGAAAAGCAATACGAGACGTTTCTAAGAGTGCAGCCAGAGGTAAAATATTCTGCACAACCTGTCAAGGTCTGGACCATGTAGACAATGAATTTGTAGTACTTAGACTTAGAAAGCTTCTTTTTATTTTTATTATTTTTTGGCTTACATCAGAGGAATTGTTTTGAAGCTACAAACCATAGTTTAAGAACTGTTAACCAAAAGCGTAGCGGGCATACCATTTTTTTGGGTGTAATATCGAAAATTTAATTTAATCCTGAAAGACCCGAAGTCCTTACGGAGGAGAAAACGGATTTTGGGCAAACTTGTACTATTATGCTTTTTGGTCAATTTTTTTGAAACTTTTTGTAGAGGATAGAATTTGAAAGGGTCTCCACGGGGATATAACCTTTTTATTGAAATTGAGCTTACAGCTCAAAAGTTATGAAGGATTTGAGGGGAGTTTTGGTTGGGGGACATGTTTGGCATGTAATTTTCCATTAACTTCTCCCAAGGACAACTAATAAAGGTGTGATCCTACATTGGACTGTGTCCAAAAATATTATTGTACAAAATAAATGCATTAGTTTGTTAATATTATACTATCTATTAGAGATTTGGGTTTTTTTTTTTGGTGAAGCTAAAATCTTCCCATTCCTTATTTGGATTTTTATTCTATAAAAAAAATCTTTAGTTTGAAGATTTGGATTACAAAAAACTTCAATCTAATGAGAATTTCAAGCACTTGTTTGCATTGGGGGCTCATATAGGGTGTGTACTATGTATCAATTAGCCATGGAAACTTGTGGAGATATGCCTAACATGATTTAGAGCATGTTGACTAAATCTCTTTAGCACCCACAATATAAAAAATGTCCACCACATGTGGTCAAAGAGACTTGAAAATTTTGGACAAATGTCAAATAATCTTTTAAACTAACTTCCAATGATCATTGGTTAAACCACACAAAACTTTCATCATATTTTCTTGCATAAATCTAATACAAGGTCCTATGGTTAGACTTGTACAAAATAGGAAAAAATTGTTCTAGGGATCAAATGACTAAAAATGACATTTAAAAGTGTTTTTTGAGAAAAAACAGGCTTAGTCCTTTAACAATTAAAGAATCAGCTACAATGAATTGAAGTAAATGTATACCATTTACAAAGCTGTACACAATCAATTTGATAATAAATGGATGTTCATCATCAATAGCATTTGCATAGAAAATCATTTGTGAGTTACTTTTTAGCTTCAAAAATGTCATAAGGTTTTTGGTGTTAGGTTAGCGATTATTTTGAAGTCCTAATTATTGTCAATTAAGCAATAATCAATTTCCAATCACAATCAAAGCAAAGTTGTAATCAAATCTTAATTACATCATATTTATAAAAACATCACAACCCAATTGTGATGTTTTTGTAAGGGAAAGTCAAATTGACCACATATATGGACTTCATTATTTAGGAGGAAAATTTCTTGTTGTTGATGTCAATGGGTTATTTTAATATAGATAAGCTTTTCTATAGATCATAATGCAATTCACTTTGGTCACAAACTATAGAACACCTTCAATCGGCATCTTATCTATTGTTGAATTGTTCCTAGTTTACTGGTAGTCTTATTTTTTAGAGTTTTGTACACTAGAGTCACAATGATGATGATCTCAAACATACTCTTTTGAAAATCAATGCCAAAATAGAACATTGTTTTAAATAAACATCAATTTACTTTCCAAAGGTGCACTTCATATCAAACATTCTCATGATTTTAGGAGAATTCACCTCTCACAATGATTTTTAGGATATGTTCACTTTTCTAATCTAAATTTTCAAACACTAAGCATTCTAAAGCATTTATAAATTAAATGACTTAAGGACTAATCTATACTACTCTATTCATAACTATCATCTTTCACTATTTCAAAAGCAGAGTGCTAATTTTAATATGAAAATCCTGCCGTATACTTCTTATATTTTATACTTGTTTTCGATTACAAAGATTTAATAGATAGTCTTGGCAGCGTGTGAAATTCTTGTTAGCTTGAAAAATCACACTCATTCATTAAAAACCAAGAAGCAGCTCATGTTTCCAAAATTGCGAAGTCCAATTACAAAACGAAGTTCTGAAAAATAATTTTTGATGATCCAAAACGAACACATCAATAAGCTACAACCCATAAACCATAATCATGTCATTAGATATAACACAGACCAATCAGCATTTGTTAAAAATCTGAAACAAATAGTTTACCTTTCCTTCTAAAATTGATTACTAAGTTGAATTTTAGTGATTTTCACAAGACATTCTTTCACTTAAGTTTAAGATGTTAACTCATAATCATAGTGATGCATAATCTATTACTCTTATCGTGAAACCACCAGAAGAGTTTAAAACATTTACATTGATGAAAAAAAACAATTTGCCAAAATGTGGACTTTCTTGAATATATTCATTGTGAATTCCAAATTTTTTACTCTTGCTTTTCAACAAAATAATTGCATTTTTCCCAAGAAAACGTTGTAAACCCCACAACTTGTACGTAAAGATTGATTTCATCCATGATCAGCACTTCGACAATATTCAAATGAATTTTGAACTTTGATATTTTACAAAGTCAAGATTTCAATCAGGTTAATTAAAAGCATTCGAACCTCAAAACATTAACAATCAAATGCAAATTAGTAGTACAAAAAGTGAGATAGGATCGATGTCCACAAGAAGTTCCTCCAACTCCCAATTTTAATTTATATTAAATTAAACATTCAAAACTAATTTAGTCTAAATTTCTTTCAAAAAGTAGATGAAAGCCATATCTAATCCAATCGGTGTACATACTTTTGGAATTTGCCGAAACTAGTACTCACAGACCATTTTGAATCCTAATTCCAACAATCATCAATCTTGAGTCAATCTATTTCTCATCACATTCCATTTCCTTTTGGGCTTTTTTCACATTCCCTCCTTGCATGTAGCCTCTATTAATACTATATTTACTATACTCTTCCCAATCTATACAGTTTTCACCTCAAAAGCAATTCATACTGTATTCTACATCTTAACTTTGCGAGTCCCAAGTCAACACCAATTCCTACCATGTGGTGGTGTTGTAGGACAGTAAAAAATATAAAAAGAAGGGCCTGAATACTTTAACCCCTCACCGCCCAAGAGGCCCGAATTGGACCTCTCTGAATTTTACTCAAAGATGTACGACTTTTTTTCAAGATTTTTTTAGTAATTATTATTATTTTTACATTCTTATTGAAATATTGTTTCAACATTAGGAGTCTGATTTAGAATATGAATTAAAGTGATTTGTCTATTCAAGTTTTTGTGCAAGGGTTTCCATTGTAAATCTTCACTTTTTAGTGTTCCAAGCTCTTGGAAATGAGCCTCAAATACACTAGAACTTGGAGAAAAAATCACATTAAAAATTCAATTCAAAAAAAATGTAGAATAGATTTTGAGAAGCCATAAATTTACTAGGGTCATGCATGTTATCTTTTACATACTCATATTTTTTTGGTACCCTCAATTTTAGGTTTGAGATGCAAAAAGAGGATTGAAAGACTCCAAATCACTTTCACAATTTTAATACCCTCATGAACAAACATTATAATCTTTCAATCCATAAGTGATATTGTTGTGATTTTTTTTTCTATGTGATCTATAACATGTCCACCTTGTATTTGTATGGTTGCCTTCAAAATTTTCTTGATAGGATTGATTAAAATGCTAGTATTTTGTTCACTTTTGAGCAAATTCTGAGATACTCAAAAAAACTAGGGGCATTGAGGGATTAACCCATGAGCACCCCATAGGCCAAAATGTGGCCTCTCCATATTTGACGGGTTGTTGTCTTCAACCATTATAATCTTTTGATCCATGCAACAAAAACTTACCAAATTTTTCATACATATGCGGACCCTAAGCCTTGTGCAATATCAGCAGCTAACTTTACCAGATCGTTGTTTTTGAACTTGTGTTGCCAAATTGTTTGCAATGAGGTCTAACACTGCATGAATTTGGGCTAGGAGCTCAGGGATTAATCCCTAAAGGGCCCTTGGGCTCTGGAGCTACGGTACCAAATACAATCGCAACCAATATTTAGAAGTTTGAGTCAACTAGAAATTAAGTGTTACAACCATACATATTGAAGGGTTGTATGATGATGGGTGCATAATTTTTTTTGAAAAACCCTCATAGCAACTTAAATACATTTGTACATACGACCAGACATACGGCCGTAAGGGCTTTCATGCCGTTCAAGGGTTAACCCGTGAGCGCCCCAGAACCTCAAAATGGGGCACTTAGAAATGAAAAAGTTCTTATTTAACTTGTTATAATCTTTCTATTGGTACGATCTAATCATTTATCCTTTTCCCTATACTTTGGAACTTGTCTCACTTACCATTCCATACGGTTAGATTTTGTGGATCTTGTTTGTGATGACAATTTGGTTGGATTGAGTGTGAGTGTGTCTAGATTTTGATGAATATGAGCTGGCCGCTCAGGGGTTAAGGCAACGTAAAGAGCAAAGTCCCAATTTGTTCACGTCTATTTCCTCCAAAAGACCCAAGTAGGCATTTACAAATGAACCCCAGAATTTGGGACAGAGTGTGAACTCAGCAGTTCCAACTATCAGGAGCTAGATCCTGAGAGTCCAGTGAGATTAGGCCACTTCGGATGTAGGCCATAGTGTGAACGGCACCCTTATAGCATAAATGCAACCAAACTCCATTGTCCGGGCGCCCGGGCCCGCCCCGTACCGCTAACGCCCCGTTCCGGGCAAGAGGTCAAAGTCGTCGTCGTCGTCATCGTCGTCAGTCCACGCTCGCATCCGCCGGGTTGGTCGCCCGTGGTGGTGGCCGCCATCCCCGCTCTCACTCGTTTTGCGTCCTCCCAGCAGCAGATTGCCAAATTGCATCGAACTTTCGACGTCAGCTCTCTCAGCTCTCACAGTGTCTGCAGCCACGCCTCCATTGCTACAATAAACTCACATGTGGATGCACTCTCTTCCACCACTCCCACTCGAGCAATTCATTCACTCCGCTCCCTCAGTCGGTATCCAGCCCCACCTACTGTATTGAATTGATTGATTACGTCACAACTCTCACCACTTTTTGCTCTCACAATTGCATCGTCACTTCGTCACTTCTTACGATTCTAGAATTTTAGGAACGTGGGCGCGACGGGACTTCTTGCTGGCGGTGGCTCCAAGCCGAAGACTTCAAACCAGAAGGAGAGAACAACAACAACACTTGGTCGGGAAGCATGGGATCGTTATTATCACTAGGTTTACTTTTCCTTTGACGACCATTGTCGGGCGAGTTCGTGTCAGCGCTCTGCAAGAGTTTGAGCTCTTGTGGTAGCAGCAGGATTTCGAAGAACTTGGGTGGTCTCGAATGGGACTAAGTTACTGCTGGCGGTGGTGGGATTAAAGGACGCGAACAGGGTTTGGTTGGAATCGGGATTGTTGTTTTGCGTTCCGAGTCGAGTGTGTGTTGGTTAGAAAAGTGGGGAATTTGGGTGTGTCTGGAGGTGAATTGAAGTGAAGAGAGAGTGCAGGGTAGACGAGCTATGGCGACGCCGTGTGGTGGATCAGTGGGATGCGCGCCAGCACCGGCGTCGAGTGCACCACCAGTGATGACGGGGAGGGCGGTGGTGAACAACAAGGTGATGGTGGTAGCAGTGGCGGTGCTGTTCGTCGTGGTGCTCTTCATCTTCGCCCTCCACTTGTACGCCAAATGGTTCTGGCGCAACCAGGGCACGACCACAATCATCGCCAGCGACGGCACCATGCACACGCTCTCGTGGCGACGGGGCCGGTACCGAGGCGATCCTCGGATACACAACCCGACAGCAACCACCACCGTTCCCCAAACCGTAGGCCTCGCGCGCGAGGTCGTGGAGGCGCTTCCATTATTCGAATACTCCGGCGGAGAAACCAAGCTGGAGTGCGCGGTGTGCTTGGAGGATTTCGAGGACGGTGAGAAAGGACGCTCTCTGCCGAAATGCGGCCACAACTTCCACCTGGATTGCATCGACACGTGGCTGCACTCGCACTCGACGTGCCCGTTGTGTCGTACGAACGTCGCGGGCGATGACGAGACCAAGCAAACCATGGTGCAGATTCAGACGCAAGAAGAAGCGCCCACTATTGGCGACATCAGAGGGCCGTTCATGGCCGCCATGAGAGCTTCACGACGACGGCAACGGTCGCTGACTAGTCCTACGGGACTGAACAGCCTTCCCCGCACAGCCGAGAATCATCACGATGACGCCGGCAATCGACAACAGTCGGAATCCGAAATCCCCCCGCCGGAGACGAGATCACACCAAAGCCTGAAAGATCACGGGACGCCGTCCGTCAGCGAATCGAGGTCAGCGTCCGGCATCCGTGCGCCATTTCAGATTACCATCGATATTCCGAGATCGAGCGCTGTTGTGAGCAACAACAGCAGCAATCCGGCGAATGCGATGTCTCCTATGGCTCGTGCTTCAGCAAGCTTTCGCCGGCTGTTGAGCCGCGGGAAAAACGTGGTGACACCGCAAAGTGACGACGACGGTCCTTCTTCTTCTTCACTTCGCCCCTCGTCATCACCACCACCGCCGCCACCACCACCACCAAGTGTTTAAGATTTCGGCATCAATTGATTACTCTTCTTCTTCTCCAAACCTTCGATCCTGCATCGCCAGCCTTCACGCGTGCGCCACCATGACATTCGATCCTTGGCTTGAAATGCTGGATCCATTCCGAAACCCTAATTCTGCATCGTGAGCTTTGACAACTCACTCACCATGGCTGTCAATCTGTATCACCAAGTAACCCTAATTCCCATTGAAGAGCTCCATCCATTCAATGTATTGCATTGGGAGTCGTGCAAGTTTGCTTCGGAGGCGTATCATACTGCAAATTTAGTTATCTAGATTGGCACTTGTTATGCTATGCATGCACCATTAGAATTTCATTAAGATTTTTGTACGTTAGAATGTGAAGTAAAAAGTTTAGTATGTCTTCAAATTGTATTTACATGATAAAATCACAAAAATTAGAGATATGATATTACAGAGGTCGAGATGTGATAGTACAGAGGTCGAGATGTGATAGTACAAAGGTCGAGATGTGATAGTACAGAGGTTACTGTGATTTTAGTAGTATGACTGTTAGGACTAGGTTTTTAGTTAACAATCTTCGAAGTAGGAGAGATGTTTATAGAGATCATTCAAAACTCAGTGAGCTTCAACATTGTAGAGTTGTATACTACCGGCAAATTGTCTTTAGAAGATATGATTATAAGGGTTCATTCCTCTGATTTCCCAACATTTGTTGCAGATGAAACTCTATGTTTTCCACACCAAATAGTGTATTTAGGTTGCCTTACCTTGGCCATGTTACCACATGATTCACCCTTGGTCACATGGAGGGGTATGCAACTCTCTTTATGTTATAGTAATGCTTATATCTGTCTAAAATTCTAACTTCCTTACTCTTTAGTTTTGGTGCTTATTGCTACACCCAACATTTGCTTACTTCCTCCATTATTTATCACAGTAATTATTGACAAATTATCGACAAAACTTACTGTAGTTTGGTAAATATTTAAATAGTGCGAATGCTGAAAACTAGTATGGGGCAACCCAAATGTACTATTTGGTGTACGAGGCTTGACATATACACAGGTTTTCTCAAGAAACACATAAAATTGTTGTGAGTTGTTATAGCTAAGAGCCTCAGAAAAACTGGGGTTCATGAATTTTGTAAACTGTGGTCAACAATGCATACATGGCATCTGCTCCATATTCAGCCATTCTGTCTGCCTTCAGTTCTCTGATTCCTCCAGTTTCAGCCAATTCTAAATACTGCTTTTTGCTAAAAATGACAGATTCTAGTGATGTTGACAATGTCAGTCAAGCCGACTGATAAACAGCTGTACTTTTTGTTTGGATCTCTGTGGAAACCGTGACCGTAGTTATCATAAAAATTCTCTAAACATTTTTTGTTCTTGGAAGAGGTGCAATTGACAATGAAAACGACCACTGTGTTTTTTCCACACACTATCTAGGTTGATAATTTGAAATTTCAAAAGTGATTGCCCTAAAAAGCGTAAATTGGACTTTGATAAGAATAATAAAAAAAATTCAAACTTTGTGATTTGCTAGATTGAAATAGCAAATTGAAAACTAGACTAGCTGACTTGCATTTGCGTAGTTGGACTTAAAGGGCAAAAGAATTCATTTTAAAGGTGGAACTCAAGTTCAAACTAGACAATCAAGTTTGCTAGCGTAATGAAGGTTTTTGAAGAAAAACCATGAGTATAGTTATTTTTAATGATCTTTTGAAACTAGAAATAGAGTTTTTGAACAATTTTTGTGTAAAGCATAGAATATCACGAGTATCAATTTGCTATGATTAATATTAAAATTGCCAATTTTTATTGACACCAAATTGTGTCAAAGCATGATACTGTCCCTCTGCTCAAATACATGTAGTGATTCTGCTATAGTCTTTACGTTTTTTGTTTTTCACTATAAATGCTATATTTTAGCCGGTAAAGCTAAAATTTCTCCTCGAATAGTGATGGAGACTGAAGAGGTATTCGGGCTTTGATGATGGTGAGATATGATTGATGCACTGTCCTTGTTTGTTGAAATGAGACACTCAGGCACTATGGTCAGTATGGTGTGGCTGACTGGCGGTGCACAGGATTTGGGGGATCTGGATCATCTGGCTCTGTCACATAGTTTGTGCTTTTGATCCACTGGGCCTGGGGGAAGGGATTGAGTTTCACACTTTTCACCCCCTTGAGCCTTGAGAACATACTTTCATGTGTGAGCCAAGTTGCGAAAGGTGCAAAACGTTGACCGGAGCAGGGTTCAAAGAGAAGTTAGAATGGGAATTTTGACCGAATTAGAGTAATCCTTCAGAAATGGAGTCAACACCATATTAGGTGAATTGGGAAAAATTGGGAAAAACAGAGGTACCATTTTGTACTCCATCTTAAACCCAAAAGTTACCTTAAACCAGATTCAAAGGCATCAGATTCAGTCTGAGCCATTAAGATTTTTTCCCTCCCAAATTCCTCCTCTTAGGTGAGGGCCAATGTACCAAAAAAAACTCTGGAGCTCAAATTAAGGTGATCACCTTCATTCTTTAGAAGTCCCAAAATGTACTATTTTTCCCAATTTACCTAATATGGTGTTAATCTCTCTTTGCAGACCGTGCACAGATCCAGTGGAATGGTCAAACAAATTCAATGGAGCAGAGTCTAAATCCTAAGAGCCAGGGTTTAATTTTTGATTTTGTTAGGGTAGAGCAACCGGCACCGTAGAATGCAAGCAGGTTAGTAAAATTTGGCTAAAATTGGAATAAATGAATGATATACAAATTTTCATCCAAAAAATTACTAATATAAGCTACTTTCATAAAAAATCTGGCAAATTGGGATCCTGCTCTAGGAAGGATTTGGCAATTTCATCCAAATTTTCAAACAAATTTCTTAGTGTAAAGGTAGCCAGCCAACTATTGAGGTAAGATTTAGGTGAAAATTTGCCAAGAAATTAAACGCTGCAAGTAAGAGCATCTCCATTAGTCTAGGCTCTTTCAAAGTTTTCCATCTATTTTGGAAGGCCCTCAAGCTCCTTGATCTCCACCCATACTCTTCAAAGAGGTGGCCTTGCAGTTCAACACGTCCCATAAATAATCATTTGATCTTTTAGCAAGGAATGTAGAGGATAAAGTTCACTAAACTTAGGATGAATAGTGGTGAATAGTATCTTGAAGGCAGGCTTTAAATTTGGTTTTTTTGTTGGTTGTGCAACACGCACCAAACAATGCAAGCAAGTAAGAAAAATTTGGACACAAATGGATAGAATCATCAACTTGTGTAAATTCATTAAAAAATATACTAATTTTAGTAGCTTTCATCCAAATTTTGGCAAACATTGTGATTGCTTGGAGAGGGACCTAGCAATTTCATCCAAATTTTCACATGATTTTTATAGTGTTGAGGTAGCTAGTCTAAAATGGAGGTAAGATTTAGGCAAAAATTTGCCAAAAATTTAAAGGCTACTTGAAGGAACTTATTATTTGTTAAACTGGGAAAAACAGAGGTACCATTTTGTACTCCACTTTAAACCCAAAAAGTCACCTTAAACCAGATTTGAAGGTATCAATTCAATCTGAGCCACTAAGATTTCTTCCCTTGCAAATTCTTCCTCTTAGGTGAGGGCACGTGTACCAACAAAAATGCTATGAGCTTAGTTTCAAGTGATCACCTGAAATCTTCAAAAGTCCCAAAATGTACTATTTTCTCCAATTTAACAAATAACGCGTTAAGGGCCCTTGCTAGAAATGGTAGGACAAAGTGTCTTGAGAGGGTTTTGAGCAGGCCTTGAGCACTTTTCATTCACTTTGAGGGCGTTTGAAGCAATGGTGGACAACATTTAATTTCTTGGCAAATATTTGCCTAAATTTTACCTCAAAAGTTTGCAAACAACCATTACACTAGGAAATCTGCGTAAAAAATTGGGTGACATTGCCAAATCCTTCTTGGAGCAAAATCCCAATTTGCCAGATTTTGGATTAAATTAGCTTATATTAGCAAGTTTTTGGATGAACTTATCAATATCATTCGTTTGTTCCAATTTTAACCAAATTTTCCTTACCTACTTGCATTTTGAGGTGCAGCTGGCCGTTCCATAACATTCACTAGCCTGAAGAGAGGCTACCTTTCCCTCTCTTCAAGTATCATCCATGAACTTCATCTTGACAAAAAAAAAAAAGTTTTTTTATTTTATTTTTAAATTTAATTTTTTAACACATTTAATCCCCTCGACATGTGTGCACTGAATTAAGCCTCCCTTTCATAAACTTTGACAAATTCAGCTAAATATCTCCATAGCTAAAGAAGGGTGTGGAATATTCCACACCATTTCATCCAAGTGGATGGAATGATGTGAAATATTCCACACCATTCTCTTGGAGGGAGGTCAGTCTTTACTGGTGCTACTGTAGAGTCTACCCTGACAGAAGCAAAAATTAAACCCCGACTGTGGAAATGCTGTAATTCTTGTCAATTTCTAGGAGTTACTTGGTGTTTCATTATGAGTCTATGACAGGTCAACATGTAGACCAAACAATTTCTCAATGCCAATAGTAGCAGTTAGTACTGAAGGATCAATGGTCCAAAATGGCTAAGTTCTAAGTTAACCCAAAATATTTCCAACGGATGGCTTGATGTTACAGTTTGGCTCGAATTATTTTGTTCTCAAACGTTTTGAAACCCAGGTTCAAGAAAGTTATAGTTTGCTTTATTGAGGAGAACTCCATGGTTGTCCGATTAATCAAATTCCATGTAACCTTCAACTCATCAATCAAGACGAATTATTTAATAGTTCTTTAAACTCACTCAAATTTAAACAATTAAACTGTTGATTTTGGTTCAAAATTAATGAATTTTATGACTAGCACAAGGTGTCTACATTTGCTCATATGATAAAAATAAAAAGCCAGTTTGTAGCTTGTGTCCTTATTGGATACAAGGTAACAAAGCTTGCCATAAAGAAGACAAATAGCTCCAATAAAAATACCAAAACACAATTTTTAAATCATAAGCTCCACTTTACTCAATATTGCAAAATACCATTTAGAGTATGTATATAATAATCTTGGGGAGGGCAATGAGTAGTAGCAATAGAAAACTACATGCAAACAAATGATAGGGTGCCTAGAAAACATTTGAGATGAAAACAAAAACTGTAATTTGTTTTTTTATACTATAGGGCACACAAATGTCATGACATGTCTTCAAACTACTATAAAGTATAGAAAAATAGGTCCAATTAGAAAAAAATTGACCTAGGATACACTCCTTTTTATTTTATTTTTGACCAAAAGTATTCAAATGATGTTGCCTTGTG
This sequence comes from Ulota crispa, assembly GCA_963920765.1. Taxonomy (NCBI): domain Eukaryota; kingdom Viridiplantae; phylum Streptophyta; class Bryopsida; order Orthotrichales; family Orthotrichaceae; genus Ulota; species Ulota crispa. The sequence goes on along the minus strand of OY987244.1, from coordinate 11,911,465 downwards.
GGTGGCATATTCAAAGTGTTCAATAATGTTATACCTTCCTAGTAAACGAGTGTCATTGACAATTTTCACTGAAGATACAATAGCAGTATTGACAACACTTTTTTGTTGAGTTTTAGTTGTAAGTAGTCATTAGTGAGGGAAAAAAAAGTTTGAAAGAAGTTTAATGTAGGACAAAAATTGTATTTGAGTATTATTTTTATCTAAATTACGATATCATTTATTCATGTCAATTTAAATTACGATATCATTTATTCATGTCAATTTAAAATTATAAGTAATGCAAGCCTCTTTTCTAATAACCCAAAGTAGAATTTCATAAAATGATAGCATGTTTAAAAGAAAGAAAAAAAGTGATATCCCAAGAAAATACTTGGTGTTCGCACCTATCCGGGCTATCCCCTTCTTTTTTACACATTGACCCCCCTAAGATAATAACTCTAAAATAAAAAAACCAACTTGAAGTTGAAGTGGAGACCTTACTATGGCAACAGTTTTGGAAGTCTTTTGTATTGTAGCCTAACTCATACAACGTTAAAAGCAAAAGAGGCTTATTCTACCATCTTTGTGTTGTTTTTAAATCACAAATTTTGCAACAAGGACCAATTTTGCAACTTTGGAATTGGTCAACGTTTCCAAATTCATACCAAATGCACAGCACATGACAATATTACAATGGTGCTTGGACAAGGTCAACATTTGTAAGAGAAATGTTTGGATAATATCTCTGTTCTAAGTTATTTGAATGGAGTGTTTCTTTAACCCCTAAATGCCCAAGGCACCCAAATTGGGTGTCCAAAAAACTTCAAGAAACTTTGAAACCCTCTTGAAGGTACGGATTTTATCATTTTCAAGTTCATTTTTTTGGAAAAGTTGCGCGCTCAAGTTAGCTCCACTGTTCAAATTCAACTTCCTCCATATCTTATTCCAATTGTTTTTGGTGGCAAGTCAACTACAAGCATACATTTTTGTGACATAAATAGTGTCGTGAATAGTGTCATGAATAGTGTTGTGAATAGTGTCACAGAGCCTATGAGAAGTTGCCACATTGAAAAGATGGGCATCAAGTTGAGCAAAAGGTGAAGATTTCTCTTGGGCACTCCCTTGGGCAATAAGGGCCTTTTTTCTGAAATTTTGACATCTAACAAAATCTAAAAGTGCTTTTGGACTAATTTCACTTGGAATATCTTTGTTATACTAATTAGAATCTATTCACCATTGAAAATTAATTCATTCATAATGATTTTTGGGCAATAATTGAAGCTGAAAATTTTCTTTGTATTGGACGGTTGCGTTTTGGCAATTGCATTGCAGGCTCATTTGTGAAATTGTGGTCATGGATTTGGAAGAGGGGCCATTGGTTTTGAAGTATCAACAATAAATACTAAAACATCCTAAGTGGTTGTTTCCCAATTTTGTATCCAAAAGTCGCCAATTTGCATTAGAAGTTTTGGGCAATTCCAAAAAAAGTAAAAAATTCCATACTCATCATCATTCAATCACAAATATCTTGAAATCCGAGCGGCCATTTTGGATTCTTTTTGGGTAGTGCCATTTAGAAACCTTGAAGTTCAAGATTCAACGGTCACAATTTTATTTTGATGTTTAATAATGATCTTACAAGGACAATTCCAAAACTTCAAAACTACATTCTGAAAACAAGAAAAACACCCTTGGGCATTTAGGGGTTAAAGTTAATGCTTGGATATGATTAACAATTTTTTCTCTCCCAAGCATTGACCCTATCCAAGCACTACTAAGGTATTCTCCTTGAATTGCAACCCTCTCACCTAAAGCATCCCTATAATTAGCTCATGAATGGATGTGCAGTGATCCTTAAATGGACCCTTTTTAGCCATTGAGTGAACAAAAAAAGAGGCATATTCTTTTGCAAGAGTCAATTAGATTCCTTGATTTCACCTATCTCTTTACAAGTTGCAAAGGGACGGATTTTGGGAGACCTACAAATCACAAACAGGTCTCAACTACAAAAGAAATTACATATTCATCAACAATTCAATGATGTTTCAAAAAATATGAAAAAATTGTGTTACATTTGACATCTACTTTTGTTTGTCTAGAATTAGACAAAAATCTCTGGTCTTGGGAAGACCATGAAAAATCCAACCATACTTAAAGTGTCGGTTTTTGAGCATATAACTACCTTATACCAAAGAACACTACTCAATCAAAGCACAAACATTGCTCCCATAAGCATGAGCACATGCAACAACTGCATGAGAAAATAAGCCACTTTTACTTTTAACGCTTTATATCACAAAAGATCCTTTTGAGGATTATTGAGGTCGATACTTTGAAATGTGCTCCATTCACACCCCAATGTTGCTGATATATATATTTTTGGTTTTTCACAGTTTCAAGGGTCATACGATATCAGGCTCAAGTACAGAAGTGCCATAGTCAAGCTTTTGGGCTTATAATGGACAAGGACAACACCCATCTGATAGCTGTACAAAAGCTCATTAGAAAGAAGAAAGCGTGTGCAGTGCAACTGGGTCATTGCCATGCCACAAGTTTTGCGTAACTGCCAAGGCCGTCATGAAATAATGATGGAGCCCGTATCTTTGCACAAAGTTTGTTGACTAAGCTTACCTTTTACACCAGTCTTAACCCTTTAACCCTAAAGGATCAAGCCCTTTTTTCTGCCAAAATCACTAAAAACTGCCATTTTTAGGAGTTTTAGAAAAAGGAGATTTTATGTTTTGTTTATGGGAAATCCAATCCTAAGATCTTGCCCCAGATTGGAAGAGGTACTTGTGGGAAAAAAATCAGCTCATTCCAAATGGAGAGGAGTTAGATATTTACATTTAAAGTGAAAAAAAAAGTTTTTTTCCATGCTGCCCAAAAATTTCAAAATTTTTTGACCACTCTTATAACAAAAACATTGCTCTACCCAATGTTGCAGTTTATTTTTTACATGTAGGAGATCAAGTTAGGTATGTGTGGGAGAATTTTCAAATCAATTGGAACTATACAACACATGGGAAAAATCAATAAGTAGAAAGAAGTAGAAAATGAGTCAAACCAGTAAATTGTTAAATATTTAATTATGGAAATGAAAAATGCTAATCCCAACAGTGATAATGTTGTGATAATCAATCTAATTCCTTCTGTTTAATTTTTTTTCCAAAATATTAAAATTGAGTAAAATTAAGTGCTTCAAAGTTTATTTTAGAGTAGAGATTCCATAACCGCCCGCAAACAAAAACTCGTCATAACTTTCATCTCATTAATTGAAATTGAATGATTCAAAGCTTCTCACCTATATAAAGATGTAAAGAACCAATTTCAAATTTTAATTCAAAAAATAAATAAATTTTAAAGAAATTTTTGGGCTGCCCGGACGGGCAGTCCTCCCCAAATTTTCATAAAAACATGCATAACTTCTTCATCAAGTGTCAAAATGAAGAAAAAATTAGATGCCCGCGTACATCTTTGAATTCCCCACCTTCAATAAAAGTTTCAAAAAATCATACAAAGTAGTTTAGCCATACGTACATGCCCAAAGTCCAACTTGTCCCCTGAAGGGACAATGGTCCTTTAGGGGTTAAGGACCACACCCATTTTCACAAAATCCACTAAAAACAGGGGTTGTAAGCTTAGCAATTAACTCAAAGATGGACCCATTTTCAGTAATCCAACCGTTTGAATGGGAAGTACACCTTGTGCACTTTAAAGCACCAAAGTTTTAAATAGATCTATTGTTGGAGGTGAAACCTTATAATGATTGAGTGAGCCGTATGCGGAAAATCTCTAGTGTTTCATGCTTGTGTAGTTTTGAATGTTAACGCTTCATGCACGCTTTGATTGAAAAGAGCCTTATATTTCTAGAAAGCAAGGTTTCCCACCTTTCCAATAAGACTAGTTTCACATGCACGCTTTGATTGAAAAGAGCCTTATATTTCTAGAAAGCAAAGTTTCCCACCTTTCCAATAAGACTAGTTTCACACAAAATGGATAAAAATAGCAATCACAAGGTGTAGCTAAGTGGACAAAAAAAGGGTAAAAAACCCACTTTCTTTGCTTCCCTAAAATGGTTCTACAAGAAATTTGATAATAATTCTGGAAAATCCAATTGGTGAAAACAATCAAGAATTGGCCTTAAATGTAGGATGACATATTTTAAAGCCAAAATGACAATACCATTTTAGTAGATTTTCAAATACTACAATTATACTACTACCGTATAGGAAAACAATACAAACGTATTTCTTAAGCAATTTGAATTTTTTTAGAATTGTGCAATTGAAATTTGACATTCTTCTTGGATGTTTGATGCATTATGTTGTTGCTTTGATCCATCTTTGACAAAAAAATGGATACATATTTTGAAGCCATGCCATATAAATACCATTATTTGTCAACTCACATACCCGATTGCATTGTTATTTTTTTAAATGGATGCAAAATTCTTGTGATCACATGCATTCTTCAAGACCAAATTCCAAATTATTGAGCGATTTCAACCTACAGGCCAAAAACCACTCCTAGCGACCAAAATATGGTCGCGTGGTCCTTAAAGAGTTAAGGTAGACACACCCAAATCCAACCCCTCCCCTTGGCTGACCATCAATGTACACACAATATACATTTCAGTTCTAAAATGTACACAGTGGGTACAAAAGGTCGGAATTGAGGAGGCCCTGCTAAAGGGTTGGGTATGGGTGTGTCTACCTTACAATCTGAAATTCATTAAAAAACAATTCAGTTAGTCAAAGCATATAATGAAAATAGTTTGAATACTCTTTTACAGTTATTCACAGATATTATTTATTTTATTAGTTTAAGCGCTGTTTTTGTTTTAGGTAAAGAAAGACTAGCTATTTTAAATTCTTGGATTCAAGAATTATTTTATAGCTTAAGTGATACAATGAAAGCTTTTTTTATTCTTCTATTAACAGATTTATGTATTGGATTCCATTCACCTCATGGTTGGGAAATAGTTATAGGCTCTTTTTTAGAGCATTTGGGATTTGCCCATAATAAACATATAATATCTTGTTTTGTTTCTACTTTTCCAGTCATTTTAGATACTGTTTTTAAATATTGAATTTTTTGGCATTTAAATCGTATATCTCCTTCTATTGTAGCAACTTATCATAAAATGAATGAATAAAAAAGAATGAATAAAAAAACAAAAATTTAATTGTAAAATAATTTGTTAATTATTAGGTAGTTTTTTTACTTACTAATGTAGAGTAGAATACTTTAGATTTATAATCTTCATTATTATTATAATGAACAAAATTATAAATAAGGATTACTAGTTTAGCTAAGTATCCTATTAATGAATTTTTTGAAAAAGAATAATTGAACCATGCAAAATAAAAATAGTAGTCATTGGATAAAAAAATGTGTGATTCGATCAATTTTGATAATAATCCTCATGAAAACAATAGCTTGGCCATCTATTTTTGAAGCATATCCAATTTTTGCACAACATGCATATGAAGATCCTCAGGAAGCTACTGGTCGTATTGTATGTGCTAATTGTCATCTAGCTAAAAAATCTGTTGATATTGAAGTTCCTCAATCTATATTGCCAGATACTGTATTTGAAGTTGTTGTTAAAATTCCTTATGATATGCAAATAAAACAAGTTCTTCCTAATGGTAAAAAAGGAGCATTAAATGTAAGAGCTATACTTATTTTACCAAAAGGACTTGAATTAGCACCTTCGGATCATATTCCTCCAGAAATGAAAGAGAAAATAGGTAATCTTTATTTTCAACCTTATAGTTTTGATAATAAAAACATTATTGTAATAGGTCCTGTTCCGGGTAAAAAATATAGTGAAATTGTATTTCCTATTCTTTCACCAGATCCTGCAGTTAATAAAGAAGCCAATTTTCTAAAATATCCGATATATTTAGGTGCTAATAGAGGAAGAGGACAAATTTATCCGGATGGGACTAAGAGTAATAATATTGTTTATAATGCATCAACTACAGGTAAAGTAAGTAAAATTTTACGTAAAGTAAAAGGTGGTTATGAAATAACTATTGAGAGTTTAGATAATCGTCAAGTTGTAGATATTGTACCTTCAGGACCAGAACTTATTATTTCAGAGGGAGAATTAATTAAAGCAGATCAGCCTTTAACAAATGACCCTATTAACAAATAACCCTAATGTGGGTGGCTTTGGTCAAGGAGATGCAGAAATAGTACTTCAGGATCAATTACGTGTTCAAGGTCTTTTATTCTTTTTTGCATCTGTTATCTTAGCACAAATATTTTTAGTACTTAAAAAGAAACAATTTGAAAAAGTTCAATTAGCAAAAATGAACTTTTAATTTTTGAATAAAAAAATTAAAGCCTTTGATTAATAGAATTTTTTCTATTATGGGTGATTATTATAATGATATTCAATTTAAATTTTTTATGTTTATATAATATGATAGTAATTTCTTTAGAAATTGAGTATTTTGAATATTATTCTCTTTTTCCTCTCTTAAAAGAAATGTTAAATTATCATGGATATACATTAAAGTTAAATTACTTAAAAAAACTGACTCAACAAGTATTAATAAATACATCCCAAGTAACTGAATGGGGGAAGGGTTTATGCTAGATGAGTACTTGGTGAATGTAAATATAGCCGACTGATAATTGGTCAAATCCGGTTCTAGTTTTTCAAGAACCCAATCTAATTGTTTATTGGTTGACTATATTTACATTTATCAAGTATCAATCTAGCATGGAAGGATGCCCTTAAACTTGTTACAAAACTATATGTGGACTTTTAAATTTGAAACTTTTATTTTTGGGAACTGCTCTCAAGGGGCGGTTCACTCTATGTCCCACATCTCAAATTTGAGAATCTCATTGGTGTATAGCCAAAAGCTAAGACGAAGCACTTCACACTACATCCCAAGTTCCACGTCCAAATTGCTTACATGGCAACACTTTTTGAAAATTTTGACGCCAAAGAAGGTGGGACTTCACTTACGATTAAGGTCTATCATTTTGCTAGACCCAACTTTCAACCTATGTCCCACCAATATTTTTGCATGAATTTATTTATTTATTTTACAACTCTTTCGTACCCTTAATAACTCAACAAAGTTAGGATCTGGCCTTGCAATGGGACTTAGAAAGATGGGACATGGGACGTAGTGAGAACCACCCCTTAGCAACTACTCTACAAGAGGTTGTCTTTATTCTTTGTAGGACTGGCTCTCTTTTTGAGTAAGGTACCTACTCAAACTTTCTTAGTATAGATACTGAATTTTCTTTGTATCGGTACTAGTGATGCATAGCCTCCTCCCAAGCGGTCCAAAACTAATAAAAAAACCAGTATCATTGTATGTGATAAGTTTGCCAAGAGGACACTTTTGAAACAACAGTTTTTGCACACCATACCTTAGCCCATCTTAGCACATGGTAAGTGTGACTTGAAGACAAACCATAAATTTCGAAAATGAAAACTAGATAGCTCCAAAACTTACAAAGCAACAATAAAAGCTATATTCATTCAAACAAAACCACCTAATACATTTGAAGAGCACAGCAACCTACAGCATCATGTTCCCCCAGAATGCAGTTGACAAACATTGAAAAAATATAAACAGAAATAAATGCAGTGATAAGCCCAAAGTTATTGATACCTACACAATAAAGTCACTTCAAACCACAAACGTAACACTTAGTCCTTGACGTAGATGGCAATAAATACGGTCGTTTATTTGAGCATGGTTGCTTCTTTGGCGAGCTAAAGTAAAGCACAACTGAAATATCACCAGTCAGTGACTACAAATGTTTCATTTTTTGGTCTTTTGTTTTTTCCTGGTGAAAAGCCGGATTTACATTCCTCGCCACAACAAATTCTCCAATAATAAATTTGTACAAGAATTCTACTTTCACAGGATCTACGTGATAGTAGTCAGGCATTAACTATGCAAACGAAGACTTGTGCCTAATACTGAACAACACAAAGGCTGATGAACAGCTTCAGGACAGAAGATTAAACAAACATGTCTCAGAAACGGGTTCAAACCAGCTTGTTCGGCATCCTACCCCAACAAAGCATATCAAAATTACAACATACTGAACTAGACATCTGACAATGTTTGATGGGAGCTTTTGCACCTTCCTTGGTCAAGTGCGCCCTTTCACCAATCTTGCAACGACAAAGCGCCAATGACAGCACCCGTTGTGCTAAACGTGGACGAAATATCAGGAAGAGACTGCCATTCCACGTCAACAGATGTCCCGGAGTATAACCAGGGCCGGATAGCCTGATTAAATGTGCTCAAGCTTGGCGAAAGAATTGCCTCCCAATCCACCTGTTGACATCCAAATGAAAAAACATGTTTAATAAACCTCCAAATGTTATTTCCAACTTTAGTTTCTGCTAGGAGATGGATGCTTACACAAAAAATTCACCTCAGTTTGATAATAGATTAGTTAACCCGTACCATAGTCCACTTTGGGAGCTGATAGTCAATAGTAATAATGTCCCACACGTTTATTAGTTCACAGATGTAGGGCGTGATTTCTTCTGTCTATGAGTACATGTTGAGAAATCATGTTGTTTACTTCCCAAAAGCTTCCTAAATGAAAAAAGTCAACTCCTATAGATAATGAAGCAGCTGCTTTTGGCTGTTTGGATACTTGAGGCGTTAAGGTGTCCTTGAAAATGTACACAGATAATAAATCAATTTTCAGAAACAATCATAGTACTGATTTACTATCTGAAAAATCAGACAAGACGTACACTGATAGTACTATCTCTGTACACTTGCTTGATACAGCAGTCATCACAAGCGGATGAAGCTGAATGCCGATTTGCTATTGAATACCAGCTTAGGAGACAAGTAATTCTTAGTACTCTAGATCTCATCCTGAGAGGGATGGACAAATATTAAGTTAAATAAAATGGATAGAATAAAACTTGTGAACGAGCAACTACCAAATAATTTAAGAAATATGTTTACCTGAAGGTTTCTAGGAATGGAGGTCATGACTTTCATATTAGCAGCAAGGAATAGTCCCAACAGCGTGATATAACCCACGACGGCTGTACCTCTTGCAAGTGGCATGAAATTGTACCTGGAAAAATCACACGCTGTATTTTAGGAGTTAATCCAAAACGACACAATATAGAAGTTTGTGGAGTAACAGAAACCCATCCTACAATATTGTAATACTCAAGCAAAAGTTAGAAGTACATGATGTTTAAAGAACCTTGTATAGGTGCATAGAATGTGAACTCATTTGCAAGCAAAAAGGTGTTGAGCGGACACACCAGTAGAATGAAAGCCTGAGTATACAATCACGCACATTCTCCAGTTCAGAGAGCTCCAGAGAGCCATATGCTTTGTTGCAATATGCATTACATAATGCCTGCTTCCACGCACAGATCATGTCAGAAAAGAAAGATGATACCGGAGCTACGCAAGAGCTCATGTCCATGCTACCTGTCTATGTGCAACAGTAAACCCCATACTACAGAACGGAAAAAGTTTATGCAGAAATGTTCCAGTATATGATCAAACTTCACGTATGCAGCAAAGGGGCACAAACAGCAATAGACCTCGCTGCTAATGAAAGAAGAATTTTAAATGCATGTTCTCAAAAATCCTTTAAACATTGACAATGTTCTACTGTGACAACTGACTGCTATGTAAAGCATTGCAAGGTGTTGAATCAAAATTGCGTACATGCCAGGCAGCCGCCATTTCAGCATCATACTCTGCGTAGCGTGCTGGGGTGCCTGGTGTTCTTATTGAGAAATCATATCCCTTCGTACCCCTAAACATCGTTAACAAGACAGTGTCAATGTAAGGACATCGAGTAAAAAAATCAGGTTAAGGTGTAAATCTGTGACACGTCTTGTGCTAAATAACCAGGCATTAGAATACCAAATGGAGAGGCAAACCACACCCTGAATGGAAAAAGAAAGAGGAGGTCGGTTATTGACATACTGTTTTTGCAGAGTAAGTCGGGTACCATCCAATACTTTCCTGCAATACTCCACATCCAGACATGTGAGACAAAAGCTCCTTAATTCCTACAAAAACACAAGGAGCGGATTTCTTATCTTTGAACATAAAAGAGTGCACTGCAAAAGATGTGATGAACATGTCAGTATCAGGTTCCTTAGGGTGATTGGATTTAATACCCTTCTTCATGCGTACTATTACAAGGAGTAACAACCCAAAAGTCCCTCCCAATCACTTCAAAAAGCTCCGAACATTCCTTAGCAGCATCCACCTGCGTAAATTTCCGAGCAAATCTCATATATAAGCAGTGGGTCTTTAGAGGTAGAAGTCACAGACTCGACAGGTAAAATCTATGAAATAAATTATGGGAAACCATCACTGGGTTTGAAACTATAGCATACTAACTGATAGTCAGAAAGGTCATAAACCAGGTCCAAAATTATACAAAGAGGCACTACCAGTTTTCTGCCAGCTCCTAAGAAAACCTAAAACCTGAAAAAGAAATACAAAGGATAAATTGATCCTTATTGGACTAAGTTTACCTATCACCCTTAGCTATGGCATATTTTCCCATCATTATAACACATATTAACTTAGAGTAAAGTGTACTCACAGCCTTAGAACTTGCAGGATCTTCCATACTCACTCGACGATTGGCTGCATCGTTAACATAGCCCCTCACATGTATTAACTCCTTCACAGTTTTGAATGCTCTGCAAATAAACATGACAAAGTTACACTTGCAATCAATAAAAATTTGCAAACAGTAAATCCATTTCCTTGGCATGCTACCCATTATTTTGCAGTTTCAATTACTGAGTTGAAATTCCTGAACTTTCTCACACTGGATACAGCAATCTTAAGGTTATGCAGGTACAAATCAGTTCCAACCGAGCGTCACAAAAGCAAAGAGAATGTATTGGTCTCAACTTCAAACCAAAGTCATCAGAAAAAGATTAACAAAAAGCATCAAAAGGCCAGCTGCACCTTTCAAAGTTTGGGTAATAACGAACAACTTGAGCTTGTCCAAGCACCATTGGAGTATGGGATCCGAATCCTGCTGCAAACTCCTTCTCACTGCATACGTCAATATGTATCTGAAGCTTCAAAAATAAAGATGACTTGATAGTGTTCATGACAATTCATCTCAAAAACAAAGACAAAATTTGAACAGAAAAAGAAACTCTCAAGTCACAATAAACATAACAAAGGAAGAAAAGAGAGAGTGAGCTGAAGATGTATACCGTCAGATTTCATTCGATATCTTGACACAAAGCAAAAGATAAATTGTGAGCATGAGTTTACTTGCGATATCAGCTCGTACCTCAGCTTATCGACCCAGACGACGGAGTCACAAGGCTCTGAAATCTGCCGCCACTTGACACCTATCGAGTAAACGTCTTTCCAAGTAGACATAAAAGGATCCACCCCATCATTATTATCCTGTCCACTGCCACATCAACACAAATCAATAGACATTCGCACCAATAAGCGCTGGTCATGACCACAGATACTACCCGGGTTCGTGAGCTGATTACCATTGATTAACTGCTCGTCCGTTATCGCTTTTCTTCTTGTTTGTCGGCCCACCCTTTTCATTACTTTGAAAATGCTCATCCCAGTTCTCTTTCATGGTTCGCCATGTATATGACACCTTTTGTGCAATTTCAATTGCAGCAAAACCAGCCATGCGTTGCTGTCAAAATCAATACCGTAACCACTCAAACTTCAGTAAGATCCTTTTCAGCAAGTTTAGGGACGATGAAGTCATAAATTACACATTTCTTCAAAAGGGCAACTACATAAACCAGAATAACTATTCCAGCAATGTAGACAAAAAGTGCTGAGGAAATTCATTCGTACAACACTAAACCTTGAACAGTTCGTCATAGACCTGACAGTTGAAAGCAAAACTAGGACCTTAAAATACTTCTTGAGACACCTCATTATATAAACATAACAAAAACGCATCCAATTAAAAAGCATCAAATCCCTGTGAAAGCACAAAGTACCTGCCGAGCATTCTTCATGAACCCTGGAGAATCGTACTGGATAAGACGACCAATCGTCTCAGCTGCATCCAAGAGGTTCTTCTGACTCTTGGTGAGTACAGTGTCCTGTTGTCTGAGACTCCCTTCCGAGATTTCCTTAAATACAGGCTGGGGCTTATATGAATGATAATAACGATCAGTTGGTAACCTCTTACACCATAACTCCTGCCGCAACAAAACATGGATAGTCACAGAAAGGTAATGTTATTGACAAACACGCATAATCTAACAGAAGAGCGCAAGTGACAGTTTGGCAGTCACTACTAGTTACTGACTTACTTTATAAATGGGAGTAAGATCACCGTCCATGTCAAATCGATCGAATGGCTGAGAAAGTTTTGTGACTGTGTACAGTGTGTTCTCCCTCTGAAAGCAGGTTAAAATTACATAAACAATCAGCATAGTGGACAAAGTTTCTCAACTAAATCGCAACATTCAGTAATCCATCAATGGCAACAACTTGACCCATATAGATATTGTTACTCACTTCCCACCATCCTACTGCCAATTACTTTAAATAAGATTTTATGGATATCAGGTTTCGGTACAGAATGAGCTTATGCAACAGCATTACTGCTTAGAATATATGACAGCATTAGGAACTCTCAAGGAACACAACGACAAACATTATAAGCGTGCTGAGTTACCTGATAAAAAGCCAAAATCTGCAAAATCTTGTTCTCTGACGTATCCAGGTCCATGTCAAGAATGGAATCATAATCTCGGACCTACAGCATCATAAAAGATGTTTAAGGGAACTCGCAAAAAATTTCACTCATTAGTGAGATAAAGGACATATACCAAAGACTAGGCCTTCATCGCTACACAACTCGGTAGAGGATAAAGCTAAAGATTCGTGAACAGCTGTCAAAAATTACATTGCCATACAATTGAGAGAATTTAGTATCGTAGAAGCATGGTCTGATAATGAGCGCCAGCGGATATACCGCTTCAAGACAAGCATTTTTCCAGATCTCTTTTGGCACGAGAACAAAACTTACTGCATCCGAGAACTCTCCAAGTGCCTGGCTGCAAGAACCACGGAGATATAGGCACTCCAAGATATCGACCTCAAGTTCTGAGGCTGTGGTTAACATCTTTGCTGCATTTCTGAAAACAAGCAGCAGGTTATTGTCAATTTCTCATCATATTTCTCACAAGTAAATGAAGCATTACAGCTTAGTGTAAAAATTTAATTATGGTAAATAATAAGTGAATTTCTAGCTAAACGTCGCTGTACATATACGGTCATAAGAACTTTGTAGTAGCACATACTAATAGAAAATCAAAGTATAGAGACGGTTCCGAAGTTAGACTTCAAAGTTCACAGAAGCAATTGCAACTCAATTGGTTTCTAGTGGATTCCAAAAACGAAGATAATGACTATGTTATACAGCATACCTGTGTTCACCAAGGCTATAAAGAAGGGTCCCCCATAATCGATAAGCATTTCCATACCTGTTAATAGTAGTGAGCACAATTCAGTCGCCTTTAATCAGATATATTCAGCAAAATAACTTACTACTAGAAGTGTAAATCTACTGCAATAATTGCACAACAGCTACTACTCAACAACCAAATACTTAAGTAACCTTCTGAGTCAGATGCCCGAGCCATAAATAACCTGAATCCCATAATACGATATAATGCCTCTTCGTAATCTTAAGGAAAGCATTTGATGCCACGTGTAAATTTGACCGAGGAATACTCACTTGTCATCGATTGCAGTGGCCTTCTTTAGACATTCAATTGCCTTTTCAGAATCTGCCAATTCTTTGTATGACTGACAAATAGCATAGCAGTGAACAATTAAATATTAGTATTAAGATATTTGGCACAAATATAAATAGTGAAGTACTTGGTCATCACGCTGTAGATTCAATATGATGTCCGCTAACTCCAGCTCTTTCAATGAATAGACGTATACCTGATAAAGAAATACTCCCTCTGTCCCAATATAAAGCTCCAAATTATGCATAGTTCTTGTCCCACTAAAAAGCTCCCATTTGCTAATTTCAGCTGTTGAGAAAGCGTTTGTGATGTCCAATGATCTCATGGGGGCAAGTTAAGCCATTAGAGAGCATTCCCCTCCTAGCAAGCTTGGCCTTGCCCATATGAGGTACCATTGTTGCTACTAATCTTTAAATCATCAATAATAAGGAGCTAACAACATGTACAAATATGGTACTTTTTGCATGGAATTTGGGTGTCTAAACGGCAACATAAAAACTTGAGATTTTGCAGATATTTGGTAGGTGGTATATTGATTCTAGAATGCATTTTTCACTAGCATAATGACTAAAAATACAGTTAATCCCTCATGGAGAAGTTTTTGGACCTGTATAATGGGACAGAGGGAGTACATTCAGTTGATAGTACCTGTGCCAAGTGCACCCATCCTTCTTTGAAACTACCATCCAGTTCGATTGCCTTGCGCTGAGCTTTGATGCCAGCGACATAACTACCACAAGCTGTCAAAGCAAGTCCCTGCAGAACAGATTGAATTTCATAGTTAGCCTAACAAACAGTAAACCCGAAGGTCCAAAAGGAAAAAAACAGGAGTTGATCTAGTGCATTTTACATCCGTCACCTTCTTCAACTCAAATATCACGCATAAAGGGCGTATATAGTTAAATAAAAGTACCAAGTAGTTGTGCGCCTGTTTGTTTTCAGCATCTTGATCTAGGCAACCTTTTAAATCTTCAATGGCAGCGAAAAAGTTTTTGAGCTTGAAGTTTACAACACCTGGAACGTAAAACAGATGTTACAAATGCCCTGCGTAACAAAAGAATAAGCTTCCTACAGTTCCAATGATGTACAAGCCAACATTACGTATCCCAGCCATACGTCCATATACAATGAAACCATTTTTGAGCCTATTATTATACCTCTTTCGTGCAATAAGTCAGGTGTAGGCTCCAGCTCGATTGCGTTTGACAAATCCTCAAGAGCCTGCGGCAAAACATCAAAAATCTTGAGGCGATTTTCCCTTATCCTGCTCAAATAGAAAAAAATTAACAAAGCTTATGACATAAAAATAAGCATCTGGTTATAGAATTAAGTCGTGGTCTTGGACCTCGGTAGTTTCTCCAATTGCAGCCCGAGCTTGTCCTCGTCTTTTCCAAGCCTCAGCAGTTTTCGGATCCACTTCAATAGCCTGCAGCCCATGATTGAGCACTATAAATATATATTTAGATTAAAGACTCCTTGGAATATCATTCCTTCACATAAGAAAATATGCTGAGTTGTTAATCACATTTTTGAAGCGTGTATGACATTCTCCAGTCATGGCGTGAGCCATGCCTTGCTTAACTATCATAGAAATAGCAGAGCTACAATCAAGAAAAAAAAATGACTACAGGCCCACCCACACCAGAACTTTAGCAGCATGCATTGACCGGGTTACCTTGCTGAAATCAGCAATTGCTTGTTTGAGCTCTCTCATAAAAGCGTAAGCCGTTCCTCGTCCCAGTAGTGCTTCACAGGATTTCGGGGTCTCAGTCAGGATCTGTCAGAAAGACACAGTTTCACCAAATTGACAACTTTGCACTTCATTCTTTAGGCCTATAACATTCACAACATCTCATTTCACCAGCGTGGATGATACCGAGGCCGCTGTTCGCACCTAAGCTCTAACACCATAAAACCGCAAAAGAGAATACTTATACTCTAGAACGACGTTTTCCAAAAAGGTTCACTCCATATACCGAGTTGAAGATGCTGATTGCCTCTTCATAATTTCCGCGGTTCACCTGTTCAAAACCCCGTGTTGTTATCATGGCACGTTACCTTTTAAAAAGCATCATCTTCACTACAAAACGTTGCACGAGTTCTTATAGAATAATTTACCGACACTGCATGGAAAGACGCGCCACAGAAATGAACCTGTTGGATGCCTTTGGACAACTTGATATCTACTGTCACAGACAATCTAGACTGTCTGCTTCTGGAGCTTCCGTGAAACTGCTCCAGTGATTCAGAATCTGATTTTGTGACAATAGCAGCACTAGCTTTGCTATTCCTTCTTGAAGAGCTATGCGAAACTGCTTTGGAAGTATATGACGGAACCTCTTCATCCTGAAAGAATAACATTCAGAGTGTTACACCTGTCGAGAGCAGTTTCTTCATACAAATCATCATACATAAGATAAAGGTACTTAATTGACACCTAAATAAATTCGGCACCCCAAAAATCTTTTACTCTGAATGCATATCGGTTTTGAGAATGTACACCACCTCAACTTCAACACTCATGATGATTTTAGGTCAACTACTACCAAAACTTTGAACCCTTATTACTCTGGAACATGATATCCAATTAATGCAATCTGTAGTGCAATGGATTACTCTTTGATTTGCAATTAAAAAAGCTGATGGTGGTAATTACGCCCAGCGCTTAAAGAGTAGTTCCTAGGTGTGATTAGCTTAAGATGTTTCAGAAAATGACTAGGATTTGGAGATAACTAACAATTGTAACACAAGCAAGTAAAAAATAATTCAACTCGTAACACCAGTTGTGCGCACATCAATCAAGCTTGAAGAGGAAAACTATCAGCATGACAACACCGGGCATCTAGATCACCTCGGCTGATGATCGTGTAGCCGGCTCTGCAGCGATATTGCTCATAGCCAGGGAGTGGAGCTGCACCACGTACGGAAGCTCTTCGGGCAAGCCAAGGGCTGACTCGTACCCTGTCTGCCACACTTGACATGCCTCCCTTTGCTTGTTCAACGCAGCCAGTGCCTGTCCTGGCCACCCACATAGTAATACCGCATCAAATATGTACACTTCATCCGAACTACTTTATGCTTGATAGCTTCAAATTCTGTTTGAAATTCAACAACATACTGCATCTACCGTATGCATCATCCCCTGAAGAACCACTGAGCATTACTGGAATACCGAGTAAAACCGTTTTCCGATTCCCAGTTCAGTAACAATTTGAAAGTTTTTATCGGTTTTTTAAGTCTGGTAATGGAACTCACAAATAGAGAACAGAGATATCATAAAAAGAACCGAAACAAACGTAGTGTAGGGCCATCAAAAATGCAATTAAAACATTGGAATAAAACGAAAGATTCGTCTTCTAGTAACCCTGAATCAGACACACCAATCAAACCGATACTTAGCAACATTCAAGGTACTGCGATGAAAACCTCTACAATTGACCTGATCAGAACTTAGATGCAAGCAATTCCACGTAGCATTATGTGCTCCAACAAAGTACTTCCGTAACATGACATGAGTATGTGATACATCAGCCCGTTGATCTGCACCTTTGTATAAGTAGGCCTGAAGATTAGACGGGTTGAGCGCAATTGCTTTATCACAATCCTTGATTACATGCTTGTGCAACTCCAGCTTACTGTAGCACCAAGCCCTATTGCTGTTGCACTCAAAAACCACACCCCGTGATCAGCATCAGACGAGAAACAAATGCGAAACTTTGCACACACGGTGACGAAGAACTGATCGGTTATATTAGTGTGATTCTCCATCCAACGTTAATGATCATTTCCACATGATTAGCGCGCCTTTCTAACCACGATTGCCATATTACGCGTTTGATATTACGGTATCCGTGAATCTCTGAGGTGATTAAGAGTTGGATGTGAAAACTAAACCCTACGGTTAGAATGAATACCAAATGAGAGGGGCGGAATTCGCCGTCTCAGGTAGCGAGGAAATGATGCGGATCGCTTTTGACCATTCCTTCTTCTTGCAAGCCTCCGCCACGGCCCTGATCGGCTCACTGCCTGCCGTGGTCGCCATAGCCAGAATCGAGCTGCACAAAGTCGGCAAAAAACGTGGAGTTCAATCAGCCTAAGTTAGATGGAAGAAGTCGATGCGCTCTATTTCTCCACGCCCGGCTGATACCCGGAGAATACCCGCTCCAAATATCACCGACAGATCATCGAAAGGCGCATATTTTCGCCTTGAACAGAAATTTGTGCCTGGCATGATCTCATTCTGGATTTAGAGTGATGTTAGCAAGGGTCTTAGGTCTGAATTAGGAATATTTCCGACTAGATTCCCTTCGCTAACACCAGCCCTAATGCCTGCTGTTAAAAAACAACAGAAATGCATTGCTATTCAGACCTTGAATCTCGAAGTTAGGGTTTCGGGATATGGTTCCACACTGTGCTGTTCAAATTTGAAACCGACGATTTTGTTTAAATATAGTAGTCATAAGTTATTACCTCAAAATTGACCACAGTGTCTGAGCAATCTGCATTGCAGAGTTCGAATTCTGTAGCGAGAGTTTTGGATTTGAATTCCAGATCGTGCTATTGTATTGAACTTTGAAGCCTTCGAATTGTTTGGATGCTGCTCTTCGCATTGCCTTCAAATTCGTTACGCTACGGTATCTGAGCACTCTCCATTGTGTAGTGTGTACCATTTCAGACCTTGGATACCGAAGCTGAGGTTTAGGGCTTTTGCTTGAGCTCAAAATGCAGCGCAAGGGAGAGGCCGGTGAACAAAATTGAAGATTAGATTTGAAGTATCCACTGTAACACCAACTGGAACACATCAACTTGGTAAGTTTGTTTGGCAGCAAGTTTATGTCATGGAGGCAGCCAAATCAGCGGAAATTGAATCGGCCTTACAAGAGGACTATCAGGCCCGAATTCAGTGACCTTAGCCGTTCTCGCTGGTCGCATTTCTTCGCTGGATCCTGGATTGTGATGAGAAGTGGAAGCGCTTGGTGCGCGACGAGGGGAGGTCGATAGACATGGTGAGTCTGGCAGCTCGGGCAGATGCAGAACTGGCACGCTTCGTTTCGTGCCTTCTGAATTGCTGGAGTGTAAGCGCCCAACGTCTGTACCGCTCTCATATTGTGTCTTTGAGCTTCAAGCAAAAAATAAAATAAAGCAAGAATGGAACTCTGTCTTAATTCCATGACATCTGTTAGATTATGAGGGTTGCCTACACTAATTGAGGTTTGAGTACATAAGGTAGAAGCACCAAATGCAACGCTAGCCATTTAGCAACATATAATGTTAAACCAAAAAGTAAACACTCCTGCACCCAAAGTAGACACGTAGGCACCCAAATCAGAAACACAAGTTGAAATAAGGGAATAGAAATTGTGCAGATGGTGGTTTATGATTGAGAGTGACATGGTCTTTTTGTTGTTGCTTATTCAAGGATCTAGTATACACAATAGGTCAATTTAGGAAATTACCTTCAACAATTCATAATTTATTCATACAATCTCAAAAAATTCCAAAAACAAATTTGCTTAAATTTATAACTATTTCCTCACCAGCACATGCCATTACATTCTCAAAAGACCCTCCAAATTACCACATCTGAGATATGTGTCGCATTTGGGTGCTTCTACCTTATCAGTTTACTTCACATGAACTATGCCAAATTAGCATGCTGACAAGGATGGGATAAGGTCATGCGACCAGATGAGCACGGAAACGGGGTCATTCACATGTGGCCATAGGGCATAGTCCCGCACGGCCCCATCACCACGACGTGGAGAAAGTCATGACGACAAGGCGGCGATCGTCGTGGGCGTCAGAACGCGGACACGGAGGTCGGAGGGGCCTAACCTGCTCTGCAGCAGCATCGTGGTGCTCGATTCTCTGAGTGACGTCCACTGTACAGGAATCTTATCACTGTTGCACAGTTAGTTGTTCGATTGGGAACGCTGCTGAGGATGACGAGGGGCAAGCAAAAAATTGAGGCGCAGAAGCGAGCTGCGGAGCGCAACGAGAAGCCCAAGGGCTCGCAGATTGAGGCCCGGAGCGCAGGCTTGAAGACCGTCTGCAGTGTTTGCAAGGTGCTGCAATTCTTGAACCGCTTTCTGTGAAGCTCGCTTTCCAGTATCTTCGCATCAATATTTTACTTTATTTCCGAATGTTCTTTGATTGCGAAATGTGTCGGTGGAGAGGAGAGGAGAGGAGACACCTTTTTTGAATTATTTGGTTTAGTGGAATTGTGATTATTTGAGTGTCAAAGTTTTAGCGATGCGATTTGTGTCGGTGGAGAGAAAGGCCTTTTATTTCCTTAGGGTTTTTTATATTTGTTTGCGAGGTGAAATTCGGCTGTCCTGTGCTTCTCCAGGTTCAATCTTGTAGCTTTGTAAAATTTTCTTTTTAGTTATGTTTTAAGTGTCGAGTGTGCAGAGAAGCGTTTTTTTTAATCCCTTGCTTAGGGTTTCAATTGCCGTGTTTTGCAACGTGAAATTTGAGATTGACTGCTATTTTTCTAGTTCCTACTTTTTAGCGTAATATTAACATAAACATATTTTTGTAGAGAGCTTTTGGTTGTGAAATTCGTTGCTGAAGAGGACGGTTGATTTCGTTGTGACGATGATGGATTTTTCTGCGTATTATAACACCCCTCAATTTGATCATTTGGATTCATTTGTGAGATTCCTTCCCGCTTGTTATACTTGTTAACATTTTCTGTAATCGATGGGGGTTCTGTCTTATACATTAAGAATAAGATAACATCGTCCTCTCGTTAGGATACGATGGTGGAGATGAATTTCTATCTGACAATTTGAAGCAACCGGACGAGATTAGGGTTTAATGATCGACATCTGAGAAATTGTAGCTAATTAGTAACTTAAACCTGCGTTTGTTCCATTCTCAATTTTTATTTCTGGCAGCGTAATGCTTCGTTTTCGTTTCAAAATCCTACAATATCTCGCTGCTCCTTGTTCTAATTTTTTGTTATTTGAGTAGTCTATGGACTGTTGCCACTTACAGTAAGTCGCTTAGGGTCTTAGCTTTTCACTACAAACTCGTATCGATTCATTGATACAGCTTGAACACTTGTCATGTTAAAAATGTAATACAAATTTTGACAATAAACAAAACACACCTTGGTTTAAAACGTTGTAGTCTAGATTTAAGTGGGTTAGGTAGTGATATTACATCGAATACTTGGCAAAATTGGGGTTTAGGGACACTCGAACATTGCCGTATGTTAGTCTTCATGCGCGACATTGTTTATTTGAATTCATTTTGTTCTTATCTGAAGATATGCGTGCAATTGCGCTGTGATTTTTAGGCTCCACTGGCGAACTACAAGCAACTCGTGGATCACTTTGGTTCTAAGCATCCTAGAGAAGCGGTTCCAGCAACTCCTTCAAGCTAAACACTGGAACGAACATATTACTTCTGGTCTTCCCGGAGCATATCTGTCAGCCTAGTGCAAGATTGATTTTTCTTATATTTGTAAATTTTGTGAATCTATGACCTTTTACCTGATAATGAAAATTCTGTTCTATTTTATCATTCAATTTGAAGCTTATTCGTGGACTGCTTAGTTTTGTGGCAGTAGCTCTGCTTAGCTTGATGGTTATGTTACCATGTGGGACTCTCTACGTGCTCTCTGGTGTTTCTACTGTGATTTAGAAAATGATTTTGAGCATGATAACTTGGTCATGTTTTCCAGAAATCAGAGATTGATAGACTAAGGCCTAATGGATCGAATTTGGTCATATCCATCCGGTGCATGTTGCAGCCTTAATTTCTAAAGCTGACATTTAGGGCCATTCCATTATGAGCATGAATCCATCAACAGTCATTGAACTCTCGGGGGCCTCTACAAGAGTTTCATTGAATTTAAAATGAATTTAAAATGAGATGTAGAAATTTACAAGTGTGTTAAAAGCTAGGAATGTTCCAAAATTAACCTTTAAGAGTTGAGTGCATCCAGAAACATCAATTAGCTCAACTAAAAAGTGACCGTTTTGGTTTACATTGTTTTCTACAGCTTGGTTTAGGTCTAATTTGTATACATGGTTGTTTAAACCTCCACTTACAAAAGGTACGTTTCATTTTTGTTCCCCATCTCTTAAGAACTGATGATTTTGGATCTTCACTTGCACTACTTATACTTGCATCACCACTTGCACCACTTATACTTGCATCACCACTTTGCACCACTTATACTTGCATCATCACTTGCACCACTTATACTTGCATCACCACTTGCACTTGCACCACCACTTGTACTTGCATGCACATTGTGATCAACAATTAGTTGAGTGTCACCATCTTCAGTATCACTAGCATTTTGAACATCTTCATTGCTAACTCCATTCACCATGCATGCAAGTGAACAGTATTCATAATTGAATACTAATTTATGGCCACAAACCGGGCAAGCATGGATATATTTTGTGGTACTTGGACGGCCAAAAATGTACTTTATCCATCCGTTGTTGAAAGAGAAGGATTTCACACAAGAAATTAAAGATTATGGAATGTCCAATCTTGACAATTCCGTAGATAGGATTGACAATGTTTTGTCAGTACCAATTTGTAATTGCAGATACATACACAATGGTCTATGTAGTAAAAATTTTGCACTGAGTTGTCATATTTTTGCACGTGACATGGAGGATGGCAGTTCTCAATTAGAAGTAGAGCATGCAAGCATTGTGGAAATATATTTCTTGAGCTACTATTCTAAATTATATATATATATATATATATATATATATATATATATATATATATATATATATATATATAAATAAATAAATAAAGGAGGTACATATACAAGTAACTTTCTCTATATATATTTGTATTTATAGCTTAAAAACACAACATATAATTATAATTATAAAAAAAGTAAAAAAAAAGTAAAATTATCTTTTAGTTTTTTATCTGGAGTTCTTTTACTTCTTTTACTTTGAAGAAGTATCACGCTTCAGTGATTATATCTAAATCAACCAAAGTCCAAACCAAAAAAATTTGCGAAAATTCACAAATTATGAATCTGTGCCCCTATCTGTAATATTTTTCGTTTTCGTTTTCATGATGGGCCGATCCGGTCCGCCACTTGATTGGCAACAGGATCGGTAACAGGTTCGGCCTCAGGCGGGGTGATTGCGCGAGCACGGCCGTAGGTGCCTGTGAAAGAACCGCAGGGTATTACCGAGTCTCGTTAAGCTGGAAATCCCGTGAAGCAGAACTCTCACTGACATTTACGAGGCGGTGGACGCAGATCGTAACGTAACGTCGTAGCAGCCATCTTTAATTTCGAGCTTCCAACCATGCGATTTTTCTGTCACAGTTGCATTCATCAATTAACAAAACTAAATTTTCCCTGTGATTGTCCACACTCACACACTATCTCAGAAGTTTTCAAGTCGAAATTGGTGAGGGTTTTAGGATTTAGGATTTCCGAAAATTGCTTAAGATCGTCTGTGGCTTGTCCGTTATCAGAAATTTAGCTGCCGAGTGGTTTTTCCAGGGATTTGGTAATAATATCTGTTGGTATAATTGTGTGCCATGTTGCGCTTTGCTTCGTGGTGTTTTTCAGGTGTAATTGGAACTGAGAAGAGAGGCATTTGTTGTCGTAGGGCTGAGTGCATTGCACGTAAATCGGTGGAGTTAATCGCCGTGAGGTGTGCTTGTTTCGGACTCTTTTTTTCGGGAGAAGCTAAATGGCACCCGAGGTAGGGAGAAATCAGCATCACAACGGCTTGCAAGTGGATCGAATTCGCTGGGAGTGGCCAAACCCTAAAGGTGAAGGGTTTCAGAAGCTCGTGCCCCACGAGCACGTTGTCGGAATGCTCAGTGCTGTGGATAACGGAGTTAAAATTAGTCAGAGAGCCTGGGATGGCCTGCTCCAGCAAGGAATTCGTTCCGCCGATTTTTGCAGGTTTCAATTGGTAAATGTTTGGAGAGGGCAGGGACGCCAAGCATTGCAATCCGAAGAACAAGGCCATGAGCCGAGGAAGCCTGTGAGAGCTGCTGTCTCGTCCACCAGGTACAGCAATATTATGTTGTTTTTTCTTTGCGGTGTGAAAATGTGTTGATATATGTGACTTTCTTTTCACTTGATATCTGTGGCATTGCTTGCAATTTCCGGTCTTAAATACCAATGTGCTGATCATTTTATAAACCAATTTCTGTAAATCAAAATCTTTCTGTGAATCTATATTAATAAACTGGGCACTAATTTGAAATAATCAACTGGAAGATGCTTGTCCTAACTTCAAGTTTTTAGCCATAGACTTTAGGTATGTTGAAACCTCATAACAGTCAAAGTGTTAGTCTTTAATACACATAGTTTCACTTTGGATATGAGGATTAGTTTGTGCACGTGCATTTCAGTGGCTGCATATCTTGTAAATCAGATTCTTCAGTAGGTTCTAAGAAGAGCTAGCATGATGGATTATAATCCTCTCCTAACTACTGATACCCTTGCACATACTTCAAAATCTTGCGTTGGCATTATGTGTTAGTAATACTAGTTTCTATGTTTGATGGTTTCGTAGCTCTTGAGCAAAACTGTCACGAGAGGGAGAGGAGAAAAGTCCTTGTTGCTGTATTTTGTATGACGTTCCATTTGAACAAATCGATGCGCAGCACTTCAACACTTCAAGGCGCAACAACGGCAAACGCAGAGAGTGGCATGAAAGAAATGCAGCAGATGGAGGCACAGTTTAGATTTCCGGAGGAGTTTAGGATTCCGGAGGTAATTCTCATATATTTGGTGACCTTAACGACATGGAGTCCATTACCACTGACATTCAAAAATACTGAGCTCAACAAATATTCAGATTTTTCTCTAAGCGCAGCGCTTCATGCACTTAAATAATATCAAAACTAGTGTGAAGTGACACTCTATACTCTTATCATATGAAATACTTCGGAGGAGCTTTTCAACGGAGTGAGAAGCTCAGGTCCGTAACTTAGCTTCCACTGCATATATATATATATATATATATATATATGGATTTAGTGTTGCGAATGATGTTTTATGGTCGGCAGGTAAATTCCGGTGGAGCTGTAACAAAAGAAGACCTAGGTCAAGCAACATGGACATTTCTGCATACATTGGCAGCTCAGGTGCATTACGTTTTCTTCTTACCCTCATGGTACTTCCATTCTATATGAGTTCAATCCATTCGATTAGATAATACACTTTTCTGAGTCTTCTTTTCACTTATCTGTGTGCAACTATTTACGTGTATCTGCAAGTTTTGAAAGTGCTACGCGAACTTGTAAATATCATAATGTGCAATTAGTACTAACAACTACCTACTCGGTGGCGTACAGTATCCTGATCAACCCACCAGGCAACAGCAGCGCGATGTCAAAGAATTGGTGTGTTTTTTACTCTCTTTTTAAGTGAATGCATATCAACTATCTTAGATGTCTATTGGCTTTACAGATTTTTGCCCTTGATGTATTCACGAGTTTAGACTTCATTTTATTACCTATTCATGTGGGGCTTATTTTGCAGATGTCTATAATGACCAGATTGTACCCTTGCAAGACGTGTGCTGAGCACTTTAAGGAAGTAGTAAAGTATGTGGCTTTCTGTTGTACTTCCTTTTGTTAACCAACAGTTTTGTATGATTTCCTATCCTTATCCCATTACTTTGTGAAATTTTCTTTCAACCCAGCAGCTTCAAGATGCCAAATCTCAATCGTCCATTTCAGGCTTCTCTCGACAATTAACCAGTACTATTGACTTGGTTGGATAACAGAGCTTACCCGGTTAAAGCAAGTTCTGGAGTTGAGTTAGCTCAATGGATGTGCCAAGTACACAATGTTGTGAACAGAAGGTTAGAATTTTGCACCGACTGTCCTCTGAAATCGTTCCAATGCAACTATTTTCAATCTTCGTACTCGACTGGCGTGTTTTGTTCTCTCAAATTGTGTCCATAAATACCTGTTGCTTGTGCTTCTTTTGGTCTCATTGGCATAATTATGCAGAACCTGCCATCCATTGTTTTCATTTGAGTGCTAATTTTGAGCTTGATTGTATTCACTCTGCACCAGTTTGGGGAAGCCACAATTTCCTTGCCAGAGAGTGGATGCGAGATGGGGAGAACTTCATTGCGATGAAGGTGCATGCGATCTTGAAGGACGTCTACTTTACAGATAGTTGCTGGAATAAACTAAAACATGATTCTATGCACAATTGTATCAGATGTGTATCCTTTGGAAAATAAGAGTTTCAAAGTTGACACAGTCGTCTCTCAGGCCGGTTGACCCCACCAATACCTCTTTCAAATCACAGCTACAGCGGATAAATATGTACTCCCTCTGTCCCAATACAAAGCTCCAAAAAACTTCTCCATGAGGGATTAACTATATTTTTAGTCATTATGCTACTGACAAAATGCATTCTAGAATCAACATACCACGTACCAAATATCTGCAAAATCTCAAGTTTTTATGTTGCCATTTAGACATCCAAATTCTATGCAAAAAGTACCATATTTGTGCATAGTTTGTGAAGGCTGCCAGCTCCTCATTATTTTAGTCTTTGTATTAATGACACATGCGTTTTAGAATCAATATACCATCTATCAAATGTGTGCAAAATCTTGAGCTTTTATGTTGCCATTTGGGGACCCAAATTCCAGGCAAAAAGTACCATATTTGTACATGTTACTAGCTCCTCATTATTGATGATATAAAGATTAGTAGCAACAATAGTACCTCATATGTGCAAGCCAAGCTTGTTATGAGAGGAATGCTCTTTAATTGCTTTACTTGCCCTCATGAGATCATTGGACATGACAAACACTTTCTCAGCAATTCAAATTAGCAAAAGAGAGCTTTATATTGGGACAGAGGGAGTATGTTATGCATTATATCAGGGATAGAGAAAGTGATTTCAAAGAGGTATCAATGTATGATTTTTGGAATTTTATTCATTTAATGGAATTTCGAATATGCAACCATATTGTATGTATTGCATCATTTTACACTCTTTACGAATGGCAAGGGGTAATCTGATGTAGATGACATGTGAATAAACTTTAAGTGGAAATTTTATTCTTTTTAGTAAATCCAAAAAACAAATAAAGAGAGTACAATTGCTATAGTGTTTGTTAGATTTGGTATATCATACACTATGCTGTAGGCTTGATGTTAGTTAAAACCACTATGTATTAGGGTATCTTTGGATGGAAAAGTTTGAAACAACACGTAGCTATTACAGTAGATTCCCAATTCCCAACTTATTTGAGTTGATCTCAAAATTGTTCTATCCTCTATTTTGAGAATTGGCTTGGTAGAGTCATCCTTCACTAAGTAAATCTCGATTCATCATTTGTAAAATTAGCTTGCATGAGTGTCAAGTCCTTGTTTGTCACTCGCTTTAACAATTCAATACAAAGTATAAAACTTTTAGCACATGTAAAGTGTGTGTCCTAGTTGGCAATATTTACTAGTATTTAAAACCAAGTAATGAATAAATCTCTCAACCTAGTTCCACCTCTCACTATGCCATATGGAATGCGAAAACCTCATTCATCGTGCAAAATACGGAGAAACGTCTCCATCAAATTCAGTAGCAACAACAAATGCAACGATCTCTGCAACGGAATGTCCCATTTTTTTTCAAAAATTAAACATAAATAAAAAAACAGCATTTCATGTCATTTTCTTTGAATTTTTTTTTCTGCAATGAGCAAGCTGCTGCAAGCTTATCAAATTCTAGGAAAGCCAGGAAGTGGTTTCGTGTTCCAACTCACCAGCATATGAGGAGGTAATGGAGCAACAATGACTAAAGCTTTTCCAAACAGATTTCCGAAGGACCTGTCTCTAAATTGTCGCCGGAACGCCAGTGCAACGTCGGGAAGACTCAACTGACGGCAATGCAGGTGCAAATTAGGCCTACTTGACCAGACATGGCCACTTTCCTTTGATGATTTTCTGTTCTCTGGGTGGTCCTCTGGAGGCCACACTCGCAGCGCTCGCCAGCCATACTTGTAGTCGCCCACGATTGGCATCCCCAGCACTTCAGCACAGTGCACACGAATCTGTATGCACATTAAACCTTTTTTCTTTGTTAAATCAAAACATATAAACAAGGGAAAATTTCATGGATACCTCTGAAGTTTGCAATAGTTATATAGATATCCCTGCTTTTTCAGAAATTACGCAAATACCCTTGGACCATAATTTTTAGGAATTTATTTGTTGTGCTCGTACTTCCTTCATGACCACTGTTGAAGAAGGAAATGTAATGAAACAAAAAAGAAGCAATGTGCGCACAAAGGAAGAAGGAAAGTAGCATGCAAAACAAAACAAACGCCTGCAAATTTTGGTCCAAGGGTATTTGTGTAATTTCTGAAAAAGCAAGGGTATCTATGTAAATATTGCAAACTTTGAGAGGCATCCATAAAATTTTCCCTAGAAACAAACAGCTATGCTACATGAACCTCTTATCCTTGTAACTTTAGAAATGAAAACGTTTGGGCATTGTAACGAAACCTTGCATTTTGAAACAACACCCTACTCAAACTTCGCAACATTCGCTGTAAACTTTGGGCTTTTATCATTGCAAGGCCTTCTCCTATTTTGTCCAGAGCGAATATGGACTCTAGCTCTGTGTAAACTCGATGATTCAGAGAGAATGTAAGGGTTCTGGAAAATAAAAGAGTTTAAAAGGATGATGCTGACCTGGTGCTTGCGTCCAGTCAGAGGACGAAGCTCCAGCCATGAACAGCCTGCAAGATCGGTAGCAACAAGTTTCCCATGATATGGCCGATTTGAATAAAGTGGCAGGGCGTTTTTTGGTGTTGGTTAGTGATTCCAAGCTGACTTAACTGATCCCAGTAAGTGAATTTAATGTTGGCCCAAAACAGCTGAACATATTGCTCGAATCCTTTTTACATTGTTTTATTGGATCCTGTCTCGAGTTTCTTTTTACTACGTCATCATAATGTATGGTCCCATGCACAAGCGCACTTTCAAGTACTTCCAGGCTGGTACCAAGCACAGCAGGTGAAGTAAAATGAGAAGAAATAGGAAGTATAGCTAAATTAAGAGGAGAGCGGAGACTTTTTGGTTCAACTCACCGAGCACAGAAGATCCCAGAACCTTGTAATTTGTAATGGCTTCCTGAGCGTTTGGATGACTTTCGTGAACTACCCGCATCTTGTCAAGTTTTCCGTTGTCTGTGACTACCTAAATATTTGAACAAAAAGAGGTGTTCATATAGAGCCAGAAGCCAAGGTTACCGAAACATGAAAATAGAGTTAATAGCAACTATATAACTCCGAAGACAAACGAGATGTCGAACAATGTCGAATACTCAAGAATGAGCATAAAACCTTTGCAAGTGGAGCTGATATTCGGCCTTCCTTTGCCTCAGGAACTCCAATTACTAAGGCCCAATAACAGCGCTCCATTATGCTTAGTGTGCTCTGCACTCCCATTCCATCATATTCCAAACTTTGATCAGGACTGGTTTTAATGACAACAACACGGGACAACAGCATACAAGTAATCTACAACTATACCTTACAGAGCAATGTATCATGCACTGAACAGAATAAATGGTAGAGTGACAACAGTATTCAATTTTCCAGAAAAAATACCTCAGGAGCTCGAGAAAGCTTAGCCGTTTTGTCACGGAGTAAAGCTTGAAGGAATACAGTACTTTGATGGGTCCGTCCAACAACTAGTGCACCACTGGTTTCTTTATCCAGCCTATGAACCTTCAGTAAGCAGCAAAATGACCATTATGGGACTTTAACTAAGAAAAAGTCTCACATGCCAAAATAGCTGCCCTAGTAGGGAAAGGTAAAGAAAAGGAGGAACAAGTTTAGTTCCTTTTATCACGTTTCTCTTCCATCAGACAAGCATTTGTTGGAGGGTTAAGAGCAGAATTTACCTCATAACAATAAAGAATTAGAAACAGTGTAGTTATAAATAAAAAAATGATTGAACTGCTAAACGTTTTCAGTTATGACCAGAGGACACTGAGGAAAGGCACTAAGGAGTATATACATGCTCTGGCAAATTAAGGTGTGGATGCCTTATAAGGCAGTTCTGGCATATTAATCCACAGGTAAAGAACAATTCGGAGGGTAGTTACCAGCCGAGGTCCTTCGTTGTATTCGTAAGAGAGAGCTGCTTCCATCATAGAGTCCAGGCTTTGCACCACCTCACTACCACCCTGTTCACATCCCACTCCCAAGAGCGTCACTAAAACAAATACAAATAACTAAAAAATGCACCGTTTTGTTCTTGTCAAGGATATTCCACCCACCGCATCAATCAAGAATAGCTAAACCTTTAACTGCTCAAACCTAAAAAATAAAAAGCGTCCATTTTGGAAGCTAATAGTTGATTACAGTACATTTCAAAACATGTTTCTATGGGTGCGATATCTTCTTTCTATTTGTAGATTTTGGTTACCTTCTTTAAGGCTTTCTAATAATTTATTTCAACTCCTACAAGTATGAAATCTGCAACCTATGGCCAGACAGGAATTTAGAGACCAACGACTCCTACCCATTGCAAAAGGACCCACCTGAACAGCCAGGCCGCTTGGCTTGTTGATGACTATAATCTCCTCATCCTGCACACTTTTGTACCACAAATCCTGCAATCAATACATGCTACTACTCATTTTTCACTTGTAAACCCAGTGCAAAGCGCCGATGTGCCACAGGAACTGAAACCCACCGAGTACTGTTGACAACTAGATGAAGAACAAACATGTCAACTATTATTCATTAATCACACTTTTGATGTTGAAATTGTTTGCAATAGGTGAATTGACGATGCAATGTTTGTGAAATGTACACAAAGAGTCATGCCTTGTGAAGAATGAGATTGCGCAGCCGCTCTCTATCCTGAGCAGTTGTTTGTACGGAGGATTTTGCTGGAATCCGCTCATCTAAAGTCGTTGACACAGCGGCAGGTATACAAAGCACTGCACCTTCCTCAAGCGTGTCTTTTGCTGAAACCTGTCAAAAGCAAATGCTGCATAAACGATTAGGATTGATTCATCACTACAGTCAAAACATGCACAAAAAACCTCGATAAAACTTTCATCAACTTGTAATAAACACTGGCAGGAGAACATTCGCAGCAGTTTGTAAAACCATGGAAACTTAAACCCTGAGGCTTGGCAAGACTATTACCCTCATAAGGCGTGTGTCTTTAGGCGACTCAATGCCATGACTGGGAACCTCTCCAGGCACCTGCATTCGAATCTGGGAAAACAGGAAGACAGACACACTCTTTTTAATCAAATCATAGATTGGCGCTTCATGACTGTACTCTGTCATAGTTTCTATACAGCTTGCACCATTTCCATGGGAGCACAGAAAGAATCTGGAGCACCAAAATCATGAAGAACTAGTCCACCTTTGTTCCGTTGCAATAATTTTCCATTGCTAAGAATGCAAGCCACTGTCAATGAGCCTCCATACAAGCATACCAATTTATGAAATAAGTAGTGCTAAAGTGAGCCATACCCGCCTATGCAAACATCAGACAAGTTCAGATTGTGCAACAGAAAGAAACTAGAAGTTTTCATAGCTCAATTGATTCCAAAAGAGTTCAGCTCCTCAAGAATGTTATGCGATATTCCATGCAATGAAGCAAATTCTCAATCGTTTCAAAAGTATAAGTATCAATCAGTTGCACTTCATTAATTGGTAGTATATTAAGCCTTTCCAGGAATTCGCTTTTGATACCGTCCACCTATCTGAAATTCCGAATCAATTCGTGTTGGGCTTCAACAAATTCTCCAGCAATCTCTGTATGTAGATTCGAGAATTCGGGTTTAGGGTTTAAGGGTTTAAGGGTTTAAGTTTCAGAATTATGAGATGCTGATGCCGGAGGTTACAACAACAAGGAAGATGAGGAACTAGTTTTGAGAGAGTTTGAGAGAAACATACTTGTCGTAAACGGAAGAGCTTGTTGATTAGACTGTGAGGGACGTTGGGACAACATTTAGCAACCCAGCGGAGAGCCGTCAGCCGCTTCATCCTGTCTTGCTTGAGCATCTCCGATCCTCCATTATAACCTGCCCAGGGGAAGGTACAAAATCAGAACAACAGGAACTGAGAAACTCTACAAAAAGCCAAGCACGGA
Organism: Ulota crispa; assembly: GCA_963920765.1. Lineage (NCBI taxonomy): Eukaryota > Viridiplantae > Streptophyta > Bryopsida > Orthotrichales > Orthotrichaceae > Ulota > Ulota crispa. The sequence continues at coordinate 11,879,610 of OY987244.1, read as the reverse complement.
CCAAAAGTCAGGATTGCGTACTTTCAATCACTTCTAAAGCACGAATGGCCGATTCCAGCGGAACCGGAGGCAACTCCTTCCACCTGTTCCTCGAAGCTGGCTTCTCGGTTTCTGAAACCTCAGCTACCGTCTCAAGTGTCGAAGAACTCCACAAACGTTTATGCTTAAACCCTGCCCACCCATCACAGGACAGTCTAATGGATCGCCTCAACGACGCCACTCCTCGCAACGCCATCCTACCCTAAACCCTAAACCCTGAACTCCATGTCTGCAGCAAAAGATGCAAGTCACTATCTCGGTACAATTGTCAATCCCCGACCAAATAGCCCAAACCCTAAACCTTAAACCCTAAACCCTAAACCCGTCATTTTGTATTAAGATCGAGGAAGCTTGCAACGTCGTTCTCTGAATGGAATTTTCAAAACCTTTGAGACAGGAAAATGTTATGTGCAGTTCCATGCTGTTGTTTGGAGAATGTTTTCGGATCAGAATTGTGCTGTAAAATTGACTACTTGTACGGATTTCGCACCTTGGGTTGCAATCTTCTAAGCAAATTTTGACCAGCTAGTGCGTGCTGCGAGCTGATCGATCTTTGGTAACATGCTGCCTCTCGATTCGCCAGAGATCTCGGATACCATTTTCGGATTTTGGCGGTGTTTTTGCAGCTTTGCACTCTTGTATACCTGAAACTGCAGTGCTAAGTTTTAGAGTCATTGTGATCTTGCAGTGGCTGTTCGTTAACGTGACCCTGGGACGTCAATGATATCGTTTGCAAGTCGAATCTCGGAGACTGTGAGTGTTTTTTGCTCAGAATCCACTAAAGGAATGGTGTTTGAGAGATCGAGATTCTTCTACATCTGAAAGTTGGGTTTAGGGTTTAGTGGCAGTGAGCCAAGGTGAGGGCCTGAGCTGGGATCGATGCACTCGGGATCAGGACGACGCCCAGTTTGGCTGTTGTGTGTGCATCTGCACCGTAGAGCCTCGCCTCTCGAGATTCCTTCGCATCGCAAACTGCACCACCATGTGCGACATCTGGCTTCTCATGGTGCTACACTCAGTTCTTTACCCTTCTTTGTCACTTCACAAATGATCTGACTTGATAAGCATACTCTTTCCGTCACTTTAAGCATTTCAACCAATATTTTGGAGTGTGTTTTCATTGGGAGATCATTTAATAAAGCTCACTGGAAAGCTCTCTTTTGGGTACTACAAAGGTTGAACTTTTATGAGATTATTTTCAATCATGCGTAGACCAATTCTTAAAAAGTTTAACTTAGAGAGTATGAACATATGAGTTGCTGTTGGTAGCAAGGAGACGAGATCAGACCCCTAACGGTTTTACCATGCTGTCCAGGAACTGAAGCAACGACGGACAGTGTCGAAAGTAGCTGCGATGTGCTAAAGTTGAGCTTTAGCAGTAGCAAGGCACTTGGAGCAACCGCCATTGCTGATGCGCAGGGAAATCACAGCTATGGAGAGCTTTTACACTGCAGCTTTCAGCTGTCGTTACTCCTGCAGTCCTTACTTCCTGGAGAGAGGCAACTGCCGGTTGCCAATACATCTATCGAAGCACATGAAGACGCTGTTACCGATATCCAGCATGACGGATCCAAAAATCTTGGGGTATTTGTTTTGTGTCTCTCAGCTGGTCGAATCTTACGTAGTGAAGAAGAGTCTTCTGTATCTTGATATTATGTTGGGACTAAAACCATTCTGGTTCTTTAGTTTTCAGGATCTATCTTGCAACTGCCGTTGCTTTTAGAACTGCATATGGGACATGATACCAAAATCCTTTTTGATCTGTGATTTTGAAGAAACTGGTTATGTCCAACCCCCTTATCATGTAGTTTTCGAAAGTTTGCATTATGAATTTTAGGAGTTTGTCATTGTCAAGCCCCTTATCTTGCAGGTTGCCAATATTTTTTCTTAAAGTGCAAAACTTGTGTGTACAAGTATGTGCAGAATTAGCTAAAACGGTGTCACGAATATTGATTTGGTTGCATCACTTGAAGCAATTTTAACCAGTATGTAGAATTGTGCTTTCATTGAGAGATCATTGTATAGCTGTGAGGGGATCAGTTTCTATACAGGAGCCAAACTCTCTTGAGATCAAATCTTTCTCACTCAATGTATGATCATTTTTTTATGGAATCATTAAAAATGGGAGTTTTTATTCTCAACCTTAAATTAATTTCACCAGGTGTGGTTTGTGGATGTGGTGGATTAGGTCTACAAGCGAACGAATGCAGAAGGCGAAGTGGAAGTGGTCACGGAGAGGTCCAAGAATGTGAAGCTTGTGAAGGGGGCTCGTATCGGCATCATGGGAAAGCCTTGCGCAGAATTTGTAGTTGGGATGTGGGGTACTTGGCTGAGTGGAGCTGTGGCGGTACCTTTGGCCCTGAATCACCCTGAGGCTGAGCTACTCCATGTCCTCTCTGATGCAGTATTACCCTAATCCTCTTAATTTAAGTATCACCTCCTCAAATCCTCTGGTTTCTCATACTCCTTTTTGTTACTGGACTAGATCACGGGTTAATACGTCTCTTCAAACATGATCCAATGCTGCTGCTTCTTTGGCCCATTCTTCGTTATCATCATCGTTTTGTGGTTGGCCCTGCAGAGTGTGTCTATCGTCTTTGCAACTGAGGAGTACCGGGAGCTCCTGGAACCGGCAGCCAAAAAGTGTGATGTTCGTTTTTGCTTGCTCCCGTCTGTTGCCGGTTCTAACCTTAAACTTCTGCCTACTGAGCACATGGAAGCACAGATTCAAAAGGTGTCATCCAGTACTCGAGGTATTTAAGAATGTACTATTCCCTCTTTCAATAAGATTATTGCTGTGAAGTGACCTGTTACAATGTATCCATAGACTACTTCCTTTGTATCAGTGGAAGCGACCCTAAATGAACCGGTTTACTGTTTGGCAATTCTTTTGTAGAGTGTTTGGTGTGTATACTTTGATTTTGCTGAGGTTTGTTCCAGATAAGCCGTTACTTTCAAATCTATTTTAGACAAGCCTTTCACGAGACTGGGGTGTTCGATCTGGTACATTTATTGCAATTTTTCTTGCCATTGTTGCTTGTCTCTTCTAGCAATTTGTATGCCAGGATTTATCTCTTAGAGCTAAGATTGACCTACTGTTGGTGCAGGAGAGCAGGTAGCCTTAATTATCTATACCAGTGGCACTGTCGGGAAACCAAAAGGAGTTGTTCATACTCATGCCAGCATTAAGGCTCAGGTAATGAGATTTCAATCACTGGCTATGCTTTTCTAATTCAACATTTGGTGATCCAGGATCTTTACCTAATTTGACTGTAAGTTATTTTTTGCTGACTAAATTTCAACACAATTTTAGACTAAAGTTTAAGCATGCGAACATTTGCAAGTAACAAATTATGCAAACTTTGGTTCTGAATGGATGAATTCTCGTGTATGAAAGCAGGTACAGATGCTGGCCAAAGCTTGGGAATATTCTCCCAAGGACCGGTTCCTCCACTGTCTACCTCTGCACCATATCCTTTGCGATTGTCTTTTGATTCCAAACGTCCAAGACGTCATATACTAGTTTGGATTTTACGGAGATGACCTATAACTTCTGAATTACTAGAAACTTTTTTGTGTAACAACTCTGGTTTTACAGATACGTGAAATTGTTAAAATTGATGTGAACTTTGGGATCTGAAATGATATCAGGAGATCCTTGACATGCTTCAATTTACATGTGCATGGGTTGGTCAACATCTTGCTGGCGCCTTTGTTTGTAGGTGCTACGGTAATGTCCTTTCTTAATTCTTCCATGTTTCAAGTGATCCTTTCATGATATACCTAGGAAACCTTGCAAAAATTTTTTTTGAAGATAGTATATTTTGTTTCAAGTTGATAAATGTTGGTATGGGTTTCAATACTTGCAGATAGAATTTTTGCCCAAGTTCAGCACACGGGAAGTGTGGCGCAGGTGGCAGGAGTCATATGCATCTCCAGACGAGCCAGCTACTGATGCTGTGACTGTCTTTAGTGGGGTAACCTTTCTTTCATTTTCTTAGTATGAAAGTGATGATCCAGACATTGCATTCGAGGAACTTGTTTACATATCTTTCTAATGTACTGTTATAAATTGCCGAGTAAATGCTCAGGAGTAGTCTTATGAGAGACTGAGTTATCTAAGCTTGGTTATTGTTGATACAAAGCGTAAGGTAGGGATACTAACTCCATTTTTTATGTAAATTAGGTGCCTACAATGTATGTAAGGCTCCTTCAAGGTTACGATCATATGGATATAGACCAGCAGAAGTTATGCTCCTTGGCTGCCAGCAAATTGCGCCTAATGGTAATTCATTTTTATAAAGCTGATAAATCCCCTTTTTTCTACGAAATTTGAGACAGTGATTTGAGAATAAAGAAATCGAGAGGCAAAATAGGAAACATATAGGATTATTTTTATATTTTGATAGGTTTGCTTGATGTATGTCAGATGTGTGGATCATCGGCGTTGCCACAACCAGTGATGGAGAAGTGGGAGCATGTGACGGGTTACCGTCTTCTTGAAAGATACGGGATGACTGAGGTCTGCACACATTCTTTTCTGCTTTCTTGTTTATTCCTATGACATCTCACTCGGCTTTGTTTGCAATTCTGTTCAGAGGTTTTTCGGCATTAAAGATGGATCTATACATCTTTATACAAAAAGAAATGAAAGTTGGGTCAGACTCAATTTCAGTAGTAAACTATACTTCGAATCATACTCTTTTTCCATATAGAATTTAAGATAGCTGTCTCAACACTTATTTCCAAGTACGTATAAAAACTCACAACAACCGATTCGCTTGTTACAAATTTAGTATAAAATTAAAAAACCTGGGGTAGTTTACTCTTTGCTACATATGTTTAACAAACCTCATATTCTCGTTTTAGTAGCCATTTTAAATCTCAAGATAAGCTTGATTTTCTCTTAGAGTTACCTTTGAATTTTTTTCTTCTTTTATGGGCTAACGATGAAACACAACACTTCGTGTTGATCTAAAGTGAGTTGTATGTCATTGAAACTTGGTCTTGATAAGAGAAGTTACATACTTGGACTCACTTGTGTCAGAAGCGTGTTTGTATTCTGACATAAAGTCTAAACACTATCAGCTCTTGTATGCCATATGTTTTGCGTCAACATTCATATTCATCGAGGGTGGTGCATGTTATTTGGAACACAGTTTGGAATGGGACTATCCAACCCTCTTCACGGTGATAGGAGGCCAGGCTTCGTTGGGAAGCCTTTACCTGGCGTGGAGGTCAGTCGTTTCTTCACACCTCCATTCAAAATAATCTCCTACTTCTAACTCCTCTGTTGCAATTTTCAACAAATTGTGAGAGTTTCATTAATCATGTACCGGTATTACCTCCGGTGCCAATATACGTGATTTAATGAAATTCCAATGCGTTTTAATACTTGAGAATTCTTGGCATGTTCTATTGTGTTTTGGAATCCAGGTGTTGATTGTTGAAGATGACGATGCTGCCTTAGGTATAGGCCATCTGTACGTCAGAAGTCCGGGGATGTTCAGTGAATACTGGAACCTACCACAGGTACAAAGGCATGCAACTAGAACTGTGATAGCAGTTGATGTGGGCAGGGTGATGGTAGTTTGAGAAATTAGGGTATTTTTATAAAGGCTTCGGATGTTCATAGAATATTCTACAAATTTATTAATTTATGGGCATTTACTTATTTGGAGTAGTAGTGAAATTTCCATAAAATTTCAACAAGAGTATCTCATACGTTTTATCAATGGCTTTATAGAAACCTATTAGTTTTTACGTTTTTTTATGACTTTCTTACCTCAAGCTGTACTAGACATCGTATACTAGACAGTGTGTAGTTTGCTGATACGCCAAACTTGCATAAGCTGGACTCCTTGAATTTGTAACCAAGCGGAAATGCGTTTGGCAGGTGACTGAAAACTCTTTCACGAAGGATGGCTTCTTTGAAACTGGGGACACAGTTTCAAAAGAAGACGGAGACTACAAAATTCTTGGACGTATGTAAACTGCTGGACTCTTAGATTAACAAAACTGGATCGTTAACCAAACAATCCAAGCAATGCTTTATCATGTAAAAGCACCGAATTGCTTCTATACTTGAAGCACTTGAAGAAGCATGCCAACTTTGAGATCTTTGTTTTAACACGTGCAAGTGGCTTTTGACAGGGACAAGTGTGGACATTATTAAGTCAGGAGGCTATAAGATTTCTGCACTTGAAATTGAAGCTGTGCTCCTTCAGGTATGAGAACTTCTCTATTCACTCAAGACCTCTTGATGTGATCAGCTCTTCTAAGTTACATCTATTTCTACCAAAGCATTATCTCTTGTATTTTTTTTTTTGCCATTTTTAAAAGGGAAAATATCAAGGATACCCTGAAGTTTGCAATATTATCACAAATCCCCTTGAAGTTTGCAATATTATCACAAATACCCCTGAAGTTTTAGTAATATCACAAATACCTTTTGACCTACGACTTCTTTCTTGACTTTCTGGCTTCTTTCTGGGATTTGTGACATCACTGAAACTTCGTGGGTATTCGTGGTAATATTGCCAAACTTCAGGGGTATCCGTGAAAGTTTGCCTACTTTTAAAGCCTCCGTATGATTTGAAAGTGCAAAAAAAATCAAGTCTACCATTCAATCAATTTTTTTTTGCAGCTACAAGCCTACAATACATTGTTCCTTTGCAAATGATGTGACAACTTCAAATTTTCACTTTTGAACAACCATTGTGCTATGGTCTCATATTTAGTAAAATGAGCAAGAAGAAAAAACTTCTTTTATTTCAAAAGAGAAACTCTTCTTTCTTTTATTTAAATTGAGTACCAAATTTTAAATTACAATTAAAAGGTGACCAATTACAAAATCAAAGAAAAATTAAAAATGAGTGGGTTAGTACAAAGTTGTCTTATCACAATGAAATTATCACATAGTACAATTCAACTGGATATATTTTAACAATTGTAATGTAATTTTAAATAGGGGATTGATATGTCTACCACACCCTTTTAGCTATTCTACCACCCCTTGGGAAAATTTTAGATTTCTATCATCAAATAGTTGAATCTAAGAATTTGGAATCCAGATTTGGACTTACACACCTTGATTTTGTCTAGAACCATAAAAAACATGTTGTAATCGAACAACATCCAATGAAAATGCTTAGCTCAAGGGAAAAATATTACTTTTACTAATGTTTATAATAAAAGATAAGCTTTTTCATTGGGTGTTGTTTAATGAGAATCTTTTTATGGTTCTAGACAAAATCAAGGTGTGTAAGTCCAAATCTGGATTCCAAATTCTTAGATTCAACTATTTGATGATAGAAATCTAAAATTTTCCCAAGGGGTGGTAGAATAGCTAAAAGGGTGTGGTAGACATATCAATCCCCTATTTAAAATTACATTACAATTGTTAAAATATATCCAGTTGAATTGTACTATGTGATAATTTCATTGTGATAAGACAACTTTGTACTAACCCACTCATTTTTAATTTTTCTTTGATTTTGTAATTGGTCACCTTTTAATTGTAATTTAAAATTTGGTACTCAATTTAAATAAAAGAAAGAAGAGTTTCTCTTTTGAAATAAAAGAAGTTTTTTCTTCTTGCTCATTTTACTAAATATGAGACCATAGCACAATGGTTGTTCAAAAGTGAAAATTTGAAGTTGTCACATCATTTGCAAAGGAACAATGTATTGTAGGCTTGTAGCTGCAAAAAAAAATTGATTGAATGGTAGACTTGATTTTTTTTGCACTTTCAAATCATACGGAGGCTTTAAAAGTAGGCAAACTTTCACGGATACCCCTGAAGTTTGGCAATATTACCACGAATACCCACGAAGTTTCAGTGATGTCACAAATCCCAGAAAGAAGCCAAAAAGTCAAGAAAGAAGTCGTAGGTCAAAGGATATTTGTGATATTACTGAAACTTCAGGAGTATTCGTGATAATATTGCAAACTTCAGGGGTATCCTTGATATTTTCCCTTTTTAAAACGGCATGTTAGCGATTGAGCAAACTTTAAATAAATGTTGATGAGTTTGCTAAGGAGGGCTATTGTGGTTCTTGTGCAGCATCCTGTGATAGCAGAGTGTGCAATTATGGGTATCCCTGATAAGGACTACGGGGAAATCATTTCAGCTATAGTTGTACCGCATGAAGCACAAGCTGCATTAGCTGCTGCAGAATGGATGCCAGTTCTCACTTTGCAAGCCCTGCGTGAATGGGCACGCCCAGTGCTCGCTCCTTACAAGGTGAATCATCCTCTTGACTAGCATCCAAAATATTCTAGTTTCTCGCATTTGATGTACTTACAACAACTTTAAGCGAAGGAGTGTGATATGAAACTTACCTTTTAATTTTGAACATTATTTGCAACTTCGTTTTTTGAGGTAATTGCTTGTGAAGTTTTGCTTTGATAAGTCATATTTCTCTTTGTTTTCAGCTCGTATGTTGGTTTCCACTGTAATACCAAATACCGTTGAAATCCTTTGCAAAGTTAGAATTGGACTTATCCACGTAGGTATTACAACCAGAGATTCAAGTGTAGAACTTACCTTTCTGGTTCTGCAGATTCCGCAGCATTTGCTAGTTTTGGAATCCCTTCCACGCAATGCCATGGGCAAGGTATGACTTTCTACCTTGAAAACACGCACACACCCATGCACGTTATGTATTCGTGTGTAATTTAAAGGTGGTTTTTAATACGTAGTACAAAAGATTTATGTATTTATGTATTTTTATTAGTCACTTGGGTCAATTATACTATATTTAACTGATTCTGGACTTCAAATGCAAATCTGGACCGTACAGGGCCATGGTGATCATGCACCTAAACTCTTGAAGCCTAGATTTGGTCCTTTATTGAGGAATTTTTTCATGTACTTTATAGGGATCATTCATCAGCAAATACTTTGAATTTTTGTTTGCCTTCTTGACATGGCTTTTGTTTATGGATGTTGTACTGTCCAAAATTAGGAGATTATGGCATGATTGTGAATTGCGTGGAGATTCAGTGTGCTGTTTGTTTGCAGGTAAGTAAAACATTGTTGAAGACTTCAATTCTGAGGAGTTTTCCAAAGGCCTGAATGTCCAGATTTTCTAGAATGTGGTAGGTTAGTAGTTCTCAAAGTTCTCGGATATACCAAGATAGGTTCTGTCAGCGAGTTCTGATTACTTTCAACTTGCAAAAGATTTATACACGAGAAGCAACTAAAGTAAAGCTTTGACTATGTGGGTCAAGCTATAGTGGCACTATGTTGTGGCGAAATGTTTAGTGTTTGCAAACAAGATCAGGAGATGGATCTCTTAACAATACAATAACTGAGAAGAGAACATAGAGTACTTGCTATTGGTAGTCCTTGCTTTATGAGGAAATTTATCTTCTTATTAATGATGCCAATTCCAAGCTCACATGAATTCAAATATGAAGAAGATGTAAGATTTTGCAATTTTTTGCATTTTGGCAACGGAGGGATTGCCCCTACTTCAAAATGACTTTCTCTAAAGGTTAGGTGAGCTAATTCTAAAACAAAATCATTTCTGATTAGAAAAGGAAAAAAACAAAAGGAAGCTTCACATAGCAACCAATACATGCTACTGGGCAAAAACATATCTCCAGGATATAATGAACTATTGTCCAACTATATAACCTCCTATAAGAAAGATGATATTGACAATTTAACCAAATGTTGAAGCACCTTTGAACTACGCAGAAAACCGAGCACATGAACTCACCATGACTAATCATGCAAAAAGTCAACTCCATGAGCCTTGCAGATGCCGCTCCTTTACAATAAGGGTTAACAAGTTCACCAACCCCTGCAAAGCAACCACCAAGTTGATTTTAATCCCAACAGGGAGCACTTCCACAACTATATGAGACGAAACAAATCATGCAACAAGCTTCAAGGAAGGCAATGAATCATTTCCTACTCTACGTAACAAAAGTAGTTTGAAAATTATCGTAATCAATTGTAATATTAGCTTCCAAAGTGTTTGTGACTTTGAAACTAATTTGTACCATATGAAATTGAAACGGCTCTCACTTGTGTTATCACTAGGTCACCAACCAAGTGACCACATTGTTCTTCGCTTGTTGTGAGGAGGATCGAACTCAAGTACAAGTATTTTCACGGAAGTCAATTTTGGGACAACCACAGCACCCCCATCCACTAAAGGTCCTTCACGCTCATTGATGCAGCAGCTTGCCTCAAGAGTGAACGTCAAGCATTTTTCGTCCATACCATTGCCCTCAGTTGTGATTTTCATCACATAACTTAAAGGCGGTCCAATAGCATACGGCTCTGACAAGACTTTGAAAACCGTGAGGTAGCACAAGTCTCCAATAGAACGCCCAACTTGCCCCATTTCAACACGGTGTACCACAAAACACACGTCCTTCCCAAATCCGATGAAGAACTTGTCAGTGGGAAGCATGAGGAATTCAATCGAGTCCGCATCATACGCTCTCCAGTTGGCAGGGTGCTCTTGCATCACATGCTCTTGGAACAGATTGTATCTCTCATGACGAAAGTTGCAATTGGGAAAGGGGCAATTGAGAGGCTCAAACACACAAATCCTCTCGTGGATGTCCTTCTCTGGATACCTCACCATGTCAGTGCACCCAAACTCTGCAAACTTGCACTTCATCCTGTGAGAATCGATCAGTTTCTCCAGCACTAAACACCGAATCGACCCCGATGGTAGTTGGCATGAGGGGCAAACTTTTTTGGTCTTCTGCAAACACCAAAAGCAGGCAATGTGTCCGTTCTGGCACTGAAACAACACACAGCTGCCTCCGTTTAGGGACTTTGAATTGGAGATCTCAGTGGAAGGGAATTACAATCAAGCCGCTCTTCCGGAAAACTGCTACAAAATGGCCGGCACATCTAGAAATTTTATCTGTTCATTTCCTGCACTTGTTGAATATTTGGACAAGTCTAGCTCTCTCTATATTCATGGTGTGCAAGGACCTTTTACCAGCAATATTCTACAGAAGGCCATGACAAAGAGATTTGAGTGCAATTAGAATCATAATCGAATGCTTCGTTTTATAAACATGTGTTACGTGAGCACACGCCATAGCCAACGACAACTGCAGCAATTAACTTAAGCAAGAAATTAATGCCAAATGAGGGGGCAAGGGTTTCATACTTGATAGATTCGCCGATCCAGAGGCTCTGCGCAGATGGGGCAATCAAGCAGATCGAGATCAAAAAAGGACGCATCTCTTGCTTCAAAGGACACATCTCCTGCTTCAAGCTCTTTGCTCAGATTTTGCTCAGAATGATTCTCCCGAGCTTCATGAGCAGAATTTTCCGAATTCTCCCCATCCACACTCACTTTCCTCCGCTTCACACCCTCCACTCCTCCATACTTCATTGTGACCTCAACGATCACAAGAAGCACTTGTAGCTTCAAAACATCACCACATCAACAGAATGGAACCATACGGAGACTCTAGACCTGAACCTGTTTCTGGTTCCAAGTACAAGAAACCCTAAATCATCGAGACACAAGGGAACGCAACAAGATTCTATCAAGTAGAGCACAAAGTGCGCTAAGCTTATTGATGTTGCACTGCTAGCGGGAGGTGCAACAGCGCTGTGGGATTGACCACAAATGCGAACGAGTTCGTGGGGCGCTCTTCGTCTGATCCTGCCCAACTCAGTGCCGGCAACGCAATCAACAGCACAATCAACAGCACAATCAACAGCTGCGGGGGATTTTCAGAGGATGAACTCTCCCCGCTTCTGCCAATTCCAGCACATTTTTTTCTAGGGAGAAACGGCCAAATTAGCACCAGCGTCCGTCCGCTGGCGGCCCCGACACCGGGAAAAAAAGGAGCCGATGATCCCGGAAGCGGGCTAGATCTCCGCCCTCCGTGTCCTATCTGCCGCCACGTGGCGCACGCTCCCTGTCGCCGGAGCAGCCGCGGAGGGGATTGACGTCCAGCGAGCAGCGTCGCCAGTTCGCCACTCCGCTGTCACGTCGGCGTCTTTTGTCAAATCGCCCCCGCCATAACTTGCAAACAGCCAGCCTGTTACATTTGAATTCATTAAACTTTTAAAAATGGTAATTATCTTATGCAATCAGCAATGTCCATTCCCACCTTCTTAGAACCTTTAATTGGATCAAAAAAATGACTTTGAAGGAAATGTATGCTTACTTAACCCGTAAAGGACTGACCCATTTTAAAGTGAAAATCACTCAAAACTGCCACTTTTGGTGGGCTTTTGGTGGGCTAGTAAGAAGGTAGTTTTTTTTCTTTTTTTAATTTGGGAAATTCATCCGTAAGATTTTGTCTTAGATTATGGGAGGTACTTGTGGAAAAAATTAGCTCATTCTAAACGTAGAGGAGTGAGATATTAACATCCAAAGTGCAAAAAAAAGTTTTTTTCCTTACTACCCAAAATTTTCAAAAGCCTTTGATTGCTCCAATATCAAAAAAGTTGCTTTACACAAAATTGAGGTTTATTTTTTCCATGTTGAAAACCAAGTTAGGTATGTGTGAGAGAATTTTCAAATGAATTGGAGGTGAGGATCATACTGTGTAAAATATTGCAATGTTGTAAGGCCATGAAATTTGCATATACATTGGGCAAGATTGGAGGATTTATGTAAAATCGAGGAATATGAGTTACTTTGATCCAAATGGTGAAAACTAAGGAATCTTAGTCTACTATAACTTGGAAAATAAAAGTCAAAAAGATAATTAAAGCACCAAATTTAACAAGGGGCAAAAGGAATGGAGGTTTGGGAGTTCCATACTTGCCCGCAAATTAAAACTTCTCACTAATTAATCAAAGTTGAACAATTCAAAACTTTCCACATATATGAAAATTTAAAGAATCAATTTTAGATTTTTATTTTTTTTAAATGCAATTTTTAAAAAAAATTTAGGCTGCCTGGATTGCCCGCTCTCCCTTGTTTTTCAGAAATTCATGCATAATTTCTTCAATAAACATCAAAATGAAAAAAATTTAAATGTACATGTGCATTTTTGAATTCCCCACCAACTTCGAAAATTTCAAAAATCTATAAAAAACTAGTTTAGTCATAGGTACTTGCCCGAGGTTGGTCCTTTAGGGGTTAATTATGCGGATGTTTGTAATGTTTAAGATTAGGAGAAAATGGTATGATTGTGCATTGCACGGAGATTCAACATGCTGTTTGTTTTGCAGGTGAGCAAAACACTGTTGAAGACTTCAATTCTGAGGAGCTTTCCATTTCCGAAGGCCTGAATGCCCAGATTTTCTAGAATGTGGTAACTTACATTGGTACGGTGTTTCTCAAGGTCCTCGGATATAGCAAGATAAGTTTTGTCAGCGAGATTCTGATTCCATGTAACTTGCAAAAGACTTTATACACGAGAAACTATGTCAAGTAAGGTGGAAGCACCCATATCCAATAACTTAAGCGATTCTACAACAAACTACAAAGAGTTTGAGGCAATCGATATTTTTCTCATGCGAGAGGCACGAAGATAAGAAATATTGGGATTGCAAAATTTTCATAATTTTATTTGCAAAACTAAAATTAATGTGGATTTTGGGAGTCAGAAAGTGTTGCAGGCCCATGGCCAATGTCTAGATGTATGCAATTCCACCAATATACAAACTACTTTCAGCTCATTACTTCCTACCTCACTTTGGGACATGTGACATGACTTAAGTGGCCCCAAACTTGAACATGACAAAAAAAAGCATTCCAAAGCACCCATCCTTACTCATGATACAAAATAACACACCTTGGTTATTAGTTGGGTATGGAGTGTTGGTGGAATTGGAAGCATCCACCTTAATCTAAGTAAAGCTTTGACTGTGTCGGTCAAGCTATAGAGTAGTACCATGTTGTGACATAATGTTTAGTATTTGCAAACAAGATCAAGAGACGGATCTCTTAACCTCTAAATGCCCAAGGCACCCAATTTGGGTGTTTGCAAAACTTTGAAGATAAATTAAATCTTATCAAATCACTATATTTGGTATTTTCTTTTGAACACAAGTTTGTTTTGAAGCCTATTTTCAACATCAAAAATCTGATTTTGAAATTGAATGTTCATGATTTTTCTATTCAAAATTTTGTACAACGGTGTCCATTGCAATCTTGTGTTTTCTAGTGTTGGAATATCTTGAAAATGAGTCTTAAATACACTAGAGCTTGGAGAAAAATCCGCATTAGAAATCCATTTAAAAAAAATGCAGGAGTAGATTTTGAAAACCATAAATTGGTTTAGGTTAAACATGTAATGATCTTAAACCTCATATTTTTTTAATGATCAACTTTTTAGGTTTGACATGTGAAATGAGGATTAGAAAACTTCAAGTCACTTTTGTAGTCTTAACACCCTCATGTTCAAACGTTATAATCTTTCAAACTATAAGTGATATTGTTGAGTTTTCTTTTTTCATGTAATCTCTAAAATGTCAAGTTTAAGTTTGTATGGTTATAGTTTTAAAAAACTTAATGAGATTTATGAAAAGGTCAATTGATTGTTCACTTTCCTAAAAATGCCAAGAAGTTCAGAAAGACCTTGAGCATTTAGGGGTTAAGAATACAAAAACTGAGAAGAGGACATTGAGTACATGTCATTGGTAGTACCTGCCTTGTGAGGAATTTTTTTCTTTTCAATGACACCAATTCCAAGCTCACATGAATTTAAAATATGTAGAAAATGTTCTGAAAAAAGAAAGATTTTGCAATTTTTTGCATTTTGGCAATGTTTTGGGAGATGCTCTTCCTTTGAGATGACTTCTTCAAAAGGTTTGGTGAGCTAATTTTAAAACAAAATCAACCCTAATCTAGGCAATGAAAATGACAAGCAACAAGGTCATCTCATCTATACGTAAGTGTTTGAATTTGATACCTTTCTCATCTTATAGAAGTTGCTTTATGAGAGATTAAAGAGTTGAGCTCAAACAACTCTATCAAGGATAATAATATTGTTTAATTTCATATCACATTATGACATACAATACATGTTGATTGTGATGTTCTAGTTTATCATTGATAGGACGCATCTTTTTTTTGTTTACTATTACTTTAGAGTTATTATTGTATTTGTTTCTCAAAACACATTTTCTAATTTGCATCCATTATCTTGCATCCATTTAGCATGTTTGTGAACGATTTGTCAAAAAGTGCCCTCTACAAACACTTGAGTTTGAACTTTCTTGGTTGATGGAGGGTGTTTTTTTCAATTTGAAAGGACCAATTGATTTCAAAAGTTGGAAATCATTCTCCTATGACACATTTAACTACTTAGAAAGTAGTTAACACCATATTAAGTAATCTAGGAGAAAGGGAGGTCCCATTTTGTATTTCACCTAAAACCCAAAAAGTCAACTTAAACCAAATTCAAAGGTATCAGATTTAGTTTGAGCCACTAAGATTTTTTCCCTCACAAATTCCTCCTCTCAAGTGAGGACACGTGTACCAAAAAAATGCTAAAGCTTGGAATTAGGTGATCACCTAAAACTTTCAAAAGTCCCAAAAAGTACCCTTTTTCTCAGACTACTTAATATGGTGTTAGTTATGTAAACATGAATTTTCTAAGTTTTGAAACATTGGAGATTTCCTATATTTTGTATATGTTCTTTCCAAAATTTAGCATGTTTTTGATTTGAACATATCTTTCAATATTTTGCAACTGTTTCCCAATGTTTTGCAAAGCAAGCAATGTTTGGACTTTTACTTATGGATTTTGCATGCCCTATGTTTACTTAGATGTAGCATTCTTCTATGTTGGTTTCATTTTTTGGAGAGTTATTCTTAATTGAGAGCTCATTAATCCATTCAATCCTTTTCTTCTCAACAACTTAAATCTCTTTGTAATTTGGACGCTAGTGTGTGCTTATTTTGTAATTTCTCCAATTATGGCTTGCCATCTACTTTGTTACCGAAAAATTGCTACAATGCCTTGATTCTTCAGAAATCTTCCTTATTCTTTCACTTATTTTCTTGTAAGATTCTTTTCATTTAAAATGGAGGATAAAATCAAGTCTTTGTAAGATATGCTAAACCACTACAAAACGTGTGCGGCAAAAATGCCTCCTTTTTGTTTTCATTTTTACATATAATTTTTGAAAGAAAGCCCAATTATAAATCCAACCGATCCATATAAAATTGTAATCATAAAATTTATTTATTACAACTACTTCACTTTGTGAAAAAGTTAAACAAAAACCTCTATAACAATTAACCACACTATAAATTCAAATATATGTCATAATAACACTAGAAGAAAAACAAGGATAAATGACTAGGTCACCAAAACTGCTTTGTGACTACACAACAACTCCACAACATTTGCACAATTACAATTTAGTCGTGGAGTTGTTATACAGTTGTTTGTGGATTTGCAAGGTAGTTCTGGTGACTTAGTCGTTGTGATTTGTGGAATCGTTTATCCTTATTTTTCTTTTAGTGTAACAACATACTTTTTATTAATTGCTCATAAAATGTATGTAATGTGTAACTAGTTGCTTTATCAAGGCATAGTTGATTTATAGTTGATTTAAACAAACTAACAATATCAAATGCTTTCTAGTAGCTTCATGTAAAATTTCACTAGTAAAAAATGGGTCCAAATCAAGTGGCCCTAATCAACACAAACAATTCCTAATCAACACTACTATGTTTGGAATGTCTTAATCATGATGTCCAAGTCAACCCAATATTGTTAGTTTGGGTCTTATTTTCTTGTAGTGATTTGAAGTTTTATTTGTAGGTGTTTTATATAAATCAATAATCACCACTACAAATATTTGACAACCAAACTACCAAAAAAATTCAGCAATTCTCCTATAGATTCTTTTGTCTCTTTTCATACCATGTTTTTCAAAACAAATCTTTACAAATTGCATGAATAATTATATGCAAATTTCCTCACCTTCATTTGACATCAAACTATAGTATTTGACTATACAAACCAAAATGACATTGTTCCTAAAATCTTCAATCTTTAGAACTTACCAAAGCCGTTTTTCATGAAGATGAGAAGGAATAAATCCAAAAACAGAACAAACGAAATAGTATGAAAAACTTGGAACTTCACAATTAGTATGAAACTTGAACTTGAGGGTTTATACTTTGACTTTCATACGAAGCTCCCCAAGTCCCACATATACTGCTTTTCATTGCCCTTCTACGGACCAAAAGGTTGCGATTCTCCTTTGACCAAGACTTGGTCACATGGGACATCAAATATAATGAGGATCGCCCCTCTTGCTCTAGAGAACTTCAGGATTTAGCACTTGTTAATTGCAAAATATGAGAGTGAGAATTTAAGAGCAAGTCCTTGATTTTTTTTCAAACTTAGTCACATCTTTCCTCCATTCCGCAATGCAGCATAGGCATTTCGAAAACACGCTCTTAAGTTATGTACATTCAGCCCCTTCTAGCATCCATTAAGTTTTGGTAAATTTCTCATCTAAGTGGAAAGAGGAGACGTTATTGGATGAAAGTGATAATCGCAGCCTAGAAGATCCATTTTGTTTCTTGCTAAGGTCGTCAAAATTGGCCAAAATCCACAAATTCATAAAATCTCACCCCATTCTAATCTTATCCAGTTGTATAGAACTCTGTTGCGAAGATTCTAAACAACTTCTTTCTATCACAATTTATTTTTTACAGTTGCTCAACACCAAGTGCACAAAGCACACAATTTATACACAAAAATCTCCCTCTAACTAGAAAAGGAAAAAAACAAAATGAAGCTTCACATAGCAACCAATACATGCTACTGGGCAAAAACATATCTACAAGATATAATGAACTATTGTCCAACTCTACAACCTCCTATAAGAAAGATGATATTGACAAATCAACCAAATGTTGGAGTACCTTTGAACTATGCAGGAAACCAAGCACATGAATTCACCATGACGAATCATGCAAAAACTCAACTCCATGAGCCTTGCAGATGCTGTTGATACATTTTTACAATAAAGGTCAACGAGTTCACCCACGCCTGCAAAGCAACCACCAAGTTGATTTTAATCCCAACAGGGAGCACTTCCACAACTACAAGAGACAAAACAAATCATGCAACAAGCTTCAAGGAAGGCAATGAATCATCTCCTACTCTACGTAACAAAAGTAGTTTGAAAATTACCATAATCAATTGTAGTATTAGCTTCCAAAGTGTTTGCTAATTTGAACCATATGAAATTGAAATGGCTCTACCCACTTGTGTTATCACTAGGTCACCAACTAACTTACCAGAATACTCGCCTGCGGAAAGCTTGAAAAAACCGAAGTTCAAGTATTTTCACCGAGGTCAATTTCGGGACAACCACAGCACCCCCATCCACTGAAGAGCCTTCACGCTCATTGATGCAGCAACTTGCCTCAAGAGTGAACGTCAAGCATTTACTGTCCATGACATTGCCCTCAGTAGTAATTTTCATCATGTAACGTAAAGACGGTCTAATAGCATACGGCTCTGACAAGACTTTGAAAACCGTGAGGTAGCACATGTCTCCAATAGAACGCCCAACTTGCCCCATTTCAATAGTTCCATTTGATTGACGGTGTACTACAAAACACACGTCCTTCCCAAATCCAGTGAAGAGCTTGTCAGTGGGAAGCATGAGGAATTCAATCGAGTCCGCATCATACGCTCTCCAGTTGGCAGGGTGCTCTCGCATCACATGCTCTTGGAACAGATTGTATTGTTCATGACGAAAGTTGCAATTGGGAAAGGGACAATTGAGAGGCTCAAACACACAAATCCTCTCGTGGATGTCCTTCTCTGCATACTTCACCATGGTAGTGCACCCAAACTCTGCAAACTTGCACTTCATCCTGAGAGGATCAGTTTCTCCAGCACTAAACAACGAATCGACCCTGTTGGTAGTTGGCATGAAGGGCAAACGTTGGTGGTCTTCTCTGAACACGAAGGGCAGGCAATGTGTCCATTCTGGCACTGAAACAACACAAAACTGCCTCCGTTTAGGGACTTTGAATTGGAGATCTCAGTGGAAGGGAATTACAATCAAGCCGCTCTTCCGGAAAACTGCTACAAAATGGCCGGCACATCTAGAATCTCTTAATTTCCTGCACTTGCTAGATACTTGGACAAGTCTAGCTCTCTATATTCCTGGTGTGCAAGGACCTTTTACAAGCAATATTCTACAGAAGGTCATGACAAAGAGATTTGAGTGTAATTAGTATCATAATTGAATGCTTAGTTTTACGAACATATGTTGCGTGAGCACAGGAGCAAGAAAATAATTCCAAATGAAGGGGCAAGGGTTTCATACTTGATAGATTCGCGAAACCAAAGGCTCTGCGCAGATGGTGCAATCGAGCAGATCGAGATCAAAAAAGGACGCATCTCTTGCTTCAAGCTCTTTGCTCAGATTTTGTTCAGAATGATTCTCCTCAGCTTCATGAGGAGGATTTTCAACTGCAGAATTTTCCGAATTCTCCCCTTCCACCCTCACTTTCCTCCGCTTCGCATCTTCCACTCCTCCATACTTCATTGTGAACTCAAGGATCATAAGAAGCACTTATAACTTTGAAAAATCACATCACTAGAATGGAACCACAGGGAGAATCCAGATCTGAACCTATTTCTAGTTCCAATTACAAGAAACTTTCAATCATCGAGACACAAGGAACGCAACAAGATTCTATTAATCAGAGCACAAAGTGCGCTATTGATGTTCCACTGGTAGCGGCAGTTGCAACAGGGCTGTGGGATTGACCACAAATGCGAACGAGTTCAATGGCGCTACACGACTGGGTGATAAAAAGCTAGAAAACACCGGAACAGGTGGTGAGTAGCGTAAGGCTGGAAGTCAGCAAAAACCTCAAATTTTGGTACCATGTTCATTAAATTGGGAATTTTGTAACATTTTGGGTTTAAGATGACCAACTTAAACCGACCATTAGGGTACAATTTGGGAATCTGGGTTTCCCAATTTAATGAATATGGTGTTTTTGCCTTATTTATGACATGGCTTTTGATTATGGATCTTATATTGTTTGAGATTAGGAGAAGATGGTACGAATGTGCATTGCACGGAGATTCAATATGTTCTTTGTTTTGCAGGTAAGCAAAACATTGTTGAAGACTTCAGTTATGAGGAGCTTTCCAAAGGCCTGAACGCCCAAATTTTCTGGAATGTGGTAACTTACATTGGTACGGTGTTCCTCAAGGTCCTCGGATATAGCAAGATAAGTTCTGTCATCGAGTTCTGACAAAGCACTTTATACACGAGAAATTAAGCTTACGTCAAGTAATCTACACCAGTGCATGTAGGTTGCCTTAACAATTAGGTTGCCTTACCATGAAAAGTTATCTCATTGCTCATGACTAGGCAACTTGGAGGCGCATGTAACTTTTTAGATATTAAGATTTCACATGGTTTACAACACTAACACAATTAGTTTATCTTTCTTTGACTACATTGTTATTCCTAAGGCTTTTAGATGTTACTTAACCCCTAAAGGCCCATTGTCCCCTTGGGGGACAAATGGGATTTTGGGCAGGTACCTATGGCTTAACTACTTTGCATGATTTTTTGAAACTTTTATTCAAGGTGGGGAATGTGAAGACCTACGTGGGGGTACAATTTTTTCTCCATTCTGACAATTACTGAAGAAGTCAAGCATGAATAACTGAAAAACAAGGGAGAATCAGGCAGAAAAAAAAAAAAAAAAAAAAAAAAAAAAAAAAAAAAAAACTGCAACTTTTTTAAATAAAAGTTTGAAATTGGCTCTTTAAATTTTTATGTACTTGGGAAGCTTTGAATCATTCAATTTTGATAGATGAGATGAAAGTTATGAGAAGTTTTAGTTTGCAAGTAGGTATGGGACTCCCAAACCTCCATTCTTTTTCCCCCTTGTAAAACTTTTTGCTTTACTTTTTTGAGCTCTTTGTGTATTAGTTTTTTGACTTTTTTCTTTTTGTAAGTTGTAGTAGACTAAGATTCCTTGGTTTTCACCATTTGGATCAAAGTAATTTGGGTTTTTGAATTTTACATAAATCCTCCAATTTTGCCTAGTGTATATGCAAATTTCATGACCTTACAGCATTGCAGGATTTTACAAAGTCTGATCCACACCTCAATTTCATTTGAAAATTCTCCCACACATACCTAACTTGGTCTTCTACATGGGAAAAATAAACCTCAACTTTGCGTAGAGCAAATTTTTGATATAGGAGCTGTCAAAGGCTTTTGAAATTTCTGGGCAGCAGTGAAAAAGACTTGTTTTTTCACTTCAAATGTGAATATCTCACTCCTCTCTATCTAGAATGAGCTTTTTTTTTGCATAAGTACCTCCCATTGTCTAGGGCAAGATCTTGTGGTTGGGTTTCCAAAAAAAAAAAAAAAATTACATTTCTCCTAACTCCCCCAAAAGTGTCAATTTTGAGTGATTTTCATAGAAAAATGGGCTTGGGCCTTTAGGGGTTAAAGTAGGAGCACCCATAAATGTCAAACTAAGGGTTTTGAACATGATGACTATTAACAGTCAACTGGTAAATTATAGGATCCTATTAGGAACAGAACAAAAATGAGTTTGCACTTTCAAATGTATTATTTGGATACTGCAAGAATAAGTTATGAATTTTTAAAGAGCAAACTGTCATTGCACCCATAACCACTTTTAAGAATTCATGTTCACATGTTGTACATTCTTGTCATTATATCTATTCACTTTCAAAGATTTTCCAAGATTTTAGAAGTGACGATTATGGGGACACTGACGCTTATGGGTGCTCCTACCTTATTGCAATTATTATTGTTGAAAATCTTTGTAGCAGCAGTAAGTATTTAGATAGTGTAAAATGTCAAGAATTTCATGTGGGGCAACCTAAATGCACTATTTGGTATAAGTAAAGCTTTGATTGTGTGGGTCGAGCTATCGAGTAGTACCATGTTGTGGCATAGTATTTAGTATTTGCAACCAAGATCAAGAGACGGATCTCTTAACCTCTGAATGCCCAAGGTACTTGGTGTTCAAAAAACTTCAGGAAATTTTGAAACCTTGTTGAAGGCACAAATTTTCTTTTTTTTAGGTGTTTTTTGGAAAATTTGCATGCTAAAGTTAGCTTCACTATTCAAATTCAACTTCCTCCATATCTTATTCCAATTGTTTTTGGTGGAAGGTTAACTGCAAGCATACATTTTGTGTCATGAATAGTGTCATGAAAAGTGTCATGGATACTGTTGTGAATAGTATCATAGAGCCTATGACAAGTTGCCACATTGAAGAGATGGGCATCAAGTTGAGAAAAAGGCAAAGATTTCCCTTAGGCACTCCCTTGGGCTATAAGGGCCCTTTTACAGAAATTTTGACATCTAATAAAATCTAAAAGTGCATTTGGACTTATTTCACTTGGAACGTCATTCTTACAAAAATCAAAATTCATCAGTTGTTGAAGTCTCTTTCTTTCAAAATGATTTTTGGTTAATAATTGAAGCTAGAAAGATTCTTTGTAATAGACAATTGCCCTTTGACAGCTGCGTTGCAAGCTCATTTGTGAAACTATGGTCATGTATTTGGAAGGGGGGCCATTAGCTTTGAAGTAACAACAACAAACACTAAAGCATCATAAGTGGTTGTTTTCCAATTTTGTATCCAAAAGTTGCCAATTTGCATTAGAAGTATAGGGCGATTCCAAAAAAAGCAACAATTCAATACTCATCAACATTCAAGCACAAATATCTTAAATCTGCGTAACCATTTTGGATTATTTTTGGGTAGAGCCATCTTGAAGCCTTGAAGTCCAAGATCCAACAATTACAATTTTGTTTCGATGTTTAATAATGATCTTACAAGGACAAATCAAATACTACAAACTGTCTTCGAAAACAAGAAAAACACCCTTGGGCATTTAGAGGTTAAGAATACAAAAACTAAGAAGGGGACACTGAGTACATGTTATTGGTAGTCCCTACCTTGTGAGAAAATATTTTCTTTTCAATGACGCCAATCCCAAGCTCACATGAATTTAAATATGTAGAAAATGTTCTGAAAAATTAAAGATTTTGCAATTTTTTGAATTTTGGTAATGTTTTGGGAGATGCTCTTCCTTTGAGATGACTTCTTCAAAAGGTTTGGTGAGCTAATTTTAAAACAGAATCAACGCTAATCTAGTCAATGAAAATGACAAGAAACAAGGTCATCTCATCTATACGTAGGTGCTTGAATTTGGTACCTTTCTCATCTTGTAGAACTTGCTTTCTGAAAGATTAAAGAGTTGAGTTCAAACAATTCTATTAAGCATTATGATGTGGTCACATTATGACATATGATACATGTTGTTTGTGATGGAGCTCTAGTTTATCATTGATAGGACGCATCCATTTTTTTGGTTTAGTGCTACTTAATAGTTATTAATACATTTGTTTCTTAAAACACGTACATGTTCTAATTTGTATCCATTATCTTGCATCCATTTAGCATGTTTGTAATAGTTTGTCAAAAAGTGCCCTCTCAAACTACACTTACGCTTGGGCTTTCTTGGTTGAGAAGGTGTTTCCTTTCATTTTGAAAGTACCAATTTATTTTGAAGGTTGCAAATTATTCTCCTATGACACATTTAACTACTTAGAAACTAGTCATGTAAACATGAACTTTTTAAGTTTTGAAAAATTGAAGATTTCTTATTTCTTGTATATGTTCTTTCCAATGTTTTGCGTGTTTTTGATTTGAACATGACTCTCAATGTTTGCAACTATTTCCAAATGGCTTGCAAATCAAGCAATATATGGATTATTACTTATGGATTTTACATACCCAATGTTTACTTAACCCCTAAATGCCCAAGCCCTATCTAACTTCTTGGAATTTCCATAAAACTAAACAATCAACCAACCTTTTCAAAAATTTCATCAATTTTTTTTCAATTGTAACCGTACAAATTTAAACTAAACATGTTAGAGATTACATGGGCAAAGAAAACTCAACAATACCACTTATAGTTTGAAAGATTATAATGTTTGAACATGAGGATGTTAAGTCTACAAAAGAGACTTATAGTTTTCTAATCCTCATTTCACATGTCAAATCTAAAAAGTTGGTTACTAAAAAAATATGAGGTTTAAGGTCATTACACGTTTAACATTATTCAATCTACGGCTTTCAAAATCTACTCCTATATACTCTTTAAATGAATTTCTAATATGATTTTTTCTCCAAGCTCTAGTGTATTTAAGGCTCATTTTCAAGATCTTTCAACACTAGAAAACACAAGATTGCAGTAGATACCCTTGTCATCAATTTTCATTTTCAAAATCAGATTTTTGATGTTGAAAATAGACTTCAAAACCAACTTATTCATCTTCAAAATTTTGTTGTGACCCAAATCTGGTCGCTTGGGCATTTAGGGTTAAATGTAGCGCATTCTTCTATCTTGGTGTCATTTTATGGAGAGTTTATTCTTTATTGCTAGTTGATTAGTCCCTTCAATACTTTTCTTATCAGCAACTTAAGTCTCTTTGTAATTTTGACACAAGTATGTGCTTATACTGTGATTTCTCCAATTATGGCTTACCATCTACTTTGTTTCCAAAAAATTGCTACAATGACTTGTTTCTTCAAAAAATTTCTTATTCTTGCACTTATTCTCTTGTACGATTCTTTTCATTTGAAGTAGAGGATAAAATTGAATCTTTGTAAGATATGCTAAATCACTAAAAAAATTGTGTGGCAAAATGCCTTGTTGTTTTCTTTTTTACATGTAGTTTTTGAAAGAAAGCCTAATTATATATCCAACCAGCCTATAAAAAAGTGTAATAATAGAGTTTACATTTTACAACTATTGCACTTTGTAGGAAGAATAAACAAAGCCTTTGCAAAAAAAATGCAGCTAAAATTCAAATCATATGCCTTAAGAACAACACAATTTTTATTGATTGCTCATAACATGTAAGGTAGGAGGCTTGTAAATGGAGCATCTAAGGATTTGTGCGCTTCTGTGGAAAAATCAGGGCAACTTGGTAAAATGGAAATATTTTTGGTAGAAAGTCAAAGAAGAGATATTTTTGTGGTCATTTAGTTTGAATTTTTTTGAGTTAATATGAATTAATTACAATTTATCAAAGCAAAAGGTGCATAGGTAGCTATTCTTGATCATAGGTGATAGCACTCATGATTCATAGGCTGTGTGTAAATGGAGCATAGGAGTCTTAAAAGCAACCACTAAAAAAAGCCAAGAGTGCTCCAATAAGGCTCTCAAAGCGTGCAAGCACCCATTCCATATTCTAGCACTCAAATCATGATTGAGAACAAGTTCTCATTTATTTTAGTATGACATGTATTTATATTTTACTGAAAGACAAATCTGAACACAATTATGACCAATAAGCACACTCAATAGTAACTCATGTCACTCTCTTAAGTTCCTAAAATAGTGCATGCACAAGTAAAATTTCCAAACATAGAAAATGTGACCCATTTAAGAACCTTTGTGAACTTTTTTTGTGACCCCTACATGATCCATTCAAAATGCCCGCTCCAAACTAGAGCCTCCTACATTATGTAATGCCTAATTACTTGCTTTATCAAGGTATAGTTCATTTATAGTTGATCTAAACAAACTAACAACCTAGCTTCATGTAAACGTTCACTAGTAGAAACTGGGTCCAAATCAAGTGGCCCTAATCAATACAAACACTAATCAACACTACTATGTTTAGAATGTCCTAATCAAGATGTTCATATCAACCCCATATTGTTAATTTGGGTCTTGTTTGCTTGTATTGATTTGAGGTTTTATTTGTAGTTGTTCCACATAAATCAATAATCACCACTACAACTATTTGACAAACAAATTACCAGAACTTTTTAGCAATTCTAAGTGTAGATTTTTTTGTTTCTTTTTATATCATGTATTTCAAAAAAAATCTTTACAGATTGCATGAATAATAATTTCTATCGTCTAAAGTAAAGAGATAATTTGCAAGAAGAGTTTTAAAAATGTAAACCCTACAAACAACAAAAGAAACCTGACATATGAATCTAATAAAAATGAGACAAATGGAAATCTCAAGTCTCCTAAAGTGTGGGATGTTTGCATTTATTCAAATTACTACATCTGACCTACCTTGTCTGCACCTTGGAACATGATTGAGCAGTTTCAGTACGTTCTGTTGATTCTCAAATAAAAATCCTCTAATTATACAAGTGGTACTACACAAGAAAACCTTTGACATGCCCCTTGATCTAATAGAACGTAAAACTTTCAACAAACTTGACACCATCGCTAGAGAAAATCAAACCCCAATCCCCAGATTTGCAACCAATTTGATACAAAATGATTCCAGTTTCCATTGGATGATATAATATTTTTCTAAGAGAACAACGCTTGACTACCCATGGGATCATGGAATCAATGTTTCCAAATGTGTCTAAGTTTAGCAAAACTTCTACCAATTTTTTTTAGCTCCAAACAAAAGCGAGCATGTTAAGTTTGAAATTTTACTACGTTTAGCAGTGTTTTTAGCCACTAGAGCTAATTGTGAATATCAAATTTGAAACTACTGCATAGAATGGTCCCGTGACATTGGGTAGTGACATTGTAACAAACTTAGAAAATACAACCCAACAATCAACTCCTAGGCCATAAAGTCACAAGGGCAATCAAGGCCAATTGCTCTAAAATTACACGGAAAACAAGCCATGTCTGACAAGACAGTGGCTTGAAAAGAGAGAAATAATTGGTTTCACATTCACGAATTCTCATGAACGAAAAAGTGCTAGAACACAATTAGTGAACCCACCAAATGAAGACCAGCAAAAGCTCTGGAGGAGAACTGGATTAGAATTTCTAGAGCTTGCCTTGCTGAAAATTTGATCCCAGTTGCAGCAACCCCAGCACGGCCGGAGAAGCAGCGATCACAAAACGGTTGAGATACGCCTGATTGTTGGCCTCTATATCCTCCATTCTGTGCAGCCACGTCATCACAGAGAACTATGTTTTAGCAATGTGGACATAAATAGCGACCGAAGAAATTACTAACATTGGAAAGAGTTGATGATGTATTAGGCAATACTTGATGAAGAGAGCATTACAGGGGGGAAATGAGCTGACATGGACGCATCAACTCAGTTTTCCCCGTAATGCTCTCTTCATCGACCATTACTCTATGGAAACCACTGCACGGATATTTGGATAAACTTGTGGATTCATGGATGGGTTATCCTTAAATTTCCAATTACGCAATTTCTCATGGAAAATGCTCAAAAAATCCTGATTTTGCAAAATAATCCGCCAAAGAAATGAATGGGAAACATCCCTCCAGTGATTTACGTAGGGGCGTTTCATACTATGCTCCACGTCCCAAATTTGCAAGTCCCACCTCAAGGCGAGATCCCAACTTTGGGCTATAAAGAGCAAAGAGAATACTGAAGAAAGTCCTGAATGCTGTAAGCAAACAAGTTTGCGGGACTTGGGTCTCCATTTTTAGAACAAAGTCCCACCTTCTTAGGTTGTCAAAACTTCCAAAAAACTCTGCCATGAAGGCATTTCTACATGAACCCGGACTTCTACATGAACCCGGACTTCTACATGAACCCGGACTTCTACATGAACCGGGACTTAAGACATAGTGTCAATGGCCAGGTCCCAATTTTCAGCTCGTGAACAATCAGGTTTTGAGATTTCAGTAGGACTTGGGACGTGGGATGCAGGATGAACTGCACCTTGGCGTATCCTGATACACTGATTCATAGGTTTAGTATTAATTTGACCTTCGTAAATCAGTGTATCTATTTGATTAATAAGATTAGGAAGCCATTTAGTGAGCTTGGCTCAATTGTTGACTGACCAATGATTGGTGTGTAGTTTCAGTACCTGTAACGGTAATTCACCATAAGCCCGGCACTTGCATCAAGGCCTTTGGAAGAAGTATCTCCCATCCAATTCAATTGTTCCACACTCTGCAAAACAAATCCAGCCAATATTTGAAAGTTGGGGCTTGTCTTTTTTAAAAGGAGCTGCTAAAACCTTGGGCTCATCTGCTCACAACTTGAGCTCAACGAACTCTAGAATGTTTTCAAGAAGAACCTTGACTTCCAAGCACTGAAGTCACCGGAAAAGTCGCTAGTTCAAAGAGATGCATTTGTAGTGAAAAAGAAAAATGAAGAGAAAAAAAGAGGGGTCAGAATGGAACTTACTGCTCCGTTGCGAACATGGAAATTAGTCACAGGATCTAATGCAGCACCCCGCTTCTTCTCCTGAAGAATGTACCTGGAAAAGCAAAACAATTGAGACCCACGTTCAAAACAACACCTGCACACCAAGACTTTTTACTGCAAATGAACGAAGTGAAAAGCAACAAGGTGCTTACCGAGCGCACAATCGAAGAAGTGGTGGGCGCAAGGCCTCTACCAACTTTGCCGAGTTAACCCATTCGTGTTTCTCAGACGCCAAACTCTCATACATAAAGCTCACTGCTCCTTTTGATCTTTCACCATCCCTGTCAGTTAACAATAAAAGGCTTCAGCTATGAAAATGGTGTCTTTTGATGGTTCCAACTGTTGAACAAAACCATGTGTAAGTGTTGGAAATACTCTTGACCAAACTTCGAGCAGACGAACTACTGCAATGAAAGTTGTGGTAAGACAAACCTGCAGGCCTCCAACCCTTCTTCTTCTTCAGGACGAAGTAAATCTTCTCTCAATTTGTGGACCTCAGACTGGTCCTCAGATTCCTCCATGAGCTTACACTGAGTTGCTAGTTTTGCAAGTAGCCATTTCATGAAGCCTGGAATAGGGCTAAGAGTTGCAAAGGTCTGCAGAAAAGGGCAACGCTAATAAGGGTTTTGAACCTACAAATGCGTGCTACAAAATCAGGTAAGGTGAGAAATGCGCTTACAAAACATTGGATGTAGTTTGAAACCAGTGCAAGTGCAAATTTCCTATTTCTTGGTTGATATGCATCTTAATGTCTAATGCCTGCAACTTGATAAATAAAAGAACTGATGAAAAGGGCTGGTAACCGTTGGATTAAGAAGGTGCATACCTGAACCTCAGGCATCTCTTGCCGAAGTAGATGCACAACACGCTTGATCAGGAAGTTCCCGAGCTCGATACCTTTAAGTCCCGGCTGCCCAGGGTAGACAGGCAGTGCTATTAGATCCATTTCTTGAATAACAACTAGCACGTAAAAATACACCAACTTTTTGTGTTGAAAAAAACGGAAATTTCAGCGTTTAGACACTACATCTGACAAAAGCAAGGCAAGTAATAATACCTGGGTGCTAGTAATTGAATAAAAGAGTGCACTCGTAGCTTCTGTTTCGTTACACGGAGGCTCCCCAAAAAGAACTTTCTACATAAAAAGGCCATGCATCGTCACATTCCAACTCGAGCCCATCCAGTATTGGAATAATTTAAAATTGCTTATCCCAGTTTCCCAGCCGAGAAAAGGATCACATGAGAAAATACCTGAACCGAGCTTTCAATACCCTTGGTCAGAGCAACTTCAATGAAGACCAGAGGTTCACCTGTGCATAGCAATAAACCACTACAAGAGACCAATTAACAAGATATTGCCTTTTCATCTAAAAAACTGAAAGTTGACGAACTCAGAGAACAGCCGTTTCTCACCCAATCTGCTAGAAAAGAAACATACAGGAAATGGATGAAATGTTTACCAGGCATGGCAGGATGGAAATAGCCAAAGCATCTCCGTCCAGTTCCAAGTCGCCGCTTCAAATCGTAGAGGTTAGTGATTGGATGAACAGCCTACAGCCCACATCAGCATATCAAGAGCTACTTCTGCAAAAATCTGTTTAAACTTATTTATTTCACACTCTATCTACAGATAATGCTACCACGGTGAATCAGAACCTGAGAATAGGTATATGGAAATGCAAAAACCTCGTAGGTCACTATTTTCTCCAACAAACAAGCAGAATCATTCCAAGTCATGCGATGCAACTCAAGGCATGCTGGACTAAGCCAAGTTGCAAACAGGCCCTGCAAGTCACTATCCAATGCTCGAAGTGAAGGTAGGTTGTTCTTCCTGTTGTTTCAAGTGCAGTAACAAAATAAATTGTTAGTTTTCTAACCAAAGAGACCAGTTCACACTTCACACTAAAACCAAAGTGAGGAATTAAGTTAGAAAATTGAGGTGAATTATATCTGGTAGAAAATAGACGTACTGTATGGTAGTCGTGAGGTCGGCACGAAGATCTACTAGAAATTTGAGGCCGCCAACCTGGCCATTCATCTGCTCAAATAAGCGTGACGATAGAGGTATAAGGGCAGCTCTTAAATCCCGCTCGGTGCGGTAGTGTGCAGCTTCTGAGCCGCTATCACTGGATATTACTTCACTTGTTTCTTCAATATTGTCAACTAATACCACATCCCACCGCCAATGGGATATTACCATATGCATCTAAAACAGGCTTTATGTGTAATACAATGAGAAATGAAAGTGGGTTAAACTCAAACAAAAGAAAAGTAGCTCAGGATTTGAGAGTCTTACCAGGAGTTAAGCTCATGTAGTGCTGAATGAGCCCTTTCACCCTCTTTCGGTCCACTCCGAACTGAGTGCCTAGTACAATCAAAGCTCGTTGCCGGTAATCCATGTTCAATCTCAAGTAATCCTGTTGAAGCCATGAGATAGGTCCCGTAAAGTTGTGCTCACTTTGTCAAAATAAAATATGTTCCATATATGCAGGAAATGCTCAGGATACACGTGTCATGTCTGGTGATGTTTGAAAAGACAAGCTGGGTGGCCTTTGCAATACCTCTCGCAGCTGACGTAGAGTTGCATTTGGAAGACTTGAGTTTCTCATGTGAACGGCTTCGTGCATGAGCAAGCTTACCTTCTTTAGAAGCCTAAATCAACAAGCACCTACGTGTCAAGTGATGAACTGAAAGGGAAGCAGAATGCAGAAAGACAAGGAATCACTGCAAGCTTTTAATCGCTTGTGTATCTGGTTTGCAAAAAACTGGAAGAAGAAAATCCTGCAGAAGAAAGCATTGAATGACACAAATCTACGCCACGGGTTTTAGGGTTTTAGGGTTTAGTGATTAGGGTTGTGTACAGGCATCCTGGAACTACCGCAATTCCATTATATAGTGAATCTATGACGAGAAGGCAATTGAGCTCATAATTCGGAAACACTAAATATAATGAGAGTGAATATACTTCGATGTGATCAAAATACTAATGGGCAGAGGATACTAGAATGATTGCACAAGGAATTAACACATAGTGATGGCATTCGACCCTAAAAAAAGTGACCTAAAAGCTCTTCGACAAAGCAAGTAGAATTCCTTACAAAAGCGTTGCAATTGCCTTAGCACGAATCTTATTGAAATTCAAGGGGAATTTGTACCTCTCCGAATGCCTGGGATCCAGCATGGCAGGAGCAGAATTCTGTGCTGGCTCCACTGGCCCTTGATCCAGTTGCTCCAAAAATGGCTGCTTGCCAAGTTCACTGTGCTGGAATCTCCAAGAAAAACCAGCATCGCATCAAATTTCAAAAGAAAAAAGGGAACCTCGGTTAATTGTGACACTTCAAAATTCTGCGCAGAGAGA
Organism: Ulota crispa; assembly: GCA_963920765.1. NCBI lineage: Eukaryota > Viridiplantae > Streptophyta > Bryopsida > Orthotrichales > Orthotrichaceae > Ulota > Ulota crispa. The sequence goes on along the minus strand of OY987244.1, from coordinate 11,848,062 downwards.
TGAGTAAGAATCTTTTTCTTTTTCTTTTTCTTTTGACGATGTAAGCGACCTCGACATCAGAACTTGGCATCAATAATAAATCTTTGAAACCTTGCATATGATATCCACTCTTGGATGGAATCAATCCTCTTTGATCTAATAAGAAGAATGTTTGTTTAAGAATGTAATCATGAAGTTGCAGACAGACAATATACTCGCAATTAACTGTGGTTTCCTTCTTCTTCTCCAAAACTCACAGAGCTTAATCAAAGTAAAACCTTCAGACCGATCACCATGGCCACTCAGATTCTACGACACCGAAATAGAATTCACGCATCATTCGCCTACCTTGGGAGGAGCTCCTGCAGCGCTTTTGGCTCGGAAGCCGCTCCCTCCAAGACGCAGCCTCATCATCGTCACTCTCATTGGAACAACAACCCTACGCTTGCATGTAACTTATGCTTATGCTCCGGAAAAGAGAAAAAGGCGAAACCACAGCACTTGCTGCGCACGAGCAAGCTACTTAGTTCATCGACATGTGGGCTAGAAAAAAATTTAAAAGATGCAGCATCAAAGCTGAAATTTTTATTTTATGACCAGAATGGGAAAGTTGGGTAGCACCGAGAGATGTCGTCGCACAGATTTTCATGTGAAATTTGTCGCTTTTGCGGTCAAATCTGTAACTTTGAGGCGTATGATGCTTACGGGACTGCCCTGTGCTGATTTGATTTTCCTCTCTCGGTTATGGAAAGGCACAAGCGACAGGGTGTCAATTCTTAGCCCGGCTGGTCCGGGTAGGTAGTCTCATCCGGATATCAACTCTTATCCCAGCTAGTCCGGGTAGGTGGTTTCTCCCGGATATCAATTCTCGTGTCAGGGTTTGAATTCATCCATGCTTCTCTAATCCCTCAATGGCTCAACCCCCCAAAGGTACATTCAAATCCATCTATCTATGTGTATAATAGGATACACCTCAAAAGTGTTCTTGGTGGTAGTTCTTGATAATTCTGTAACTAAAAACAACAAATCTATAACCAAAATATGAGGATGTGAGTGCATGGGGTTTCGTAACCAAATTGTGGGGATGGGGGGCATGGAGATGGGGGCGTGGACATTAAGGGCATGGGGATGGGGTGCATTATAAATTTGAGGTTTTCTATAATATTGTGTGTCTTTCTGTTTCTCAACTTTTGAAATTCAAGAACAAAAAGGGGAGAGGCAAAGGTAGGGAAAGAAGGACAATTTGTGTGGAGGTCCATTTTTTTGGAACCATACATCACCCCGTTGATGCAACAAATGTAGAGGACTTGTATTTTATAAAAAAAACTCACATTCAACCTGTTTGTTTGGTTGTTGATGACTAGTGCACCTGACATGCATGGAGTATGGGGGGTTGGATTGGGGTGAGATGAGGCAATGGGTGTGAGGGCATGGGGAGATGGGCTGGGGATGGGATGGGGCAATGGGCATGGGGAGATGGCATGGGATGGAGGTGGAATGGGACAATGGGATGGGGGCGATGGGGGCAATGGGGCAATGTGATGAGATGGGGATGGGATGGGGCAATGTGATGGGGCAATGCAATGGAGGCAATGGGGCCATGGCGCAATGGAATGGGACGCATGGGCATGGGGCACATGGGGATGGGATGCATGGGCATGTGCCGCATGGGGATGGGGAGCATGGAATGGAAGCTGGAGGGCAATTGAATGGCAATTGATCTTTATTTAGCAAGCTATACAAGTTTACTAACTCGTGGGGGAATACAAAATTCATGAGGTTAAGAATTCAAACTCTTATTGGGTGTTTGCACCTAAAAAGGTATAAATTTAAGGGAAAATATCAAAATATCCCTCAATTCTTTCAAAATATCAAATATATTCCTATATTATTTGAAATATCAAAAAGAATCCTAGCTTTTATGTAAAAATCTTAATCATACCCCCAATTCTTTGGGAACTTCAATTATTATGAAACATTAAATATACCCTTGTATTATTTGATATTTTTAAAAAATATATCCCTCACTCTCTTGTGCCTCTTTTTGTAAATTTTTGTAAATATTTGGATGATAATGGAAAGCACAAAAACTAGATGTAAAGTTGAATGCAAGCCAAATCTTGGAAGCAAGCTCTTAAAGCTCTATATAAGGTGTTTGCATGTAAGCCTTGTGGTCAAAGCCATTGCAATGATTAAATAGAAATTTTTGTTGTCTTTTTAATATTTAAGAAAAATTGCAATAAAGAAGCACCAAAAACTAGGGATATTAACAATATTCTCAAAGACAACTAGGAGTATAATTAATATTCTTACACAAAACCAAGGGTGTTTTTTATATTTCAAATAACATAAGGGTATAGCTGATATTTTGAAAGAATTAAAGGACCATATTTTTGACATTTTCCCTAATTTTAACTACAATTTGATGTGGCAAATGATAGGATGGGTAGGTTATATCTCAAACTTGTGAAGATTATAATTTGTTCCCATTGAGTTAAAAATTTCAAAATATATAAATGTTAGAAGGATAGAGAGAGTATCCAACTCCTAGAGTTTTTAGACCATGTTTCACCATAAACCAGTTAGCCCCTAGAGGAATGTTTTTCCCGGAGGGTTCAAATGGGATATTTGGCATGTGTATATGGTTATACCAATTTTTATAAAAAACTGAAATCTTTTATTGAAGGTGGGAATTCCAAGACCTACATGCACATCTAATTTTTTCTTCATTTCAACATTTATTGAAGAAGTTATGCATGAATTTCAAAAAAATAGGAGAGGGTGAGCGGCCTAAATTTTTTTTTAGAATTGCATTTAAAAAAAATATAAATCTAATATTGGTTCTTTAGATTTATATATATGTGGGAAGTTTTTAATCATTCAATTTTGATTGATGAGATGGAAATTATGAGAAGAATTAGTTTGTGGGTAGGTATGACCGTACGGGACGCCCAAACCTCTGTTCCTTTTGCCCCTTGTAAAATTTGGTGCTTTACTTTTTTTAGCTCTTTGTGTATTGTTTTTTGACTCTTTTTTTCCAAGTTGTAGTAGACTAAGATTCCTTGGTTTTTCCCATTTGGATCAAAGTAATTCAGATTTATGAGTTCTATTTAAATCCTCCAATTTTGCCTAGTGTATATGCAAATTTCATGGCATTATGGCATTGCAAGATTTTACAAAGTATGATTCACACCTTGAGTTCATTTGAAAATTCTCCCACACTTACTTGAGCACTTACCTAACTTGGTGTTCTACATGGAAAATATCAACCTCAACTTTGCGTAGAGCAATTTTTTTGATATAGGAGCTGTCAAAGGCTTCTAAAAATTTTGGGCAGCAAGGAAAAAAAACTTTTTTTCACTTTAGATGTCAATATCTCACTCCACTACATCTAGAATGAGCTGATTTTTTCCCACAAGTACCTCCCATAGTCTAAGGCATGATCCTATAGTTGAATTTTCAAAAATAAACATTATTTCTACCTTTCTATTCATTGCCCTAGAAATGGTAGTTTTCAATGACTTTTGTAGAAAAAAGGGCTTGGGCCTTTAGGGGTTAAATCACGACAAAGAAAAACCCTGCAGAAAAGGAAAGAGACCTCACGGAAATGCGTCCCCTGCCTTGCTGAAGAAACCCATAAGCAAAGACGTTGCATTTCAATCAACATTGAAAACATACAAGATGTACAAGCCTACCTATTTCCATTTCCACTTCTATGGATGCTTCACAAAAATGCCTCAAAAATGCACCTGGACAATTCTTTTTAAAATTGTAAATAAAAACAATTTCTTATTTCTATGTCATATTAACCCTTAAACGTCCTGAATGCCCTTTGTGACCGTATGTCCACCGTATATGGATATGACAAAACGTGTTATTCAACAGTTTGATTGCAAGGGTATTTTAAAAAAATACAGTCCAATATCTAAGCTCCCAAGGGACGTTCACGGGTTAAGGCATTCACACGGTCACAATTACATAACCTCAAAGGGTCGAAAGTGGAGTTGACCGAAACCATGCTTGTAGTTTGCATGTTTTGTTTGCAAATTTCTGAAACAACTTAAATAAAGAGTTTCCTGAAATTGCTTTTTATGGAAGGAAAGGCAATCGTTTAGAAAAAAAAGTATGCTTTCTCAGAATATCGAATTTTCTGGATCTGTTTCTGTTTTACCAGTCAAATATCCTTGAAAAGGTAAAAAGAAGGTTCCTCTCCCCTAGAATATGTTACATTTTGGTCAAAGAAATGACAAAAAATTTGTATATCTACAAAATCCTGCAATCACCTAGAACTACATATTTGTGCTACACAGTCTTCAATAGAAGCACAAACGTGTCACCTGCTTCCATTCAAAAAGCCTACTAGTGGTCTATTGAGGGGTTTTCCCACTGTAGTTGCTACCTGATCCAAGTAAGACAAATCTCACTAAAAACTTCACTTAAAAATAAGAATAATATAAAGGAATAAAACCTACCCCTCTACACTTGTACTGATATCAATGTAAAACCAAACCCAGGTACGTATTTAGAAACACATAATGGGGGGTATAATAGGGGTATTAGACCTTCAAGCAATTACTGTGCAACCAAGTTTGTTACTAGCTTGGCCTAATGCAGTTCGTCTCTTTTCAAAAGTATTAGCCTTTTGCAGATCCTAAAATTGCCTTCTATTTAGAGTTAGCTTCACTACGCTCTCATCGTTACATACTTGAGGACATCCACACTTACCACGGACTTCCAAAAGTGCCACTTGATAAAATGTTCACCTAGTATACATCCCATTGCTCCATATGTACCTATCATCAAACCAAAAAAAAACCAATTCTTAGAAAAATTCTCGGTAACTTTTTCACACAATATCCAAAGAATTAAGGCAAGCATTGGTATGTTAGTATCAATAAACTTACCTTTTTTTTCAAAATTTGCAAAACTATTGCAACCTTTTAAATTGTGATACCTAATGTTAGAAGGATAATTCAAACTTTCCCTTCTTTTAGCATCTTCCGGTTAACCCCTAAAGGACCAAGCTCTTTTTTCTATCAAAATCACTAAAAATTGTCACTTCTAGGATGTTCAAAAAAAAGGATTTTATGTTTTGTTTTTGGGACATCCAACCGTAGGATCTTGCCCAAAATTTAAAGAGGTACTTGTGGAGAAAAAATATCAGCTCATTCCAAATGAAGGAGAGTGAGATATTTACATCTAAAGTGAAAAAAAAAGTTTTTTTTCATGTTGCCCAAAAATTTCAGAAGCCTTTGACCACTCTTGTAACAAAAAAAATGCTCTATTCAAAGTTGCACTTTATTTTTTCCATGTAGGAGATCAAGTTAGGTATGTGTGGGAGAATTTTCAAATCAATTAGAACTATACAACACATGGGAAAAAGTAGTAAGTAAAAAGAAGTAGAGAATGATTCAAAACACAAAATTGTTAAGAATTTAATTATGGAAATGAAAAATGCAAATCCCAACGGGTGATAATGTTGTGATGAACAATCTACTTCCTTTAGTTTAATTTTTTTTCCAAAATATTGAAAATTGAGTAAAATAAAGGACTTCAAAGTTTATTTTAGAGTAGAGATTCCATAATTGCCCGCAAACAAAAACTTCTCACAACTTTTATGTCATTGATTGAGATTGAATGATTCAAAGCTTCTCACTTATAAAAAAAACCTAAAGAACCAATTTCAAATTTGAGTTTTTAAAAAAAGCAATTTTTAAAGAAGTTTTTGGGCTGCCTAGATGGGCAGCCCTCCCCAAATTTTATGAAATTCATGCATAACTTTTTTGTCAAATGGCAAAATGAAGAAGAAATTAGATGCCCATGTAGGTCTTTGAATTCCCCACCTTCAATAAAAATTTCAGAAAATCACACAAAGTAGTTTAGCCATAGGTATATGCCCCGCAAAGTCCAACCTAGCCCCCGAAGGGACAACGGTCCTTTAGGGGTTAATTGATTGTTTTGTAATATACCACTACATTTGGTATATTTTGGACTCATTTTAGCATTCTTGCTATTTTGTAGTAGATTGGCTACATACTCGTAAATTGACTATTTTTGTGAGGACAAGTGTGAGGATTAGCCAAGAATTTTGTCTTTTAACCATTATTAGGAAAAACATGAGGCCTGCAAAAGGCCTTTAAAAACAAATCCAACCCCCCATTCTTTTGGTTCCCAATGTGGGGAACCAACCCTTGCTGATGGCCGGAGAAAATGAATTAAAAAAATCCAAAAAAAAAAAAAAAAAAAAAAAAAAAAAAGTCTTAGATAAAATTAAGAGAATTTTTTTATTTTTATAATTAAAAATTTTGAAAAAGCTAACATGGCATCAATGATGCCACATCAGCTTGCGCATGATTTTAGTGGGAATTGGGTTCCCATGGCTAAGGACCCCCCCAAACTCAAGGCCTTATTGGGGCCCCATATTTTTCCTAATGTTAACTATAATTTGTGCAAAAAAAAATTGGTCTAAAACTAAATCCTCTTTAGGTCACCAACAAGAATTTGAATCAAAGAATCAAACTCAAGTAGCAACACCTAATCCAAAGAAGGATTGCTAACTTAATTGCAACACATCTAACAAACATATTCATATGGACTCTCAAATCAAAATGCCATTGTATTCTCTATTTGCAATAACACAATTAATACCACATTAAACTAAATATAGATTACTCATGTGAATATGGACCTTTCATGTTTATAAATGTTGAAGATTTCCCACTATATTGCATATGTTTTATTCGAACATGTTTCATGTTTTTTTATTCGAACATATCTCTCAGTCTTGCAAGTAATCACGGGTGTTTTACAAATCAAAACAATCTACAAAATATTACTAAAATCTATAGATTATTACTTATGAACTTTTGATAGCTTAGTTTGATATGGCACCATTAGGGTACTAGCAGTGCTACCAAAGTCCAATAACAAAAACCACGGTCAACAGTAGCATAGGGCAGTTTTAGGGGTCACCTTATTTTAGAAAGAGCTTTGGCTAGTGGATCCAACACTACCGCTGAAGTAGGAGGCAGAGCCGTTTTGGGAGCTATAATCAGAGGCGTTGTGCCACGACCCATTGGAAGTGCAAGTGCTCATGTAGTAGCTAGACGCCGTGGACGCTCTAGGGCTGCACAATTGGTCGCCTTGGCTGACCACTGTGAGTAGAAACTGACGAACATTGCCGACAGTGGCACTATTGATAGCTTCTTCCAGCGATCTCTTGCACTCATTCTTGAACTCTAACTTTACGACTTGCAAATCCACCTCTGCTCGCGTTGTGACAATCCCAATTACTGTCTCCTCGTCTGCCAATCCTGCTCTTGACAACGCAGTCGCCAATTCCTGTATCATAAAAACTCAATCCTCCTAATCAAAAAGACAACTTTGCCGATCTAGAACTTCACTTCCATTCACATATTGCAAATGAGTATAATGCCATATTCAACTAGAGGACTGTGCAAAGCCCATAAATTAAAATCCAAAAAACAACAGGAGGTATCCCTTTGGGTCTACTTAAACATCAAGAAATCTCTCAATATTTTGCATAGTCCATATATGTATGAATTATCCATATTTATAATTAAAGATGACATACATGCTTATACCAAGCTCCGGATTATATGCTAACAAGGTGTTTTTATCCACGTCTACCATCGTGCAACCCTCACCAACCCCCTCTTTCTAATTACACTGCTTCAAGGGATATATCTCAAGAGACAGGAATGCGATATTCATTAATTTAGGAAAAATCCGATTTTGAGACTTTTGAGTTTTACATCCTCAAAAAGTATTAACTGAACACTCACTTTCAAGAACATAAAAACCAAAAGTCCCAAAATCATGCTTTTTCCCAAATTGTTGAATGTCATGTTCAAATGATTACGCACAACATGGCCAAGCAGACATGCACGCCCAAGCACATTCCAAGCACATTATTCCAAGCAGAGTCTCAGGAAGTGTGCAAATACTGAGCATGTCATGTGAGGCAGAGTTGAGGGAAAATCCTACCTCTGCATAGAATTTGGAAGGTTGCCGGAGGCACTTCACCACAGGTCGTAGAGCTTGTAGAAACTCTCCGGCATCTTCCTTGCTCAGAGGCTGCATATGATAACACAAACCTCCCACGTAAGCATGTAGGGAGCTTCACTCACAACATGAAAAAAACAGAAACTCACAACCACAACCTCAATAAACCCAGTTCTGTACACATGGCAATCATTCAAAAAAATTCACTGAGAAGAATTTCATTTTTCACCCCTCTAATGTCCATGGTCCTCCAAAGGCGTTTCCAAATCCAATTCATTCTGTAGCAACTGGTTTTTGCTACGGGATACGACGGTTGCCATTAAAGTTGACAAAGTTTAACCCCTGAAGGACCCTTGGGCCTCTGGAGCTACGGTACCAAATACGGTCACAACCAATATTCAGAAGTTTGGATCAGCTAAAAATTAAGTGTTACAACCATACATATTGAAGGGTTATATGATGCTAGATGCATAAAAAAAATTGGAAAAGCCTCAAGGCAGCTCAAATATGTCTATATATATGACCATACATATGGCCACAAAGGGTTTTTGGGACATTTAGGGGTTAATTTCCATTTTGATAAAAAAGATTGTCTCTTATGACCTAGATTTTACCATAGTCAACCTACAAGATAGACTTAAAAGAGTTAATTAAAGACAAAAGTAGAAATTGGTGATAAGGGTGAAGGGTAACCTTTTCAAAGTCATGACCATAGTGTTGTTGGTAGAAGTTCAAGGTGGCTATCAGTTGGTATGAACTCCGGGTGCAAAATATGCGGACCAAAGTGTCGTCATTGCCAAGTTTTCCGGTGCACACTTTGTTGAGTTGATGTGCGTCTTGTAAAGCAATGTGTCGGTCAACTATTGTGGTCACTGGTCGGCCTCCTCTTGCAAGCGCTAACAAGAGCTGCAAATATTCATGCACCAAATTAGTACACCAAAGAGCATAACATTATAAACCATTATTGAGGTCCTTGTGTGGAGTTCTCAACACTTTCTTTGATTCTTATTGGCTTTACCACATGTTTTACAATGTAATCAAATTTCATATGTATTCAATTGAAACCATTAAAACTCATTCATGTATCATGATACATGGGAAGGTACCCTAGAACACCATATTAGGTCAATTGGGAAAAACAATACATTCTAGGATTCTTCACTATTTTGCTATTATGTATATATTAGCATATCACAAAAAAACAATTGTGTGTTTTCTTGTACAATAGTGACTTCTCAGTGATTGCCTCCAAGAACTTCAATAATTACAACTTTTGAGCAATAGCTATGCCTACATTTATTGATGTGGGATTAAGGTGGATTACAAAATGGTGCCTCTGTTTTTCCCAATTTACTTTTAGAGTATACAGTTGAGTTTTACAATGTCATGAGGGTAGTAATCTTATATGTGTCCCAACATGTGCTTTATTGTATGATTTGACCCTACTTATGGTAGTGTGGACATGTTTTTAATGAAAAGGTTAATTTTGCCATCTTATGTGAAAAGTGCATATGTAGAATAGTTGACAACAACCATAACTTAAAGATCAAAATTAACCCCTAAAGGATGTTGTTGTTTTGTATACGGATTCTTGTGTTGTATACAGAGAGGATATTTGGGTAGCACATGAATTCCATTAGAGTTGTAAATTTCAAGCCACATCATATGCATACTACTGGTCAACTAGGATTATTTTGGGAAGTTTTGACATTTGTTATAAAGTCATTTCTTCAAGTACTAAATGATTCTTGTACAAATACAGACTACACTTTTGGTAGGCAACATCCTTCAAGGGTTAAAGGATAGACTTAGCAAGCTTCAGCAACCAAACAAGCGCATCACTTAATCTTCACCTGTTATTGTCATTGAAGGAGAATTGAGAGTAATTACCTTAGTGATTGAAAGGTCTCTTTTGGGAGGGTTCTTGGACTTGAAATCGCTAGGACTTCGCCAAAACGCCCATTTGCTCTGCACTCATCCAAAAAAAATGAATTTCAGTTTCAAAAATTCCAACATATTACATTTTACAAGAATTGTGAGAACTTGTTTTTTCCCTGTACAGATGGTACCTCAAATCAAAAATAAACAGTTCAATACTTCCTTATAAATTGCATGAGTGGTATTTAGTAAATGTTCAAAGCCTTGATACCTCTCACAATAGATGACGTCGGGATTATACACAACATAGATCCAGATTCTTTATGAACAAACAGTTCAGCAAATGTCTGAGAAGGTCATTACATAACTAAGCTAATGGATTTGAATTCCTTGAATTATGGGGAACTTGTTTCACCACTTCCATACTCTGCGCTTCAAAACATCAAGACTTAACCCCAAAGTGACATTGCATTTCTGGGGCTTCTAGGAATGTGCTCTAATTTGAACAAAAAGTCAACATTTTGATAAGTTGTATCAATTTGTTTTGAATTGTAACCGTATAAAATCAATCTAGACATGTTAGAGATCTCATTAGAAAATAAAAGAAAACAATATCTCTTATGGATTGAAAGATTATAATGTTTGATCATGAGGGTGTTTAAACTGCGAAAGTGATTTGAAGTCTTTCAATCTTCTTTTCAAATGTCAAATTTAAAACATTGGTCACCAAAAAAATATAAAGTTAAAGGGCCTAACATGCATAACCCCAACCAATTTATGACTTCTCAAAATCTACTCTACAATTTTTTTAAATGAATTTCTAATGTGACTTTTTCTTAAGGATCTAGTGTATTTGAGGCTCATTCCCACGAGCCCCCAACACTACATAAAGTCAAGATTGCAATGAACACCTATAAAATAAATCTTGAATAGAAAATCATAATCAATCATTTGCAAAATCAGATTGTTGAATATAAAACTAAGTTTCAGAAAGAACTTCTCAAAAATATAAACTACTAAAAATAGTAATTTAGTTGGGTTTTATTTAACTTCAAAAATTGATGAGAGGACAGTTTCTGTCCCCAATGATGCTTTTGGGTTAAGGGCCCATATTCTTTCTAAGAGCTGATTTCCTACGCATTCCCAATCCTAACCCTAATCACTGCCCAAAGTTACATTCACATTCTAAATTGTGAAGTTACAAAATACTAGATATCACTGCATGATCAAAGAAAACCCTACCAAAATTAGATTGATTCTTAAATTAAATTAACACTACTTGTGCAAGTGATACTAGAAGACATGTAAGTTGATCTCTAAGAGCATCCGCACCATCGCCCACTTAGGGTGTGACACACACAATACTTGGATGACAAATGCTCAAGGTCCCTCAAAACGTTCCTTAACACTCAACCTCAGCAATAACCTTTGAATTCACTATTCATCTTAAGGTCGTTAAAGGTTGGGGAGGCTGATTCTGCCAGTTTTGAAGCCATTTATTTTGGCAGAATCGGCACCATTGGCCTCCCAACCTTTAGCGTAAGATAACCGGCCCTAATCGGCCGATTTTGCATTTTGGTTTGGCCAGCTAGCTTGCCCTCGGCCTCACCAAAATGCAAGATTGGCCAGTGAGGGCTAGTTATCTAGTACATTGAACTTTATCCTATACTCCACTTGATGATTGGTCAATTGACTATTTGTGGAGCACATTTGAAGAGCAAGAGTGAGGAACAAGAATCTTGAGGGCTCTTCAAAAGTAGATGTAAACACTTAACAAGCATCAACAATTGCATGTAAAGGTGCAAATGCTTTGAGAAAATCAACATCCAGTATGGAAAATGATGACTCTGTAGTTTCAACTCTATAGACACTTTCAAAACAAATTTGCATTCCCTGTACAATGCCCTACCAAAAAGATTGTTGCATCTCCAATTTTACACCTTTTTCAAGGTCATCTTTGACAACAAAAACAGCTAGAATGTTGCTTATTTACCTTATCAAGGTGCTTATTAAGAAGTATCACGGTCCTAGTGACGGTTTAACGTTATATTTATGGCTGTAAATGCTATTCTACACTGTAAGAGGAGGGTGATAAATTAAAAAAATGCAATACTTTTTTTGGTAGGCCTCTGTATAGACCAATTTTTGTTTCGTACAAATTCATATATGAAAGCTAGCAATTCAAAGTGTTGTAATATAAGAAAGTTGTGTTGTTTGGTGGACGGACCTTAGCAGAGATCCCGGGGAAGGCGGCGCTGGCGGAGCCATCAATGTGGTGCTCCAGAGTCTGGTTGAAGAGCGTGTAAAACGCTTGCTTGATATCGAAGATCTGCGCCGCCGTGCGCGTGCACAACATGGCGATGGCGGTGCGGTCCTTCGAGGCCTCCCCGCCGTCCCGCAAGCCCTCGTGCAAGAGCACGGCATCTCTCTCCGATGGCTGCATGAGCCACAACATCACGCACTTCGTCACAAGCTTGTTGCCCATGGCCGCCTTCACCCGCTTCTGCAAACTCTCCCCGAACGCCACCTGGTAGCTCTCTACTATGCTGTCACGCTGCGCCTGACTCCTCCGCCCTACAATCTCGATCACCTTCTTCTCATTGCACGACAAGCCTTCCCTCACCACCACCATAAGTAATCAGAACCAACTCAAGCGTTCAATCACCCACGGTCTAGCCAACACTGTTTAAAATATTCCAGGTTGATGCTCACAGCGATCGCAACTTTCAGTGATTCACAAGCTTAATAAAGAAGCGGGAGAGTCGTAGCTAACTAGCTAGCATGTACCTCGGAGAGCGTTCCGGAGCTCTTTGTGATCCTCTTCCAAGTTGGAACTGGGCTGCAAATCTGCGGTCTTCATGTTCGGTTGAATGCTGAACCCACCCAGAAAGTGGCCGTCTCTTCGCTGCACTGGCTTGGTCGCAGCAATCAAGTCGAGAGATCGAGAGAGAGACCATCTGCCATACTGAGAGAATCCTAGTTTTTTCTTTGCATGGGCAGAACTCCTCAAAAGCATGATTTGTTCAGATCTACCTCACACACGTCCAGGTTGCTTTCCGAAGCACAGTCACTGCACATTCTACACTATGTACACTAGCTAGTGTGAGCGTTTCAGGGCTGTCAAGGGCTAACTTGGCAGAGAAAAACTAGTCAAGCTTTTGTGACAATTGCAGCAGCTATAGGATTCAACCAGGAACCACGATGTTGGAGTTGTACATCTAGCCTGAGACAAGAGAGAACCCACTTGAAGAAAATGAACTTGTTAGGGAAAAATCCTGTCAATAATGTGGATTGAGTACTAATTAGTAGGTGAGCACAAAAATCAGTAACGAGCCTTTCCTGGTACATAAGAGACGGTTACATAGGCTAGAAATCTGACATAATACAGTGCCACAGACGCCCCTCACCAGTCACCACACCTCCGAGGCTCCGACAAGCTCTGACCTCCCTTGGGACTGCGGCTGGGCCTGACTGAGGCCCTGATCTGCACACTCCTGCACGTATGTGCCCTGATCTATAACTGGAAAGGGCAAGTGTGACAACGCAGAGTTGCGCAGAATTACGGACCCGAAACAGACTTCGGAGAGAGTTTGGGCTCACCCAGCTCGGAATGCCCTCTCTCCCCTCACAAGTCACAACAACACTCCTTCAGCTGACCCTGACTCAAACTTGGCTTTGCCGGTGCCTCAAATTTTGACCAGCCGAAAAAGCTTTTATTCCTACCCTTGGCCTCCTCAATAGGGAACTTTAAAGCTCGGGGACAATTCATCTATCTCAAGGCATTCCAATGGCGAAAAAAGAGTGATAAGGTAACAGCACCCATACATGAGCAGTCCCCAAAGTGGAGCCCTACTTTTGAGGTGTTCACTCACAGTGAACCCAAAGTGGAGCAATATTGAATGTCACTTGCACAAGAAAATCTTGTCACATATCAATTGCTAAGTTGCTATAAGATGGCTAGGATTGGGACCGTCAAGCACATGTATAGGAATATATCAAAGTAGTTTCAAGAGTAATTTAGAGTTGCTAATAGGGACCTATGAGCTGCAACTTTGTCCTTTAATATAAAATAATCTACAATACTTTTTTTCACAAAAATTACGTTCCATGATAGCTTATTGAAAGACTAACCCTACAAAAAAATTCCTCAATTTTCCGATACTATGAAGTACCCTAAACCCTTAAACGCTCAGGTATGGGTGCGGTTACCTTAATATCTCAAAATCACGTTTTCTCTTTGAAAAACTAGAAAAGTTTTCTCCACATTGCCAGGTGCAGAAAGCATGGATTCTCTCACTTGCAAAATCAAAAGAAACCGGAATTGAAACCATTGTGAAAAACCAGGATTCTTCTCGTGTGAAGAGGTGCAAAGAAAAGAAGAAGTTGTTGAGAATTCTACAAAATTTTGAAACCCCCTAAATTTTCTCTTCAATTCAATTACAACCAACCATAAAATGCAATGAAGCCTAGCAAATCCATGTCAAGATGAGACCACACCAACAAAGTGTAAGATGTACTCAATCTGTGGTTGCAATGTCATGTTCGATTCACACTACTATTATTGATAGACCCATATTGGTTTCAAGTTTGCCTAGCTATCTAGCCAAAAATCCACCACACCCTTGGAAAATTTGGAGGATTATCCTTGTGGCATACCTTTGTTTTGGGTTTCATTGCATAAAAAAGTTCCTTTAAGAAATTGGGATGCCGGCTGATTTCCATGGCTTTTCCTAACATACCAATTTTACTTCTTTGCTATTGACATTATCCTTTTTCCTGCAAAGGATACCCCATGCGGATTAGTATTAGATCAGACGCCGGGTTTTCTCATAGCAACGGCCGGAAATGAGTATTGCAAAATGAGAGAGTATATCTTCAGGGTATTATAGTCTAGGGAAATTTTCATGGATACCCCTGAAGTTTGTCATATTTTCATAGATACTCATATATCACAAATAACCTTGAACCAAAAAATTTAAGTGTTTGTTTTGTTGTGCATGCTACTTCCCTTTTTCTTTTGTGTGCACGCATAACAAGAAAGAAGTAGTGTGCACACAAAGGAAGAAGGGAAGTAACATGCACAACTAAACAAACGCTTAAATTTTTTGGTCCAAGGATATTCGTGATATTTCTGAAAAAGCAGAGGTATCTATGAAAATATGACAAACTTCAAGGGTATCCATGAAAATTTTTATTGACAGTAGTCTATAGAGAGGGAGATAGCCATTGGGCCAAGGTTTGGGGAGAACCGACGGTTAGTATAGTGGCAGCCGGTTGAAACTGCAAAAAACCTGGCTGCAACCTGAAACTACATGATGAAAAACAAGTCCATTTCTCCAAAATAATCTAAATATAGTATTTCACCTTATAAATTTAGAATTTTTACAGAGAAAAACAAAAACAGGTGCATGTTAGCAAAAATCCGGTTGAAATTGGGAAATGTCGGATGTCAGCCGGTGAAGCTAAAATTTCTCCCTGAACACTGCATTGATCTGATTGGGGACGAGGGCTGCGCTCTGGGGATCCTAATTCATGGAAACTTTGAAAAGGCCAGCGAGGAGCTTTGGGGTCCCATCCCCAGATCCTCCAATCAGAGTGCAACAGCTGTGCAACTGCGCATTTTAGACCTTTCATCCCACGAGGGGCTCCTATTCTGAGCTTCTAAGTTAACGTATTTTCTGGCATCCCAGTGCCCCTCCTTTCTAAACTGAAGGCTTGGCAGTTGGCATTTGTTTTATAATTTAGACATGCCCTGACGGCCCCGATGAATGCAATGCGAGCAAGCATGCACACGAACTGGGCTTCTAAGGGCGGCTTCACACTATGGCCGAAGGTCGAAAGGCCGTCTGTGTGCACCAATCAAATTGTA
This sequence comes from Ulota crispa, assembly GCA_963920765.1. Classification (NCBI taxonomy): domain Eukaryota; kingdom Viridiplantae; phylum Streptophyta; class Bryopsida; order Orthotrichales; family Orthotrichaceae; genus Ulota; species Ulota crispa. Next base: position 11,832,311 of record OY987244.1, on the reverse strand, counting down.
AGAAACCCAAAGTCCAATCACTCAATTTGAGTGGCCAAATTTCAAAGGCCATCATTCTTCGAATATCTACATGACAACACTTTATCATTCAAGGTTAACAACATCTCAGTAATAATTTGGGTCAAGCAAAAATGGAAACCCAAACTATGGTTGAGAGACAGTGACATTGTTTTCATAAAATAATCAAAAGCTTACAAGATCTTAGCCATTGGATATGGAAGGTCTTATAAATGCTATGGCTTTGGACTTTGGGCTTGGCCTTTGGAGGTTTCACATATGGCCATTCAAGTTGAGAGGTTATGAAAGTTTATGACTTTGGACTTTGGGCTTGGCCTTTGGAAACTTCACACTATGGCCACTCAAGTTGAGAGTCCGTGGAAGCTCATTGCCAAGAGTTTGGCCTTTGGACTTGGCCTTTGGAGGCTTTACACTATAGTCGGCCAAAGGTGTCAAAAATTATATTTTAATACCTATTTTCAGCCCATTTTGTTGGCCTCTCACCAAAGTTTGGCCACTCAATCCCACGGCCTCTTGACTTGGCCAGTCATAGTGTGAAGTCGCCCTAATATTATTCTTTTAAGAGCTGAAATGATTTTTGACCAATCCCAAGGCTAGGAGTTATTTTAAGATACTCTTTTCAATCTCTTCTCTCTGACATAGGACCAAGGTCCGGGAAGAACCGACCGCTAGTTCAATGCTAGCCAATAGAAATGAGAAAAAACCATTTGCAATTTATAAACTTCAGCTAAAGACTGGTCAAAAATCTTTTAAAAAATTTACTTATAGTATGAAATAGAGAAAATAATCAAAAAAGCTCCTTGATAAACTGATTCAATGTAGGAATTGAAGGAAATCTATCGTAAAATCTCAAATATTTCCCGGACCCTGCGTAGGACCCCGTTGAAAGACAGTTGTTGGACAAGCTTGTTGCACTTGCAAGGGCTAGCAGCTTGTTCACGTGTACTATAAATGAAATGAAATGAAATGAAATGGTGGGGTGCTTGGCATTTTTTTTCTAGATTTTTGATGGGTTGAGCAAGGGATAGCTTTTTTTGGTTTTTTGTTAGTAAGGTAGTACGCTCAAAAACCGTTTGTTCATTTTGAACCATCCAGTAACTTGTTGTGAAATGGTGCACTAGTGGTTCTTACATTAGCCTCTTACAACTCATTGAATGCATGAAAGAATTTTTTTTTTAATTGCAAGAGCCAATCATTGTCCTTGCTTCCTCAAATATCTTCACAACTTACAAGTGAATAGTTCTTGGAAGGTCTAAGGTTAATAATAGGCATCTATGACACATGCACTTTGAGAATTCATAAGTAACTCAAAAATGCTTCAGAAAATTTGAAACAACTTGTATTGCATTCAGCATCTATTTCTCTTTGTCTGAAAAATGAACTAAAAATCCTTCCATCCACGGAAGACCATGAAAAAGAGGGATGAGCCCTTAGATGGGCGGTTTTTGAGCGTACTACCTTAGAGCAACACGTACTCTAGAATGCACGCAAATAAGGGGATAAAAATGGGTATCACCTTCCTTTCATGCTTGTTTACCCGTAAAATTAATAGATATAAGGGCATCTCCACCTACCCAGACTCGCTTCACCCTAAAGGGCCCTTGGGCTCTAGAGATACGTTACCAAATACAATCGCAATCAATATTTAGAAGTTTGAATTAGTTAGAAATTAAGTGTTACAACCATACATATTGAAGGGTTGTACGGTGGTGGGTGCATATATTTTTTTGGAAAGCCCTCAGAGCAGCTCAAATACGGCAGTATATATGGCCACAGATGGCCAATGGACCGTTCAAGGGTTAAAGTTTTCCATCTGGTTTGGCTAGGCCTGAAAGCTCTCAATCTCCACCCATCTCTTTGAAAAGGTGGCCTTACATTCTAACGCACCCCATAAATAAGCAGTTGACCACTTGTTTAGGGAAGTAAAGGATAAAGCTCACTAAACTTAGGGTGAATAGTGCATGAATAGTGGCTTGAAGAGTGGCTTGCTAGACTCATCAAATAAGAGAGTTTGAGAGGGTTTTGAGAGAGGCCTAGCTACTTTTCATCCACTTTGAGCGAGCCTGAGCCACTAGTGGAGATGCCCTAAGAACACCTCCACTTGTGACTCCAACTCGGGAACTGGCGAGGTGTGAGGGAATTGTTCATTTTTTACATCTCCACTATTGCCACGAGCAAGATCATTTTGGCGCAACCTCATCGAATTTTGCTCCAGAGACAATGACCTCTCGCGACTGTGATTTTTTGTAGCGCGCCCATTCACGGACTTTATGGGGTTGTAAGGACATCCCCAATTCAGTCGTAATAGAGGCAGGCAAAATCCTGTCAGACCGTGTGTCATACTACGTCAAATGCAGAGCACATTTTCCCAGTGCAGTAGCCCCAATGCACACAAGCTCTGACACTCACTAAACATGAGTTTTTAATAGTTTATGTATTTTTTAAGTGCTTATGTGTGGTTAATTCATGTCAGAAGTATCTGAAATTCTCTGAAATTGCGTTAGTGTCAGAGTTGGAGTGGTATGCAAGACTCTCCAAATAGTGAAAATTTGCAAGGGAGGGCTCTTATGTGGGAAGCCCTGAAAAATGCTATATGATTTACTTGCTACATTGTAGCCCATATTTTTACTCAAATCCGATTTAAACCATTGCACAAGCTTTTGCCCAGCTCTTTTACGGCTGCATCGGGGATGCCCTAAGGATTACGGTTTAGGCAATGTAGGGGGGAGTGTTATTATTGGCTCAAAGTTTGAGCAGGTTGTACCACATGGCAGACTGAACATTGGAGAATACAAAGCAAGGCCAACTAAAATAGTTCTCCAAATACTAGCAATTTGTTCGCCCGTTCACCGAGCACCAAACCGGCGGAGATTGAGCTTGCACCCCTGGCTATTCCACCTCAGCAAGCCATGTGAAACGGGTCTGGTGAATCTGGAATTTTGCAGGCCATTGGAGGTGCTCTAAGGCAAAAGCATCCATTTTCACCAATGCTCCATATCCAACTAGTAAGGTGTGTTATTTTCACTATGGGCAAGGATGGGTGCTTGGAATGCGTTTTTTTGTCCATTTCAAAGTTGGGGCCACTTGAGTCATGCCACATGTCCCAAAGTGAGGTATGAAGTAATGAGCTGAAAGTAGTTTGGCTATTGGTGAAATCACATACAATGTCTAGACAATGGCCATGGGACCATAACACTTTTTGATTCTCAAAGTTCATTGGTAATTTCAATTTTGCAAATAAAATTATGAAAAATTTGCAATCCCAATATTTCTTATCTACCTGCATGGGAAAGGAAAATTATTTATTGCCTCAAACTCTTTGTAGTTTGTTGCCAAATTGTTTAAGTTCTTGGATATGTGTGCTTCCCCCTTAAGTAATTTCCTTCAAGTTTTTGTAGCACATAATGCTATGTTTGGAGGGATTATGCAATTCCATCTGTTTTTTCACCCAATTATAATAATAAAAAATTAAATTACTAGAGTCAAAATATGGTAAGATTGTGGAAGGGGGGAGAATTTGCCAAAAAAAAGGGCCCTAGGTTGAGTGACGTGCACTATAAAACATAATGAAACTAATGTAAAAAATAAATTAGATCATCCATATGCATTAGAAGAAAATTATGTCTTAAACACCTAATTCACAACAATTACAAACATCCTAAATAACCATACAATGACTCAATTACAATTATTTAGAACATTTGTAGCCATTGTGGATTAGTTGTTTAGGACTTGTTTTTCTTCTAGTGATGTCAGCGTTTATCCATAATCCCAGTTATTACTAGCTAGTAACTTTCATCACATGTTGGCATACCTTATAATTCTTAAAGAGGGATTTAGCAATTGCATCCGTCTTCTTTTCTTTTTGTGACCTATGTAAAAATACGATAAAAGTATGACGAGAATTTGCTTTAAAAAAATTCAACTAGGTGTGAAGTCTTACAGATGGTTCACACATGTCCCGCCAAAATCTTTTAAACCTTCTAGATAATGGTTGGTGGAGAGTTAAAATTTGGTTTTTGTAGTTTCACACTATGTCTCAAGCCTTGATTTAGTTACAACTGCCTATATTTGGCATCCACTTTCTGGAAAATTTGGTGTCAATAAAGTGGAACTCTGCTCAAGAGTTTGGACATAGCAAATTTAAGCCCAGTCAGACTACCAGCTGGCCAAGACAAGAAAACCGGCACTCCGTCCGGTGTATTGCCCGATAGAAACTTTTCCAAGTAATTGCTTGTTATCCAAGAATGTGCCAATGCCAAACAAGTTTGGTACCACCCTTGGAGCATGTCCCAAATCTTCACTATCTTGGTCATTGACGTGGCTATCTTGGGTGGTCCCCATAGTGGTGAAGATGGATGTAAAAATACCAAACAAACTCGTAGTCTAAACCCAAAAGCGGAGAAAAACCAAATTTCAACCAATCACGTTTGAGAAATTTTTGGCTGGACGCTAGTCTGAACCGAGTAACTCTAAAGTCAAGTTTCAACATATTTTTTGTGTGATTCTTGGTTTATCCTAAACAAAGTTTGAAACTAGCATTAAACTGGGACATGTGACGTTGTGACATAGAACACAATGTAAACAAATCCATTTAGTTATACAATTTACAATATTTTACGTTTCACATCTTGGTTCACTACAAAAAAAAAATTGTATGGCATCACTTTTTGAAAATTTTGGTCCCAATAAAATGAAACTTTGTTCCAAGGGTAGGTTTACAAAAAGACAAACCCAAAAAGAGGAGTCCAAGTCCCAACATTATTGTTCTTCACCTTTTATTTTGGTATCTTTTTGTTCAGTAATAAGTAATAACCAGAACTTGTACGGGTGGGACCTGCAACTTGGTGTGAATTAGATGAACTGCCCCCCAAGAGCATACGTACTCCTCTGTCAAAGTGGGCTGATATTTAGAATTTATGACACGTGACCGCATTAACCGGTCAGAAAAAAGGCCCCCCTGCACAGTCAACTACCTCTAAAACCCCCTCGGTGGCTGAGTCCCTCCCCAAAAAACAAAAACGAAAAAAAAAAAACCGCAGCATTTTCAGGCACTCTGATTTTCAGCATTGTAAGTGGAGCATCCTCAATGCAGCAGGTATATAGACTCTATAACCGTACTCTCACGGTGGGTCGTAGTTTGAAATTGCAAACCTTGCCTAATGCATCATGCATGTGGGACATGATTTTAATCTCTAAACCACAAAAGTTCGTTCAATAGTTGGTTGAAAGTTTGGGCATGTTTCTATGAAGTTAATTTTTGGCAAATGTTTTTAAAATTTGGAGACAAGGTGCACAAAATGAATGCCTTCGTGTGAAAAAAAACAAAAAAAAAACAACTCCAATCGGATGTTTGAGTAAAAAGTTATGTTGCCCAAAAGAATTTGGGCACCCTAGGCAATTTGAGCATCTTTGGAGAATCTTATGCTAAAACTCTCATCAACTTTTCAAACTTGACATGTATATAACTAATAAAATATGGTATATAATTGTCAAAAAAAAAAGAGCTTGCAAATCACATCCTAAGAGGAGTCAAACTTTGTTAACTAAGTCCGGGGAGTTTCAAGAAAAAATAGTTTCTTCTAACTTTAGGCCTTATTATCTTGCAATTCATAAATTCAAAATTCTTGAAACATTTTTCACACATTTTGGATGTTTGCCTCTAACTTTTTGCCGTTTGGATTTCAAAAAAAAGACTTCCTCATTGCACAAAAAATCATGAAAAAATGACTAGTGTATTGCCAATTCACTGAACCTCCTTGCATTGCAGGGTGATTTAGAATAAGCTAGATTCAATATTTTCTCTTGGAATTTTTCATGAATGAACCTAACATCATACACTTATGAATGGTCAAAAAAAGGTTTTAGTGTAGAGAAAAATTTTACTATAGGAGGGCTCATAGTTTGCCAACCTTGTCTTGCAAGAATGAAAAAAAGTTGTCTTTCTCACTTCAAACATTATAATCTTACAATCTGCGCTATCAAATGGGCTAAATTTTTTTCAAACATTGCCTTACTTGTATAATACACTTCTATATAGCTAAAACTCAAAAAAAAAAAAAAAAAATTGAATTTTAAATAAATCATCCAAAAATGGCAGTTTTGGTCTTATTTTTCTTTGCAACACCCTTTGGGCTCTAGGGGTTAAAAGGTGGGACATGATTTTAAAGGAGACAGCAATATGTGAGCTAGGTATTGCTGTCTCCTTTAAAATCATGTCCCACCTTGGTAGTAAGCAACCGCTTAAGAGTCCTTCAAATTGCTTTTTATATTGCTATTAGAGATATGATGACTATTTTGCAAGTCAAAAATAGATATCATGTCAAAAAAGCCTAATAAAATCAAAGTTTACATTAACACAATATTTGTTAAATTGGGAAAAACAGAGGTACCATTTTGTACTCCACCTTAAACCCAAAAAGTTACTTTAAACCAGATATGAAGGTATTAGATTCAATCTGAGCCACTAAGATTATTTCCCTCACAAATTCCTCCATTTAGGTGATGGCATGTGTACCCAAAAAAAAGCTGCGAGCTCAGTTTTAGGTGGCCACCTAAAACTTTCAAAAGTCCCAAAACGTAAAGTTTTTCTCAATTTAACAAATATGGGGTTACATTCCTCTCTACCAATGTGCATTGGGTTGGAGGAGCCGTGTATTGCCCGCTTCTCTCAAGGCCACGCTACAAAGCTTTGTGATTGCCTTTGCTAAACCCTCCTACATGGTTTGGTTAGGGAGCATCTTCAATCCACTTAGCAAGCAAGCCTAGTATATTAGGTTTGGTCTTTTAATAGATAATAACTTTTAACGGAATTTTTTTATGATTTGAAGGGCATTGAAGATATCATTTTGAAAATATAATAAAATTTGGGTTTGGACATTGACTAATGTAGATACATCCCATCAAATGATAGCTAGCTTCCAAAAAAATTAGAGGCCTATTCAAATCAAGCCTAAAAAGGAAAATTTAGCCAAGGAGACATTATTGGGACATTGTTGTATTACACTCTTGGCTAATATTTCCTTTTTAAAGCTTGATTTGAAGAGGCCTCTAAGTTTGTTGGAGGCTAGCTAACATGTGATGGAATGTATCTAAATTAGTTAATGTCCAAACCCAAATTTTATTATGTTTTCACAATGATATCTTCAATGTCCTTCAAATCATAAAAGAACTATGTTAAAATTTATCATCTATTAACCCTTTAAAGACCACACACATTTTCACAAAATCCATTAGAAACCGGGGTAGTAAACTTGGATGTGCAGCTGAATCAAATATGGATTTGATTTCAATAATCCAACCGTACAAATGGGAACTACACCTTGTTTATTATAAAGTATCAAAATTTCAACTAGATCTACCGTTGGAGATGAAATATTACAATGATTGAGTGAGTTGTAGGTGGAAAATCTCTAGTTTTTGTGCTTGTGTGGTTTTGGATCTTACTACTTCATATAAGCTTGCTTGAGAAGAGCCTTGTATTTCTAGAAAGCAAGGTTTCTCAACTTTCCAATGAGACTAGTTTCGCACAAAATGGATAAAAATAGAAATCACAAGGTGTAGCTAAGTGGACAAAAAGGGTCAAAAATCCCACTTTATTTGCTACCCAAAAACAGTTTTATAAGAAAACTGATAAATGCTATGGAAAATCCAATTGGTGAAAACAATAAAGAATTGGTCTTAAATGTAGGACAACAAAATTTTAATATGACATGATAGCACCATTTCAATAGATCTTCAAATATTACAATTATACTACTACTATATAGAGAAACAATACAAGTGTATTTCTTGAGGAATTTGAAATTTTATAGGACTGCACTATTGAAATTTGACATTCTTCTCGGATGTTTGATGTATTGTGTTGTTGCTTTGATCCTTTGACCAAATATGGATACATATTTTGAGGCCATGCCATATAAACATCATTATTTATCAACTCACATACTTGATTTCATTGTTTTTTATTTGGTTGGATGCAAAATTCTTGTGAGCTCAAGTGTTCTTCAAGACCAATTTCCAAATTGTTGAACGATTTTGCTCTATAAGCCAAAAACCACTCTCCTGAACCAAAATATGGTTTGGTAGTCTCTAAAAGGTTAAAAGACCAGACATGATATACCAGGCATGCTTGCTTGGTGCATTGCAAATGCCCTAAGATACTTGCAAAGAGCCATGCATGGCAAGCACACATCAAAATCTAGGCCAAGCACCAAAACAAACAAGCATTTCAAAACAAAGCATGTATTTCTATGAGCACTGATAGTGGATTCCGTGAATTTTTACGTTCAATTCTTTGGTTTATTTCAATCTGGCAATTATGAGTCTTTGCAAAATATTATCTCCAACCTCCTACCCTTAAATGGTGGAGAGGCTGTGTTTATTAAAAAAACGCATATAACCTTGGGCAAAGTGGTTGTCCCCCAAATTCCTAAAAATACAATTTATCAGTTCCAAACTAGTAGTTTTGGCCTGTGTGGTTCTAGCATCCAGGCATACATAACGCCCAATCCATTTTTGAACTCTGACAAGGCCATGTTATGAAAAATGGGATCTGAACTTTAGATTTTGAGGAAAATGGAGCTCAAGTTTCTCAAATGTTACATGATATCTTCTAATGATATGAGAAAAGGAAACCATGGCTGTTTGCTAAAGGACACTACACTTTGACTCAAAAACAAGTTTTGAGACAAAAGCTTTGACAAATTTTGGCATAATTTGGATATATCTTGTAAGAAATTGTAAGTGTTTTGGTGTTTTGCAACCAAAGCAAATTCTAGATTATTGCTTTTGGATTTTGAATAGTCCATGATTAGTTTACATATGATATTGATTCCTTGACTTCTTTTCATGCACAAAAATGGTCAAAGTTTAACACCCAAGTTGTTGAGGTTTTTGTTTTTGCTATATCCAATTCTTGGAGCAAGCCAATACCTTTTTTTGGTGTAATACCTTCCAAGTTATATTACAGCAATTTTTTTTCTCTTCACCAATCAAATTTGAAGAATTTTAATAGACCTTGGGATCTTAAACAAAGTGATAACTGTTCCTTATACCTACGATCCTTCATAACATTCAATAGCTTGCATTTCCCTCTCTTTAGGTATCATTTATAAACTTCATCTTGACAAAAAAAAAAAAAAAAATTACTTTTTATGACATGTCTGAGCCCCCACATTGATGTATATACACTAAACTGAGCTTCTCTTTCATAAACTTTGATAAATTCAACCAAGTGTCCGCATAGCTAGAGAATGGTGTGAAATATTCCACACCATTTTGTTGGAAGGAGGGCAGCCTCTGATAAGTGCTAGTGAATGTTATGTTTGTTGAAACTTTTGTGTTGGTTCATGTGGTTTTTGTTCCCCAAAGACAAAGGCGATGCGGAGGGTGAAATTTTTCATTTTTTTAGAGTTTCATTCTTTCATTTGAAAATCAAATGGTACGAAAGCTAATTGTACTAGTTAGTTTCAAACTAAATGAAAATGTAACTAACTAGTAACTAATGCACATGTCTGATGGATAATCAAAAACCAAAATAAAAAGTAATACATATCGCCTCCATAAACCCATGATTGTCAAAGAAATACGTACTCTTACAACATCCATGCATGCAAAAGACGTTCATATCTTATTTGGAAGACAATTTCAATTTTTTTGCAAAACCCCTACCCAATGAACGTCATTCTTGTTAAGATCCTAGAATCCTTATCATATTGGTGAAGACAATCTACATGCCATATATATCTATTTGTCTACCTTATAATACCTTGTAAAACATTGACTGTTAGTTTGTCACTTGAAATTTGAAATTCTCTACCACAAAGCATCAGATGTTTGTTGGTCACAAAAAATGTTGCATTGCATCCAGTGTTTATTTTGACACCAAAATTCTGAAATTCTTTATTAGCACCAAAATTCTGAAATTCTTTATTAGCACCAAAATTTTGAAAATCACTATAGTATAATTTTCTTGGAATTATATTAAAAATTTCACAGTATCTTGGTAAAATTCACGAAGTTTTAAAATTTGTCATATGTAAAACTTTGTAAAAAAGGATTACATGCATGCACACACACAGATAAATATTTATATCAGTATATATCTTGAACAAAATTTAGCATTTCAAATGTAGATTATTTTATCACTTATTTTGAAATGCTAATAAACAAGACATTGCATTAATTGTTACAATTGTTCATATGTTGCCTAATATGAAACATATCCAAATTTATCTATCTATATTATAAAGCATTTGGTATTTGTTTGTCACCAGATATTCAAAAGTCAAAGAAGGGGAGTGGGAGAAGGAAAGGGAGGGTGAGAAAGAAAGTCAAAAAGAGGGACAAGGTGGACAAGATAGACAACAAAAACTGAGAAAGAAAACAAGTGAGACAAGGCAAAGCACACAAAGCAACTAATTTAACTCTTAAATGTCCCAAGGGCATAGTAGATACACTGCCATATTTTTGGCATTTGCTACCAACAAGAAATTTGAACTTGAGATCTCAAACAACTCAAGAACCGTGTTTATCTATATTCCAACTTCTTTGTTGATCTCAAATGTAGTAGAGGTGTGGACCCATTCTAGATACAAGCAAATACCCCATATTGTACTAGTTGCAAAGAGCCTTTTGGACATTTAAGGGTTAAGTAAATATAGATAGTCCAAAGCCTAAGAATATTAACCCAAAAAATAGAAATTTGGAAACATATGCAAAACATTCCAAGATTTTTGCAAAATCTTGAGAAATTTATTCAAAATATTGGAAGATCTATTTTCCAAATATTTAGCAAAACATGGTTTAGAATTGTATGATTAGTCTAAACTTACTTAAGTATAAATGAAAGGCCTCTGTAGGCTTGTAGGGGTCGAGTCCCCGGACCAGTGAAAGGCGGTTAAGTATGAAATCTACCTTCTCTTTCTTTCATTCTTTTTCTTTTTCTTTTTTGAGGTTTTATGTTGGGACGCATAATATGAAGGGAATTTGTTGCAAAAACAACAAGTACAATGCAATCCCAAATCAGGGGAAGAAGACCAACTTTTCGTTTGATTTTGGGATACAAGTGAAGCAAAACCTTTTATTGCAAAAATGCAGAGTACAAGCCATGGAGAGACAACCTACTTTCTACCGGTTCTACTACGTTTGTCTTAGGTAGGTGGTAGCTGGTTATGGGGCACCAATGGAGGAAATGTACGCATTTCAAATACCTATAAATGTCTTCCTTGATTCATCTTTGAAGTGGAAGCGCTGGGACCTCACAAGGTAACTTCTATATTTTTCTCATTTCTTTCCATAGAGTTCTCTTATTTCCTACTGTACAATAGTTGCGGAGTTTTTTCAATAGTGGTAGGAATGCCATATTTGTTAAATTGGGAAAAAGCTTACAAAGTGGGACTTTTGAAGAATTAAGGTGGTCACCTTAATCCGAGCTCCAGCGTTTTTTTTGGTACACGTGACCTCTCCTGAGAGAAGGAATTTGTGAGGGAAAAAATCTTAGTGGCTCAGATTCAATCTAATACCTTCAAATCTGATTTAAGGTAGATGTTTTGGATTAAGGTGAGGTACAAAATGGTACCCAATATTTTCCCAATTTAATGAATATGGCATTTAAGAATTATTTTCCAAAACTATTTTCCAACGTTATTGAATTTTATCACATTCAGAAACTAACAACTCTCTAGCTCTAGAGCATGTAAGAACTGATACAAAGTAGAGGTCACTTTAACAAACAAGCATATTTCCAGTAGTAGTGGTCAGATTTATGACAATTGGTCTATGAAAGATACCCAAATACATTGGATGGAAAAAACCATACTGCAATTTCGTTTTACAGATATATGAGGTAGATTTTTAAAGGGAAAATTTCATGCATACCCCTGAAGTTTGCAATAATTTCATAGATACCCCTGCTTTTTCAGAAATTTCACAGATACTCTTGGACCAAAATTCTCTAGCGTTTTTTATTGTGCATGCCACTATTCTTCTCCCTTTGAGCTCATGCATAGTAAGAAAGAAGTACCGATCTCAAGGAAGAAGGGAAGTGACATGCACAACAAAAAAAGGCTTGAATTTTTGGTCCAAGGATATTTGTGAAATTTCTGAAAAAGCAGGGGTATCTATGAAATTATTGCAAACTTCAGGGGCATCCATGAAATTTCCCCATTTTTAAATACTAAAGATTGTTTAATGCCATACCTGTTGTTTCTTTTACCCTCGTAATGTTGGTATGACCATAATTTAGATTTGACCTGCAAAAGGAGAATACACACTTCCAATCAATTTGAGGTTCTAAACCCTCTTAGTAATCAAACAGTACAATATTTCAACCCGTTTGTGGCAATGACTTTTCTTTTCTCATATGATAAACAACACAACCAGTTTAAGACCTTGCAACCTCTAATCAGAAGCTTCTGTTAAAAATACATATCAAATGGTTCACACTTTTGTGTTTGAAACATGATTTAAAAAGCTCAAAAAAGGTGGCATTCAAGGGTAGATGCTTTTGTAATAACATTGTGCAGCAATCACTGATACACAGCAAATCACCCCAGATTGTAACGATTGGTTGTCACATTCTCAAATGGCGTATGCAGATAATCAAAATCTTTGATATAGCATTACACTACAGTGGTGTTTGGTTAACATCAACCCTTGTAGCAGAAACAATTGGATAAAATCACAACCCCACTCCCCTTTTGCCCAATAGCATGCATTATGAGCTTGGTTAAGGTAAAGTGCTTGCTTATGATCAATGTTTGTTTATGTTAATGTCCATTTTGATTCATCAATTAGAAAGGCCTTCGGTTAGTGTACCAAAAACACAAGTAGGAAAGCACCTCCAAAGCTGCAACCACCAAAACTAGGGAAAATAATGCAAATGGAGTACTTGTTTATGATCAATGTTTGAATACTATTAACATTTTTTTCTAGCCCAAAGTATTGACCTTGTCCAAGCACCATTGTACAATACCAAGCAAGCATGAATTGTTTGTTGCCTTGCTGCAGTTCAAAGAACTTCCCATAATACATAACAAAATTGAGATTTTGTTGTTTTGAATCATAGAGATTAATCCTTATGCAATCCCAACCAAGCATACCAAATTTTGATTCCAAAAAACCAAAACCCTATTTTTGGTGAATTATTTTGTATTAAATTCATGATTTTACATGAAAATTGATTGAAGAAAATTGGTGATAAATTTTTTAGATTTGATTGCATGGATATGTTGGTAAGAAGATATGCACATTTTCCCTTCTAAAAAGAACCCCCTTAAGTAACAAAATTATGATTGACAAAGAGTTCAATGTGAGTTGTGGTAAGACCAAAATTTGTAAAATAGATATTTCTTTATGATAATCAATTTTTGTTATTTGATTCATATACTGTGACTAAATTTGTACCTTCAAACATGACAATTGGTTTACTTAGTCAAAAACTAGTTAAAAAATAGAAATATCTATTTTACAAATTTTGGTCTTACCACACCTCACATTGAACTCCTTGTCAATCATAATTTTGTTACTTAAGGGGGTTCTTTTTAGAAGGGAAAATGTGCATATCTTCTTACCAACATATCCATGCAATCAAATCTAAAAAATTTATCACCAATTTTCTTCAATCAATTTTCATGTAAAATCATGAATTTAATACAAAATAATTCACCAAAAATAGGGTTTTGGTTTTTTGGAATCAAAATTTGGTATGCTTGGTTGGGATTGCATAAGGATTAATCTCTATGATTCAAAACAACAAAATCTCAATTCTGTTATGTATTATGGGAAGTTCTTTGAACTGCAGCAAGGCAACAGACAATTCATGCTTGCCTGGTACTGTACATGTATGGAAACCTGTGAGTCCTAAATCAATACAAAAACTTGCACATATAGTTACGTTATTTTTATTCAATACTAGCAATTATATTGTGTGAATCATGATCAAGGATAGCACTTGCTATCTAGGTTCATATAGCCAAGTTAGTACACTCTTTAGTTGTGTTTGCCTTTAGAATTGAATTTTTTACTTTTACCTCTTGGAAATTAGTTTTGGCAACAAACTTCTGAATGGATGAATGAACGACGTATTCTAGGTCCAAAGATCTCACATTGTTCAACTTTACAATTGGTGACTCATATTCAAGAAGCAACCAGTGTGATCGACCTCCAAAGTGGAGACTCCCTTCAAAATGGGTCCGCAAAGTTGGTTGGGGCTCATTTTCCTCACCACAGCGTGGATCATCTCATTGACGCAAGTTGAGGGTGTAAGAGTACTCCTCCAAGCACGTGCAACAGGAGCCGGGCCATGGCGTCGACTTGCTAACATACTTCCTCCCATCAGCCAACCCGTTCTTCCAAAAGTCAACTTCTCGCTTCCCCCAATCTCCCTTCCTCAACCATCTCATTCTCCATCTCTTCCCCAAGCCCAACCCCCTCATCCATCACTAATGCCGAAGACCTTTCCTCCCACTTCTTTACCCACATGGCCCAACTTTGCTTTACCCCCATTGCCATCGTTCCCATGGACCAATCCCTCTCCTCCACCTCCATCCTTTCCATGGACCAAAAACCCACTTCCAACGATCCCATTGTTCCCGTGGAATTCTCCATCACCTCCACCTCCGAGTAGTCCATCTTTTCCATGGCTTACTCCATCTCCACCACAAAACAATCCAACCTTCCCATGGCTTACTCCATCTCCGTCTCTTCCACCACCTCCACCACAAAATGATCCAACTTTCCCATGGCTTACTCCATCTCCACCATATCCACCACCTCCACCACAAAACGATCCAACCTTCCCATGGCTAAGTCCAACTCCGTGTCCTCCACCACCTCCAACTCCAAATGCCGAAACCTTCCCATGGGAAAACCCAACAAATCCACTTCCAACTATCCCATTGTTACCATGGGAATCTCCATCACCTCCACCTCTCAATATCCCATCTTTTCCATGGAGCACCTCACCACCCCCACCTCCGCTTCTTAATTTTCCGTGGCTGACAACGCCCCCCTTGGCTTCTCCACCTCCGCCGCTCTTTCCATGGCTCACTCCCTCGCCTCCTCCCACATGGGTTAGCAGCCCTTTGCCTCCGTTTGGTTTACCGCCAGGCAGCCCATTCTTCCCGACAGGCATCCAGTTCATGTTCTCCAACTTTACACAATCTTGGTTGCCTGAGGCTGGAGTGAAAGTCACATGGGAGTCTGCCATTTCAGTTGAATTGTCGTTACAACTCTTGGTTGAAGCTCTCATGAAGCCCATCACTTTGGTGATTTCAGCATTTCAAGGTGCCCAGAGCGCTCCTACAAGTTGGGATTGGAAGAACGGACTCGCCGATAATAAAGTAAATTCAGATGTTGGAGCGTTGTGTACAACCTCTGGAAACAATGGCTTTCCAGTGAAGGGAATTGTTGTTGCGCAAACTCCCATTGACAATACTATATCGACTGCGGTCACGTGGTTCACGGTCTTGTTCAGTGGTTGGAGTAAAGATACGCCTCCAAAGGCTTCGCTTGATCGTACTCCAGGATCCTTTGGAGGCTTTGTGACAAACTCCACTGTCCCCAATTTGAAAACGTTTTGTTCTCACCCAGAATCTCTGAATAGAATTGCGGCTAAACAAGGACAATTTGTGTCAAATTAGTAAACGAGAGAAGTGAAACATTAAACCCTTAAAGAAAAGAGCAGCTTCCAAACAACGTTTAGTCACGTGTATTACTTTACAGCATAATACTTTTGCATGCAAAATTGCATTAGCTTTCAGAAAAATAGCAAAATAACAGTTACAATGTAAACATGAGGTTTGAATACAGTTGGTTGAGGTTTGGTTTGGTGATTTGTTACTGTCTTGCAAATACTGTTTTGTCGAAATGTTTGATTTCTATCTCCAATTAGCTGATCCATTGAATTGATATACGCTCTACACAATATGTTGCATTGATGAATCCTTTGAGCATTATGTAATCGGTTAGGATACATGTACAGTAAAATACCCATTTAGAATGAACATCAATCAAAGAAGTCATTGAAACACAAATCCTTTTAGAACATGCAAGTGGACGGAAACTAAAAAATATTTCAATGGCTTAAATATTCATGGCAATTCAAAACTTGAAAGCATTATGTATATTTTAGTAATGTCAACTATCCTACTTAAGTCCTACATCTTATACAGTGCCAAACAAGCAACTAAACCTGAAGTCACAATATCCCTTACATAGAGGCCCTAATCTTTGTCTTCGCTCTTAAAAAGCATAAGCTAAAAAAAGAGAAATTCCTCTTTAAAAGCTGTGTCCAAGGTCAATAATTAGCTTTGAAGCACCTCGCTTTCTAAATCGTCCTTTTAATAATAGACATGAACAAAACATTAATGAATATTAATATTTTCAACTTCTAAAGCTAATCACACGAGAATTGAATCGAATGGCACCTTATGGGAACTCCCGAGCGAGAACATATAGAAGTGTCTGTCGTTTCACCAGCAGCAGATCATGTGACCTGATTCACCAAATTCTCTAATACAATATGTTAAAACTAGAAACAATATCATGTCACAAAACTTGTCCATAGTATTTTCTAATAACAGAACTCAATATGTCGTAAGATTGAACGCTTTATTTGTGCAGAAGGCAGTGGATTTAGAAAAAAGACCTCTAAAATTGTCCATACATGCATAGTGTGACACAGTTCAATTAGTCTATCTCTCATATTTAAGCTTGAGCTTTTGATTTTCGTATGACGGCCTTACCCTCCTTCACAAGCAGAAAACCACCACTTGCTTTATTTGTTCCCTCAAGCGTCAGATATCTCCCATCTGCACAGAGCATAAGCCCATTAGACACTCACAGCAAAGCGAGTTACACCCTGCTCTGTGCAAGAAACTATTTCATTAAAAACCAATCTCCTAGCCACTCTGACACGAACGGTTTTAAACGAACGGTAGCTCAATAATGATAAAGTAAATGTGCAAATTTACGTATAAAAGAAAAGCCTCCGAGTTACTCACAATTGCGTTTCTCTACTCATACTGTAGGGAGGCATTTCCATATTTGCTATCCATTCTCACGATTTTCCTCCAATTAAGGCTGTGGAAGATGACAACCTGCATCTTGCTACAAAGCATCGAGAATTATGAAAGTCACAAAAAGGTATCCCACGTAAAATATAGCAACAATCAGCTGGTTGAGTTAGTGCTATTGCAGAACATGTCACTCAAAGCAAGCCACTTACTCATGAAAAGTTTACAACCATGAACATCAAAGCATGTACGGCCATGGAGTTAATCTGCTCAAACGCACAGAGATATCAATGCAGGTCATCAGCCAAGTAAAACTTCCAATAGAGATTGAAGCCAGCCTCTCCACAATTGCAAAACTCAACTCAGTAAGCTTCACGTACTACCTTGTCATGTATGGCTCCCTGCTGCTCCCAGCTGCTTAGATCAAGATACATACAGACAACCAAATTTCATGGCAACAAGAAACAGAGTGCGTGACTTTACGATGGAAGTAGTTCAACCTGTACTTTCAGGCTTCATGTGTTATTGAAGTAATGATACAGAATTGCAAATAGTTCCGCTGCGATTCCAAACCTTATCCTTTGCTCCGTTGATGTCTGGTGACAGTATTAAATATGGTGTCTACATAGTAATATCTTGGGTAAGGGATGCGCGGGCATCCAATTCCGAAGTAAAAACTTAATAAGTGGTGGAATAGACACCTCCGGGTTTAGGTGGTACCGGCGTTTGAGTAGCTTGCCACCTGACTCCCACATACATTTTATACACAACTGGGTTGATCCATTTTGTTTCCAATTTCTTTCTGGATACAAAAGGTCAACCGATAAACTACACAACGAAAAATACCAAACAACTCAGACCAGTATGAAAATTGCCATCAAAATTTCAGGGCAGCCACTAAATGGTTGGTTTGTCAATTTCTGTGAAAATGCCGGTATTACAAGCATGCTATTGAAATATCTGCGCGAGGACTCCTCTACCTGTTCAGTTCTACAGACGTCAATGGCCGAGCAATCTAAATGAAAAGAGATAAAAAGATTGATCTCGAGAGCCCTCGGACGCATAGCCTGAGATCATCCGAACTCTAGCCAAGACAAGAAAAACCCTTTCACGGTTACTGCATTAAAAATCAAGCTTGGAGCTGCCTCGATCTTAGCCTCTATGAGAACAAAATTGATGACAAACGTACTCAATTCGAGGTTCTGTGCAACCAAACTTCATATCTCTCAATCATTCTGAGGGATAGTACCAGAATCACGATCGAGGAGAAATCTTCAGGACAGCTCACAAAACAGCTGTCTAAGACCTCCTGCACCATGTACATAGAGTCTTTTAAGTCACCCTGATTGTGATACGAGGAAGATGTACATCATAATAGCACGTAACTCTAGTGTTCTATGATAGGAGAGGAACTTTGTCACAAATATTTGTAGGAGTAACATCGACATCAAAAATAAAACTATGGACTAAGATTCTGAGATTTAGACCTTCACAATGGTGAGTATTCATCATTAGATATGCTTTAAATGCCTAGAACAATCATACATGAAGACGCCAACATAACTTTGGAATGAACGTCACGTTTGATTGCACTCTCAAGCACGTTACGGAAAAGGTACTGACTAGAGAGAATTTAAAGGGATCAAAGAAACGCTACCTTAAGATGTTTGCAAGATAGAGGACTTGTTGCGTCCAACGAGAGCTCACAGTGGACCTAATCTGAAGAGAAGTATCCATTGAAATGCCTGGATACGTACCAAAATCCAACGACACTTTATTCATTTAAGCTTCAATACTCGGGACAAAACTAACACAAGATCATCATGTATTGTGTTTTTGAGCTAACAAACTGAAAGTAACGTAATATCACTTGTATAGAATAGAAACAAACAAATTAAAGGAACGGAGAAACTGACCTCTTACTGAGTTTCTCAACTGCATCAGAGGCTATCAACAGTGTATCACCTGCACGCTCCTGCACAGAATATAGCTCTTGGCCACCCCTAGCTCGCGCAACTAACCATGCATTCTGCTTGGTTCGAACACAAACTTCAAGGTTTGGATCACAATAAGGGATCTGTCCCTCCAACCTTCCTTTGTCTAGGTCAATGTCTGCCCGTACAAGGTTAAGAACTGCCAGGGACTCCTGCAAAGTCAGTTGCGCAGCAATAAATGATCAGAATTTCAAGGGAAGCAGACACATTGGACTTATGTATTATAAAAATAAAAGTCCTAAATCCGTTTGAATTAGGTCGAATACCTTCGAGAGCGTAGCAACCTTGCTCGGTGGTGACGCCTTGGCCACCTTGCTGATACGATCACAGCAAAGATATCGATACCCTTGAACGTGAGATGAATTTACACCTTTCCACTCCTTCGCTAGTCTCTCTTCAAGATTCTGTATCTTCCGAGCCCCCTGAGTACACAAAGAAGACAATATGTGTCATATCGCCGTACTTTTCAAGACATGAGTCTCGAAGAACATGAGTTATCTAAGGTCTGCAATTTGTAAACCTCTCATAAATATATCAATACTTCCACAAAGTGTACGCCATGTTTCCAAGCAAGCAGTTTTAAAGGTGCTCAAGTTCTAAGTGAAATATTGTTTCAAGCGACCATGGTCTTGCAATACCTTCTCAAGCAGCTGCTTTTTCAACAGCGACAATCCGTCCAAGCCGTTGACGGAAGAGTCAGTTGGAACCAGCATAATAAGGGTAACTGTACGATATTGAAAAGTACAAAGCCGCATTTGCTCGTTGGTGCGTTGTAGCCATATTGTAGGACCCAGTGCGTTAGCCACTCTAGAATCAGTCTCCCAAGAGTCAGTAGCCAGGAAATTATCAACTTCTTTCCACCAGCCATCGGGTTTCATAGGTCGTGGATGGCTCTTTTTCCCACGCACTAAATCTTCTACTCCACTCATAGATCCATGAGAAGAAGCTGATGTTCCATTATTGAGCAGATTCCACACCTTGGATGGACCTACATGCACAACCATACAACAGTAAATCCCTCTACTATTTTCGGCAATGAGCTATACAACGAGCACTTTCTCTTACGTCCACACGCATACTGAGAACCCCAACATCGGCTTTCATCTGGACCAGTATTAAGAGTTACACAAACTTCATTCAGCTAGTGATATTTAAAATGAGAGAACCCAGAAATCATCTGTACCAGCAGGTAGTGACGCGGACATACTCTCTGCTTGATTTCTACGATGTGACAGTGAGAGCGCAGCTGCTGTTAACCGAAGCGACGCGTAGCAAAACAGTCTCGCAGTATCTTCCTAAAACATCCAGGAAAAGAGTGGGAAGGTCAAAATGCATCCAATTAAATTTCAGAAAGCAAGGTAATCTATGATCGGCCAGGTAAGATTACCCACACACAATTCAAGTATCAGAATTATCGTATTTAAGATACACGAAATAAGGGTATTGAAATCACAGGCTGCATGAGAAAATTGGTGGAGGCATACCGCAGATAATGTGCTTGTAACCAAATAATTGTGAAAGAGCACCATTGTATGACGCACGATTCCACCTCCAAACCACGACTCCAATAGCCCTACCAAAGACTAAATCCACAAGAGCAGTTGGTAGTCTATCCTCTAGATATACATGGCAATGGGATATCATTTATGCAATAAACGAAAGAAATCCGCCTCTAAAGCCGAATCTTAGCAGCAATAGAAACAGCATTTCACGTTCAAGCAAAGTAGCAAGAATATCGTTGAATTCTTGTCAGGGCTCCTGCTATGAAGGTCAATATACAGTACACAACAAGTACGACCTAAATACATCGTCAACTGTTTTCTCTGAAAAGTTAAGAGAAAATGCTTACCTGGGCCTGAAGAATAGTGTCGCGGTTAAGGCTGACAGGTTCCACCATGCCCCGCTCAGTCAAACCTTCTCCTATTGACGGGAGTCGTAGTTTCTTACCGGCCACAAACTCTGCATTAAAATTTGTAGTGTCAAACATCAAAAACTAAAAACATACCAAGTGAAAGCTCCTAGTACTATTGACGAAGTAAAAAAGCATTCAAAAATGCTAAGCTCATGGCAGTTCCGCTACATGAAGTTAATGACAGTGGACTCGACTGGATCCCATCCTTTTGAAAGTTGAATGATGGTTATCCTGCGTACATATGGTGACAAATTCCTGGTTCATACAAAGTTTCTAAATGACCGCTTACACAAAAAAAAGATATGACTCTTACCTGCAAGATAATCAGGGAAGAATGCGTGCAGACAGCTGCGAGCTAAATCTCCAACGGGATGTTTCTCTAGCATTCCTCGGATGGAGCCAAAAAACATTACAAACAGGCCATGAGCCTCCTTCAACATCCCTTCTACAGCTGCGACTCTCACCTCCTCTTCCCCTTCCTTGTTCTTCTCTATGACCTGGAGCAAAGTAAATTCAAGGTATTAATCTCTCAAAGATAGGATTTCTTAGTGATCAATAGCCTGCAATTTAGAAGTTCGAGAAAGCTAAGTAAATCAGTTTTTGTGACAACAATAGCAAATCCATGACTATGCTGGAACCTCACCATAACCACCCATATGTCAGGTTCACAATTAAAAAATACGTGACAGCGTCCCTCTGCTTGCATCAACTGACAAGGCTTCTCCGGCGAAAAGATCCTGCCACCAAATAGAACAAAGAAACTCAAATTCTCAGAAGATCATGTCAATCTTCTCAGCAACGCTCACTGGAACTGTTGCTAGCACACAGATTTAAGAGGTAAAGATCGAGAACGCAAAGACAACCAAGGATTACCTTGTGAAAGTTATGAGACCTTCACTGAGTCCCACGACAGATAGTTGCGAAGGTAGAGGACAGTCCAGTGGAGAGAAAAAGAGAATTTTATCCAGCTCGTGGCCTTCCTGCTGTCCTCGTCGCATATCAAAGACACATACCTACGTC
Organism: Ulota crispa; assembly: GCA_963920765.1. NCBI lineage: Eukaryota > Viridiplantae > Streptophyta > Bryopsida > Orthotrichales > Orthotrichaceae > Ulota > Ulota crispa. The sequence goes on along the minus strand of OY987244.1, from coordinate 11,810,349 downwards.
GAACAAAAGCTCAATAAATCAAGCCTGCAAGTCCAAACCCTAAGCCAAGAGCCAAATGACAAAATCCCTCGCCATTAGAAACACGGATCGTTAGTATCTAATGCGCACACTCGATAAAGGTCAAGCTCTCAGATCTCCACGGCTTCCATTGATTCTACATTCCAAGAAACGATCTCCAATTCAGTCTCCGTTCTTCTACAGCACTTACTTATTACAAAGCCACATACTACATCGAACGAAACCTCACAATATCGCCAGCTGGATCAAAGAATACGCCTCCAATTCCAAACCCTAATCCCTCGATTGTTAAATGCAAAATGACAGAATCTAGCATTAAAATTTCCCTCGCCATCAGATCAATAAGCTCTTGCCGTGCACACACACAATAAAGGTCAAACTCTCAAATTCCTAAAATATAAATTCCACAAATATACCTCCGATTTAATCTCCACGCCTCAATTTTAAACAATCCTGAACGGTCCAATCAAAACACAACCAAACTCGACCAACCTGCACTGACTCCGCCCACGCTCCCATGGTCGCAGAAGAACAGCAACTCTCCGCAGCGCCCGTCGTGAACTCGTGCGACGAACGCTCAAGGCTCCGCCACGGAACTCGAAAAACCACGGCAAAAACATATCATTTCATCTTCCGATCGCCTTGATCACCGCCTACTCATGGTCCTCGTGAGCATATCAATCACGAAGAGTTGTTAGCCACGAATCCAGAGAGGCGACTTGGTGCGATGGAGAGCTCGTCGGCGACTGATCGAGGTCGAGGTGATGATGTTATCTGGTGACTACACGACGCAAAATGGTGGAACCCCTAATTTATAGAACGAAGCAGAGACGATGCCGTTCGCCCTTCGTCGGCCAAAGTGAGAGCGCCACTAGGGCCTGGGATGACGTCATGGAGCAATGGAAGACTTCCCGAAGTCAAAAGAAAGGGCAGAAGAACATCTACTCCCTCTGTCCCATTATAAAGCTCCAAAACACTTCTCCATGAGGGATTATCTATAGTTTTAGTTACATGTTAGTGACAAATGTATTCTAGAATCAATATATCACCTACCAAATATTTACAAAATCTCAAGTTTTTATGTTACCATTTAGACACCCAATTTCCATGCAAAAAATATCATGTTTGTACATAGTTTGTGAAGGCTGCCGACTCCTCATTATTTTAGTTTATGTACTAATAACACATGCGTTCTGGAATCAATATACCATCTACCAAATGTGTGCAAAATTTTCAGTTTTGATGCTACCGTTTGGGCACCCAAATTCCATGCAAAAAGTACCATATTTGTACATGTTGCTAGCTCCTCATTATTGATGGTTTAAAGATTAGTAGCAGCAATGGTACCTCATATGGGCAAGGTCAAGCTTGTTAGGAGGGGAATGCTCTTTAATTGCTTAACTTGCCCCCATGAGACCATTGAACATGACAAATGCTTTCTCAACAATTGAAATTAGCAAAAAGGAGCTTTTTAGTGGGACAAGAAATATGCCTAATTTGGAGCTTTATATTGGGACAGAGGGAGTATATTATAAAGCCTCAAGTGTCTACTATTCTCTATTAACACCACAAGTTCTATTAGAGAAGGGAGGGATAGGAAAAAATGTTCAAAGGGAGGGTGAAAGTTTATCAAAATTATTTTCAAATCTCTATTAGATGTTAAGCATTGGATATCTTTCAGCCACCCAAATTTTGAAAGTCTAAGGGAGAAAGGGAGAAGAAAAGGTAGGAAAAGGGAGGATGAAAAACTTGTGAAATTCATGAGGGGAGGGAAAGGAGAAGGTAGGGAAAAGGAGGGTGAAAAGCCGCTTGGAAAAATATTTGATACATGACTCAAAGAGCATGCAATGCATACTAGCTTTAATAAAGGGAGAAATTACCATTATAAGGAATATTTTAAAATATAAGCTTGATATACTAAAGGTGCGTTAGTTATTTTTTGTGAGTGTTATGAAAATGTTGTTTGAGGTTGCTAGTTGGTTGAAGTATTGCACAATTGTGAAACAAAGAACCCTAGTAAAATGAAGATCCATAATATACTCCCATTAAATCTTGCAAAAACATTGGTCAACAAGTGAAGACTTCTCTCATAGTAATAGATTAGAGATATGTTGATTTAAAGCAATCAAAATTAAGAATATGGCAATTAGGGATCAAAAAATTGCTTGTGTTTATATCCCACTTTTTACCAAAATGTTCATTTCTATGGGTGAATAATGCTATGTAAAGCAAAAAAAAGTGTCAAATCTTAAAAATTGCAATAATTTTCTAAAGGAATAGTTCCATGTTGATGTAGGGTAGGGTTAGTCATTACATCAAGTGGATTCAATATTAAAAAGGAAATTTTCATGGGAGAGTGAGAGCTAGTTGTAGTTGCTCTAAATCTCAATTGTAATGAATTTAATAACATGTTCACACTTGATCGTTACAATGGTAATATTATAATGAATCTAGACTAATGATACATCTAAATTCATCTTTAAATGTTTTGTGACGAATTTGTCTTAAACATGATGTAATTTTAATGAGTAAGAATTCTTGTTTAACCAATATCACAAAATATACAATACATTATTTTTGCAATCTCTTAACACAAGTTGAATACATTAATGAACTCTTTGCATGTACAAAGTCTTGTTAGTAGAAATAGAGTTTGTTTACTCTCCTTGTTGTTGCAAATTTTCCACTATTCAATACAATTGATTTTACTAACTTTGAAATGAAAATGCAAGTGTCATCCAAGCTTTTGGGCATTGAGTCCATTCAAAAATTGCATGGTTTTTCTACAATTTGAATGAAAGAAAGAAAAGAAAAAACTTTGATTGTTCCTACACCTAAGCTTATGACAAATCTTATTTGATGATAGATTAACATAGAAGTTTTGCAAATGATTCTGAGTGTTTATTTAACTAATTCTCATGAGTTTCTTAATTGTACCAAAGGAACAATAGACAAGAGGTAAGGATTGAAAATGAAGCTAAAAAAACCATTTTGCACAAGAACAACAATTACAGTTGCTACCATTTAATGTCAAACCTTGACAAAATTCATTAAGAAAGTGCTCAAAGTTGTAGGAGTTAGAAATGTTGTACAAAATCCCTTTGAAAAAATAGCACATTCTTTATTGTGAAAGTTTTTGCAAATCCTTAGAACGTACCAAAATGAATCAATATAAATGGCTTTCTTGTCATATATTCCCAAAATTAATATGGGACTTGAGATGATCAAATTCATCATCCATACCAATCAATAAAACTATTCTCCAATGGGTTAGATAGATGTTACATTCTGAATAGGGCATGTCCATTTTATTTCAATCCCAAAAGCTCCTTTCATCTTTCAATAACTCAAAATTATACAAGAAGCAAGTTTTGCAATAAATTATTGTGATTCAAGACCTTTTGACACTAGTAAACAAGAGATGGTACATGTTTATTTCTTGGTTACAAATCTTGGTCACAATTAGTGACTAATAACTGATTTTCTCATCCATTGGTCTCCCCCAATAATGTAAAGTGAATTTAGACCAGTTCTTGCTAAAAATTTTAAGTTTGATCATGTATTCAATTTTCTTACTCATTCTCTCCTTTTAAGTTCTCTCCTCTCCCCCCTCTTTTTTTTTCTCACTTTTTGATAAAATTTCAAAAACTTGGATGCCATAAAAATAAAGGAAGAAACTTGTCACCAAGAAGATTACAAAATTCAATAATAAAGTTTTAGTCCACAATACAAAGTGCAAAATACTATGAAAAAAATTATGCCATTGTTTTAGAATGTTTTTTGCAATGGGATTAGTTGTAATAAAGTATAATACTAAAAAGATTATTGATTCTAATAATTTCCTCAACAAATTAATTTTCATTGCAATAAATTTGCAATTATGGTAACAAAAATACACCTCTTGCAAAAAAAACAACATTTCAATAATGAAAATTATGTTAACAATAATAAAACAACAATAGAACATCATTTCCATTAGTAATTAGCATTAAAATTTGATAAATAGACTTAATCAACAATTTTTGGAATCACGTTTGGAATAGCTTGATCACCTTAAAAATTTGATTCGAGAACCTCTTAAGGTTGTTTGAGTGATCATGAAACCTAGTTCATTTCATGACATGTAGGATTCAATGTCATTTTGTCATTGATTTTGAACCAGGATCACTCTTCAATTAAGAGGACTAGTGTAAAGTGAACTTGTTACTTCATAAATTTCACTTTCTAATATAGGAACATGACCCCAAATACACCCTCAAAGGCATTTACATAAAGTGAACTTTGACCATCCCCTTCTTCTCCTCCAATCATAATGCCAAATGCTTTTATCACAACCCTAGCTATACGGTATGTACACCTTTCTCCAATCGGTCCCAAAAGCTAACCCCTACAGTTGAGCTATGCTTGAAGTGTTCACTACTCATAGTGAATCCAAAGTGGAGCAGTAAACACTACTTGCACAAGCAAATCTTGCCACATGTAACTTAGGAGCTACTTTGGGAGTGGTGGGGTTAGGACCATCAAGTGCCATTATAGGAACACATCCAAACAATTTCAAGGGTAGTGTAGAGTTGCTTTTGGACCCTATGAGTTGTAACTTTGCCCTTGAATATAAAATTTTCTCCAATATTTTTTTCCATAAAAATGATGTTTGGTGATAGCTTGTTGCAAGACTAATCCTACATAATTTTTTTCCTGTATTTTCCAAGAGTTTTCCGAGACCTTGCAGTATTCCCAAACCCTTAAATGGTCGGGTATGGGTGTACATACCTTACAAAGGCCTTCAACATATGTGAAACACAGAGGTGTGAGATCTCTTGTGACTTCTGCAACGCAGTAAGGTCTGGGCCTTCGTCTGCAGGGGCCGAGTGATAAATCTGATACTCTGCATGTTATGCTAATTTCGTAAAGATAAGGATAAGCTCTATTGGTGCAACAAACCCAAGCATGGCATACACACATTAGACCAGGATTTCGATGTGGCAACCCACGAAAGGTTTCAAGGTTGCTACTAAGGTAGCAGCACCCATAAGCGTGGAAATAAGGGTTTTGGAGTAGGTAAAATAATTAACTAACTTTGCAAGTTAGTTAGGAAACGGAAACCAAAAATATTGGCATCAATTTTAAGGTTCCAACTGCAAGCATTTGTTCAGAAAGATTTTTCAAAGTCCAAAATCACTGAAATTGTAAGAACCATGTGTAAGAGATGCTAAAAACAAGGTTTGTTGATTTTTAAATAGTGAGATGGTACCCAAAACCGTCATGGAGTCACCCACAACCATCACTTTGTCACCCATAAATATCACTTAAGCACCCATAACCATTCTGACTTTGTTAGTGACGCCCATGGGTGCAGCTACCTTAAAGCAAATGTGAAAGTAATGGGGCAGACCCCCGAGTCCTGAAAGTGAGTGTAAGGAGGATATTCCAGGTTCCTTGTATAGTTACCCAAAAAATCACCTTCTCGACAGCAATGGGGATCTCGGAATTAAACTGGTTCCGTTATACCCTTGTTCATATGGCCGAGTTGGTCTAAGGCGCCAGATTAAGGTTCTGGTCCGAAAGGGCGTGGGTTCGAATCCCACTGTGAACACTCTCCTGTCACTGGGAAAGATAGCCTCGTAACAATCTTTTAGTTTTTGGTGCCGAATCTGCTCGGGCTGGCAATTGGTGATGTCCAATTTAAACAGAAAATGTCAAAATCTGAAACAAGGGTTGATAGGTAGTTGTCGTTACCCAAGCTTTTTGGTTGGGACAGGGAGTGAAGGTTCCTCAATTACGGCATCTCTATCCAACCTCAAAAGCTTCATCATTGAGTTCAAAAGTTTCATCATTCACAATGATTCTTTCTATTGTTGACCACATGTTTCCCCCATTGCTTTCATCAACTACTCAGTCCATTGATTGTGGTTGACTATTCAGTCTATTGACTGTGAAAAAAACGTGATATTTGAAAGAGTTGCCATGCCAAAAACTATATGTCGACAAGCCCATGCATTGATTGTTTCCTTTTTCATCAAAAGTTTCCACCTGATGTTTTGCAATATAAGTGCAGATGCCTTTAGTGCCTACATAAATCTGTGGATAAAATCTGCACTTGAGGACATCCTACAATACACGACATAAGTGTAGGACCAGTGCTGGACACAACACGTTTATGTTATGCGGGAACTGGGCGGTTACCTTGTTTTCCAACTTGCATAGTTCGATAGGGGCACAACTAGAAAGAGTTACAGTAAGTATGGCTATAACACACGGCATTACGCAGGAGGCCTCTTTAAAGGGGCCAGAGGGCCTGATGGATACTTACATTGCAGTGCTAGCCAGGAGTATTCTGGAGGAGCGTCACGAGTCAGGAGACACGCTTTCAAGTGCAACCAAATGGGGAGTTATTATTTGTGGCAACAGATGACAATTTAACATATGCATGCAGAAACCAATTGAGGAGACAAAACCCAGTACATGAACATACTCTGATCTCACAGGTAGCACCCAAAAAAACACAACGAGAAAACAAACAATATTTGGTACCCAAAGGTGGATCAGAAGTGGCAACATTATCTACACACAGAGAGTCAGTACATCTCTTGGTTTAACAATAGAATCTCCGATTCAATACAGTCTTGCTTTGATTCTAGACAAGCTTGACCTAATGCAAGGCCTGGGTACAAAGACATCATCGCCACTTCCAGAAAAGCATGGGACTTAAACCATCACGACGGGTAAAATTTAGCTGGCAATACTAATTAGAATGTCCCCATAAGGGCTGGATCATAGTTCTTCAAAGGACCCATAAGAACAACGACAGAAACAACTGAATCCAACAATTGTGTAGAAATACCAACGCCCCAATTTGCAAACACACGAGCGAGCACAAAGGGAGAAAAAACAACCAAAAGAGCACCAGGCTTGAAGACCGAATTTACGATTCATTACAGTCTAGGTTTGGGTTTACTACCAGGCAAGGCTGGGTACAATGGATAAGTCATCGCTTCTAGAACTAAATTATCTAACCTCAGGTTGAGTAAAATTCACCTGGGAGACATAAAGTGCCCTATAGAAATTGGATCACTGCTCGCCTAAAGATCCATGAAAGAATGAGAGAACAACGACCTAGAACAAATGGTGACCAACCAACTCACAACACACTCATTTGTGAACTTCAAAAACCGTCACCCAATTCGCAAGGGACGGGTAGAAAAGCAGGGGGGGATAATGAGAGGGGTAGGGAAGGAGAGCTATCCGCAAGGGATGGATGAAATCCGGTCGTCATCTGGTCATCCACTCGACGGGGAACTTTTCGAAGCCACGGCCAGGGATGGTGGACCAGCGCACCACCACCCAGAAGTCGAGCGCCTTCACGCTCTCGCTCCAGTTGCGCCAGTTTTGCTCCTCCTCGCGCACGCTCCACCGGGTCTCCGAGCTCAGCCTGTGCAGGTTTGCCAGGCGCATCTGCTTGCCTTGCACACGCACGTCACGCACCACGCAGTGCTGGTCGCCCTGAGCACCCCGGGTGAGAATGATGTCCCCTTTCACGGGCCAAGGCGGGATGGACTTGGCGTTGTTGCTGAGCGAATGCGCGCTCGCCATCCTTAAGGCATTGCTTCCTCGGGCTTGGTTCGGCATCTGCACGGCTGGTGGCAGGGGCTCCATTCGGTCCACGAAATGGTTGGATTCGTCCAAGTCTTGGAGGGTGCGAGGCGAGGCCACTAGATTCATCACGCGCGGGGACTCGCGCACGCGGGGAGATTCCGCGACGGGAATGCGGGTGCTCACTGCTGGTCCAACCGTTTGGTGATGCGCGTCGTTTTGTGGGGCAGGTTCCACCACTGGCGGGTGGTGCGGGTCGACATCGCTCCGGCTCGCGGCGAACGCGGTGAGTAGGCGTCGCGGAGGCTGGATGGCGGACTGGCGCGCGTTCAGAGGCTCCGGCTCCACATGGCCTTGTAGCATGTGCACGACGCGGCTCATTGGGGGACGCAGCGAGGGGTCGTCTTGGATGCATAAGAGGGCGCAGTGAATCGCCCGCATGGCGTCTTTCTTGTGGAAGTACTCGACTTCCTCAACGTGCAGACGCTTGTCCAGAAGCTCCATGGTCCGCCCTTCGCCCATCAGCTTGAACGCCCACGCGGGGAAATACCATTGCTCCTTGCCTAATGAGAAGTTGGTGTTTTCACGTCCACTGATGAGCTCTAGCAGTACCATGCCGAAGCTGTACACGTCTGTTTTGGCTGTCACGGCTGCGTGCGGGAGTAGCCATTCAGGTGCTAAGTAGCCTGGTGTGCCCCGCATGCTAGTCACCACTCTGCTTTGCTCTCTGTCCATCAGCTTCGCTAGTCCAAAATCCGACAGCTGCAGTTCACATCCACACCACCACCACCATAAACCCTAGTGTCTAAAACCCTGGCTGGCACTTGCTACGATTTCGGTGCAGCATGTCCTGATTTGAGCAAAAAGAGCGACAACAATGGACAATTTGCGTGACCTTGGAGTCAGAATGTCGAACCTTAGGGCAGAATTGGTGGTCGAGGAGGATATTCTCCGGCTTCACATCGAGGTGAATGATGTGATCACTGCACTCCTCATGAAGGTAGGCCAGTGCCCTAGCGGTGCCGAGTGCGATGTTGAGCCGTTGCTCCCAGTCGAGCAGCTTTTCGCCTTGCTTCTTGCCGAACAACCACGCGTCCAAGCTGCCGTTCGGCATGAACTCATACACGAGCAGCCGGTGGGCGCCTTCGGAACAGAACCCATGCAGACGAACCAAGTTGAGGTGTCGGATGGCACCCATGGATGCCACCTCGGCTCTGAACTGCTTCTCCCCCTGCACGGACGTCTTCTCCAGCATCTTCACCGCCACGCGCGCGCCGTTGGCTAGTGTCCCCTCGTACACGGATCCGAAGGCGCCATCACCGAGCTTCCGGGAGAAGTTCTTCGTCGCCTTCTGGAGCTTGGAGTAGGAAAAACGAGGTGGGAGGCTGGGAACTGTGTCCAAAAAATCGGCAGGCGTTTCGTCGTCCTTCGACCCGGCACAGAGAATCAAAAACACAGACATCCCTGCCAATGTAATCACTGCCCCAATTGACAAACCTATCCAGTTCGCCTGCAATAGATCCCACGAGCAGATTCATGTTCAGAAAACACCACTATTCTACATAGTACCCCTTCAAAAAGCAAACCTTGGCAATCCAAAGCAAAAGAGGGCAAACTAGCAGAAAAGCTTACACAACGAAGTAGTCCACCGTCACACCGTTGATAAGACGTACTTGCTGCGAACCCCAATTTCGCCTGAATAACCAAAACACGTCACTTCAAATCACTACCATAAGTCTTTCAAAATGACCCACCGTACGAAATCTAATTTTTTTGGTTAACCCTAAATTCTACTACAGAGTCTAGTAGAGAAGGATGACAGCAAAACAAGACATTTGCTCAGAATCCAGCTAGACTAGTTACGGTACTTACCCGCAACGATCTTCGTCCTAAGGGTTCACCTACGCGCGCGGAAAAAGTTTGAATACTCTGTTTTTGATCGGCTTCAGGATTTGATAATGTGACGATAAAGGAGTTGGCAGTTCCATCAACAAGACCGGATTCAGTAGTGCCGGAAACAGAGTTCGAACTACGCCATATTGCGAGTTTGAACACGCGTGGCATCAGCAAACTAGGGTCTGAATCTATCCCTGCCAATGCCCTGACGACGCTCATTCCTGTGGAGCTAACATGAAGCCAACACAGGCTCCTAGCAGCGTCAGATTCATCTGCGCATTCACCCTGCGTGTGCAACACAATCTCTTCTCCATTGATGGCCTTTTCCGGTGCTCCTGATACCCATCCAAGGTAGGCCGACAAAGCAAGCGTTGAATCCAGCTGCAAGTTCCCGTAGCCGTGGCCAACAGTTCCACGGGCGGAATCCACAAGCAGACAAGCAGCGCCATGACCAGAGAGCGATGGATCTCGGTTATGGCCATAGCCAGCACTGCATTCCACTTTCTGACTCCAGTTCCCACCCAATACTCCAACCCCAGGGGCGAACTCACAGCACACGGAAGAAGACGAACTCGCTCCGCTGATGTTATACCTCAACGTCACTGCATACACTAAACCAACCCCTCGTTTTCTATCCACCATGGCTTGAAACTCCGAGACACCGACCGCAGTACACGAACTCAGCTGCAACCACCACAACACCGTCCACAGCAACAATGTCCGCATCCCGCCGTCTTTCCACCTCATCTTCGGCAGCTCATGAATCGAACCTTTCCCTCCCTCTCGCTGTTCGGCGGTGGACTGAATCTTCACGAAACGCGCAAATCCCGAATGAATGCGAAAGTGAGATGTCATAAGACTGCCACTCCCACCGCCATCGCACAGGCGTCTCTGTACCACCATCCCTGGCCAAAAGCCGAGCACCCATCCGCTGGTGTCTGCTTCTGGCGTGCTCGTCGTGTCACCATAGCATGATCGAACTGGGCACCCCCTGGCTTTCGTCGGCTTTCCCCAGAGCTGGAAAGCTGACGACGTTCGGCGTTAGACTGCAGCCAGACAGCTGCAGAAGAAGCGAGGCTGCAAGTGAAAGCGAACAAGTAGCTTAGGTGACAAGAATAGAATGGTGAGTAGGAGGCTCTCACTAGGGGAGCCAGAGAGGCAAGCTGGTAAGTGGGTTTTATGGAAGGAAAACGGGTGGCGCAATTGAAATCGCAGCTTGGCTCGCTCGCTCCCGTCGCGGCATTCCGAATCCAGTGAGCTGAGAGCTCAGGTTCGTTGCCTGTTGACTCATCCAGTTGGAGCTCATCGCGGTCGTCGCATTGGTAACGCCACTCCCCGCCACTCGTGTGCACGGTGCCGTTCATCTCTCTTGCGCTATGCCCCCATGGCCGTGCTCCCAGCCTCCCACTGCCGCTCACTTGTGAATCGTGATACAGCAAACTTAGGGCATCCTCAATCCACCCCGGCATAATGGCCGGTATATTAATCCTGATGTATCAGCTAATCGTTTCAAGGGCACGAATTTTTTTATTCTACAAACGTAATAAAATTTTGGTTTGGATGATGCATGATTTAGATATATCACATCAAAAGTTAGCTAACTTCCAAAAAAATTTAAGGCTTCTTCAAATCAAACCTATATAAAGAAATTTTAGTAAAGGGGTTGGTACATTTGCTGTCCACTTTACTAAAATTTTCTTATTTATGCTTGATTTGGAGATGCCTCTAAATTTTTTGGAAGTTAGCTAACATTTGATATGATATATCTAAATCATGCAATGTCTAAATCAAAATTTTATTGCACTTTTAGAATGGAAACTTGCATGCCCTTCAAATCATATGATTTTTGTGTGATTAACTATCTGCTATTAATAAATCAAGATTGACATACCAGCCCAATGAACAGAGAGAGCCAAAAAATAATAGAAAGTCAGCCGAATGAAATGTGCAAAAAATCGATTGAATTCTCAATTTATCGGCTAAAAACCAACTACATTTTTGAAAAAATTCTAATTATAGTGTAAGTATATAGGGAATAGCTGATGCATCCACTAAAAGAAACCAAATGAAAATGAGAAATGTAGGCTTTATGCTGAAGGAGCTCAAAATCTCCCGCACACTATACTAGCCTTTTTGTCGAGGTGGGTTGAGGATGACCTCATAGCATCTCCACTAGTCCAGATTCTTCCAAAATTTTACATCTGTTTTGGAAGGCCCTCAAGTTCCTCAAGCTCCTTGATCTTCACCCATGCTCTTCAAAAAGGTGGCCTTGCACTCCAACACACCCCATAAATAATCATTTGATTGCTTATAAAAGAAAGTAGAGGATAAAGTTCACTAAGCTTAGGATGAATAAGTGATGAATAGTGTCATGAAGGGCCCTTGCTAGAAATGGTAGGACAAAGTGTCTTTAGAGGTTTTTGAGCATGCCCTAAACACATTTCATTCACTTTGAGCATGTTTGAAGCACCAATGGAGATGCTCTTAAATACACTAAATAGTGCGTTTAGATTGCCGTACCCTAGAGAGTTAGAGCACCTTGCCATGTGGCTGATTGAAGGGGTCTTGGACCCCTCTAACCCTTTTCATGCAAGCTAAAGGTCCAAGATCCCCTCCAATTTTGGTTACAGCCTCTGGCCCATGTAATTAGGCTTTGTAAGGTAAGAGGGCCTAAACCCCTATCCTAAAATGGGGCCCATGCCCAAGTGGCATTTTTTTTAATTTAAAAATTAAAAAAAATTAAAAAATTGGTTTGGTTATAAATATTTCATTACAACAAGTAATGTTCAACACTTATGAAAATTTAAAATTATATCTTTATTATGAAAATTTACAAATAACCAACTTCTTTACTATTTATTTTTATGACATCAATAATAGTAAAAATTTCACCTTTTGTTTGATAGCATGTTTTTCTCACTATAAAATGAAAAAAATATTTTTTGTTGATAAAATTATGTAATAAATTTTCAGTCAACTCTCAATTTTTTGAAACCGATACACCAAATATGTTGGAATTTTTATTTTGTTTTATTTTGATTTAAGTCCCAAAAAAATATGAGGTTTTACAAAATATTAAGAAAATGGATCATTTAACATACTTAGCAAAGGGAAATGATGTGTGTACCACACCCTTTGAACTATTATACCACACCCCGGGGTAAATTTTAGATGTCTACCATCAAAAAGCTGAATTTGAGAATTTGGAATTCAAATTTGGACTTAGAGATCATGATTTTGTCTAGAACCATGAGAAACATTGCAATTTAACAACACCTAATGAGAAAGCTTATCGTTTTTAAGTAAAAATAATTGTTTTCTCCCTAGCTAAACTTTTTCATTGGGTATTGTTGAATTGCAACTTTTTTTATGGTTCTAAACTAAATCATGTTCTCTAGGTCCAAATCTGAATTCCAAATTCTCAAATTCAGCTTTTTGATGGTAAAAATCTAAAATTTACCCCTAGGGTGTGGTACAGTAGTTCAAAGGGTGTGGTACACATATCAATTCCCTTTAGCAAAATACACTGGAAGAAAATAAAAAATTTACCTAACAATCAAATATCTTTTTTCCACAAAATAAAAAAAACTTTTGAACATTGAAATTCAAGTTTATATGATTTGTTTATCAAAGACTTCAAACACTATTAATTACAAAAAAATGGTATTTTCATATAGCTTTGTTTTAAGCGATTTATTCATGGCAGTAGTCAAATTCAATCTAATTGTTCATGAAAATAATTAAAATTAAATATATATATTTTTATTTAAAGTAGCCCTCCTCTAAGTTTCCCATGGAAAGCCCTGGAGGGACTCAAGGGTATACTGATGCCGCTCCAGCTCTTGGATGTATAGTACCCAGAAAGAAACATGCACACCGCTTGCAATCCCAGTCAAGTGTACCAAATTTTAGTTCCAAAAAATACCCCATTTTTTATGAATTTTTTGTATTAAATTCATGGTTTATATGATAATTTATTGAAAAACATTAGTGATGAATTTTGAGATTTGATTGCATTTAACATCCATATGCACATTTTTCATGCTAAAACAAATCTCCTTAATTTAAGTACCAAGAATTTGATCTACACTAACCTCAATGTGACCTATGATAGGTACAATTTTTTTAAATAGATGATTTTATATTTTAACTAACTTTTCACCAAATAATCATAACATCATGTTCAAAAGTACAAACTTAGTCACAATGTATGATTTAATTAGAAAAATCTGATTATTCTAGGGAGTGGTGGGTGTGTGAATAGATGCTTGCGTGAAATAAAAAACGCATATGTTTCTTTCTAGGTGTTCTACTGTACAATACATGAGCCCCATGGAGAGGCTCTCTTACCTCATGACCCATTGCTTGACCATTTGGAAGCATATGCAACTATATAACTCTTTAAACATTAGGATTTCACATGAGGGGAATGCTATATTGTGAGCACGGATTCATGAGCCGTGAGCCGTAAGTGTAATTTTTTTTGTCAAAATATTAAATTTTATCTATAAATGTGTTCATAGGACCTTATAATTGCACATTATAAACATTCATCTCTTGAAAAATTGTTGTTTTTAAAGTTTTTTCATTAATTTTAAGCTCAAAATTGATTCTTGCTCACAAAATCTTGGCTCACCACTCATAGGCTCACCGTTCTACGCTCACAAAATAGCTTACCTCCAAGAAAACTTAATCATATTTCTGAAACAAAGTTTTGTAAAGGCTATGCGAGAAATATGGTTCTTATTGAAATTGGATTTACAATTGACAATTCATGAATTTTTTAAGAATGCTTTTGGAACTAAGGGCCATGGTTTTTTTTCTGGCAAAAGTTTGCCTAAATCTTACCTCAGATGGTCACTGGCTACCATAACATTAAAAGGATATGGTGGTAAAACGGATGAAATTACCAAATCCTTCCTCAAGCCAACACTAAATTTGCCAAATTTCAAATCTAGAAAAATGAGCTCAAGAGAAGGCCTCCCAATCTTGACACATCACCTTATTTATTGAGGTAGGAGAAGCATAGGTAAGGTACCTACACAAGGGTCTCTACCTTGTGTGAAGTACTCAAATATACCATGCTACATGACAATAGGATTTGATGATGTAAGGCAATATCATGACAATTACTAATGCAAGGACCTCTAGTGGGACACAATAATAAACTACAATTAGAATTTCCAATCAAACAAGGACACTCATCAAACAAAGCGATTATAATATTATAAAAAGAAATAATATTTGTGAAGTACTACATCATGAGTTGGCAAGTGAGTATAAGGTAGGAACACCCATAAGCGTTAGTGTCCTCTTAATTGTTGCCTCTAAAATCTTGGAAGTTTGTAGAAGTAAATAGATGTAATCAGAAGGATGTAAGCTTACAACATATGGACATGAAACTTTAGGGTTAGTTATGGGTACAATGGCAATTTGCTCTTTAAAAATTCACCACTTATTCTCACAGTATCCAAATAATACATTCAAAAGTGCATACTCATTATTTTTCTGTTGCTAACAAGATCCCATAATTTGCTAGCTTTTTTTTAATAGTCATCATGTTCAAAACCCTTAAACTAACACTTATGGGTGTTCCTACCATAGGGCGTTAGTTTCTTTTTATTTGAAAAAGGACATTATATATAAATGCTTTTGACCCCTCTTGCCACCACCCTTGAGGCCTTGAGGGCCTTCTCTTGAGCTCATTTTTCCTCTAATGTGGATAAATTTTATTCATATTAGTGTAACTTATGGATGAACATCCACATGTTGATGATTCTATCCAATTTTGTTCATTTTTCCTTACATGCTTGCACTTTTGGGTGTAGGTCGCTCTACCTAAAATAAAATAAAAAACCCTACTATGGGCATTCCAACACTAGTAGATAATTGCGTTGGAAACCACCTTTTTATATGAAGTAGTTCATGTTGAGTTCCTTGTTTCCAACATAGAATTTTGCTGAACAACATATTGTTCAGCAAAATTCTATGTTGGAAACAAGGAACTCAACATGAACTACTTCATATAAAAAGGTGGTTTCCAATGCAGTTTTCTACTAATGCAAGCATGCCATTTTCCATTAACTTTGCAGCCAATCCAAGCATGAACCTTCATTGCAGTATACCCAAATTAATTGGGTACTAGATAAACTCACTTTTGTATTAGATAAATACATTTATAATTATACATATACATTTTTGTATTATATAAATACAATGACCTTTATATTGCAATAGCTATTAGAGATTTGGTTTTTTTTCAAACTTTTTGTGTGGTTATCAAAAATATAAAACTTTCCAATTTTTAATTGGGATTCTTATTTTCAAAAAAAATTATTGAAAATTTGATTTGCAAAAAATCTTAGTGTAATATGAATTTCAAACACATGTTTGCAATGCAGGTCCATGGAGGGAATGTTCCAAGTCATTGTTGGTTATCGAAACTTGTGAAAACATGCTTAAGATGATTTAGAGCATGTTAGGGAATTCTGTCCCATATCCATAGTGCAAAACATGTGCACAATATGTGGTCAAATGGACCTAAGACTTTTGGGCAAAGGTGAAATAAAATATTTACACTAATTTCAAATGCTCATACCTCTCAACTTGTACAATAGAACTTGGAGAATGCTATTTCATGAGTAGGGATTCATAAGCCATGGGCCACAAGTAGAGATCTTTTGTCAAAATTATAAATTCCACCTATGAATATGTACATAGGGTCCTATGATTGTGCATTTTAAACTAACATCTCTTGAAAAACTTGTTGTTTATTTAGTTATTTCTTTGATTTTGAGTTGAAAATCCATTCTTGCTCACTGAATTTTGAATATCTGCTCATGGCTCACCGTTTTATGCTCACCAAATAGCATCATCTAGTTTTCTTGATAAAAAATACCAATATAGCAAGCCTACCCAAAATCCATTTTGTGCCTTGTAGGGACAATAGGGGTGTCAAACCCCCTTTTTTTCACGTGATAACTTCTGGAGATTTTGCCCATAACTTTATCATATTTTGTAGTTATCATGTGTGATAACTCTATCACCCAACTCTTGAGGTGGGTGATAAAGTTATGGCCCATTTTTATAAAAGTTATCAAGTGATCTTGTAACTCTCTTCTAGCAAGCTAACTAATGGTTATATGATGTTAAAGAGGTAAGAATGTGATATTAAAGAGGGAGAATGTAATATCAAAGAGGGTGAGGGTGTGATAGTAAAGAGGTGAGGATGTGATATTAAAGAGGTAATTGTGCTTTTAGTGGTATGATTAGTAGCAACATCATATTACTAAAATCACAATTACCCCTATAATATTACATCTCCACTCTGTGTGATAATATGGATACAATCATAGTGACCTTTGTAATATCACATCTTGACCTCTCATCCTCACCTCTATAATATCACATCCTCACCTTTATAATATCACATCCTCACCTCTATAATATCACATCCTCACCTTTATAATATCACATCCTCACCTCTATAATATCACATCCTCACCTCTATAATATCACATCCTCACCTCTATAATATCACATCCTCACCTCTATAATATCACACTTTGCACTCTTTAATATCACACCCTCACCTTTTTAATATCATATTCTCCCTCTTTAATATCACATCCTCACCTCTTTAATATCACATTCTTACCTCTTTAATATCACATTCTCCCTCTTTAATATTGCATTCTCCCTCACATTATTACCTCTTTAATATCACATCCTCACCTCTTTAATATCACATTCTCCCTTTTTAATATCACATTATTACCTCTTTAATATCATATCCTCACCTCTATAATATCACATTTTGACCTCTGTAATATCACATCTCCATTTTTTGTGATATTATCACATAGATATAATTTGAAAACTTATTGAAATTTTTATTTTGCAATTGACTTAAAATATGAAGATCTTAATAAAATGCTAATGGTGAATGTGAAGCATAGTTGGTGCCAATCATTAGTTTTTATGAGAAAATTGCAAAGTTTTCCTTAACAATCTACTCCATTATGCATCTAGGGAAAAGGGGAAAAAATTTATTTGGGGAAAGTGACCATAGTTACCACGTGGTTTGTGAAGCTTTGTAAGGGTGATAACTTCTAGGGTTGCCTTGTGAGCAACCACTCATAACTTTGAGTGAATTTCAAGTTATCCCAAAATCAAGGTTTGACACCCCCTAATGGGACTAGGTTTTAAACGATTCATCACTATTAAACAATCTACATTTGTTTTGGTTTACTTTAGATTGTGATTTTTGTAAAATAAAACATGTTAGCATTTAAATTATCAAATATCTTTCTATGTTTATCATAAAGAGTGGGTTGTTTATTTGTCTCACAACATAAAGACTCATCTTGGGTTATCCATTAAGTATCCATCTCATCAAATAATTCTCTATCAACATCACTAGTTCTATTGGAGAGGGAGGAAGGGAGAGGAAAAAACACCCAAAAGGTGTTTGAAAAGTCATTGGATGTTATTTATCTAAATTACCTTTTACGAGTTTGCAATTATCATATTGAATGTCTCTTGTCACCCAAAAATTGAAAATAAAGGAAGGGGGAAGGACAAAATTAGGCACGAAAGGAATCTTGAAGAGAGGAGAGTGAGGGAAAGGTAAGGTAAGGGAGGGTGAAAAGTAACATGAAAAGAGAGATACACACCAAAGTGTGTGGAGGACATATTTGTACAATCTAAATTCTGAATGCAAAGCAAGAACAAGGACATTAATTTTTTTCCAATATGTATCAAAAGTATGTAGAAGTATTTACAAATTGTGTATTTTCAATAAAGTTGCTTTGCTGTTTGTGAGTACCTAAGAAAAACAAGTACTACCACTTTTTATTTTAGATCTACCAAATTTTCATTAACTTTATACCAAAATTTGTAGTTTTGAAACAAAATCATGTAGATATTAACATGACAATTTTTTTCATACAATCTCTTTAATAGTTTCTAAAAGTTTATTGCTTAACCGAGAAACAAAACACATTTGAAAATACATGTATACCATTGTTTTCATTCTTGGGTTTTACTTTGATACTAAACTAAACAATACTTAACACTACATTTTTTGTTTAGGTTTTTATGACATTGTACAAAAACAAACAGTATGGTAAACAATGTAAGTCAAATATTTAATTTTAACATCACAATTCTCTGAACACTTGATTTTTTTTTAATGTTTTTGTTAAGATTTCAACTTGTCAATGGATTTCTAAAGCTTGAAACTCTAAAAAAAGATCTGCGCTTGGAGAATCTAACTTCATTTAATGAAACTGTAGTGGCAATCGTCTTTGCGAGATGGCTATAATAGTTTTGACAACAAATGTACATCAAATTGGATAACAAACGGTGAAAACGTTGCTACATGTTCTCATTACACTATAAAGGCAACATCACCAAGAGTTTTCAATAACGCAGTATGTATTTTGAATTTTGCATGGTTTATTCATTGTTCAATTCGTGTCAAATAACACATGTGGAAATAACATTTGTCCAGACCATATGATCTTTTGAAACATTCTTTTATTTTAGGAAAACTATCAAAGTCAACACTTGCAACAAGTCAATGAAGGTTTCAAGTATCCAAGCCCTTCAAGCAATGAATCTTTGACACAAGATGCTCCTGGCTATTGTATGCCAGTAGGCAAGATATGGGAACCATGTGGGGTTTGTTCAACTCCAAGGAAATCAATCAGCATGAATCCACTAAGAAGATGTTTGAAAGAAAATCATGCAGAAACAACAAATACAAATAGCCCTAAATATGACATGATTCAAGAGCTTGAAACACCACCTCGTGCAACAAACAAAGAAAGTCAATTCAAAAGCTTGGAATGTTTATCAAGTCCTCTTGTAGAATGCCAATCACACAAAGAAGAATATCTTGCATTACCTGTTTGTCAACACAATGACAACAATGAAGAGAAGACAAACGCAGTATATCCAATATCACTTATTGTTTTGGCACCTATTTAATTATTGGGAAAATTTCATGGATATTCCTGAAGTTTGCAATATTTTCATAGATGCCCCTGCTTTTTCAGAAATTTCATAGATACTTGTACTTTTTCAGAAATATCACAAATACCCTTGAACCAAAAAATTTAGGTGTTTGTTTGTTGTGCATATCACTTTCCTTCTTCCTTTGTGTGCATGAATAACAAGAAAGTAGTGTGCCCACAAAAGGAGAAGAAAGTGTCATGCATAAAAAAACAAACGCCTAAATTTTTTGGCCCAAGGCTATTTGTCATATTTCTGAAAAGTAGGGGTAACTATGAAAATACTGCACACTTCAACACTTCAGGGGTATCCATGAAATTTTCCCTTAATTATTTTCTTCTTGGCTGATACATAAATGTTGACATAGAGGAATAATATCAATACTTACATATGCACGTGCAGAGAAAATTACGAAATAGAAATCCATTATACCAAAAGCAGCACCCTCAATACCAACTCTTCGATGATAACAAGCTCAATGCATCTTCTTGTCAATCCAATATTTCAGGAATTACCTTGTCTACAATTATCACAACTTACTAAAATTTATCCTAAGTGTGTGTATCTATGTGTGTATATACTTACATATGTATACATTCCAATATTTGAATTATGTTGTATTCAATAATGTTGTTAGTTACTTTATTCATGAACAAAATTAAGAATATTTTAAGCTGGTGATTTTGTTTGCTAATCAACAAACAATGGATGTTGAAAGCTTGCAACCATCTAATACATTCAAGCTCAACATCAAACTTACTTAACTCTACAAATTTAGAATAACTAAATTTTGTATTCAATGAAATAAATTCAAAAAGTATCCAACCTTGTGTGTGTTTGTGAATGTAGAATGTTCAACAAATATGAGATGCTTCATTCCACATGGCCATATTGATCATTTCCAAACATCCAATGTATGTCACGTTTATTAGATTATTCAATAGTGCTTTTTTTTTAAAAAAACAAACTATTTTTTTCTTATAATCCAATACCTTAATTTGATGTTTTGAAACAAAACAATTAGTAATTTCAAAATACCTTTTTTCACCAAACATGTGTCTATAGGATTGTGTATGTGCTGATCCACCTCGGAGACTTCGAATACCACATGAAGGAAAAGAACACCATCCAGGCATATATATTTTTTTACTTAGTGTAAAAGTTCTACATATCTCTCTTGCTTTTATATTTATCTCAATCTTAGATTTTGCTTCATCCATAAATGCATTTACAGCTATTCTACGTAAGTCATGATTTTTTTTAATATTTACTTTAAATCCACATATTTTGCATGCAATAGTGTGTTTATCAATATTTTACAATTGTATTAGTTTGTTTGTTGGCAATGTTCTTACGATTGTTTCATTGCATTTGACTTATTGTAGCTACACAAAGAAATCCAATTGTAGGGATGGTAGGCCCAAAGGATATCCTTCAACCCTCTTATAAAAGACTTTTGCTAGGTCCACCAGGATCCTATTATTGTTCAGAAAGTTGTGCTTCACAAAAGGTGAAATTTGAGTATTTAAATAGTTTATTTTCTAATCAATTACCAATAATGAAACATGTTTAATGACTAGAAAACCAGTGGACAACCACTGTATAAATTGCAATAGGTCAAACTTAATCCCTTGAGGATGTTGCTTACTAGAAGTGTTGGTTGTTTTCATACACGGATCAATAAGTACTTAAATGGTTGAGGCATCCGGTTTTCATCCCTCACGGGATTTCCGGATTTGTTCCCCTACGAAGGGGGTTTTCATGTACTTTGTATTTTATTGACTATACGATAACCGACGTCTCGGGACTTGCCCGGTTTTTTCCTCGCATGGGGCTTTTTCAATAAGTATTTAAATGACTTTGTGACAAATGTCAAAAAATCCCCACAAAATCCTAGTTGACCACTAGTATGTCTTTAATTAGGCTTGAAATTTACAACTTCAATGGGATTCTTGTGCTACCCAAATGCCCCATCCATATACAAAATGGAAGAGTTTATACAAAACAACAACATTCTCAACCCCTAAATGCCCAAGGCACCAGATTTAGGTGTCCAAAAACTTGAAGAAATTTTGAAACCCTATTGAAGGCACATATCTTATTGTTTTTAGGTTTTTTTATTGGAAAAGTTGCCCGCTAAAGTTAGCTTCATTGTTCAAATTCAACTTCCTCCATATCCTATTCCAATTTTTTTTGGTGGATGGTTAACTACAAGCATATATTTTGTGTCATGAATAGTGTCACAAAAAATGTCATGAATAGTGTCACAAAAAATGTCATGAATAGTGTCACAAAAAATGTCATGAATAGTGTCATAGAGCCTATGACAAGTTGCCACATTGAATAAACGGGCATCAAGTTGAGAAAAAGGTGAAGATTTCCTTTAGGCACTCCCTTAGGAAGTAAGGGTTCTTTTACTAAAATTTTGACATCTAACAAAATATAAAAGTGCTTTTGGACTAATTTCAATTAGATCATCTTTGTTATAGAAAATAGGATTCCTTCACCGTTGAGTTTTTTTTCATTCAAATTGATCTTTGGTCAATAATTGAAGCTAAAAAATTTCTTTATATTAGGTGTTTGCACTTTGACAGTTGCGTTGCATGCTCATTTGTGAAACTATGGTCATGGATTTGGAAGGAGGGCCATTAGTTTTGAAATAATAACAATAAACACTAAAGCATCCTAAGTGGCTACTTCCCGATTCTGTATCCAAAAGTTACCAATTTGCATTAGAAGTTTTGGGCAGCTCCAAAAAAAGAAAAGAAATTATATAATCATCATTCAATCATAAATATCTTAAAATTCCCTCGCCCATTTTGGATTCTTCTTAGTAGCGCCATTTAGAAGCCTTGAAGTTCAAAATTCAACAATTACAATTTTGTTTTCATATTTTCATGTTTAATAATGATCTTACAAGGACAATTCAAAAACTTCAAAATTACCTTCCAAACACAAGAAATACACCCTTGGGCATTTAGGGGTTAAGCGGTTAAATCATTGACATGCATAAAAAAAGAAGTTGCTTGAGCATTGTGTTTATCATTAAGAAAGTGATGAAACTTCAAAACAGATCTAGAAATGTTATGATTTATGATATTGTGAAATGTAGAGCCAAGAAGCAATTCCAATAAGTGAACAAAGAGCTCAATATGCAAGTTGCAAGCCATGGATTGCACGAGATATCTATTCATCTACCATCCAAGTATTTGCTCTATATTACTTTATAAAATGAAATGTTAATAAGATTGATTCAAGTCCTGGATTTACCATAAAGTATGCAATGTCATTCAGAGTACATAACAAGGAAAGAAAGTGTTATGTGATGTACATTGTCTTAAAGCCAGAACATAATAACAATTAATATTTATACACGTTTGATCAACTTTCATTTTAAGTACTTATATAAAAAGAAAATCCAATATTTTTTCAGCTAATTACCTTTACATAAAATAAAGTTGTCAATTATTTCTATTATATATGATAATGTGATGCAGGCAGGTAAAGATAATGAATCGCACTCAAAAAGTGTTCATCCATCTGTCAATTGTTTTCTTTATGAAGATAAATATGCCATTGTGCAATGACCAAGCTGTAAATCTTTTTGTATTGTATGACATATCAAATTTGGTTACAAAATATATGAAGCGAAATTGCGAACTTCAATATTTGAAACAAATGTCAGTGTAATGAAATAATTGTAATGTTCACAAGTCATCAAGGGCATTGGATTTTTTTGTGCATACAAGGTTTGAAAGTTCTAAAAGGTTTTTTTTTTTTGAAAAATCATTTCATTTCTAATTTTCCTTGATGATTGAGTGTGTGGTTGTGTTTATCTGAAGGTTTGAAATATGATGTACTATGCAAAATTTGGATTTTAAAGTTAAGGTTTAAGACAACATTCTCTTAATACTCTATTATCTTCACCGTAAGTGCCATTTGGTAATAAATTTAGGGAATTATTAATTAAAGCCACACTCAAAATTGCTAATGTCACACCCTGTGAACATGCAATTTGAGAGTTTAACCCCGAAAGGACTACGCAAAGTTTTCACCAAAAACTCTCCAAAACTGTTATTTTTAGAGCATCAACCAAATTTGAAAACAAACACATCTTTATGCATATGTGACCAATATGTGACCATAGGATCTTGTAGAGAGAATAGTTTTAGAAGATGTGGAAAAAAATTCAGATTTTTTTGCAGCTTAGATTGGAAAAAAGATTGATTTGAATATTCAAAAACGTCTTGTGGAAAACCGGGCAATTATCATTCAAAAGGTGAAATTCCTAAGGAAACATGGCCATGTGGGTGGTGCTTCTCTAGAATCCTTATTCCACCTAAGTAAAGTACATGTCAAAAAAGTTTCAAATCATTTGGAAGTGTATAACATATGGAAAAATATTAGTAAGTAAAAAGAAGTAGAGAATGATTCAAAACACTAAATTGTTAAGAATTTTAATTATGGAAATGAAAAATGTCAATCCAAATGGTTATAATGTTGCAATAAAAAGAGTTACATTTTTTGGTTTTGTTTCTTTTCCAAAATGTTGAAAATTGAGTAAAATAAAGGACTTCAAAGTTTATTTTAGAGTAGAGAATCCATAATTGCCAGCAAACTAAAACTCGTCATAACTTTCATCTCATTGATCCAAATGGAATGATTCAAAGCTTGCCACATTCACATAAATCTCCTAAACCAATTTCAAATTTTTGTTTTTGAAAAAAGCAATTTTTAAAAATCTACTTGGGCTGCCTGCAAAGTGAAAAAAACAACATATTAGGCCATAATTTTTTATTCATAATTTCAAATGTCATGAAATTTAGTGCATGTGAAAGATAAACCTTGTCCCCAAATTTTATTAAAATTATAGCCTAAAATGTGAAAAGCTCCTATCACAGGTACCTGCCCAAAATTGCTATGTTGCAAAAAAAAAGGTCTAGTCCTTTAGGGGTTACATGTTGTTTTTATTTATTCAAGTGGTGTATTATTCATTCAATCATAGCATTACCACTTCCTTGAAAGAAAGAAGATCAAATATATTTTTTTTGTTGAACTTTTATTGCATTATTGCAAATTTTTTGAGATATTTTTGCTATAAGTAATTCAAAGTTCCTACTTTTTTAATGTTTGATTCAAGCACCACTAGATTTTTTGAATATAGTATAGCCTTAGAATGATAAAGGTTATTCAAATCTTTTGATCCAATTGAATAAAATTAACATTAAATTCTCATATTTCATGCTCAAAACACACCTTGAAATGTGACATTAGCAATTTTAGTTGTGATTTTAGCAATTTCCTAAATTTATCTATCACTAGTATTATTGAAATTCATGTTCCATTGTAAAAACATTTTTTAGAGTTTTTTTTTTGGTACAATGCAATTTAGCAGACTTTAAATAATTCTAAAAGAGTTTATTACTTTATTGTATTCAATTACTAAGAACATAAACACCAATCCTCCATTGCTTTGGTTGAAAATGAGATCAAAACATTTAAAATGTTTTATAGGTCAAGGAAATAGTACCAAGTATTCTCAAGTAAAAAGATCAGATCATAGATGTGTCAAAACTAAAAAAAAGCAACAAATATCTATTTTGCTGTTACCCATTACATGTGTACAAATATAAAAACATTAAAGGGACGTAAAGGGACGTAGATAAGGAAAATATCACAAATTTATGTACATAAAACATGCATATTTTATTTAATTAACTAGCCTTTCAAACCATTGTATCGAATGCGTGCATATATGTGTATGCATGCATATATGTGTATGCATGCATATATGTGTATGCATGCATATATGTGTATGCATGCATATATGTGTATGCATGCATATATGTGTATGCATGCATATATGTGTATGCATGCATATATGTGTATGCATGCATATATGTGTATGCATGCATATATGTGTATGCATGCACATGCACATATAGAAGGAATGTGTGGTACACAACACATTATATAACATCTTAAACACCATTTTACTTATGCTTGTTAGCATCCATTCCAAGTACAATGTGAAGTTGCTTCTTAACACTTTAGACCATCCCAATGAGGTAAATAGTGTGCTTATCTTTTGCATATTGTTACAGAAGTTTATATTGTACATGCTAAAGGAATTCTTAGTAGTTGTCTTAAAATTTAATTAAGTTTATGAGAACTTTTGTAAACCAAAATCTTTAGAGCATTTAGTATTATCTTATTCTCATTTATTAAATCTTTGATATACTTTCGTATGGTTAATTAAAGCTTCAAGTGAACTTTTGGCCATGCTATCAAGAAGGCCGTAATATGTTTGAAAAGCATTCTGATTCCAACAGCGATGGTTGTTATAGTTCTTAATATAGTTTTTAAAAGAAAAATATTTTTCAACAAGTTTCTACCGTAAAGGACCATTGTTCCTTTGGAGGCCAAATGGGATTTTGAGTAGGTACCTATAGCCTTAAATTTTGTTTGGAATTTTTTGGAACTTTTTTCTAAGATAGAAAAACACATTAGCTTGTGGAGAATATCATTTTTATTCCAATCTATGCCCGGGAGCTAAAGTTATGACCAAATAAGCACAAATTTGGGGAGTCCAAGCAGCAAATATTTTTTTGCAAAAACTTGATTTCCCTCATAGATTATATCTTTGTCTACATCTAAAGCTTTGGTTCCTTCCATTTGGACTATTTATGAGAAAGTTATAGACAATCTTGTTTTCTGGGCAGTTTAACCCCTAAACGCCCAAGGGGGTAAGGGCAAAACATAGATGTATTATAAAATAATACTTATGTAACTTTAATGAAGTTTGTTTCAAAGGAGAAAACAAAAATCATGGTGTTTAGTAATTATCCATATAGTTAGACATTCAGAAAAAAATTTGGATTTTTATATAATAAATTTAGAAGCATTTACCATTTAATATTCACCAAAATTACAAATTTTATGCATAGATTTTAAAATTTGGTATGATTGGTTAAAAACATATATTCTGTTGTAGACTTCAAAAATGCAATCTTTTCAAAGGAGGGAACATCATTAGTTTCCCAAAATAGGTAATTTTACAACAATAGCAAATATTGAAGTGTTTGTCTTTGAAAAATTCTCCTTGATGGAGTTTAACTTGGATTGACATGATTCAAGTTGGGTTGGAAAGTAAACTTGATTTTCTATTACATAAAAAAAAAGCTATTTTTATAAAAGTTTTTTTTTTCATGGGCAACCTGCAAAAAACGGGCAGCAACCAAAAAATGGTTGATTGAGCTCTTAGGGGTTAAGCATCTTCTTGAACAAATAACTTATAAAGTTCATTTTTGAATGTAAGTTTGACATTTTTCCAAACAAACTGTTGGAAAGGGTGAAGTTTGCTTACTAGAACAATCTCACCATTGGGATTAAGGTAGGAGCACCCATAAACGTCAAACTAAGGGTTTTGAACATGATGACTATTAATAAACAATTAGCAAATTATATAATCCTATTAGGAATAGAAAAAGAATGAGTTTGCAATTTTGAATGTATTGTTTGGATATTGTGAGAATAAGTTGTGAATTTTTAAAGAGCAAACTGCCAAAACCACTTTTAAGATTTCATGTTCACATGTTGTACATCCTTGTCATTTCATCTAGTCAATTTCACAGATTTCCAAGATTTTGGAGGTGACGGTTATGGGGACACTCACACTTATGGGTGTTCCTACCTTATTGTGTTTCAATTCCATTGCAAAGTTATTAGCCATTCAAGTTTTTGTTCGATCTCATATCTTCTTCTACCTAATTATTTTTTTAAGCATGAAAATTAAGTATTTTTTATTTTTGTTTTTTTCCAAAGATTTCAACTCAATTTTCCACCATAATAGTTTAAATGTCCAAACCTGGTGCAAAGTTAAAAAAGTTCAAAGTCAAATAATCTAATCATGTAAGGTGCAATTTTTTTTGATTTTTACACTTTAAACACAAATATCTTGCAATTTGTGCAGTCAAAGTTTTTGATTTTTTTACTAGTCTAGTACAAGATCTTACAATTAGATATGCAAAAAGACAAATTTTCAAACTTTTTTATTCTCTGCCATAGAAATGGCAATTTTGAGTATTTTTTGACAAAATAAAGGCCATGGTCCTTTAGGGGTTAAACTCCTTATTACCCATTATCATCTTATGATTTGGCCTAGGCTACTTTGCCTTCACAAACTTAGCATTTTTCATTTTCATTGCATGAAAATTGACAAGATAGTTGCATGTATATTTTCAACAATTTAGCCACTAAAATTTATGGCTACATAAGTTTTGGGTAAGTCATAATAAGCATTTCCATCAATAAAGGTTTCAACTTTCAATAAGTGTTAGAGAAACTTGTATTTGATTTGACTTATATGTGCAAGGTGCAAATTTGATGCATTCACTATTTAGTCATGGCTCTTTTAAGGCATATAAGGCATGTTCTCAATGTTACAACCTTATCTCCTCTTTCTTTTAGTGTAGTAAAGACTACTAGTGTTTTACTTAAATCCATTATTTGATTTATTACTGGCCATGATTTGTTAACATTGATTGTGCCACATACACTAAATTAATTTTATTCAACTCTTACTGTGAAGTCCACTTTAAAACTTCTAGCATCCAATTTCCATATAAGAGTTATATAGACCACTTGATGGATTGGATCAAAATATCCATTAATACCTTGATTGTAATCATGAAATTATGTCACTTGCATTTGTAGCCCTAGGACAATTCTTGGTTCCTAATCAGACTTGTTTCACATTTATGTATTATGATGAATGTTTTGTTGCCAAATTTATAAATATTCCTCTAAAATTATTGGAGGTTGTCAAGATTTGATAATAATAGCTCCATAAAGAGCAAGATAATATCAAGGGGTGCTAAGAGGTGTACAAATGCACCACATGGTGCAATAAAGACAACACCAAGGTTCTAACATTATCAAAATCATCAGTAAGTTATTGTGATTCATTACAATACTATGTAGGAATAAGTAGGAAACCATGTCTTTTCAAGGTTTTTTGGTTTGTCCCTTCACTCCTCTTTGCAAAGGACGTCTAGTTTCTCTTTTAATTTTGAGACCACCCAATGCCTTGTCATTGTCTCAAAACATGATGTTGTGCAATTATGCCTTGTATCTAGATAGTATTGAGCCGAGAAGTGGAGATGTAATATGAATATAAGTGTGTGATCTATTTTGAGTTTGAACACATTATTGATATCCATCTAAGTAAGAAAGGGTCTGCTACCATGGATAGTTTAGTGCAATAATAAAAAATTATCATAGCATGTAGAACAATCAATCCATGAAAATTCTTTTAAAGGTATTTTGACATAGTAATTAGCTTTCCAAAAGTTTCTCACTCTTGTAGCTTGAATGTATTATGAAAATGCATTACCTATGATAATGATAGCAAGTCAAATGTTGCATAAAATTAAAGGCCAACTTATAATTGCTTTTATTTAAGAGAGGTTGATTTCCAAGTTACTATAATGAACTTGGCAATTTGTTAACTTATAAATAAAAAGATAAATCATTTTGTATTGTTTATTCAAGATAGGTATTTTTCATGGAAAGAGGTTCATGTTTGGTGCTTTTGGTGGAAAATGGATTATTGTTGTAGAAATTCAAGAATAACCGATTTGGTCATGTGTGTTTAGGTTATAGTTTCTTTGTTGTGACTAGCCAAAATTTCCCTTGGTAAAATTGTTCAATGGATTTCAATTTGTGAAATTGTCCAAGAGACTTCTCCGCTTGGTGGTTACACTACAACTAATGAAGACTTCTTTTATTATTTTATTATCTTTCTATCTTATTCAATACTCCACTGGTGGCCTCAAATAGCCATGTCTTGACCAAAACTTCTTGACCAACTAAGGCACTTCTCCACCATAGTATAAAGTAGCCCTTAGAGCATCACAAAACAAGTTGAAATAATCATAGAGAAAAAAAACTGCAATAGTTAAATAAAATTTGACTATACTTAATTTAATTGCAAATCTACTATTGCCATTCATCCAAGAATCTTGTTCATACGCAATCCTCTAATACATCAAATCAAAAGAAAAAATGAATGCTCCACAGTTCAAAGATTTTTTTTGAATATTAAAAAAAAAAAATTTATATGCCAAGAAATATTTTCATAATATTTGTGACCATGTTACTAATTTGACATTATTTGGATTCTATTGCCTAAATCCTAAACTCCTCCAAACCATGCCTTAAGCACCTTGCAACTTTGGAAGAACAAGAACCCACTTTTCATTGAATCTAGCTTGCAAAACATTTTCTTTGGTCCTTTCAACCTTAAGTCCTACCCACGTCAAGTACAAACTCAACAATTCCCACATCACCATATCTCCCTCCTGAATCTTGTAAATGTTTACAACAGTATGCAAGTGTCTATGTAACCTTATCCCAAGTGCATAATTACCTTCGAGGTCCTACACAACACCTAGCACTCCATTTAGAAATATAAAATCGACAACTAACAAAGACAAGAAACATCCTTTCTTTTTCTTAAATTGTCAAATTACACTTCCTATAAAGTTTTGAGCTTCCCAAATCCCAAACACCACTTTCATCAATCTTTGAATATCACAGAGCACCAAAAAATCCCAAAATGACATTGAAATCCACGCCCATCTGATCCTTTGCCACCGACATAAGGAACGAAGAATAATGTGAAGCTCCCCTCCCCTTTACATAACATTCAGTAGTTTGAAGAGAGACTGCCTTTCCCTCTCTTCAAGTATCATCCATGAACTTCATCTTGACAAAAATTAATAATAATAATAATCAATTTCTGAAACATCTTGCCCCCTCGATGTGTGCGCACTGAACTAAGCCTCCCTTTCATAAACTTTGACAAATTCAGTCAAGTGTCCTCATAGTTAAAGAAGGGTGTGGAATATTCCACACCATTCTCTTGGAGGGAGGGCAGCCTTTACTAGTGCTACTGAATGTTATGTACTGCACATTCTTTTTCCCTCAATATTCAAAAGTGATTCTGTGTCTGATTGCACTCCTAAGGACAATTTTGCAAGCTCAGGTACAAAAATTATTTTGCCAAGCTCTTGTAAGGTAGTATGCTCTAAAACAGTCAATTTACGGGCTGGTCTGCCTTATCATGGGCTTTCTTAGACAAGAAAGTTTTTGTTTGACAAAGAGAAATGGATGCCAAATGTAACATAATTTTTTTCATGTTTTTTTGAAGTATTATTGAATTGTTGAAGAACATTTTAAAGTTTTTCATAGTAGGCACCTATTTGTGACTTTAGGTCTCCCATGGACCGTATCCCTACAACTTGTAAATAGATGAGGTGAAATCAAGGATTATGATTGGCTTTTGCAATAAATACACATTTTTTTAATGAATTAAAGAGGTCAACTCAAGGACCACTTCATAGCCATTCATGAGCTACCTATAGGACGCTTTATGTGAAAGGGGTTGCAATTTGAGCTATCCACCTTAAATGAAGAGTAGGATTGGCATGGTTGGCCACATCACTGCTAGGCATTTAAACTTCCTTTCTTAACCCTCAAACTTCCCATGGACATAGTAGATATGTTGTTGTATAATAGGCATTTATTACCAACAATAAATTTTAATTTGGGATCTCAAATAGCTCACTAAAAATGTGTTGTTCTATATTCCAGCTTCATTGTTGATCTCAAATGTAATACAGCTGTGGATCCATTCCAAATTCAAGGAAAAATACCTAATATTGTACTAGTTGCAAAGGACCTATTAAACATTTAAGGGGTAAAGAAAGAAAGGGTTTATCAAATGCAAAATCATAGACACTTTGTAATATCTCACTCTATTTTTTCTCCATAAAAAAGGAAGATTTGAAAAAATATATTGTAGGGTAAGGTAGTTTGCTTGAATTGCAACTCTCTCTTGTAAAGGGTCCCTATAATTAGCTCATGAATGGATATGAAGTGGTCCTTTAATGAACCTCTTTAATTGTTGAGGGGTAGAATAAAAAGTGTATTCTATTTTAGAAACCAATCACACTTCTCACTAGAAGAAAAACATGTCCTAAACAATTGGTTCACGACAATTGCAAATGTCCCAAATGACTATACAATGACTCAATTACAGTAAAATTGAGTTGTTTAGGACATTTGTAGTCATCGTGAACCAGTCGTTTAGGACAAGATTTCTTCTAGTGTCTTGGTGTCACCTGATCTCTTTACAAGTGACAATGGAATAGATTTTGAGAGACCTATGAGTGACAAATAGGTTCCTACAAAAGAAAGCTTTTAACGCAATATTTGTTAATTTGGGAAAAATGGTACACTTTGGGACTTTCAAGAAGTGAGTCAGGAAGTTTGAGGTGATCACCTCAAACCGACACGTGCCCTCACGTGAGAGGAGGGATTTGCAAGGGAAAAAAATCTTAATGGCTCAAATTGAATATGATACCTTCAAAAAGTAACTTTTTGGATTTGAGGGGAAAACAAATTGGAACCCCTATTTTTCACAAATTAAAAAAATATTGTGTTTTTTGAAGTTCATGAGCAATTCAACAATGCTTCAATAAATATGAAAAATAATTGTATTACACTTGAAATCTATTTCTCTTTGCCTCAAAATCAGACAAAAAAAAAAAAAATCCTTGTCAAGACCATGAAAAGGCAGGGCAGCCCTTAAAGGGTCGCTTTTTGAGCAGACTAAGTTACCTTACATCATGCGTCCTTCAGGGACCTCCTGTGTTGGTGTTTCTCTGGGTTAGTCCTGGAGAGACATGAAAGAACCAGGGCGTCAGGCGTACCTTCCAAGGTTGCACAAATCTCCTCGTATTTGTGGAAAAACTCAACATTGATATGGAATTGAAAGCTTGGAAAGGGAGAGACTTGGATCCTTTCAGGTTCTATCAATTGCACGTTGGCTTGTAAATAATGAGGATCATGACAACTTCATTAGCAGCGTCCATCAATAGCCTGTGAAATACTCAAAATTTGTCTAGTGCTGGAATCTTGCTCATAACTGCAGAGCTTGTACAATGGAATGTGAGATGAGCCTTTGTTACCTACCATTGAATTCTTCATTGTGATAGTGTTGGTTGGTGAGGATCCCAAGTGGTTCCTAATTTATGGTGCGGTTGGATAGTGATGAAAGCCATCATCTTTTACATTTGGGTTTGTTGATTAGTATTTAGAGAAAGTTTGAAGAATATTTTTACATTTTATGTATTTTGCAGAAAAATGCCTCAATATTTTCAGTATTGCAAAATTACCCTGGTAAAGGTTCTGTGAAGCACCTACATTGCAACGATGTATTGAGTTGCAGGCACGTTAAAGGCAAATCTTTCACTTTTGAAAATGAAAATGCAAATGTGTATGAGTACTAGAAAACATATATTTCAAAAAGAAAATTGGCTTTACAGTGAAATAAAAAAACGAAATGAGAGATAAATTCAAATCATGTGCAAGTGGTAGCAAGATGGTTGTAAGCTTATACTTCTTGCTGGCCGCAATGTAATTGCACCGCGGTACTGCAGACCATCTGCAAGAGTATTTTTGCAGTTTTGAAAATTATAAGGGTGTTTTTCAAAGTACAGCAGAATATTTGGATATTTTCAAAATTACCCTAATGTATATAATGCCTTGTATCCAACAAAAAAAACTTATGAATGAAGTCCCAAGAGAGAGGACAATCCTTATGAGGGAACATGGGAAAACGTCTCTAACTCGTGGTATCTTCCTAGTTTGATGTATTACAGTGATCAGAAAAATTTACAAATCCCAAATATGGGTGGACGGTTGCTTATTATGATAGGCAAACTAGCACCGACTATTTTTTCTTGCTTTCTTTCTTAATTGAGTTAGCTTTAGAGGGAGCTGTGAAAAGCTAAGGACTGAGCAGAATGGCTGACATAAACACCGAATTTGTCAACAAATAGCATGATTGTGTACTGAGCTGTTTTGCGAACCTGGGCGCCCTCCTGCAGAAGCTGCAGTGTGACTTACAGACAGTCTCTGGAATTTGCGATCTGGACCCAGTGCTCCAAAATTTGGTTTTAAGTTCAGCAAACATTCTACCCCCAAAACAATAGATATGAAAAGAGTAAGTTCCAGTGTCAAAGTTAATTATTTGGCACATTCAGCAGTCTTTAGCAACTTGAGGTAATTCAAATAGTCACATTTGGGATGGCTACTTGCAAGCAGTTCCCTGCTAGCTTTTGCACTAGGTCACCTGTATTTTGCGTTGGAATTGTTTTGCACAATTACATGTGATTATTATATTTTATATATAGAGAATTGCTAATGGGACACCCTAAATGGGCACCCCATGTGAGCATGAAATTTGATCATTTTGTGCTGTTTTTGGTTTATTCAGTGGTCCATCATTCATTCAATCACGACATTACTATCTCCTTGAAAGAAAATATGACAAATACAAATATTTGTTGAATTATTATTGCACCAATATTATTTTTGTTTTTTTGCTTTAAGTAACTTAAAAGTCCTATATTTTTAATTTTTAATTTAAGCACAACTATTTTTTTTTTTGAATATAGCCTTAGAATGATAAAGGTGAAACAAATCTTTTGATCCAAAAAACAAATTAGCACTAAAAATCACATTTCATGCTCACAGGGGTGTCCCGTTAGCTATTTAGGGTGTCCCGTTAGCAATTTAGGGCGTTGCGTTAGCAGTTTAGGGCATTGCGTTAGCAGTTTAGGGCATTGCATTAGCAGTTCCCTATATGTATACCATAAGTACAAACATTTTTGGGCTATTTCTATTGTTTCTGAATTTAATACCATGTTTTCATTGTGTGGTTTACCTTGAGAGCATGTTGTCTTTTCCACATGTACAAGGGTCAAGTACCTACCTGATTATAAGCCCAAATGCATGATCATGAGCCCACTTGTCAAAATGCCTAATTTGGGGTTGAAGTTGCTTACATCTAGGGCAGCTTTACACTATAAGTCATGGCTAATTTCTATTATTTAACACTTCCAATGCTAATATATTATTGGTATTCATTGAAAAGAATTCCAAGGCCTTTACACTAGGAGTCAATGTTAAATTTTAATATGTAAAGCAAATATTTGGCATAATCATAATTTCAAAAATTGGGTCCTTTAAAAACATGATACCAATTCTTGACCTTGGGCCATTATCAAATCTTGCTTAAAAAATGACTATTTGAATAAAAAGCATTCTTTTGAGATACCCAACAACTTAGGATGGAACAAAAATATCAGCATCCGCACTTGTTCTCTATTTTTATCCTTCTTTTTTGAAATTTTTAGAGTTTGCTCAACTTTTTGGCCTTAAAGCCTTTACACCTAAGAGGATTGGCCCCCATTCCACTCATATCATAATGGACGCTTGAGACGGTTCTTGAGGCTGTTTGGGCTGATTTTTTATTAAAATAGCCCCAAGTTTTTGTCGGCATGACTCCTAGTGTAAAGCAGCAAGCCCATGATAAATTGGGGTCATTTCAACCTCTATTTTAGCACAAATGGCTTCAAGAGTGGCCCTAAGTACCTAATATTCTAAGAATATAATTGAGATTAGTCCCTCATGTGAGAAGGCCTAAAGGCCAAAAAGTATAGGACTTTAATGCAAACCTTGAAAATTTTAAGTGAAAAAGGACCAAAAAAATCAAAAAAGTTGTCAATTCTCTTATTCCATTCTACAATATTGACTATTTCAAAGGAATACTCTTTATTCAAGTAATAAAGTTTTAATAAATTTGACTATATCCCAAGGCCTAAGAAGTGATCTTCCACTTTAATAGGATCTAGTCTTTGAAATTGGGGACTTACCAAGTATTGTATATTAAATAATAAAGTGTGTTATGAAAACCTGCCCTTCACTCCTATTGTATAGGCCTTGGGGATGTATCTAAAGATTATATAGTGAGACACAAGCATTTGGAGTGGTAGGAACTCCAAATCAACCTCTACTCCTAGTGTAAAGCTGCCAGTAAAGCCATCCTTAAAAGCCGCTTTTAAATATGGACACCACTTTTTGATTCAAAATACCCTTTAACAACCATAGGGCATAGTGTATATTCTATTGTATAATTGGCATATGTTACCAAAATGACATTTTAATTTGAGAACTTGAATAGCTCATCACAACTGCATTAATATACATTCCAACTTCTTTGTTGATCTCAAATGTAGTAATTTTGGTGTGAATCTATTCCAGATACAAGAAAAAACCCTTATATTATACTGGTCTCAGTTGCAAGCTCAAACATTGACAATTTAAGGCAAAAGTAAAGAATAATTACTTGATGTTGTTGATCTTGGAATTTTGAGTTTGATAGACTTTAAAAATACTGTATGCTCTAATATGCTCTTGGGCATCTCGGAAGAGTAAAGGTCTGCAATGTCATATTAGACATGTGTATTTTGAAATTATAAAATCTACAACTTTTATCAAAAACTGACTTTCTAGGAAAATTCTTGGTACACTCAAGTTTGTCATTCATTTAAAACAAGAGTTACCCTTAGCGTATCACTCTGGGTAACCATATCACTCAAATTGATGAAATAGGGAGGGTGCTTTATTCCAACCCCCTATACTCAATGCCGCCCAAATGAATCCCATAGCTTCATGTCATTGCATAAATGGATGATGAACACAAAGTTCAAAAGGTTTGGTTAGGATGGCATTGGGTGCATGGTGGGAACAAAAGGTTTCCACCCTTAGAGCATCTCCATTGGATCGGGTTTTTTCAAAGTTTTTCATTTATTTTGGCCGGCCCTCAAGTCCCTTGATCTTTACTCATGTTCTTTAAAAAGGTAGCCTTGTACTTCAACACCCCCTATAAATAATCAAGTGATTGCTTATCAAGGGAAGTTCATTAAACTTAAGATCAATATTGATGGATAGTGGCTTGAAAGGTCCTTGCTAAACATGGTGGGACAAAGTGTCTTGAGAGGGTTTTGAGACGGGCCTCAACACTTTTCATCCACTTTGAGTGTGTTGGAGTCACCGGTGGAGCTGCTCTTAGATTATCTCTTGCCACCCTTCAAATGTCCATTCTCCCTAAGTTTTGGATGTTAAGCAATCAATTCTAATTTATGTCATCCTTTACCTATAACGCAAATATCAATTAATATGGAGTTGTGTGTTGTATGGTGTATATCTAGATCAATGCAATTTCTAGACACACTCCATATAAAACATACAACCCCACATTGATTGAAATTCACATTTTTACTTTCCCCTCTCAAATAAGCCATATTTAAAGAATCTAAATCCTTTACAAGTTATATTTTTTCTTGGGATTAGCAAGTTGTCATAGTAAATGATAGCTTACTTTTTGCTTTTGAAAGTTTTGTGATTCATGATTGGTTGGAAATACATTTTGTGAGTTATACTATTGGGGATACAAGTGGCCATCTCCTCTTAAATGAACATATTTCAATTGAAAAATACTTGATAATTGGAGGGTGATAAGAGATGCTCTTAGAGCGTCCCTAATGCAGCCTACAAAAGGCTTTAACATACACTAAAACAGATGAAAAGAAAAATCCTTTTTGAAGTTGTTCAAACCAACCTATTCTATTTAAAAATACAGTGATCACCCTCCAAAATTAAGTTTTCATAAAGTTTTGAACAGAATTACACATATTGATGAAATTTTCTTTGACATCCAAAGTAAAACGAGTCTTGTTTGGTTGAGTGCATGTTTGTTAGGTAATTATAGTAAGGATGGCTGGGTCTTTTAGAAACGAAAGTCTAACAACCATGACAACCATGTGCTAAGGTAGTCTGCTCGTGAACCGACCATCTAAGGGAAAGTACGTATGTGGGAGAAAAAACGTCCTAGTTTAGCAATTTGGGAGTAATAATGGGAGGATGTAAAAATGGAGACGGTTCTGTAGGGTCTGAAATTAATTCTTTTTGAGTTGGGATGAATTAACTATAATTTATCAAAGCAAAAGGTGCATCAGTAGTTATTATTGATCATAAGCTGTAGCATTCATGATTCACATGTGGTCTGTAAATGGAGCACATGAGTTCAAAAATCAATCACCACAAAATTAAATTTGTTTACCTAAGTCCTTTAAAATGTGCTAGCACTCATTCCATATTCTAAAACTCAAATTATGATTGAAAACAAATTTTTGTTTTTTTAGTATGACATGTATCTACATTTTACTGAAAGAAAAATCTCAACACACTTATGACCAAGAAACACACTTAATGGTAGCTCACGTCACTCTCTTGAGTTCTAAAACCGTGCATGCACAAGTACAATTTCTGAACATAGAGAAAGTGACCCAATAGAGAAGTTGTGTGCATTGTTTATGAAACCCCTACATGGGCAGTTCAAAATGTGTGAGCTAAATATGAGCAGACTACCTTACAATGAAGGGCATGTAGCAAAGTGGATTGAGGAAACTCTAACACAATATATAGATAAAATGGCTATGGCAGACAATGGTTAAGGTGGGCGCACCCATGAGCGTGGAAATAAGGGTTTTGGAGTAGGTAAAATAACTGACTAACTTTGAAAAAAATACTGTAAGTTAGGAAGTGGAAACCAAAAATATTGGCATCAATTTCAAGGTTCCAATTGCAAGCATTTGTTCACAAAGATTTTCCAAAGTCCAAAATCACTGAAATTGTAGGAACCATGTGTAAGAGATGTTAAAAACAAAGCTTGTTGGTTCTTAAATAGTGAGATGGGTACTCAAAACCGTCATGCTAGTCACCCACAACCATCACTTTGTCACTCATAACTATCACTTAATTACCCATAACCATTTGATTTAT
Source organism: Ulota crispa (assembly GCA_963920765.1). Lineage (NCBI taxonomy): Eukaryota > Viridiplantae > Streptophyta > Bryopsida > Orthotrichales > Orthotrichaceae > Ulota > Ulota crispa. The sequence goes on along the minus strand of OY987244.1, from coordinate 11,772,072 downwards.
ATTTGTTAGTCCATGAAAATGTCAAGTAACCCCCATTGGGACATGACGGAGATGGGTGGGCCTACCTTAATCCACCTCCTAACAAAGACATTAGTGATGGAGTCAAATGAATGAGGCTTGGGCCCTCTTTACACTTTAGATGAGAAGTTGTGAAAAAACCTCTTACAAGCCATGGCTTATTCTTGAAAGGTCAGCTCTTGGAGGTATCAACCTTTGGTTGTAATGTAAAGTGAGAAGAAGCCACAAAATTGTACTCAATATGAAACATAAATATAAAATAATATAAAATAGATTGATTGTGGGGATTTTAGCCAAACAATCCCTTGAAATTTTAGTCAAGTCTACTTCTATTGATATGCCTAATGCAAATTTTGGGGGATTCAAAAATTGTGCACTTTCATTGCCACAAAGGACAAAAATGTTGTCTCCTTCACTTTTTCTTTTTCCTTGTCCTTTGGGAGCAAACCTTCAATCTAAAATAGTATTTCTTGGTCCTCTCATATTTTGTAGTTTCATTGACTAAAATTTTGCTATTCATGGCTTCTTGTCTCTACTATAAAGAGAGCCTTAGATGTTGAATCCTTCCCAACATAGCTTTATTCACCCAACCATCTTTTGTACTTGAGTTAAGGCGGACGCACCCATACCCAACAACTCCCCATACCCAACCAATACGGTGCACTATTTCCAATCTCATCAAGGGTAGGTGTTTTGGAATGCATTCTACTATCCTTTTCAAAGATGGAACTACTTAAGCCATGCCACATGTCCCAAAGTGAAGTGGAAGTAATGAGCTAAAAGTAGTTTGGATATAATCAGAATTACATGAGTTTAGAGGTTGGCAATGGGTTCAAAGCACATTTCAACTCCCAAAATTCACAATAATTTTGGTTTTACAAATAAAATAATGAAAGTTTTACAATCCCATTATTTCTTATCTTCCTACACCACAAAAATATTTTGTTGCCTCAAACTCTTTGTAGTTTGTTGCAAAATTGCTTAACCCCTAAAGGACCAAGCCCTTTTTTTTGCCAATATCATTGAAAACTGCCACTTCTAGGGAATAAGTAAGAAGGTAGATGTTTGTTTTGTTTTTTTTTTGGAAATCCAACCACATGATCTTGCTTTAGACTAGAAGAGGTACTTCTAGGAAAAAAACCAAGTCATTCTAGATAAAGAGGAGGGAGATATTTACATTTGAAGTGAAGGGAAAAGGTTTGTTTCCTTGCTACCAAGAAATTTCAAAAGCCTTTGACCACTCTCAAATGAAAAAAATTGCTCTACTCAAAGTTGTGGTTTTATTTTTCCATGTAGGAGATCAAATTAGGTTTATGAGGGAGGATTTTCAAATCATTTGGAACTATACAACACATGGGAAAAAAATAGTAAGGAAAAAGAAGTAGAGAATGAGTCCAAACACTAAATTGTTAAGAATTTAATTATTGAAATGAAAAATGCAAATCCCAACTGTTATAATGTTGTGATAAACAATCTACTTTCTTTGGTTTTTTCTCTCTTCCAAAAAATATTAAAAATTGAGTAAAACAAAGGACTTCAACATTTATTTTAGAGTAGAGAATCCATAATTGCCCACAAACAAAAACTCCTCATATCTTTCCTCTCATTGATTGCAATTGAATGATTAAAAGCTTCTCACGTATAAAAGAAATCTATAGAACCAATTTCAAATTTTCATTTTTAAAACAAAATTTTTAAAGAGGTGTTTTTGGGTTGCCTAAATTGCCCCTCCTCCCTTAGTTTTGATAAATTCTTGCATAATTTCTTTATCAAATGTCAAAATGAAGAAAAAATTAGATGCCCTTGTAGGTCTCTAAATTCCTCACCTTTGTTAAGAGTTTCAACAAATCACACAAAATAGTTTATCCAAAGGTGCATGCTTGAAATCCCATTTGTCCTCCAAAGGGACAATAGTCCTTTAGGGATTAAGTTATTGAGGGTGTCTTTACACTATGGCCAAAGGTCAAGAGGCCATCAGTCTCCACCAATCAGATTGCACAAAACCGAGAGTCTGGCCGCTCAACCCTTCACACTAGAGGCCAAACTCCAAAAGCCTTCATCCCCCATTTGCCTACATGGCAGCACTTTGTCATCCAAAGTGATGGCCTCTCAAAGGGAAGTTTGGGTTTAGCAAAAATGGAGACCCAAACTATGGGCAAGAGGTTGTCAGTTTTAGCAATAAATGCTGTCAATTTTAGCATTTATTATCTATTTTTAGCAGATTTTTTTGGCCTTTAGCAATCAATTTGGCCACTCAATTTGACTACCTCTTGACTTGGTCAATCATAGTGAAGCGGCCATGAGTATGGGTTGCCTCTACCTTAACCCCTAAAGGATTGAGCATGCCGTTGCAACTAGTACAATATAGGGTATTTTTCTTGTATTTGGAATGGATCCACGCCTTTACTACATTTGAGATCAGCAAAGAAGTTGGAGAATAGATCAAAGCGGTTCTAGTGAACTACTTGAGATCCCAAATTAAAATTTATTACTGGTAGCAAGTACCAATTATACGGCAACATATATACTATGCCCTATGGTCCTTTGAGGGTTAACCATCCTTTGCACTGAATACAAATGTTTCCCAATGAGATTCTAATAATGAGCTCAAGTGGCTAAAACTCTTGATAAAAGTGCTAAAAAGGAAAAGACTGAATCTCTTACTAAAATTAAGGTAGGAACACCCATAAGCGTCGGTGTCCCCATAACCGTCACTTCTAAAATCTTGGAAAATTTGTGAAAATGAATAGATGTATTTACAAGGATGTACAACATGTGAACATGAAACCTTAGTATTGATTATGGGTGCAATGACAATTTGCTCTTAAAAAATTCAGAACTTATTCTCACAATATCCAAATAGTACATTTGAAAGTGCAAACTCATTATTTTTCTGTTCCTAATAGGATCTTATAATTTGCTAGTTGTTTATTAATAGTCATCATGTTCAAAACCCTTAGTTTGACGTTTATGGGTGCTCCTACGTACCTTACCCTCATTTGTGATCACTGCCGAGTTCTAAAGATTCCTGGTATAAAGGATGAATGGAAAGTAGTATGTTAGGGCAATACTGGGGAGCTGGACCCAGCCAGCTGCCCCACATCCAAGAATGATATGAATCTGTCTGACCATTGATCATCCATTACTTTTGTGAACAAATCTCGTACACTTCCAGAATGACCTAATTATTGCATTGCCTTCCTTACTGGAAGCCTACACCCCAGTGAGCTGGTGAGGTATAACTTCCATATCTTTAGGGCTGATATAGGGCCTCTGCAAGCTGGGAGTGAAGCACATCAAATTTTGAGGTTGTTTGCAACTGAAATTTTCAGCCCATGTGATCTTCAAAATAGCCTCGGGAATTACTACAGTGCAAGTCCAACAAACGCCTTTTCTTTCATGTCTGAACTCGATGAGCAAGTAAGGTAGGAGGCTAGTAAATGGACCATGTAAGGGAAAATGCGCTTCTGTGGAAAAATCCAGGCAGCTTGGTAAAATGGAAATATTTCTGGTAGAAAGTGAAAGAAGAGACAGTTGTGTGGCCATATAATTTGATTTTTTTTGAGCTAGTATGAATTAACTACAATTTATCAAAGCAAAAGGTGCATAGGTAGCTATTCTTGATCATAGGTGGTAGCATTCATGGTTCAAAGGTAACTTGTAAATGGAGCATATGAGTCCTAAAAGCAGCCACTAAAAAGCCAAGAATGCTCTTATAAGCCTCTTAAAGCGTGCAAGCACTCATACCATATTCTAGCACTTAAATCATGATTGAGAACAAGTTCTCATTTATTTTAGGGAATTGATATGTGCACACCAGGGGTTGATATTTGCACACCCCCCCCCCTTGGAGATAAATTGTGGATTTCTACCATCAAAAATCTGAATTTGAGAATTTTGAATTTAGATTTGGATTTAGAGACCATGGTTTACTCTAGAACCATTAAAAAAAGTTGTAATTAAATAACACTTAGTGAAAAAGCTCAGTTAGTAGAAGAAGTATTAACTTTACTTTTGTTTGTAAAAAAGATAAACTTTTTCATTGGTTGTTGTTTAATTGCAAACTTTTTTATGGTTCTAGAGTAAACCACGGTCTCTAAGTCCAAATTTGAATTCAAAATTCTCATATTCAGATTTTTGATGGTAGAAATCTACAATTTACCTCCCAAAGGGTGTGCAAATATCAACCCCCCAATGTGCAAATATCAACCCCCCAGTGTGCACATATCAATTCCCTTATTTTAATATGACATGTATCTAAATTTTATTGAAAGACAAATTTGAACACAATTATGACCAATAAGCACACACAACAGTGGCTCATGTCACTCTCTTAACCCCCTAAAGGATTAATGGCCCTTTTGGGGGACATATGGGATTTTGGGCATGTACCTATGGCTAAACTACTTTGCATGATTTTTTGAAACTTTTATTGAAGGTGAGGAATTCAAAGATCTAAATGGGAATGTAATTTGTTCTTCATTTTGACATTTATTGAAGAAGTTAAAAATGAATTTATGGAAAACAGAGGACTCTAGGTAGTCCAAAAACTTTTTTTAAAATTGCTTTTTTTTTCAAATAAAAATCTGAAATAGGTTCTTTAGACTTATATAGACGTGGGGAGCTTTGAATCATTCAATTTTGATAGATGAGATGAAAGTTATGAGAAGTTTTAGTTTGCAAGTAGGTATGGTTTCTCTCAAAACCATACCTACCCTCAAACCAAAACTTCTCATAACTTTCATCTCATCTATCAAAATTGAATGATTCAAAGCTCCCCACGTCTATATAAGTCTAAAGAACCTATTTCAGTTTTTTATTTGAAAAAAACGCAATTTTAAAAAAAGTTTTTGGGCTGCTCGGAGTCCTCTGTTTTCCATAAATTCATTTTTAACTTCTTCAATAAATGTCAAAATGAAGAACAAATTACATTCCCATTTAGATATTTGAATTCCTCACCTTCAATAAAAGTTTCAAAAAATCACGCAAAGTGGTTTAGCCATAGATGCATGCCCAAAATCTCATTTGTCCCCCAAAGGGACAATGGTCCTTTAGGGATTAAGTTTCTAACACGGTGCATACACAAGTACAGTTTCTAAACATAGAAAAATGTGACTCATGTAAGAACCTATGTGCATTATTTTTGTTACCCTACATGGTCGGTTCAAAATATTTGGTCCGAATTAGAGCCTCCTACCTTAGATCCAAAAAAACAACAGGGAGTCAGCCTAATGAAATGGGAAAAAAAAGAAAATCCCAATTGAAATTTGAATCTAAATGATAAAATTAGCCAGATTTTTTTAAATGTGTTTTATACTATTAATAAATAGGATGTTTTTTGTGCATACATTAAAACAACTTGCTGAAAATGAGAAATGTTGAATGTTTATTATTGTGGTTCAAAGTCTCCTTGGACATTAGTCTAAATGGCTTTAACAGAACTAAAAAGTGGAGGACGGAAGTAGTTAACCAATAAGAAGATTTAGAGATATGATTGAGATTTCAATTCCACCCTACAGTGTTGAGTATCAAAAAAATATCATATACATATATAAAAGAAACCCAACATTTTTAAGGCTATGAACTGCTTTTCTATTCTTGAAGGACACAATTCTTGGAGTTGAGGATACGATTAGGTAACTTTATCCTAAAAGTCAAGGTTATATTAGATCCCAAGAAGGTCTCATTCCTTGCCGAGAATTGGGTGAATTTTAAAATCAACCATAAGTTCATTCTACTAAGAGTGAAGGTCAGAAAATGTTTTAATGATTAAAAGAGTAAATTTGACATGGATCCAACTTCAAGAATTGAATCCCCAAAGAATGGAAGGTGATTTTGGAGCTGTTGTTGATTTCACTGAAAATAGTTGTTACTGTATTATGATTACAACAACAAGAATAATAATAATATAACAATACTATCACTAACAGTAGCCTTTGCAAATAGCCAACTTGCTAGGGTGGAATCAAAATTTGTAACAATTCTTTCACTCTTTTTTTTTTAACCTTTGAGACTTATGTGTATAGATATGTGTACAATGACCTTATTATGTTCTTATTGCATTGAATGCTTGAGGTAACATTTAGGCTGTTCTTAGGGTCATTCTTGTGGCTAAGCTTGAGGCGAAGGTCATTGGAGATTGAAAGCTTGGTTTAAACAACTCCAAATTGGGATGGCCTCAACTCCCACTCTTGGATCTTATCTTTTGAGCATTAAGATAACCCCTAAACTACCAAGGCCATTTTTTTGGCCAAAAACTACTCAAACTACCCATATTGTTGCGTTTATCAAAAATTTCAACAAAATGCTGTTTTTGTAAATCTAATCATCAAATCTTGTAATGCACTTGTAGAAAAAGAATCATTATAAATTTCGTGACATTTGACCATACAGATTGAAAGTTATGAGCATATAAAGGGAAACGTTTTTTTTCCCCATTGTGCCCAAAAATTTCAGATGGCTTTGACCACCATTTGCTGATTTTTTTTGCACTACAGACTTTGAAGTTGTAATTTTATCTTATAGGTAATCAAGTTAGACCTTTGTACACCAATTCTCAAGGCAATCAAAAACATGGAACACATCCTAAAAAATATTACAATGCCACTATATGACATATTTTGCAAATACACTACAACATTTTTGAGTGGATTTTCCCACCACATGTTTTTAGATATGGAAAATCCAAATGGTATGTTTAAAGATAAACATATACTTCAAATGTAAAAAAAAAAAGTTACAAAACTCAAAATCTCTAAAATTTAGAAGCTCCCAAAATCCAATCTGATCTCCTATTTGGAAATGAAAGGGGGCAATGACAAAATAATGGGGACCACCATAGCAACATGTGGCAACCCCTCCTTGCTCCCCCCCCCACTCCAAAGTCAATATTTCCTCCCTTGCCCAAGCTCCCCCTTGAACTGCTTTTGGCCAAAAGAAGCCCATAACTTGTGAACAGTGTGACAAAATCACATAATTTTTTACATCCCACAAACCTTATACATTCCTAAACACTCATATAAAGTTTCAAAAAATCATGTAAAAATTTGAGGTCACATAAGCCTACCAAAAATCCCAAAAGCCCCCCAAGGGGACTATGGTCCTTTAGGGGTTAACACTATAAAACATTAGGTGAGATATGGATGAAGTTGCCAAATCCCACTAGCAGATTTGCCACTACTTTGATAAAATTCTTTGATAATAGCTGATCATATGGATCCCACTTTTTCTAGCCCCTAAAGGATGTTACTATTTTGTATACGGACTCCCGTATTGTATACATATAGGACATTTGAATAGCACATGAATTCATTAGAGTTGTAGATTTCAAGCCAAATCATAAACATACTATTGATCAACTTGAATTTTTTGGAAATTTTTTGACATTTGTCATAAAGCCATTTCTTCAAGCACTAAATGGTCTTCATACAAATACATACAACACTTTTGGTAGGCAACATCCTTTAGGGGTTAAGCTTACTTGCTGCATGCATGCAGTTTAGGGTTCGTGTACTGAACCCAATGAAAAATATCCAAGGAACTCTCAGATAACCACCACATAAAATTATCCTCACTAGGTCTGACCTAGAGATAGGCACATCATTTGATTTCAACTAACCTCATGGTAGAGTTGTAAGCCACTCACTAGTCAGTAGTCACTACCATTCCATGCTTTTGAAACTACTCATCGTACTCCATCCAGTGAATGCTCATAACTTAATGCTTCTAGCTGCCATTACATTGTAATTGTAATTGTTTTTTTTTTTTTTTTTTTTTTTCTTATAAATTTGCATTACCTATGATAACAAATTCACTGTGAAAATAATTTGTGCTACCCCTCATATCAGTAGGCAAGCATAATTTTTTTGAAGTAGGGTTAACCACCCACCCTTTCATTGGAGGTACTATGGTTGGTAGAAATCATACATGTTTAAAGTAAATACGTTTTTTTGTTGTTACAAGGTAGTTGCATGTATTGAGGATTATTGGATTGTGCGTGAAATGAGGAACCAAAAAAATTCAAAATACATCTCTAAACAATATCAAGAGAAAAAATGTATATTATAGGCAATCAAGGTCAAAACATATAGCGTCTAGGGGATTCTTGCTACCCATTCCAACTTAATTTTTGCTTCCTTGAAGCCATGTATCCACTACAATTAATATCCAAGAGGTGTCTTTTTATGGTGTAAGACAATAATTAGAACTTTGGGTAAGGAATTCTGATTGTTTCAGAACCTTCACTTTCTACTTCAACACGAATGCTTTTACATCTAGTATGCTATTGTATATATAATAACATCCATTTACACTTTTGATTGCATTCAAAATCTATTGAAAATTGTACCATCATTCAATGGTGTGGTATAGATTATAAATATAAATTTTCATGAAGTGTGGATTCAGCATTGCCTTGATAGCCTATGTGAGTACCACTAGGTCATTCCAAAATTTGGTAAAAAATAAATTTATAATGAACCCCTTGGTTTAAAGTTTTGGTTATAGCATTTGTTTTAATCGTTAAACGTATGGTGGGTGATCGTGGCTTGCCACACTATAGCTTTAACAATGAACACCATATTCATTATAATGAGAGAATGGGGACCTCTCAAAATAAATATGTTAGATTTTGACCAAAATCACCAATTTCCATTCAAAATTATCAATTTCCATCCAAAATCACCAATTCATTAGAATGAGAGTTTTTAGCTCAAATTGAGCTAAATCGACCTTTTTTTTTTGTCAAATTGACTTTTTTTAAAATTTTAATTTCAAATATTTTACCTCTCATTTCATTGGAATACTCTCATTATAACAAATATGGTGTTATTGTTTATATTGTAGCTTCAACAATGTTTTGATTGATGAGCACCAATAGTATTGCTTCTAAAAGTTTCAAAAGTCAATAGTGCGTGCCCACCTCATGAAAATTGCAATAAGGACAACTTGGGACCTAATACCATGATTTAAATTTTCTCACAATTTAAGGTACCTAAAAATATGAATATATTTTATAAGATTATTATGTGTCTTCTATAATGAATCATGTGTTTACGATCACTTTGAAAAAAAAAACATATGAAAAACAACTTTTTTTTATTGTACAGAATGCTTTTTCATGGCCAGAGGACAAAAAATGTCCTCATGGGCGTTTAGGGGATCAACATAATATCGAGGCCCTGCAACCACCACATTCTTTGCAATAAATTTTACCGAAACTCTTTCAAAAGATAGAAGGTTTTAATGGGATTTTTGAGGATTTCATTTTCTTGAGTGAAATTTTGATTTTTACCTCCTTCAAATCCCATTGAGACCCAAATTTTCATTTGTTCATATGCACCAAATACATTGCCAAAACAAGCCCTTTGTAGACACTCACAGTAGAATTCGGGCTACAATGAGCCTTTTACCTTCATAAAGCCATCCTAGGTGTAACAATTGGAAACTGAAACTTTTTATTAGTGAAATTACTAAAAGCAATTGATGAGCATGATCAAAGTTATTGATACTACGGTGCGTGCCACCACAAATTAACAAATATTTGGTCACAAAATGTCAAATAGTGGTCAACTTTGGGTGTTATCACCGTCTTTTTGACAAATGATATTTCCAATCCATTTTTGTAACTTTTTTATAAGATCTCCTTGCTTGAAGTTACAAAGAGTTTTAGGTTATTGAGAGACTTAAAGTTACAAGAAGCTTCAACTTATTAAAGGCACAACATAAAACAACAAAGATCTAAAAGCTATATGAACTATTCATAACAACCCTTAATAAATTGAAACTTTTTGTAACTTTAAGCAAGGAGATCTTAGGGAAAAAGTTACAAAAACAGATCGGAATTATCATTTGTCAAAAAAACTGATAGCACCCAAAGTTGACCACTATTTGTCAATTTGTGGCCAAATGTTTGTTGGTTTATGGTGGCACGCACTATAGCAAGGAATTTTTGGTTGAATATTGTTTATTAATTTTTGTGGGAACGGAGTTGAAAATTTGATTTTGATTTAAATAATTATTTCACAAGAGTTTTTTTGATATAATTCTAATTGAGCCCATTTTGTTACTTTCATTATTTGTGTTATTTGGTCATAAGAAATCATGCAATAGAATTGAAATTTATCTTGAATACCTTGTTTTTTCCTTGAATTATTTGGTGGCTTCAGGGTGTTTGCACCTACTTTCAAGAATGCTATAAAATCAATTTTAAGAAGTGGTGGCCAAAATCATCAATTGCTAATGTATGATTCAACAAAGCTTGGATGTACCAAAATGATCTTTGTTTTAGTGTAAATTGTCTTCTAAATTATGCATAGAAATATCAAATTTTAATGTGCTAGTGGTAAATATTTTAAGGTAGGAACACTCCTTGAACAATGTAGAAGACCACCACTCTTATTTTTAATAAAGTAGTAACAAATTGCAAAAACTTGAAAAACATATCAGAGACAATTTAATGAACACACTTCCTACCAATATTTGACGTTTTGATGAATCTAATGATTAGTCTATAGTCAAAATTAAAGTTTTATAGCTACATCCAAGTTTCCAATTCTTAAGTTGCAAGTTTTGTTATGAATACTTAGACAATAATAGATTTTGATATACATATTACAAAAAATATGGAACTTTAGTGAAAAAGTTGAATGAATTACAAAGGGACATTCATTATGATAGCCAAATTCTGTTTACTATGGCAATAATAAGAACTTTTTGAAAAGATGAAGGTCGTGAGATTGAAATGGTTGGTTTTGCCTTTAACCAAGATGTAGTTGTCCTTCCTTAAATTTTTGATAGCTTAGTTAATTCTTTTCATTCATTCAAATTTATTGGATCATCTCATTTTGGAATTAAAATGTGATTATTTTTTCTTGCTTGTGGTGATTTGAGGAATTTTTAATATCCAAAGAATTGCAACTAAAACTTTGAGTACATTGGATGCAAGAATCAAATGTTTGAAAACCCTATAAGCAATAGATATTAGGGAACTACTTGAGGATCGTAAATATTGCACATATACTACAAGGGGAGTTTCAATTTGGAATTTTTTTGACACTCATACATATTGATTTGGATTTTTTTTTTGTTGATCATTACTAACGTTTTTTTGTCATTTTGAACACATTTAGTCAATTTGAGTGTGTTAATTTGGACAGTTTCTCTTGTAGTATGTACTATTGGAAAGTTTTTAAAAGTTTTTTAATTTTTAGAATTGAAGCACCTATAACTATCTCAACCGTTTTCTTGTCATGCATCATTAATTCAACAAAAACCATGCTAGAAATGCCCTCTTGATTTGTTGGAATATTCATTTTCAAGTTGAGATATTTTGAAGTTTGATTTTCAATTTATTCCTATCATATGATTACAATAAACTGAAGAGTTTGACATCTTGAACACTATGATAAATTCAAACCTCTTGTTGTAACTTATATCTCAATTGTATAATTTACATAGTTTAGACACTATAATTTGAGATTTTCATTATGGTGACTCCTTTATTTGTCAACATTGACATTTATTATCCAAAATCAAATACTTGTTGTTTAGGTCCACATGATTATCCACTCAAACTTGAGATTTTTTCTTTTAGAGTAGATTAATAACATACTTCTAGCTGCAAAAGTGTCACATATCACGTTTGGATGATACCAAGTTTTTGAAATACATGCAACAAGGATAATCCTTTGTCTTTCAACTTCATAATGATTTGTTTTCTTTAACCCCTAAAGCACTGAACACCCTTTTTTGGCCACATAGCAATTTTGGGCAGTTCATTACCAATGGGATTTTCATTTTTTTCTTTGAGATTTTCACACATGATGTATCCAAAGAGTAGCTTTAAGGCCCGACCATTTTCATAACTTTTGACATCATGGTTCAAAAGTTATTGCATGATATGTAGTTTTCCTTGTCGGCGGGCAACCAAATAACTTATTTAAAAATCACATTTTTTGAATTGTTTTTTTTTTTTTTTGAAATTGGTTCTTTAGATTTATATATACTTGGGAAGCTATGAAGCATTCCATTTTGATCACGGAGATGAAAATTATGAGGAGATTTTGTTTGCGGGCAATTATGGGGATTCTCTACTTTAAAATAAACTTTGAAATCCATTGATTTACTCAATTTTCAATATTTTAGAGGAAAAACAAAACCTAAAGATGTAGATTGTTTATCACAACATTACAACTATTGGGATTGGAATTTTTTATTTCCATAACTAAGTTCTTAACAACTTAGTGGTTTGAATCATTCTCTACTTCTTTTTACTTACTATTGTTTTTCTATGTGTTTTAGAATTCCAAATAATTTGAAAATTTTCAAATGCGTACCCAACTTGCTTTGAAGAAAAAATCCAAAAATTACAACCATTTTGGAGTTTTTCATACAAATATGACCTTGTGAAGTCAACTGCCCATGTTTTTGTAGAGACAAAAAATGACCTTTTGTCAATTCAAACTCAAATATTTAACAATCTACATGGTGGAAACTCCTAATTTTTTTTTCACACCTTTTGATACTAGTGTAGTACAATATCCTAAGGATCAATTTGTCAAAAAATAATAATCAAAATTTTGGTACTTGTACTAGGAATGATAGTTTTGGAGTGATTTTGGTGAAAATTTGTGCTTAGTGCTTTAGGAGTTAATATATAAATAAATCTTGTAGTTGTGCCATTCAAATGACCCCACTTGAAGCCATGGTATTTTGAAAATCAATCAATGCATGGAAATCAATGAGATTTTGTCTCCCATCACTATCCACTCAATTAACCCCTAAAGGACCGTTGTCCCTTCAAGGGACAAATGGGATTTTAGGCATGTACCTATGGTTAAATTGCTTTGTATGTTTTGCTAAAACTTTTATGGGCAATGGCAAATTCAAAGATCTATGTGGCATCTAATTTTTTCTTCTTCCAACATTTATTGAAGGAGTTAAAAATGAATTTATAAAAAACAAGGGAGGGCGGGTAGCCCAAAAACTTCTTCAAAAATTCCTTTTTTTAAAAATAAAAATATGAAATAGGTTCTTTAGACTTATATATATGTGGAGATCTTTCAATTTTTCAATTTTGATTGACGAGATGAAAGTTATGAGAGGTTTTAGTTTGCTGGTAGGTAAGGTTTCTCTGAAAATCACACCTACCCGCAATTGAAAATTTCTTATAACTTTCAACTCATCAATCATAATTGAATGATTCAAAACTCCTCACGTATATATAAGTCTAAAGAACCTATTTTCATATTTTTATTTTTTTTAAATGCAATTTATAAAGAAGTTTTTGGGTTGCCCGCCCTCCTCCATTTTTGAGACATTCATTTTTGACTTCTTCAATAAATGTTGGAATGAAAATAAAATTAGACACCCATGCAAATCTTTGAGTTCCTCATCTTCTATAAAAGTTTCAAAAAATCACACAAAATAAATCAGCTATAAGTACATGCCCAAAATCCCATTTGTCCCCTAAAAGAGCCAATGGTCCTTTAGGAGTTAACTTAATCCATAAATGATTACTTAGCCCAAGCTCATGGTATTCATCTTTATGCAAGAGGGTCACTTAGTTGTGGTAGCCTAGGCAAGGATTTTTCAATTCTTTGATTTAGCTCAATGCTAATCATCTAATATACTTGTTTGAAACATAAAATTCTTCCATATTTATTTGCAATGTGCACATCAAAATATGAAAATTCATTGAATTCTTGCATAAGTTTTTAATTGAAATCCCAAGTGATTATTTTCTTTATTGTGATTGATCATGCATCCGCCCCCAAACCTCTATATTTTCTTCTTGTTCTTTATATGATTCATGGAACTACCCCCACATGCCCCTAAAATGTCTTGTAGGTATCATTTAGTAAACTCCCAATTAGATGCTTCCTTCAATATGGCAAGGGGGCACGGTTGTTTTTCTGGCTCCTCCACTTATTTTAATACAAACGCTATAAATTTAATATTTTTATTTTTGAAATTATTTGATATGAAACAGTTGGAAGTGGACTTATGGCAGAAAAGTAGACAACCAGCCTTCTAAGTTGGTTCTACTTCCAAAGGCCAAACAAGACCATTTCAAATATGTGTACTCCAATTCTTGCTCCATTTGTCAAATCAGCCTGTGTTTACTGGACTTTTTCTTAGTTGAGTACTGTTTATGTCACCCTGATTGGATTTGACATTTCTCTTGTTATTTGAAACACCTGACAACATGAACCTAGACTGACCAAACATCAGAGGTCCTTAGATTGCCAACGCTGTTGGGAAATGTCCTTAATGATGTACTTAAGATTTTGTAGGAATTATGAAACTTGTGACTAAGATCAGGAGTTTCTGTTTAAGCTTAGCATAAGTTACAAGCCGTGCCAGTGTGCCACATTTCTGAAGTACTGAATCAAAATTCAAAAATATAAAATCTTGACTTACACACTGTTGAACTTGAAAATTTAGCATATTTGGAGTGTTTTAGCAATTGAGCTAGATTTGAAAGGCATATTTGGTACTGCTGGTGTTCATGCAATATGCTTAGGCCGCTTTACATAGGTTTAAATAAAAAATGGTATTGCTCTATATTTTAGTATAATCTATTACTTTCTTAAAATTTTAAATGTACAATTAGATAATCCTAAAATTAAGAATAAATCAAATGAGGAAAAAAAAGCAAGTATTATTATCAAATTCATTCTTGGAAAAGTGTCCCAAGTTCTTTACACGCAGAGTCAAGACCAAGTTTTCAAAATATGTTTTAATACTAAAAAAACAAGAAGGGCACAATTCTAATTCCAAATAGAAGGACCATTTCATGGGCTCCGGGTCATTGCCAAATCTCACTAATATGCAATTGTTTGCAAATAGTTTTTTTTCCAAAGATAGTCAACAGTTTAGGATGGAATAAAAATGCCAATGGCTCTACTCGGCCTTCTTCTTCTTTCCCTCTCTATTGAAGTTCTTAACCCAGTAAGGCCCATGCTCTTTCCCAAGTATCCTAGAATATGTTCTTGGATGAACAAAATGTCAACATTTTGATAAGTTACATCAAAAAAATTTAAATTGTAACCGTACAAATTCAAATTAGATAAGTTAGAGATGGCATAGCAAAAGAAAACACAACAATATCTCTTATGGATTGAAAGATTATAACATTTGATTAAGAGGGTGTTAAAATTGTGAAAGTGATTTGAAGTCTTTCAATCCTCTTTTCACTTCTCAAACTTAAAATTGCAAATACCAAAAAAAATGAGTATGTAGAGTACAACATGTGTAACCCTAATCAATTTATGGCTTCTTAAAATCAACTCTACAATTTTTTAAATTAAGTTTCTAATGTGATGAATTCTCCAAGTTCTAGTGAACTTTAGGCTCATTTCCAAGAGCTCTCAACACTAGAAAGTGAAGAATTTGCAATAGACACCCTTGCACAAAATCTTAAATAGACAAATCATGATTAGTCATTTTCAAAATCAGATTTTTGATACTAAAACAAGACTTCAACAAGAACTTAAAAAAATAATGATCATTGTAATTAATCATGAAGAAAATTTAGGCATCCCAAATTACAAACAAGGAAGAACAATTTTGATCCCCTTGGGCCTTGAGGGGTTGAATGCTTGCATTAACAACCTCAACTATTTGACCTCAAAAGACACATAAAGAATTGGTTTCTAATGCATTCTTATTGTAATGGGCACTTGAGATTACTTTTGAGGCTAAAGTTTTGATCCAAATAACCCAAATGTAATTTCTGTGGTCTAAACTCTTAGTGTAAAATGACCTTTACTGCTAATTGAGCACTAAAGTGCAAGTCTGCTATTCATAACTACTGTTCAAAAAAATATATAGGCTAGGCCATGGAAATCCTTGCCACAGCTATAAAACTATCAATTAATTACTTTATCCCCAAAGCTTTTAATAATGTTTTTTTTGCAACATAGCAATTTCGGGCAACCCACCACAAATGGAGTTTTTTTTTTTTTTTTTTTTTTTTTGAAATTTTCACACGTGATGTGTCCAAGGAGTAGCATTAAGGTCCGGAAACTTTCATAACTATTGACTTCATGGTTCAAAAGTTATTCCATGATATGCAATTTTCTTTGTTTGTTGGACAGCTTGGGCAGTTCAAAAAAAATCTTTGAATTTTACATTTATTTATGGTTCTTTTTTAAATTGGTTTTTTAGATTTATATACACTACAAGAAATTGTGTCTTAATTGACACGTCCTAATTGACTAAATGAGTCCAAAATGACAGAAAGACTCTCAAATTGGACAATTTATGTACATTCAACCATGTTGATTTGGACATATTTTTGTCATTTTGGACAGTTTCCCTTGTAGTGATATATTTACGAAGATTTAAATCAATCAATTTCAATTTACAAGATTAAAGTTATGAGGAGTTTTACTTTGCATGTAGGTATGGTTTGGAGAAACTTCATAGTCACAATCCATATCTTATCTCTATAATAGTCTTATCTCTATTAGTTGGGTAGTTGCAAGCAAAGTATGATTTAAAAATTTGTGAAAAATTTGTGATTGGGCAAAGTGATGAACATGGGCATAGTGTGAAAGGACATCTTTGGTGGAACCCATAGAATTTTTTTCCAACTTGAATTTGGAATTCACATACAAAGGGGGGGAGGGAGATGAAGAGGCAAATTGATTTGAATCTAAAATTGAATTTGAGTTTATATTATCCCATGGATATTTTTTGTGAATAGGGGATGGCATGGGGATAGCATGGGCATGATAGCCTTCCGCCAGAACGACAAGTGCACAAGCATTTCTAAAGAAGCTTTTGGGTTGCCCGGAATCCCCTATTTTCTAGAAATTTATTTTTAGCTTCTTCAATGAATGACATAATGAAGAAAAATTTAGATGCCCACTTAAATCTTTGAATTCCCCATTATCCATAAAAGTTTCAAAAAATCACACAAAGTAGTTTAGTTGGAAGTACATGCCCAAAATCCCATATGTCCCCTTGCCAAGGGGACAATGATATATATATATATATATATATATATATATATATATATTCAAAATAGCAACATTTTTTTCATTTTTTTTTAATTTTAAGAAAAGAATTTGAGTTTTTATTCCAACACCTCCAAAGATGAACGTGACTAAAATACCAAATGTGGCTAAATTGAACAAAAGGCACACTAAATTATTACTATTTTTACAGATATAAGTGTTGTCATAAAAGTGTTAAATTTGAATATTTAACTTGTGTTAACAATATTTATAACTACCATATTTAGTAGGGGGTTTTCAAAGCTTGGTAAATTCATTAACAAAAACTATTTTTCTCTCCACTCGTTTTTAGAAGAGAATAATTCTTCTTTCTCAACGCGGATTTTATAGACTATAATTTTTTTAATCTTTTTTCTGGATTTCTCACGTAAGAGAGCAAACGCTTGGTTAGTGGCAATTTGATTGGTGGAAACTGATGGCCTCTCAACCTTTGACCATAGTGTGAAGCAGCCCTTAGAATGCACTATGGATCATAATCATTTCAATAATATGCATGCATAATAAAAGGCGGAATTACAAGTAGGGGCATGAAAATGTAAAATATTACATATAGGGACACAGTTGCAAAATAATTACAAATAAGGACACAACTTCAAAAGAAATTGTGATTTTTTGATTTTTTTTTGTTGTTTGGACATTGGTTGATTTAAACACATCACATAAAATGTTAACTAATTTCTAAAAAGCTTGACGGTCTCTCCAAATCAAGCCCAAATAAATAAATTTTAGCAAAGGGAATGGCAATTTTGGGAAACTTTTAATTTTATTGGAAGTTAACAAATATTTAATGTGATGTATCTAAATCATCCAATGTCCAAACCAAAAAAAAAATACAAAAAATCATAATTTTTTTTGAAATCATACCCCTATTTGTAATTATTTTGAAACTGCACCCCTATTTGTAATCTTTTACGTTTTCATCCCCCTATTTGTAATCTTTTACGTTTTCATCCCCCTATTTATAATTTCCCCTTAATAAAACTATATTTTGGAAAAAATAAAATATTGATATCAATAAGAAGATATTATACAATAAGTTGACATTACAAAATATCGGGCGACGCTTAAAGACTACCCTTCCAATTATGAACTAATTGCATTTGTTTGATTTCTTCCAATACGGATGAAGTATCTTGATTTCAAGGCTTGTGTAGTAAAATGAAAGCCCGACTTAACATGATAAATGACCTCCTATTAAAAAAAGCTAAACGTGGTGCACTTTAGTACAAAATCTCAAGTTTAGTGGTAACAGGTTAACATTTGGTGATGGCGTGGTATTACCAAAGTGAATCCAATCTAAGAGTATATTATAAATTCACTCCTTTTTTACTCTTACTAACATTGTGCTTAACCCCTAAGCTCACGTTTGGTTTTGCGTCCAAAAGTGCCAAAAACTATAAGCAATCATTTGTGATAATTTTTTGGAGGTGAATTTCTATCTTTTTGACTATATGGTCTAAAAACAACTTAATTTTGGATTGTGGTCAAGAAATTAGATCTTAGAACCTTACCGTTGAAGAGATCATGACATTCGAAAATTAGTAATTTTTAATTTTGGGCTGCTCAAAAGAGGAAAGTTGATCTTATGGGTTTGTAAGTCAAAATCATACGGTTGTTTGACTTGGAACTCTTGGAATTGTATGTCATATTTAAATAGATCTGGATAGTTCAAAGCCCATAAATAATTGTTTACATGCAAAACATCAAAAAGTCTTTGTATATGCTTTGCATACATTGTGTGTAAATCATTAGGAGATCGATGCAACTCCACATTGGGAAATCTCTAGGTGTTTTGCAAACAAGGTTTAGAATTTATTGAGTAGCCTGTATCTATTTATATGTGGCATTTGTATTGCACGAGTGTGTTGAAAGTATTAAGAAAAATTTCAAGCCCATTGAACACATTTATTACAATATGAAAGAATTAGTTGTACAAGGTGCACCTTGTGGTTCCGATATTCCATCTCACAAAGGATAGACTATGAACTATGAAGGGTGCAAAAAAAAAAAAACAATACTTTTGTTTGAGGGATGGAATGATGAGCACATTTCATACACCTTGATCCTTGTCAATCAATGGGAACACAACAAACATAAAGTTGGTCATGCTTTCCCATGACTTTCCCCATCATCTCATTAAGGCATATGAAATTAACTCTATTGGTGTTAAACATTGCCTCAACCTTCTCTAACTTACAACAAATCTCATCCATTTTGCTAGATTGCCATCCCAACCTTCTCCACAACGTGCACTATTGGGGCTACTATCAAAAATTTGGCCCAAATGCTAAACTTGTTGCTTGCCTTGCCTTTAACTCAAAAGAAAAATCCTTTTGTCTAAATATGATGTTTGAATTGCAATTCTAGTTGTTTTGTTTATCATAAGGGCCTCAAGTTGGCAACAAAAAAATGTTTAGTCCAAATTTCACAAAATTTTAGCAAAAAATGCACCTACTACAGTAGAACATGTTAAAAATATTATTGTCTAAATTGATATCCTCTCTAAGATAATGTCAAATGCTAATCCCAATGCCTAGGCACTACCCTAAGGTTACCCCTAACTACACCTTCTTTGTGTGAGCTAAAGACCTCCTTAACCCTTGAGCGCCCCAGGTGCAAAAAATACCGCCCCTCACAATTATACTTTTCCCATAATCTGGTCCAAATCAGTACTGTACTACCTAGAAAGTTGCACTTAGTCAAGGGTACTGTACTACTCTCATGCCACATAGTGGGCAATGGAGATTTTACCACTTGTACAAGCACAGATTGTGCAAGTCAAGTATGACAATACTACTCTAGAACTTCATTTCATGTTGTTTAGGATTTAGGTGCAAGGATAGAGACCATCAACTCTGGCCAGTTTCATATTGTTAGGGGTGTCTTGACATGCATTCCTCCACTACAAGGAAACCATGGTCGAATTGACAAAAAAATGTGACCTAATCTATAGTAACTGTAGAATAGGTCACATTTTTTGTCAATTTGACCATGGTTTCCCCGTAGTGCTCAAACTAGAGAAGAGTTTTGCGGCTGTACCATCGGGAGCCATGCCCTCATGGAGGTCAAAGTTGTACCTGTACCTTGTCTATTGTAGACCATGTTGTATGAGCTTTGCAACTTTGCGCATCTAAAAAAGCACCTTGTGGATGTTAGAATATCACCAAATTTGGCAACAAGCAAGATATTGATAAATTGCACCTTGTGCTTAAATTTCATCAAGAGAAGCCTCCTCTAAGGCATGAATTTTTGCGTCCAAAACGAGGTCCAAAGCCACAAACCCCCCAAAATTGGCCAGTTGCCACACAGTCAATTGTACTTTGACTATTGTAATCTACAATATGGTGCAGTCAAAAGTTTTGCAAATTTATGGTCAAGTGCATCAAGCACCCTTTTTGCTATTTCAATGATGAATCCTCCTTGATCTAGATACCCAACCTAGGGTGTACAATGTTTTTGAGCATAGTCCCTCCTGGCCTCATTTTTTCATTTTTACTCTAGGCGGGCAGGGGTTAAACCAATGTGGGCCATCTAATTCTAGTCACAGGTTCTATTGTACAGTGGGGTACAACAAGTAGATCAACACCCTATTATGCCATTCCAAGAATTTTGCATAATATAGAGTATAAATGGTAACTTTATTGTCTTGCATCCACTACAAGGGAAACTATCCAAAATAACAAAAATATGTTCAAATCAACATGGCAAAATCTACAGAAATTGTCCAATTTGACAATCTTTTTGTCATTTTGAACACATTTAGTCAATTTGGACTTATCAATTAGGACATAGTTTCTTGTAGTGATAAATTGTACTTTTATGCAATCCCAATCAAGCATGCTAAAATGCAGTTTCTAAATACCAAAATCCCATTTCTAGTGAATCATTTTGCATAAATTCATGGTTTTACATGACAATTGATTGAAAAACATTGGTGATGAATTTTTGAGATTTGATTTCTTGGGTAAGTAGGATAAATCCATAATCTCATCTTCCATGCTAAAATTAGCCCCCTTAAGTAACAAAACTTTGACCTAAGTACTAAGGATTTAGTGTAATGTGTGATATCTCCAAACTTTGTAAAGTATATATTTTTATTTTTTAACTAGTTTTTCATCAACTAAACATAACATTGTATGTAAAGATACAAACTTATTCACAATGTTTGAGTAAAACAACAAAATTTGATTATCATAAAGAAATGTCTATTTTATAAAATTTGGGGTTATCACATGTAACACTAAATCCTTAGTAGGTCAATTTTTTGTTACTCATGGGGGTTATTTTTAGCATGGAAGATGAGATTATGGATTTATCCTACATACCCAAGAAATCAAATCTCAAAAATTTATCACCAATGTTTTCAATCACTTATCATATAAAACCATGAATTTCATACAAGATAATTCACCAAAAATGGGATTTGGTATTTAGGAATTGAAATTTGGCATGCTTGATTAGGATTGCATAAGAGTACAATATCAATGATGCAAAACAAAAAAATTACCATTTATACTCTATATTATGCAAAATTCTTGGAATGACATAATAGGGTGTTGGTATACTTGTTGTACCCCACTATACAACTTGCCCTTTTGGGCAAGTTGAAAAAAGTTCAACTCGTTCCTTACTAGTTAATTGTTTAACATCTAAAAGGCCCTTTGCAACTAGTATGATAGAAAGGTGTTTTTCTTGTATTTGAAATGGGTTGACACTTTTACTAAATTTGAGATCAACAAAGAATTTGGAATTGAGATCAATGTGTTTTTAGTGAGCAATTAGAGATCCCAAATAAAAACTACTTGTTGGTAGTAAATGCCAATTACATGGCAACATATCTACTATGAGCATGGGATGTTTGAGGGTTAAGATTCCCAATACCAAAATGTGGTAAAGGACGCTTCACACTATGGTTGACCAAGTCAAGAGGCCGTGGGATTGAGCGGCCAAACTTTGTTGAAAGGCCAATTAAATGGGTTGAAAATAGGCAATAAATGTTGAAACGAGCAATCTCTCAATCATAATTTGGGTCTCCATTTTTGTTGAACCCAAACTTCCCTTTGAGAGGCCATTGATTTGGATGATAAATTGCTGCCATGTAGGCAGTTTGATGGATAATGGACTTTGGTGAAAGGTTGAGAGACTAGACTCTTAATTTCTTGTAATCTGATTGGTGAAAATTGATAACCTCAAAAATCAACAGCTTCTCGACCTCTGGCCATAGTGTGAAGCGGTCCACAGAGTTTGGAATTTTAGCAAAAAGAAAATGGCTGAATTCCACGAATGATTGTTATTATATGGTTGCAAAGTGGGACAAAATTGCCTTACAACTTTTCTTTTTGTGAATACCAGGTTTTCTTTTGCAGGTCTTACTATATTCCTTCAGTAAACTTGGCTGAGTCTGACCACCAGCAGCCCCAAAGGGCTTGGCATCTTGACTTCCATGCTCAGTACCAATGGATTCCTAGTCTAAGGAACTACTCTTTTTCTACTCTATTTCTCGTACCTTAGCTGGTGGTGATCAGGGAACTTTTTCTGGGCAAATTTCTGCAAGATTCTCACCTCATTTTGACACTGACTTCCTAACGCTAAAAGACAAAATTGGGTGAAAAATTTGGATGAAACCTTCAGATGCATCTCAAAGAAACACCACTATTATGGGATTATTGTTATCGTTATAAGGGAAAATTTTATGTATATCCCTAAAGTTTGTCATATTTGTATAAATATCCCTGGTTTTTCAGAAATTGCACAAATACTCTTGGACGATAATTTTTAGGCAATTGTTCTATTGTGCATGTCACTTCTTATTCCTTGTGCACATGCTGTTTTTTTTCTATTCTTTGCACTCCTTGCTTTAACATTGGTCATGAAGGAAGTAACATGCATAACAAATCAAACGTTTGAAAATTATGGTCCAAGAATATTTGTGCAATTTCTCAAAAAATCAGGGGTATCTATACAAATATTGCAAACTTCAGAGGTATTCATAAGATTTTCCTTTATTACGGTGATGCTTGGTTATCGTCAACACTTTGGGCTTGTAGAAAGTGTTGACCTTATCCAAGCATCAATCATAAACAAACCCTCCATTTGTGTTACATTCCCTAGTTTTAGGGGTTGCAACTTTGGAGGTGCTTTCCCAACCATGTTTTTGGGACACTAACCAAACATCTTTTTAACTAAAAAGTCAAAATGAAAATTGATGAAAAAAAAGCGTTGACCATATGCAAGACCTTAACCAATCTCATAATACATGCTTTTAAGCAAAATGGAAATGGAGCTGTGATCTTATCCAATTTTGCTCTTACAAAGATTGACGCTAACCAAGCACCACTATATAATGTATGAACATGCACATATGAACAATTATAATCATTTTTTTGTACCTACATACATTTTAGGATGTGTGCTGCTTGACCAATAAAAAAGCAAAAAATCTTAGGTGACGAGTTGGCGGTAGAAGAGTTGAAGGCACTAGTTTTGTAAACAACACACTATTCCATGACATAAAATTTCTAATTTTTGTTTTTTTGAGAATATTGGAGTCCCTCTTTTTGCAAATATCAAATTATCCCGTTTTCTTATATTGTTGTCAACAATCATAATATAATACAATGGCTTTTTTTAAACATAGACTCCGTTCTCCTCAATGTCCATTCACTACTGAAAAATGAAGGCTAGTGAATCACTAGCCTTCATTTTTCATGGAGCAGTCCTAATTTTTTAGGTGCAAATTTAGAATTTAGAGATCTGTTTGCAATTAGTGTCATGTGTGGTACCAACAAAACAAATCTTAGTCACGGTATATGTAGGGGCGGTTCACACTGCGTTCCAAATCTCATCTCTCCAAGTTCCACTCCAATGCAAAATCCCAACTTTGTTGAGTTTTTATGGGTAAAATGAAGTACTAAAGAAAGTTATGAGTATTTTATGCAAAAGTATTGGTGGGAGTTGGGCTAAAAGTTAGGTTTAGTAAAATGGTTAACTCAAACTTAGAGTGAAGTTCCATTTTCTTTAGCACCAAAAGCTTTCAAAAAGTGTTGCCATGTAAGCAAAATGCAATGAACCCAAATGTGAGATGTAGTGTGAGTCCCTATCCTTTGGCTCTTCACCAATTAGATTTGGGACTTGAGACATAGTGCAAACCATCCACTTAAATATGTTTCCTCAAAGCTTACTAATGCCTCTCTTGATACCAAATGAGAACATGTCTTAAGTTGTGTATTCCTATTGGCTCAAAATGTAACCCTCTCACATACATCATCCCATAGGTAGTTGAGGAATGGATGTGAAGTGATTCTTAAATGGATCTCTTTTGGTTGTAAAAGAAAGGTGTGTTCTATTGCAAGAACCAATCATACTCCTTGGTTTCACCTCATCTTTTTATAAGTTGCATAGGAATGGTTAAGGGAGAACTAGAGTCACAAATAGGTGCCTACTATAAAAACTTTGAAAATTCATCAACAATTCAATAATGCTTCAAAAAATATGAAATAAAATTATGTTACATTTGGCATCAATTTTTCTTTCTCTAAAATTTTTTAGACAAAAATAAAACCTCATCTTAGAAAGACCATGAAAGGGCAGATCAACACTTAACTCTTGAATGACATATACGTCGCTGTGCATGACCTCTATAGTGGTTTCTACAATGGTGTGGCAGGTGCCCACTCATTAAAATTGTGTTTCTTAAAATTGCAAAAGTCAACAGTGAATGATGCCCTCATGAAAAGTGCAAAATGGGCAACATGGGACCTAACACAATATCTTTAACTCTTCTCACAATTTGGGTTGTTGAAAAATATGAATACCTTTGTGGGAGATTGTTTTTTGCCTTCCATGATGCACCATGAGTCTATGATCACTTCTACAAAATAAATTAGCTGAAAACAATTTTTTTCTGTAACTCAGCTTATAGGTGGCCAGACCGCCAGAGGACCATTTTTGTTCTTGTCGACATTTAAGGGTTAAAGTGACTATTTATGAGCTACCTACCGTACATCATTAACTGCTTACTCTTCATTTGCGCTTTTACATAGTCAATTTGGTGAGGTGTCCAAAAGAATTCACTGAAAGCCCAATCCAGATTATGTAAGGGGTCTTTCACATCTCAGAAACGTTTCCAAGAAAAAATTTCTGGATTCATAAATAGAAGCCACACAGCCACAGTGAAGCGGTATAACATTCAGTAGCGTGAAGAGAGGCTGCCTTTCCCTCTCTTCAGGTATCATCCACGAACTTCATCATGACAAAAAAACAAAAAAAAAGTTTTTTTTATTTTGTTTAGTTTATTTATTTATTTATTTCTGATATGGCTAACCCCCACATCGACGTATGTACTAAACTGAGCCTCTTTTCATAAACTTTTTGACAAATTCAACCAAGTGTCCTCTTAGCTACTGATGGGTGTGTAATATTCCACACTCTTTAGTTGGAGGGAGGGCAGGCCTATTGAGTGCTATTGAATGTTATGAGAAACCTTCTTTTCCATTCATAATTTTCAAGACTCTTAATGAGCTGGTTGTGAATCTTTGAAGTGGGAAATTAAGAGGCTGCTCAAAAAGTGTCTCTAGTGTGAGATGCTTACCATCAAGACATGGAAGTTTTTAATTATATACCTTTGTGTTAAAGGAACACTTTTAGACCAAGGATGCTATTAGCACACCTCACTAAGGTAGGAACACCCATAAGCATTAGTGTCCCATAGTTTTCACCTCTAAATCTTGGAAAATTTGTGGATGTGAATAGATGTAATTACAAGGATGTACAATATGTGAAAATGAAACCTTAATGTTGGTTATGGGTGCAATGGCAGTTTGATCTTTAAAAATTCACAACTTATTCTTACATTATCCAAATAATACATTCAAAAGTGCAAACTCATTATTTTTTTGTTCCTAATAGGATCCTATAATTTGCTAGAGGTTTATTAATAGTCATCATGTTCAAAACCCTTAAAATAATGCTTATGAGTGTTCCTACCTTAGTCAGTTGGTATTCAAAGCAAAGCTTTGTATGTAATTTGTCCATGACCCAACTCCAAGACAAACCATGCAAAGAATATAGCTTATTTCATAAAACAATTAAGCCATAAATGAAAATTGGAGTTTGTCCTTGAGTTTGTCTTTTGCAAGCAGCACCTTTTTGCTTCTCCAAATTATTGTCTATGATTAAGGACATGAGGCAATGTTTGTAGGGAATTGCTAAAGCAAACCCCATGTTGTTAATACAACATCCAAGGTGAGCACTAGATTTTTATGAATGTCGTCACCATATGGTGCATATTGATGTTTGCCCTTTTAGCAAAAAAAAGCACAAAAGCTAAACAAACATTACAATATTGGAAACACGTCATTTGGACAATTTTTTCAAATTTAAATTTGTCAAAACCAAACAAGCAATATAATACAGTTTGTCTAGCACCAACTTGTAAAAATAGGCGCACTTCCACCATAGTTTGTGGCACCCTCTATGACAATAAGACCTTGCCTTTGGTCTTAATGCCACCTAGGATGATACGCAAAGTCAGAAGTACACTGTTACGTTAACAACACGAAGGTATGGCTTGAACAATTTCCTCTTTAGTCTTTATATAGAGCATGGATTCCATTTTTCTTGAAATCAAATTTTAAGTCCATTCTTCCATGAAGTAGTGTGTGCTTTTATGATTTGGAATTGGGAGCACATGATAATTAAGAAAATTCATCACCTTTCCTTGAAGGTTGAGTTTATTACCGTTTTGTATGAAGGGGATTCTAGTGTGGTAAGGGCGTCCTCATGTGAGGGGGGTGGGGGTGAAAGCATGAATTTTAATTAATGTGGATTTGTATGTTATATAAGGTAGGAGCACCCATAAGCATGAAAGTAAGGGTTTTATGTAGGAAAATCAATTGATGAACTTTGAAAAAAATAGTGCTAAGCTAAGAAGAGGAAATAAAAAATATTGACATTAATTTCAAAGTTTCAAATTTCAATTGGAGACATTTGTTCACAAAGATTTTTGAAAGTCCTAAATCATTGAAAATGTATATTTGTGTGTAGGAGATGTCTTTAGTGTGCTCATACACTCATAATACTAACTTAAGGAACCCTTAAATAGTGAGATGAGGCACTCAAAACTGTCATGCTAGTTACCCAAAACCACCACTTTATCACTCAAAATTGTCATGCCAGTCACCCAAAACCTCCACTTTATCACCCAAAACCATTTTTTTAAATTGTCAGTCACTGACACAAGTAGGTATCGGGGATGGGGACACTCATGATGAGGGGTGCTCTTACCTTATGGAGTGTATTTGGACATTGTTTTGGACCACATGCACTCCATATATAACATACAACTCCATATTGATCAAAATACACGTTTGAAACTCATTGTAGCTCATTGATAATTGATCAACTGAGAGCTCCAATTTCTTTTGGAATCCCATTTGAAAATTAGATGTTTCTGAAATCCTATCTAACCAATTATGAGTGAGCTCCACCTTCACCCTCACATGGAAGGACGCCCTAAGCATGTCACTTGGAGGGTGGAGGAGAGGGGAGGGGTATTGAATGATTGCATCTTGTGCCTGCCAATGTGAGGCAGTTATGGAGGTGGTCAAAGGCCAGAATATGCCTTGGCTTTCCATGTGGGGTAGCTCGTCCCCATGTTACCCTCTTTACTCTCACATTCTCAACCCCAAGGCCCAAGTGCCCAACACACGAAGAGCATCCATCCTTTGATGAACATGATGACCACTGGAAAACATACCCGCATTCAATTAAATGAGCTCTAGTTACTAACTAAGGGGGGCAGTTCGCATTATATCCCCCATCCCACTACTCTACATTCTACAAGTCCTCTTCTGTCAACTCTTGAACTGCGAATAATCTTGGAGCAGGGCACACAAAAACGTACTAAAAAAACAGCTCTTGAATATCTTATGCAAAAATCAACTGTGGAGATTTGGTTCCCAAGTTGGATTATTGGTTTGGTTAAATCCAACTTTTGGAGCAAACTCCCTACTTTTCTTTCAAGAGGACTGCCACAAAGACGGGGTCCTGAGGGGGAAATGAGGCCTTGGGACTTTGACTAGAGAGAAGCTACAAGTCTTGACTTTTAGCAAGAGTTTTTTTATCTTATTTGGAACAACGTTTTGCAATGTATGATATTGGAAGAAATCAGAACACGTTGCAAAAGATTGCCCATTTTGGAATGAACAAGATTTGCAACACTCTTAGAGCAGCGCCACCGCAGATGGAAAGGTAGACTTAACTTGTACTTTAGCAAGTTTAGGCCCCTATCGCACAACCACTATCGATTTCTAGAGAACATGGAGAGCCAATACAAGCTTCCATTCACGACATTGTGGAGGTCTTTTGTGACCACGCTAGAGCACACAAAAGGATTTGCATCCTCTAATTATAGTTGAAAGGTGCTTGAGAAAGGGTGCTAGCAACATCAAGGGGCTAGGGATTAGCTCGAGTGCAATGGGAGTGTTTCAGAAATGGTGGAGCCGCTACTACAAGTGACCTGCTTCTTGACTCTCCAAAACACTTTCCACATTCTCCTTCTAGTGAAAGCAGTGGAGCTGCTCTCACCCAAGAGAGTTTCAAAAGAGATTGCCACAGCCACATGTGGATGAATACACATTTACTAGGGTGAATAAAAAAGTATGTTACGTTATATCCATACCTTTATATGAGAATGGCTTCATTATTGTCAATTCCATAAACTAAGGTAGTGTATTTGGTGCACTTCTAGGAATGATTGCCATGTTCCTTCAAATATCTATTACTATCACTGATAAGTTTGGTGGGTTTAGCAATATGCTAAGCCCATATAACCCATCAATGATAATAATAGATATTTGAAAGAACATGTCACCCATTCCTAGAAGTACACAGAATTAGAACACTGCACCAAATTAGAGCACACTACCTTACCATTAGAACAAAATGGGAAAAATAAAAAATAATGATCTACGCTACTACCAACAGTGCTGAATGAGCAAAGAAATTTCAAATGCTAACACTGTGGGAATATTGACAGTATGATGATGGCAGAAGAGTTGTCTAAGCTTAGAATTAGCCACATGCAGGAGCACTGGTGAAGCCCAACGTCGTTGCAAGCTTGGAGCTCGGCACCGCGGCCCAGCAGCACAATGAACGCAAGGAAGTTAAGCCCTTCGGGGCCGGCCTTGACTCTGAGGTGTGAGGTAGTGAGGTCCAAGCGATGAATGGCCTTGCCTGCCAGATAGACGCCCAGGGCCCAGGCCCTACGGTGCAAGGACAGCCCCGCTTCCGAGGAAAAAGCATTCATGAGCATCGCCTGAGCCCAGGCAAGCCTCACTCACTCACTCATTGCACTTGTGCACACTCCTGCACTTGTGTCGCTTGCTTGCCCACCCTCAGCTCCCACTCCCCCCAAGCCTGCTCTTGCACATTCTACTCCCTCTCCATCGCTGACCCCACCAGCTCCAATATTCTCAGCTGCATTCTCTGCTGCATAACTTCGGTTGTTCTTCATCGGGGAAGTGTCCAAAGCCGGCCGGATGCTGCTCAAAAGCTCTGCCTGCATGCATTTATGATGCTGCCAAAGTCAAGGGGCGTCTCTGTGCTGTGGAGAATCGGAACGCACTGCCGAATTATAGGCTGCAATCAATCAGGCGTTGCTAGTGTTGGTAGCTGATTGAAGGGTAGTCTACCGGTCGCTTTCCTTTCTGCACGCTTATGTGACAACAGACCTCCCCCCTCCCTTCAGTCCCTGTCAATTCATCGCTGCTTTATCGATTCACTCCTCGCTTTGCAAAAGTTTCACATTGTTACGACGATTGCAAGTGTCCAGTTTTCTGTGAAAATTGAGTGGTGTAGTGGTGGGGCTTACTTGCTTACTTGCTTGCTCACTTGCTTGCTTACTCAAGCCTGGTTTTGCTTTGAATAACAAGACTTGGTACCGTCATCGAGGAAACAGTATTACCAAGAGTGTTGGTAGGTGTGCATTGGAGCACAATAATTGCGTCGACGTTGGGTTCGCACAATGTGCAATTGTGGTGCATTTGGGAGAAGAACACTGTAGGAGCACCACACTGCAATTTTGCTTGAGAGAGAGAAAGAGAGAGGGAGAGAAAGAGAGCGATCGTTGTGGTTTGTAGCTAGATTGCAGTAATGGGGCAAACAGGAACCGGGGTGCCTCCAGTTTTGAGAGCTTCAAGAAGCCGAAAACTGAAACCCAAGGACATGGTCTCGGAGTTGGTCGTTTCAGCGGAGGAGTCGTTCCCAGCGAAGCAGGGCCTGCGCATTAACACCCTCCAGGATTGCGCTCGCGGCCATATCCGTTCTTTGAGGTAATAAGCTTACCTCCGCCTGCATTGCCTGAACAGCTACTTGCGTGCACTAAAATTAGCGTTACGAAGCACAAACTAGCAACAATAGAAAATTAACTGGAGTTGACGAAGCAAATTTCTTTTACAGAAAGATGCTCAGACAGGTACTTCGTTTCGAGTGAGATATGATCTTGATCTGCACAATCAGAGAAGTTGGGTGTAGCCGAATTTTTTTTTTTGCGTGGGAATTTTTTGAAATCGGTTTGTATTTAGATGCAAGCATTTGTTTATAACAAGTGTGGTACTGTGCCAGTGCTCCGGAGAAGGCTTCGAGAGTGCCCTCTTGGGATTTTTCTCCTCGAGGTGCTCTAAATCAAGCGTTGAAGGAGGTAAAGCATCCCAGAGACAAAGATTATCTGCCTTTTGGATTTCTTGCCTTCAAATGAGAATGTAGGAATCTAGAGGTGGTCAGGCTCAGACGGTTTTTGGTGACCTGCACAGAGTATCCAGAGCTGGAGATTGAGGATGAAGTTCAAGGGCCCAGAGGATAGGAAGAAGAGGATTCTCAATAATCGCCGAGCTGCACTTGAAAACGATGTAGGCCGATTGCTCTTTTTGCAGTTCGTATTTCTGTAGTAAGTTGTAAGTTCTCTCCAGCATTTCTTCGTCTCTCTGAACAACGTTGATCGGTTTCTGAAGGTTGCGAAGCTGCAAACGCAGCTTGACGATGAGAAAGCTCTACGACAAGGCTTGGAGAGAGCTTTGGGTGGCGCTGATTCTGTTTCACCGCCTCCTGTGGCCCTTTCCGATTTAGCTCCTCATGTAAGCTTTTAGCAAAACTCCAGTACACGCTATAATAAGACACACTTTCCGTCACTTCATGAATATACACAAAAGTGCGTTTTCATTGGAAAGTTACTACGAAAAGAACTCTCTTTGAGTACAAGAGCCAAACCTTCTTGAGATTAATGGATTTTGCTGTTGTTAACAAGGATCGTTAGCATGAGAGACAGGATCAAGTCACAGTTGATTTTGTCATCCAAAACCTGACTACCAGTGTTGTGATTTCAGACGCAGAAACTGATCACAGAAATTAGTTATCTCGAGAAAGAAGTCACCCACTTGGAGCAACATGTGTTGACCTTGTACCGAAAGGTGCTGGATCAGAGGCTGCCAGAGCAGCGAACCTTGTTGTTACAGGGGCTGCATTCGGAGCCTTCAAGTCCATGCAGCCATGGCGAGAAGAAACTCGCCATGGCTGGAGAGTCCCGGTTCAAACTCGAGTACAACGCTCCACGTGATGCATCTCCACAACACAAGTGCAATGTGTCTGTGTCTGCTGCTGCTGCTGCTGTTGCTCAGGGCTCTAAGAGACCCCATTCTGCCATCTCCAGCGACCTTCTGAAAACCAGGCATAGATCCTTACTGGGCGGCACTTTTTACTCCATTGTCGAAGAACCTCGTGAAACACGGCACTTCTCCGGAGAATTGCCAATCGTAAGCTCACTACAGCAAATGCCCCTAACTTCACAAAGTCTTGAATATTTTTCACACCTTTTTTTGTTACCATCGTCTCTAAAACGACATCCTAAAACACCCTGTTGCGTAACTATCATTGTTTATAACAAAATCTCGTCAAACATTCACACTACCTGTATGGCAGTAGCACAGTTTAACGAGGTTTGCTTGTACCTGTTTCCTGATCATCGATCCATTGACATGAGCATTTCAAATTTTCCGTTCCTGTAGGTCTCTGTGAAGGCGACACCACCAAGTCGTTCACTGAGTGCAGCCAGTCCCAGCAAGGTCTGTAAAGAAGTGAGTCACCCTCCCGAGTCAAATCAACTCAGTCCTGCAGTTTGCTGAGTGTTGATACTTGAACCGCTTTGCAATAAGTTGCGTGTAAATTATGAAGTTACTGAAAGCTGCATGTGCACAATCTGCTTAGTTTGCAGTAAAACTGTTGTGCAGGTTTACATGTCTGACGACGTTGAGGTTTGGCAGGCTTATGCTTCCTTTCAAGTGGAATCCATAGCGGAGCACAATGGCTCCAGAAGCGGTTCCAAGAGTGTGAGCAATGCATCGGAGGCGTCGGACATGGTTGTGGACGTGAGCACCACCACGGAGGAGCCCTCGGCCGTGCACCCGAACAGGCTCTCGGAAGAGCTTGTGCGGTGCATGGCTGCCATTTACTGCAAGCTTGCAGACCCGCCACTATCGCAGCAGGCTCCGTCCTCGCCGTCGTCTTCCACAAACTCCTCCTCCACCGCCGTGTCTTCGCCGCATGACACTTCCAACGGGAGTTGGAGCCCGCGCTGGAGAACCGAGAACACCAACTCTTGTGAGCTCTCAGGCGAGCAAGGGCCATGTCAGGAGCATGAGCTGCGAGACGGTCTCATTTCAGGCCCTTACACTGCCATGGTGGAAGTCCCGTGGATTTGTGTGGACAAAGACCGCCTCACTTATGCTGCTCGTGCCCTTCGCCACTTCAGGTATTAATTAATAGGGAAAATTTCATGGATACCCCTGAAGTTTGCAATATTTTCATAGATACCCCTGCTTTTTCAAAAATTTCACAAATACCCTTGGAGGACCAAAAATTTAGGCATTTGTTTTGTTGTGCATGTCACTTCCCTTCTTCCTTTGTGCGCACACTACTTCTTTCTTGTTATGCGTGCACACAAAGGAAGAAGGGAAGTAGCATGCACAACAAAACAAACGCCTAAGTTTTTTGGTCCAAGGGTATTTGTGGTATTTCTGAAAAGGCAGGGGTGTCTATGAAAATATTGCAAACTTCAGGGGTATCCATGAAAATTTCCCTAATTAATACACTAGTCTTTGAAACTCTCAGCCAACTCTCCATTGATACAAGGAACGATTGGACAACATTACCAAAAAACTAAAAATTATGATTCATGAGGAAAAGTTCTTGACATCACGTGTTTTAATTGAGAACTCTGTTACTCTTTTAATATTAACATGTTTTTGCGCTTGATAGATTGATGTATACTTTCAAGGTTCTAGTAGTGACTGAGTGTAATCAAAAAGTATGACGTTGTGTAATGCAGAACGATGGTGGAGCAGCTGGAGCTAGTTGATCCAGGAAAAATGAATCATGAGCAGAAGCTGGCCTTTTGGATCAACATTTATAACGCTCTCATGATGCATGTAAGCCCACAAGCACTTCTTCGTCCTCTTTTTTTCAGCTTTCCGAGATGTTTTTGTTGGTGAAAAAGTTCACAAAAAAAGCTGCATGTTGTGAGTGTTTGCATCAAGGTTACTTGAACTGATAGATTCCTATAACGGGAAGTATGATTTTTTTTTATGCCAGGCGTATTTAGCTTACGGAATCCCACGAAACAGGATGAAGAGGTTATCTTTGCTCCAAAAGGTAATCCACTTGCTATTCTTGGGTTGCTCGCCACTTGGCAAGCCATGAAATTGAACCTTGGGATCCAGCTTGTTCAAATCGAAATCCGGTACTTTGGAGGTTATTTACAAGAACGATAAATTTTTATATTAGTCCTTATATACTGATGTCTGGTTTAATTTCTGAAGGCTGCATACAAGGTGGGCCCTCACTCAATCAATGCCCAGACCATCGAACATAGCATACTGGGCTGCCGTTCGATCCGCCCTTCTCAGGTAAACAACCTCTTGACTGAGGTAATGAAAATAGCTTTGACATTTGTTACAAAAAGAAACAAGAATACATAGTTCTAACAAAATCTTCGCTTGGTGCAACCATTCTAGAGAACCCTTGTTGATTACCCTTTGCAAAGTTGTGCTCAACTTCAACAAGCTCATGAATGATTATTTCATAGGAGAGCTTTGTTAGAGCTTTACTTTTGCTTAATTTGCACTAATTTGGGATGGCATTGCTCTAGACGACCTTTACTTGGCAATGTTCTCATATGCTATTGTTGAGAACTATTTATGTTCCACATTTTTCTAAGCTGGTTGAGTATGATTGGTGGGATGGGTCATAGTGGTTTCAGGCACTACTCTCCCAAGGCACAAAGTTCAAAACCAGTGACGAAAGGCGAGCGTATGGTTTGCACGCACCGGAGCCTCTTGTTTGCTTTGCACTTTGTTGCGGTGGCCGCTCTGATCCTGCAGTAAGTACTTCTTTCTCAGCAACAAATTTGCTTCAGTGTTCCCCTGCAATTTGCATGTTCTATGTACGGCTTGTTTCTGTTCTTTGACATGATTCTGTTTTTAGGCAGGAGAAAATGGTTTATTTGGTTTTTTGGATTCTCTTGCAGATTCGAGTGTACTCAGCCAGGAATGTGAGGTCGGAGCTTGAACTAGCGAAGCTGGATTTTCTTCAAGCTAGCGTCAGAATCCGTAATGAAAGCAAGGTGGGTTGAGCAGCTTCACCCTGCTATTCAGCTCCATGGAAATAATTCTCTCATAAATAGATTGAATACTCTTCCTTAGTTTCACCACGAAGGCCGTGTTATTTTCTTCAACAATTAAGGATTTCTTATGTTCCATGCCATTTTAATCCATCCTTACGACTAGCATGAATTTTAAAAAATGTGTACGGTAGTTAGTTCTTCTACTTACTAGCCATTTAGTTGACATAAAATAGCCAATTAATAGTGTCACTGGCATGGCGTGATATATTACATACAAAACTATCCAATCTAGCTCTTTGGGTGTCCTTCCATGCTGCAGTGGTGATTGGGAGAAGCACTAGGTGACAACATTTCTCCCAATTGATGCTCATGGAAATAGTTTTTAGAATTGAGTATTATTGACGGAAAGGCACCAATGTATTGGTCACTTTTGAGCTTTGATTTTTTTTTTTTTTTTCTTGTATTTGTCAATCGTCGGTGAGGACTATTTGCACCACCACTTCCATGAGTAAAGGCCAAATGCAATCATTGATGATTCTGACTCGGGGATCTTCCACCCACAACCGGTCCTGCTTTTACATAACCACCCCCCACCCCCTCACATGTAAGGAGGCCCTTAGAATTTCAGAAAGTTGGGATTTTGTGCTTATTTTTGTGTTTGTGTGCAACCTCAGAGTATGTGATTTTGTGACGTGGCAGGTACTTTTGCCTCGAATTCTGGAATGGTATGCACGGGAGCTGGCCTTGAGCTCCTCGACATTGCTGGAGCTGGTGTGCCAGAATGTTCCAGCCCAATTACAAGCCCGCATTCGGCAATGCATCCAATCAAAACCCCACAAACGAAGCTCCGCCCACTGCCTTGAGTGGATCCCTTACAGCTTTGGTTTTCGCTACATTTTTGTTCAAGAACTCGTTCTCCGGTTCCCACCCTCGGCTCAATAACCATGGCCAAAAAAATGGAAAAAAAAAAAAAACCAAGTTCATACTATATATAAGTTAGAGCATAGTCGGTACACTTTTGAAACCTTTGAGCCAACTGGCTTGCTCACCTCACCCTCGAAACTTTGTATAGAAATTTGGGTAACTTTGTGGGTGCATTTTTGCTTCTGGAAAGTAAGCCTAGTGAGAGTAACAGAAGGCCTCCTCCTAGACGCTGCACACGATATAACAATATGGCTTTTGTGATGGCAACTGAGGCACTTGGTCACCTATTTAATAATTTAGTCCTAAACAAACTGAGGACATGGTAAATCTTGTGCATACAAAAAAACTCTTACTGCAAGCATTTACTCTGATGAAATCCAGTGATAGGAGCCCCAAACTTGAAATTTAACATTCTCCAGCAATTAAAGTGGAGTTACACTTGTCACTTTCTGAGTGAAAGTGATTATGAATGAAGATATACATGGGATGTACAAATTACAGAGTGTGTTGTATTACAGAAGGCAACATGTGGAGGTGAAAGGACTAGAGGATAAACAAGATGATCCCCAAAATATATCTAAAAATAGGTGATCATCATAATCTTATTTTTAAGAATTTTTTAGAAAGTGGAAAAACAAAGTAAATTTCAAAGTGGTGAACTTAACCTCTAAAGGACAGAGAATGCCGCTGCGGCCAGTAGAATATGAGGTGTTTTTCTTGTATTTGGAATAGATTCATAGCTTTACTGCATTTGAGATCAACAAAGAAGTTGGAGATTAGATCAAAGCAATACTAATGAGCTACTTGAGACCCTAAATTAAAATTTCTTATTGGTAGCAAATATGGATTATACGGCAGTATATATATTTTGCCCTATTGTCCTTAAGGGTTAATATATTGAAAAGCATTTAAATTTTGTTTGGGATGTGATGCGTAAGGTAAGGGCCTCCTGCAACGGCATTCTTACAATTAAGCCATTGGGAACAAGAATAAAACCCAAGTAACTAGTGGTGCAAATGCAAAAGAGGCCCTTAGCTTGAATAGACATTACTTGAAGAAAATATTGTCATTTTTGTGACATGACATAACGTGATGCCACTCCACGATTTTTGTTGTTCTGTTCACAAGTATAAGAACAACCAAAATTAGATAGGATTTTGTTCAAGCGACATTTATGAAGCATGTGTTTGTCTTAGGTATACATGGAACATGTAATCACAAATTATACTACAATGGATTGATACACACATTTGCAATTTGCAATTTGACAAAGTGACACGTGGAAATGATAGAGGGTTTGAAGATATAAATGGAATGTGCAATCACAAAATGCACTCCACGTGATTGAGGGCCGCTTCACATGTTGCCAACCAAGTCAAGAGGCCACCGGATTGAGTGGACAAACTTTGTTGAGAGGCCAAAGAAATGGGCTGAAAATATGTGACAAATGTTGTTTTTGAAACCTTTAGATATTTTTAGTGTGAAGTCTCCAAAGGCCAAGTCCAAAGTCAAACTCTTGGCAATGAACTTCCACAACATCTCAACTTGAATGGTTATAATGTGAAACCTTCAAACATCAAGTCCAAAATCCAAATTCATAACACGTATTAGGCCTTCCAAATCTAACGGTCAAAATCTTGTTGATTTATGATTACCTA
This sequence comes from Ulota crispa, assembly GCA_963920765.1. NCBI lineage: Eukaryota > Viridiplantae > Streptophyta > Bryopsida > Orthotrichales > Orthotrichaceae > Ulota > Ulota crispa. Next base: position 11,734,777 of record OY987244.1, on the reverse strand, counting down.
ATTGAAAAAATTGAAGGCCTCTCAATCATAATTTGGGTCTCTATTTTTGCTTGATCCAAAATTCTTGTGGTAGGCTATTGTTTTGGATGAAATAGTGATGTCATGAAGGATGAGATTTTTTTAACTTTAACCTCTAGTGTGAAAGGTTAAGAATTGAGAGGTCAAAGTCTTGATTTCATGCAATCTTATTGGTGGAAATCCACTACCTCTTGACCTTTGGCCATAGCGTCAAGCGGCCTTGAGTGTGCCAAGAGTTTGTAACACAAATTCCAATTTCATGTAAGGTAGACATACCCATTCCTAAGCATTTACTGGTTTAGGGTATTGCAAGGTCTTGGAAAACTTAGGAAAAAATCTGTAGGCTTAGCCTTTCAACAAGCTATCATGGAATATCATTTTTGTGGAAAAAAGTATTGTATAATCTTTTATACTAAAGGGCAAAGCTACAACTCATAGGCTCCCTAAAAGTAATTCAAGACTAATCTTGAAGCTGCTTGGATGTTCCTATAGCGGCACTTGACTGTCCCAATCTCAACCCTCCCAAATTGGCATGTGGCAAAATTTCCTTTTGCAAGCAACGTTCAATACTCTACTTTGGATTCATTAGTGTATGGTGAAACCCTCAAATGTAAGGTGCAAAATTGGGAGCCGCTCACGGGTGTGGTCTACCTTACTAGTTAGTACTTGTCCAAAACTCCAAATCAAATTAAATTTGTGTCAGACTCCCACATACTATAATTTAGTCAATAATTTATTCACATTTGGCACCTTTTCTTAACCCTTGAACGTCTGCTGGGAGGCAGTGGCTTGCCCATACTGTAGCTTCAACAATGTTTGTATTGTAGCATCAACGTACAGTGTTTTGATTGATGGGCACCAATAGTACTGCATTTAAAAGATTCAAAAGTTAATAGTGCAAGCTGACCTCATGAAAATTGCAATAAGGGCAGCTTAGGACCTAACACCATGATTTTGAAGTTTCTCACATTTTAGGTTACCTAAAAATATGAATATATTTGATAAGATTGTTATTTACCTTCTATGATGGATCATGAGTTTATGGTCACTTTGAAAAAAAAATCGGTTAAATTTTTTTTTTTTTTGTACAAAATGCTTTTTCATGACCAGAGGACAAAAAAACGTCCTTATGGGCGTTTAGGGGTTAAGAACTTATTATTTTGCGTCAAACGTGCACTGCACACTAATACGGAACATACTTTATAATCTATTTAACCAAAATATTTAACACCTAAGCTGATTAACCTAGTAAGTTAATAATAAGTGTTAGGGCATCTCCAATGGACATCGGCAAACAATCCTTGTATCCAGGTGTGCAAGGACGTTCCACAAGGCCCTGCACATGCAAGGCTTCTCAAAAAACAAATCACCCCAACGCACAGCAGGCAAAATAGACCTCAAACCAACTTTTCAAGGTATTTAAAGAAACAAAGTTAAAAGTGTACACTATACACTGAAATACAGGGAGTTTGAATTGACTGACAGGCTTAAATTGGCTAACATTAATGATTTGTGTACTGGTGCTAACGTGCAGGCCCTTCAGATTTTGCAAATTTGCCGGACTTGGGGCCTCCAATACCAAGACTCTAGAAGTGCTAGAACATGTAACGGTTCCATTGGAGCACAATTATTTTACAACATTGGCACTTTGCCAATGCAGACATTGTTGCCATGTGCATTGGCAATGCCCTTAAATGTCATATTACGCTGGCTTCACATGCTTGTGGAGTGTGGAATTGAATAAGTAAAATGTCTTCCTTTGTGTTTATTTAAGGTAGGCGCACCCATAAGTGTGGAAATAAGGGTTTTGGAGTAGGTAAAACAATTGACTAACTTTGAAAAAAATACTATAAGTTAGGAAATGGAAACCAAAAATTTTGGCATCAATTTCAAGGTTCCAACTGCAAGCATTTGTTCACAAAGATTTTTCAAAGTCCAAAATCATTGAAATTGTAGGAACCATGTGTAAGAGATGCTAAAAACAAGGCTTGTTGGTTCTTAAATAGTGAGATGGGTACTCAAAACTGTCATGGAGTTACCCATAACCATCACTTTGCCACCCATAAATATCACTTAAGTACTCATAACCATCCTAACTTTGTCAGTGACGCCCATGGGGACGTCACGCCCATGGGTGCGGCTACCTTACTTGTAACAACTTTGCCATTCTATAGATAAGGGGCTTACACAACTCCAAAAGGAGGGGAAAGTCTTACCTTCACTAATACAAATAAACCTATCAAACTTTGGCTTAACCCCAAAACGACATGGGAATTTCTTGAGCTTGTAGGAACTTACTCTAATTTGAACAAGAAGTCAAAATTTTGATAAGTTGTATCAATTATTTTTGAATTGTAACCGTATAAAATCAAATTAGACATGCTAGAGATCACATTAGAAAAGAAAACACAACTATATCTCTTATGGATTGAAAGATTATAATATTTGATCATAAGGGTGTTACAACTATGAAAGTGATTTGAAGTCTTTCAATCTTCATTTAACAAGTGAAATTAAAAAAGTTGGTCACCAAAAAAATATGAGGTTAAAAGGCCTAAGTGCCTAACATGCATAACCCCAATCAATTTATGGCTTCTCAAAGTTTACTCTACAACTTTTTAAACTAAATTTCTAATGTGATTCTTTCTCAAAGATCTAGAGTATTTGAGGCTCATTCCCAGGAGCCCTCAACACTACATAAAGTCAAGATTGCAATGGGCACCCATGCACAAAATCTTGAATAGAAAAATCATGATTAATCATTTGCAAAATCAGATTGTTGAAGCTAAAATTGAATTTCAAAAAGAATTTTTCAAAAATATAGACTACCAAAAATAGTAATTTGGTAAGGTTTTACTTAACTTCAAAAATTGATCAAGGACACGTTACGTCCTCAATGTCATTTTGGGGTTAAGTAACATATGTTTTAATTTAGGGAATTGATATATGTACGCTAGATGTTTGTTATATGTACACCAAGGTGGTAAAGTTTGGATATTTATTATCAACAAGTTGTATTTGGAAATTTGAATTTACATTTGGATTTAGAGACCTTGATTTAGTCTAGAATCACAAAGGAGGATACAATTGAATAATTCCGAGTGGAAAAGCTTAGCTAGGGATCAATTACTACTTTAGCCCTTGTTTGTAAAAAAAGCTAAATTTTTCTACCGGACATTATTCAATAGTGTCCTCTTTTGAGGTTCTGGACTAAATTAAGGTCTCTAAATCCAAATATCAATTTTAAATTCCAAACTCAACTTGTTGATAATAAATATCCAAAATTTATCCCATGTACATTTAACAAACGGCCGGTGCCTTTTTTCTATAATAGAATAGGGTGTTTGTATGTATGTATTAATTAAGAGGGGGTTGCATGATAAAATTGCACATGGGCCATGGGGGGGCATGCATGGGCCATGGGGGGTGATAAAAATAATCATAAAAAGTCCTTGGATTGATATCTCACCTGTCACACATTTAAAAAACGATTAAAAGAAGCCTCCCCTGCAACACATTAAGAAAAATGATTAAAAAAGGAATTGATATGTGCACACCAAGGATTGATATTTGCACACCCCCTTGCGAGGTAAATTGTAGATTTCTACCATCAAAAATATGAATTTGAGAATTTTGAATTTAGATTTGAACTTAGAGACCATGGTTTAAATTAGAACCATAAAAAAGTTTGCAATTGAACAATACCCAATGAAAAAGCTTATCTTTTTTTACAAACAAAAGTAAAAGTAACACTTTTTCCCCTAGCTAAGCTTTTTCACTTAGTGTTGTTTAATTGCAACCTCTTTTATGGTTCTAGAGTAAATCATGGTCTCTAACTCCAAATTTGAATTCAAAATTCTCAAATTCAGCTTTTTGATGGTAGAAATCTACAATTTACCTCCCAGGGGGGTGTGCAAATATCAACCTTCGGTGTGCACATATCAAATCCCTTAAAAAAATGATTAGGCTCACTTGTCACAAAAACCATTAAAATAAGCAAAAAATGATTAAAATAAGCGACAACATGACATTATAAGGGATTTGGACCCCCAAAGAGGCCCCTTCCTCCAAATCCATGGGAGCTTTGGGAACACCTTCCACATGGGCAATGTGCTGTAGGTCAAGATGGCATTACGTCAACCACATTAGCTTGTATTGTTTTATTATTTATTATTTTTCAAAAAAAATCCAAAAAAAATTTAAAAAAATCTTATTTTTTTCTAAGATTTTTTATTTTTATTTATTTTTTAATTAATTTTGTGACAACCAGTAGGGATTGGTTCCCAACATCAAGAACAAAAAAACTCACAGTCCCTTTGGGGGTCCAAATCCCTTGTAATGATGTGATTAAGCAAGCAAGAAACAATTAAAATAAATAAAACAATAAGCGTGATTAGAATAAACAATTAAAATAAACAACAAATGAATCATAATTAAAGCCTTCACCCTAAACTTATGTGTTTGAAGTGGGCCCAAAGGGTGCACGGGTCCACTAGTACATATATCAATTCCCTTAATTTAACTATTTTTGTATTTTACTTAAACCCTGAGCTCCTCAGCGACCAAATTCTGGTCGCTGATGATTTTAAAGGCGTGTTTGAGGCAGTGGATCTAATTTTTTGATCTTGCTATAAACAACAATTATGAAGACATTCAAGTTTTTCATGCCATTGGAGTGATGGCAAGGAAAGTCAAATGTTGTACAAGTGCCGGAAGAGATTTGATTGGGTGAAACACCATATAGGGCGTGGTGGCAAGTAGCGTTTTACAAGCTGCAACCGGTCAATATCCCTTGCAAGCTTCCTTGTGTAAGCTTTGTGGGAGTGGGAAATTTGTTGGCAAGGGTTCAAGCATGTTCTACACCCTTATTATGGCAACGGTCACTGATTGTGCCGGTCATTGTTTACCGTGCAATAGCAATTTGAAGCACTAAAAACTTGACATAAAAAGAAGGGCAATCTTCAATAATTTAGAAGTGTGTGTATTCACATCTAATCTTGTTGCCCACAAAATTTGAGATGAACCAGGGGCTTATAGAATTTTGTAAAAATCATCAAATAGCAACTACCTACAAAAAAAAGAGATTTTGCCATCATATGTTGTTTGATCAAATGCTATAATCTTCCATCTCCTACAGTCAATTGATCCCAAAATTTGTAAGCCATTTTTTAAGTAGATGTTCCACTATTTTCAATGATCACTTCTTGTGAATCATCCAATCAACTAAGATACAATGCATCAAAATTGTAGGGTCTCCAAAAACCCTAATTTTTGGTGAAAACGGCCTGGGCGCTCAGGGGTTAAGCTAATTTTGAAGATAATGCTTGAGTTGACTACTATGGATCCTACGCACACTTGGAGAGTACACAAATAAAATGCCACTCTCCTAATTAATCAATCTTTTCCAAATGTAAATGCCCTCTTACTGGCTCCATAACTAGTACTTCGTCTACCCTGCATTATTTTATCGTTAGCCCTTAAGTTACCAGTACATAATACATAAATAGACCTGAAACTCTGTTAGGATCGCATGCTTCAACAAGAACTCATAACTCTATGAGCTTAGTACAGTCAGCTGATTTTAGATTTTAGAACATGAAAGTATACCTGCAGCTATATAATGGAATTCAGAACATAACCTTTTTTAAGGTATAGTTGAATACATGAATACACGAATCGAAGGATTTTATTACAAGCCTGGCCGACGTTAACCCCTAAATGATCCAGCGTGCCATTGCGGCCAAAATAGGGTATTTTTCCCGTATTTAGAGGTGTTGTTGTTTTGAATTTTGCTTGGATTTTTGAGGGTTGTGTATTGCTGTTCGTTTACACATTTTGCAATGTTCAGCATGTTTCTGCGATCATTTTTTCGACTTTGCAAAGCGTTTGTATTGTAGGTGGGTTACAAATACGTAGTTGGAGCATATTTGCGACTTACGGATCCCTGCAGTGGATACCTGAAATGAACAGGCTGCCGGAGTGCGAAGAGCAAGCTCTCTCGTCTAGCCGCTCTGATTCTGCGTCAAGAAAAGAACAAAAATCAGATTTGTGTCACCGTAGAATTACGATATAGCCAGAATTTTACGGTTCCCTATGGTCATTTAAGGGTTAACCCCCTAAACTCCTCATGCGGATAGTAGATACATTGCAGTATAATTGGCATTTGCCACTAACAAGAAGATTTCTTTTTGGACCACAAATAGCTCTTAAGAATCACATCAATAGGAGGTTTCAAATATCCCAAAAAACAGTGAACGAGTGGTTGTGAATGAGATCCCATTCTCTAGGGAATACAAAGTTACAAAAGTGAACGAGCCATGAGGACCTCCAGGAGGTCCTCATGGCTTGTTCACCTTTGTGAATGACCCAATCTGCACACACCACAATCCCCATCGCACAAAACAACTTATCTTATCTCTTCCTGCACTCTTTTTGCTCTTATCTCTTCCTGCACTCTCCACTCCACGCCTTTTGCTCCTAGTTTCACTATGCAACTTGAAAGCTTGAAGGAGGTGCGCTAGGGTGGTCTGTCAGTAGTTCACGAGGATCTAGATATATGAATGAGTGAAGGAGGAGACGTGATTGGTGGCTTGGCCAGGTTGTTTACCATTGTAATTCACGTGGACAAAATTGATGAAAAATGTCATATTAGAACCTCCCTAATCTATATTCTAACTTTTTTTGTTGATTTTAAATGTAATAAAGGCGTGAATTTATTCCAAATTCAAGAAGAAAAAATTTGTGTTGTACTAGCTGCAAAGGCACCTTCAGATGCTTAAGACTTAGTCTTGTTTGCAAAGATATTTGGCAGAAGAAAGGAGAAGGAGAAGAGGGACAAGGGACAAGGGATGAGAAGGGAAGGTATTTAGTATTGATTGTGTGGATTGGAGTGTTTGGTTTTGGGTCTAGTGCCTAGAGAAATTTTGAGCTTCCTTAGTAAAAAAAATTACATTTTTTATTTTTAACTGGTTTTTGAGTGCATGCATCAAATATTGCCTTTACATATCCATTTCTATAGTTGAATTTTGTTTTGAGAATTAGAATCAGGAATTGGGATCAAGAATTGGGATCAAGAATCAAGATCAAGGGCTGGTCTTAGATCAAAATTGGGGATGGCCAGTGGGTGGGGGATGGCATGGGGATGGCCATGGGTGGATATAGCATGGAGATGAGTGATGTATTGGAAGGTACAAAGTAGTATTGAATAAAGTCAAATTTCTTTGTGAAATTTTTGGAATCCTTGATCCCGTATCACCCTACTGGTACAACGGGTATATATAGAAGACTTGTATACTATAATTAGAAATTTTGGAAAAACCTAACTAATTTATATTTGGTTGATTCAATGTCAACTTGTTTTTTTTTAATTTCATTTGATTGACTTTCTATTGTTTTTGGGATCTCCCCAATTATTATATGGATTAACATTGAAGAGAGAACTAAAGATTTTACTTACTTTCACAAAAATAATCTCATATGAATTTAGATACCTAGTTGTGATTGAGACAAACTTTCACAATCTATGCAATAGCATGTTCAAATGAAAAATACATAAGATACTAGAAAGAAGAATGATAGTTGCATCAGCAAATATAAATTTGATTTAACTGAAATTTTTGAGAAAAGTAGTATCATAGCGTGGGTCCCAAAATAGGGTGGACATCCTCTTTGCCATTGAAGTGTAAGATTGCAAACTTTTTACTTCTTTTGTCTGCAAGATATATTTGGGGATTAATATTCAAGGGTTGAGATGTCTAAGACACAAGTTTCATTGCTTGAAGCTTATGCAATGCTAATGATTAGATCTCAATATTAAAGCAATGTATTTATTTACAACATTGACATGATTTTCAATATCTAGAATGATGACTCCAGTTTTTTCAAAATTATATTGACAAGGCTCTAAAATATGTATAATAAGTAGCACTTACGTTTGCAATCCACAACACCTAATGGAGGGATGTCATTGCTTCAAACCAGAGCTTTTGGCACTTTATGGGCACTTTCTCAAAATGTAAATATTTCAAATTCTTCAATGAAATTGGAAAAAGTAATTATAGGATCTAATACTTTGGTAGATTTCATATCATAATCTTCTTTCTATAGAACTGGGTGTCCGTATGTATGTATTAGTTTGAGGGGTTGCATGATGAAATTCACATGGGCCATGGGGACATGCATGGGGCCATGGGGGGTGATAAAAAAATATCTACTTTCTGTAATAATAGGGTGTCCATATGTATGTATTAGTTTGAGAGGGTTGCATGATTAAATTGCACATGGGCCATGGGGGGCATGCACAAGGCCATGGGGGGTTGATAAAAATTATCATAAAAAGTTCTTGGATTGATATCTCACCTATTATACATTAAAAAAACAAATGAAAAAGGGAATTGATATGTGCTTACTAGGGGTTCATATTTGCACACCCGTTTGGGAGGTAAATTGTAGATTTCTACCATCAAAAATTAGAATTTAAGACTTTTGAATTCAAATTTGGACTTAGAGACCATGGTTTACTCTTGGACCATAGAAAAGTTTGCAATTGAACAACACCCAATGAAAAAGCTTATCCTTTTTTACAAACAAAAGTAAAAGTAACACTTTTTTCCCTAGCTAAGTTTTTTCATTGAGTATTGTTTATTTGCAACTTTTTTTATGGTTCTAGAGTAAACAAGCAAGAAACAATTCAAACAAACAAAATGATAAGCGTGATTAAAATAAATGATTAAAATAAACGACAAAATAATCATGATTAAACCTTCACCCTTAACTTATGTGTTTGAAGTGGGCCCGAAGGGTGCACAGGTCCACTAGTTGCAAATATTATCTCAATTGGAAAAACACATCAAAATGTTTACTTCAAATTCTTATAGTAAAGTCAAGAGGTCAAAATATTAAAAGAAAGTAGAATTTGTAAGGAGCTTACTTCAATTCAAAAGTCAATGAAATAATATTTTTTTCACAACAAGACTTTTCAATTTGATAAATAAGATAAGAGCACACATAATTAAGAAACTGTGAGCAAAGATGCAAGGAAGTCTTCTAAGTTTTGATGGTATTGTTGCTTGCCATTCTTTTATTAGCTAAAATGAGACAAATATTATCTCAAAATGTGCCCATCTAACCACTAGTAGTGTCTTCGTGAACAAGAGAGAATCCCTAGTTGGTTGCTATTCTGCATGAAATTTCAAAACCTTCAAATTCCACAAAGTTTTTTTCATTTCTAAATGCATCTAAGCTTGAAATAATGCAGTTTTTGGTGAATTTGGAATGAAGATGAAATTCCCTATTTCTTTTTGAAAACCAACTTTGACAAAAGACACTATAATCCATCCAAAAGATACAATTAATTTTGATCACCTTTTGATTGATTTATCTATCGATGGTCCAAATGTCCTCAACGGCTTATGAATACATTTAACAGCAGTAGGTGAGAATGACATCAAATAACAATTAGAGAGCATTTCAATGAAAGAACTTGAATTGAAGTCTACATGTGATGACAAGAGAGAAGGTTTTGTGTATAAAACGAATTGATACAAGTTTTTATGTGTTTTCAATTCTAATCATGTTAATTGAGCATTCATATTAATAGTTTCTACACAAAAATGCAATGTAATAACATTATTAATATCATGAATAATTTGTATTAACCTCTAAAGGCTTTTAACTATGTTTTCACCAAAATTGCTCCAAAACTGTCATCTTTAGTACAAGTATCAAATTTTAGATACAAAACATTTTTGAACACATCTAATTGTAAGATCTTGTAGTACACTAGTATTCAAAAATGTGAAAAAAAAGGGTTTTTTTGTCTTGTAGATTGTTAAATAATTGAGTTTGAACCAACAAAGAGCCGTTTTTGTTCTTGCAAAAATCCAGGCAGGTACACTTCACAAGGTCATATTTGTATGAAAACAATTTCAAAATGGTTTTAATTTTTTGAATTCATTCTTCAAGGCAAGTTGAGTACACATTTGAAAATTTCTAAATCATTTGGAAAAGTACAACATAGGAAATAAATAGTAAGTAAATATAAGAAGAAGATGATTCAAAACACTAAATTGTTAAGAATTTCATTATGAAAATTTAAAATGCCAATCCCAATGGTTGTAATGTTGTAAAAAACAATTTACATCTTTTGGCTTTTATTTATTTCCAAAATATAAAAAATTGAGTAAAACCTAGGAATTAAAAGTTTCTTTTAGAGTTGGGAATCCATAACTGCCCGCAAATAGAATCTCCTCATAAGTCTCATCTCATTGATCAAAATTGAATGGTTCAAAGCTTCCCAAGTACATATATATCTAAAGAACCAATTTCAAATTTATTTTTTATTTTAAATGTAATTTTTGAGAAAGTTTTATGAGCAGCCTAGGTTGCCTCCAATTACAAAAAACAACATATCATGCAATAACTTTTGAATCATGAAGTTAAAAGCTCTGAAAATTGTTGGGCCTTAAAGCTACTCCTTGGACATATCATGTTTGAAAATTTCAAAAAGAAAAAAGAAAAATCCATTTGTAATGAGCTGCATAAAATTGCTATGGTGCCAAAAAACGCTGTTTAGACCTTTAGGGGTTAAAACGTCACATCAAATGTATGTTATGTAATGGATAATTTATGTGGTTTGTTACATAAATGTTCCCCTCGACATACACCACACTTACAAAGGGCACTCTTCTAGTGCGTTTGCTTTATTTTTGAAATAACAACAAAATTGTTATTTTTCAAGTAAAACATGCATAATTCAAAGGTTTCCATCGCTTACCAAATTCAAGATTCAATCTTACCAAATTTAAAAATGCAATTATACATGTTTAGACATTCAAAACACCAATTTGAGACGGAAGCTTGGTCATAAAAGGCTTCAAACTTAGCAAAATTTGCCACCAAATTTTGTTTGTAGATAGAGAATGTGATTTTCCGAGTGTTGAGTTTTGGTTTTACTCATTTTGCAGTTGTTTTAGCCACTTGGGCTACTTGGGAAGATCATGTTTGGAATCACTTGGATGGAAGTGGGTGCCATGTCAATTTGCAGCCAGCTACGGTGGGAGTGAGTACCGTCCCTGCTCACTTGTCTGTGGCTCCCCTTTCAGAGTCTTAAGTTCTTCTCTGAAATGCAAAATCTTGCACGTGGTGAACATTTCAGGACCCTGCAATCACATACGAGACTGTGATAGTGTGGACATGTTTTAACTTACCTGGTTAGCTTTGAGCCGCTTTACACCAGTAGTCAGGCTGTTTTGGAACCCAAGAAGGTCACGATTCTTGTTTGTATGTTAGACTTATTTAAATAATTTCCCAAGGCCCAAGGCTTTTGCAGTAGTAGATGTTTAATTGTTAAAGGAAATTGATATATGTACACCAGGGAATTTTAGATATTTATCACTATCAAGTTGAATTTAGGAAATTTGAATTTACATTTGGGTTTAGAGACCTTGATTTAGTCTAGAATCATAGAGGAGGATATAATTGAACAAGATCTAGTGGAAAAGTCTAGCTTCAATATGGCTTACAATACATGAAAACATTAAGAACACAGAAAAGCTGGCAGAGGTAGAACTCTTATTTTCAAGGGAATGGTCACCCCGATTTTGCCTTAGAAGATCTAGTGTGTACAACTACTCACCATTTTTATTGTTCACTCACTTTTACTATTATGAAAACTGCTAGTGGCGGGTCATGGGGCACATCCCAAAAAGCCAAGAAGACATTTCAAGGAAAAGCTTGGCTAGGGGACAAATTATTATTTTTACTCTTGTTTGTAAAAAAAATTAAGTTTTTGCACTTGACGTCGTTCAATTGTATCTTCTTTTATGATTCTAGACTAAATCAAGGTCTCTTACCAAATGTGAACCCAAAATTTCCAAATTCAACTTGTTGATGGTAAATATCTAAAATTTACCCCTGTACACATAACAAACCCGAGGTGTGCATATATCAATTCCCGGGTTAGAAAGATTTTTTTTTAACATGCCCCCTGGTTTACGATCTACGTCCACCAAGAGTAGAAGGCCAATCGATAGCCTTGAGACCTTTGCTAAAAATTTATTTTAGTTTTTATTTTATTTTAGAAAAAGGGCATTCGTTTGAATTAATCAACACCACGAGATAGAACTACAATCGCAATTGCTCTATCGGGTATCTTCTTCATCCCTTTTCTTTTGAAATTATAGAGGTTTGGAATTGCACTCTCAATTTTCTTGGCTCAAGGCTTGAAAAATGGACCCTACATACTTTTAGGGCCATTTCACATTGAAAGATGAGGTCATCAAAACTTGAGGCTATTTGCTCCAAGCTTTCAAACACATATGGCTTCACGAATGGTTTCAAGTATTCAATAAAAATAGTATACAATGGAGGCCTCTTTGGCTCAAAAACTTGAGCCATTAACTACAATCCACAAAAAATCCAAAAGAGAAGGATTGAAGAAAGAGACCAAGCAAAAATGGTTGAGGTTTGAATTTCATCTTAAGGTGTTGACTATTCCAAAAACATATATGTTTTTTTTTAAATTTCAAAGGATTTTTCTGAATTCAAAATCCAACAATAAACTAAGGCCATGAATGGGTCTTACATTCTTGGTAAATCCAAATAAGATGGAAGCACCCATACCCAATAATTTAAGCAATTCTGCAACAAACTACTAAGAGTTTGAGGTAATAAATGTTTTTTCTAAGTAGAAAGACAAGAAATATTGAGATTGTGAATTTTTCATAATTTTATTTGCAAAATTGAAATTATTGTGAATTTTGGGTGTCAAAAAGTGCTAGAACCCATTGCCAACCTCTAGACTCATGCAATTCCAATAATAGCTAAATGATTTTCTGCTCATTACTTCTTACTTCACTTTGGGACATGTAGCATGACTTAAGTGATCAAAACCTTGAAAAGGTCAAAAAAAAGCATTGCAAAGCACCTATCCTTGTTGAGATTGGATAAAAGGCCCCTACATGTTGGGTGTGAGACAATTGTTGGCTATGGGTGCTTCCACCTTATTGACGTTGGTGTTTGTGAGATCTTGTTTTTTCAACAAATTATAACATTGTTCATGATTTAACCCCTAAAGCACTAAACACTTTTTTTTGGCAACATAGCATTTTTGTGCAGCTCACTGCCAATGGGATATTCATTTTTTTTTCTTTGAAATTTTTACAAATAATGTGTCCAAAGAGTAGCTTTAAGGCCCAACAATCTTCATTGGTTTTTTAGATTTATATATACTTGGGAAGCTTTTAATTATTCCATTTTGATCAATGAGATGAAAGTTATGAGGAGATTTTGTTTGCGGGCAGCTATGGATTCTCTACTCTAAAATAAACTTTGAAGTCCATTAATTTACTCAATTTTCAATATTTTAGAAAGAAAATATCAAAAGATGTAGATTGTTCATCACAACATTATAACCATTGGGATTGGACTTTTTCATTTCCATAATTAAGTTCTTAACAATTTTGTGGTTTGAATCATTTTCTACTTCTTTTTACTTACTATTTTTTCCATGTGTTTTAATAAGTGATTTAAAAAATTCACGGGGAGTGCACTATACATGTTGTTCGTGGGTAGCGTGCATTCAAGCCCCTATAAGATGGGGGCTATGTAGGTAAACAAAATTGATTTTTGTAGGGGTATATTTACCTAAATTTCAAATTTTTGACAATTTTATGTACCCTAGGTTTCATTTGAATTAAGTCCTTGTGATGTTTTTGTATACCTTGTGTTCATTATAAATAGGCAATGACACAAATGAAATTACACACATATAATTAAAGACCACACACTTCAAAATGTAAATTTTAACCAATCACATAATACTTCAAAAAAGAACTTGAGAGAAAACAAAAAGCATGGAAAAGCATATAGTATACCTAAAAGCATATATGTAAATTCAATATAGGATGAAGGAAAAAGTAGTGAAACCCATTTTACTTCAACCATGTGCAAACCCCTTAACCCTAGCATATGTCTAACCAAATCACAAAACCTACCAATTTTTTTGGTATTGCACTAGCATGGAGAAATGAGTTTAGATGAAAATAGCTAACATTCAATACTTGGACAAGGATCAAACATGGGATACTTTGTCATACTCAAAACATGGGATACTTTAGCTAACCATTAAATAATTAAAATACATCCAATAATAAAAAGTGTAGATTTTGTTTTTTGAATATTGGTAAGGCTATTGTACAACTAAAAATTATATAATTCTCATTATTATGCCCTACCCTTCATTATTTAGAAAGAGCCCACACCCATTTCAATGATGCTTACTTTTTATAAAGCCATGTCAAAAATTTAGGACCAAGGCAATTATAATAACCATTCATTTGATTGCACGTGTACAATAAAAAAAAGGGAGTGCACTCCCCGTGAATAAATTTCAAGTGTGTATGCAACTTGCTTTCAAGAACAAATCCAAAAATTTACAACAATTTTAGAGTTTTCTTCATACAAATATGACCTTGTGAAGTGTAGCTGCTCAGATTTTTGCAAAGGCAAAAAAATAGCTTTTTGTCAATTCAAACTCAAAATATCTAACAATCTACAAGGTAAAAACTCTTGAATTTTTTTCACATTTTTTGATTCTAATGTAGTTCAAGATTTTACGATTATAGTTGTTAAAAAAAAAAAATCTAAAATTTGGTACTTGTATTAGAAATGCCAGCTTTGGAGCAGTTTTGGTGAAAATTTGAGCTTAGTGCTTTAAAGATTAAACCCCTCTAGTAGTTGATTTCCAAAATCAAACCAAACAAAGATTGAGACGTGTGGGGCTCCAAAACGGTCTCAACTCCTAGTGTAAAGCAACTTGGCAACCCTTATAACAATGAGTGAAAGAAACCGTTCTTGTTGAGGGCCACATGGGGTGAATGGCCTTGAGCCCTTGACTTGACTTTGCTAGTGTTGTACATCTGCCCAGTGCCCAATGCATTCAGGCTTTCAGGGTCATCCCTTCATTCGTGCCATCTGCTCTTCAACCGACTCTTCAGCAGCCCTGCTGGGTAGAAATAACTGTGTGAGTTCTGACTAGGGATTCTCAGAATCTAGGCTCCAGTTTGGTTGATGACTAACCAAGGACAATTTCACACTTTTGGCGCTTTGACACAAAAATCTAAATGAGGTGTAAATCTCTTGGTAAGAGCTGAAACTTCAACAAACCAAAAAAACCCAAACAAACCAAAAAAACCCAAACAAACCAAAAAAACCCAAACAAACCAAAAAAACCCAAACAAACCAAAAAAAACCCAAACAAACCCAAACAAACCCAAACAAACAACAAAAAACTTAGCTACACCAAATAGTGCATTTAGGTTGCCCCACACTAATTCTCATATCTTACTCTTCTACTACTGTAAAAATGATTTCCATCACTAAATACTGCAATTTTTATGTTTTTGTTTGAAAGGGCCTTGCAACCACTACAAAGTTGTTGAAAAATAAAGTAACTAAGTTCCAGTTGTAAACCATGTGAAATCCAAGCATGGTCAACATATAGTATGGAGCAACCTAAATGCACTATTTGGTGTAGTGAAAATAACTAAGAAGGAAAATGAAAGTAGTGGGTTGGAGAAAAACTTTTGGACGATGCAACCAAAAAAACAAGGAGTAGATTGTTATATTCATACTAGTGGACCCTTGTACCCACTATTCCGATGGAGGGCCATCACGAGAGGGGGTCTTTGCAAAAAAATCAACATGACGTTCCTCATAATCACCTTTTTCAAGTTTCTTCTCCTTTCCGTTGCAATGAGCTTACATGTACTATGCCTACTTATACACTTTGTCTTCTTCTCCAAGCGACCACCCCCTATTCCCGTGTATACCCCATCCCCAAGGACAACCATAACCGCCACATAACCGCCATTTAATCTTCTTGGGGGAACACCCAACTACCCAACTAATTAGAGATTTTATTCTATTATAAACACCCAACTACCCAACTAATAGAACTAAGCCTATTATAGAAATAAGACTTAGTTTCTCATTTTTTAATTGTGTTTAAATAGCACTTTGGCCGGGTTTTTTTTTGGCAAAAATTTGCCTAACTTTACCGCCAATGGTCACTGGTTACACTAACAATGAAATGTATGGTGGAAAAATGGATGAAATTGCCAAATCCTTCCCCAAGCCAACCAAAATTTGGATGAGGTCTACTAGTATTAGTATAGTTATGGATGAACATACACATATCAACAATTCTATCCAATTCTATCCAATTCTATCCAATTCTATCCAATTCTGTCCATTTTTCCCTTACCTACTTTGCATTGTTGGGTGCGGGTCACTCTACCCTAGTAAAATGCAAAAAAAAAACCTTGACCGCTGTAGCTTCATTTTCAAAGTGTCACATACAGTGGTGCATTGATAAGATGAAGGTATCCAGACAACATATTCATTTCATGTAAGGAAAGCATTCATTGTAACCAAACACATCTTTTGTAGCTTCCCAACAGTCAAGGATAATCATGTCCTTCATCTTAGCTAAGCGTTTTTTCTTATAAAGGTTCATCTTAAAGAGGCACTATTGTACATGGAATTCTCTTGTTGATTTTGCTAGATGGAGAATTTGCAATTTTTGTTGGAGTGACGACAAAATTCCAATCTATGAGTGTGTAGAATCTAAAAGAAGACCAAATTCTAAACCTTGGCAACCTTTTTTTGGTTTTCCTTTGTTCACTAGCAAAAACAATATTTGCTGAAAATTACATTTTTTACTTTGAATTTATCTACTGGAAATTGGTTTCTGAAACAGTGGTATTTGGTTTTTTTGGTGACATTAGTGGAAGAAAAAGTAGAGACATATGAAGTAAGCATGTAGGATGATGTGGTTCATGGACATAAGCAATTGCAACATGGGGGGTAGTGTAGGTTGTGAGTGCTTATTCTCATTGACTACCATGTCTTAATTGTTTTTCCAACATAGAGAAATACAAGGAATCTATGTATAACTTTTTTTTTAACATTAAATACCAAATAATATAACTTAGCGCATTTTTGTACAAGCTCTCGTGAAAGCAATGGAGTGTCTTCTATTCAAACTAGTACCTAGTCACAAATACATTTATCCAAATTATGTTGTGTAATTTATCTTAGTTTTATTTCATACCGCTTTTTGTTATTTTTTTGAAACATTGTTCAATAACCATAGAGTGCTACAGTTCCTAGCCTAGAAGCACACATAACACAAATTAATTATTGAGAGATGGATCCTAGCATTCTAATATTGGTTTTAACAAGTGCATTTTTTTGGAATTCATGTCAACATTCCAGTAATCACATTGTTGCAATTCCAACTGGATATCTAAGTACTTTCTTTTAGAGAAAATACAAAAAAATAACTTCTTCTGAAAAAAGGGTTGCAATATGTGACCATTTCTTTAGATATTTCTCATTTACATTGGTCGTTCATAGATTTTGAATTTTCAACCCAATGCACTCCATTATTTGATTTACTAAAAATAAAAATAAAAATATTGAGCACTTTACAATTTTGAGTTGCAAGTGCGGTAGAATAAAGGGAAAATATCAAATATACCCCCCAATTCTTTCAAAATACCAAATATACCCTATATTATTTGAAATATCAAAACTACCCCTAGCTTTGTGTAGGAATATCAATCATACCCCTAGTTTTTTGGGACTCTCATTTATCATGAAACATCAAACGTATGTAGTACCATTTGAATCATAAAATATCACCAAGTCTCGTGCCTCTTTTTGCAAATTTTTGCAAATACTTGGATGATGATAGAAAGTACAAAAAACAGATGTAAGTTGAATGTAAGCCAAATCTTGGAAGCAAGCTCTTTAAGCTCTATAGGGTGTTTGCATTTAAGTCTATTGTGGTCAAAGCCATTACAATGATTACATAGAAGTTTTTGTTAACAATTTGATATTAAAGAAAATTGAGAGTTAAAAGGCACAGAAAACTAGGGGTATAATTGATATTTCTACATAAAGCCAACGGTATTTTGATATTTCAAATAATACAAGGATATATTAGATATTTTGAAAGAATTGAGGGGTATTTTTTATGTTTTCCCTATAATAAAAAGACTGTTATTTGTTGAGGTAGGGTGCCCATGAAGCATTTTTGGGTGGTTGATTATCCTTCTAGAGAAAATGTACTTATACAAATACAGTCTAGTTGAAATCACGTTGAACTCACTTTTAAACATAATATTTGGAAACTCACAGAATTCCTTACAAACGTTTATGTTTGAATTTTTTATTTTTGTGAAATCTCTAGAAAATCATTCCTAATCTAATGTACTTGTTGTCATTACTTGAAGAAGTAAACGATATAACACTTGATAAATATGCCTAACATGCACATTTCAAATAGAGAAAGTTTTGGCATCCAATCTTAGAAATGAAAGAAACTTTCGCTTCCAAAATTTTTATTCAGTTTTTCATCTAAAAATTACTAATTCATCCACATAGTTTTATTAACTAAAAAATATAGCTTTTGAAACTTAAGGGTAAAAATTTATCAAATGAAAACTAAATGTAGCATAATTTATAAATTTAGGGTACACAACGCTTTGCTAGTATTGTCAATGCATTTATCAAGCACTGATTACCGTGAAATGAGCATCCAAACATTTGTTCTTAGTTCATAAGTTTATCATCTTCATCCATTCTAGTGATGCCTCAAGACCCAATTAGGTTTATGATTATAGTAAAACCTATCAAAAGGTCATGATAGGCATCTCTAACATTTGAAAATTCAAACATGTTGGATAACTTTCATCTTGGATGTCTTTTTTTTAACATAAAACTTTAAATAGAAATGTGTATGAATTGGA
This sequence comes from Ulota crispa, assembly GCA_963920765.1. Classification (NCBI taxonomy): domain Eukaryota; kingdom Viridiplantae; phylum Streptophyta; class Bryopsida; order Orthotrichales; family Orthotrichaceae; genus Ulota; species Ulota crispa. The sequence continues at coordinate 11,715,944 of OY987244.1, read as the reverse complement.
TGGCAAATGTATTTAAACATTTTCAGTGCATACAAGGATTATTTTATTTTATGTTTGCACCTTCTGTTTTACGTTATTTTATTGACAAAGGTTTAAGAGCATAAGAGCTTGATTTTTGAATGTTTTTGTGCTTAACTTGATAAGCATCTTCCAATTATAGAGAGAATTTTGAAGATATGGACTCAATCTTGCAAGGCAAATTGTAAGGCACCTAAATAGTAGCTTACTAGTTTTATAGCCCTTGTGAAGTTTAGTTAAATAATGTAGTAAAACATGTCCATATTTCCAAATCTCATTAGGTTTTCAACTGGCATATCCCAATACCCTTTTGAATAAAATTGGTCCCAAACACGGCCTCATTTCTATTAACTTTTTTGCTGCCTTTCAATGGTTTGTGCAAACAGTCCAAGAACAAAAATTCGAAAGTCACTAGTTTCTTGCTTCCAAAACAAGTCAGTTAGCATCTATATAGCTGAATTTGTTAGAATAGCAATGTACTACTGAGTATTATTTATTTTTCCAATTCAAAAACAAAGAACTGAGGTGGCCTATTTATTGCAATACTTGGATAATTTGCATTCATTTTGTAGGAGCTTTCTCCAAGTTCAGCATTTTTTCTTTTTCTTAGCAAATTATCTCCACGCACCTTCCACTAGTGAGTTTTACAACAATCACACAAGCCCCAAATGTTATTCACTAATCATAATCAAAATTTTCCAAGTACGATTATTACAACAATACCGAAACTTCAAAGCAATTGGAGGCATGCAAACATAAAGTTGTGGCACTTAACTTACTTGAATTCTAAACATCAACCGAAGCGAGCTCTAAAAAAATGCTTTGTAAAATATTTGATACTATCAAGGACTAGCTATTAATTACGCATCACCTGATACAATATTAACAAATAGTTTCGAATAGTTTGAAGTTGCTGATATGTCGTCTGCAAATAACCCATGACGTCTACAGGACAGCCACTGAACATGGCAAGCCACCTGTATGGATGTTGAATAGGCTGCGGGGTGAAAGCTCAAGTTGTACTCAACCATGTACCCTTGTAGTCACACGATACATCAGGTCTAATATTTGAAATCCAATATTGTTGGCTCTATGACTCTTTAGGTTCTAAGGTGGTGCCCATACAAACACACCTCTAAGTATCGATGGGATTCACACTTTAAATTAGTGTTGAGGGGAGAATATGAGCTTTTCCAGTAAAGATCTTATATTTCTCATTTTCTATAGTGCGAGACAGTATAAACCAACAAAGGTGTAACAATCATATTAATTATTTTTTGAAAACTTCAAAAATTAGAACTCTTTGTAACTGTAAGCAATGAGATGTTAGGAAAAAAGTTACAAAGAGAAATTGGAGTTATTGTTTGCCAAAAAAAAGTTATCATCATTCAAAAAATGCAGCTTTACACTATGAAAACAAAGAATTGGCCGCCTTGGCACTTGATGCTCTAATATTAATAATTAACTTAAATATAATTGGCTAACTAACCAACTAAATTTGAGATGTTGTCCGTGCATTAATGTCCATCTTGACACATCCGGGAATCCACATGTGAGATTGGTGTTTCTTTACCACACGTTCAGCAGCTTTAGGGCAGGGCATGACAAATTTAAAAAATATATTTGTTGCCTAGGGATTTGGCTGCTTCACAACGTTTGTTGTTCTATGGTGGCACGCACCGTATTAGTTTTTTTAGTGCATATATTAGATATCATCTATATACTTATATCATAATTAGAGTTTAAAAAAATCTCGTTCAATATTTATCTAGTTAATTAAAATTTCAGCATGTTTTTTTGTCATTTCATTGAGCCGACTTTCTTTTTTTTCTTTTTTTTTAATCTCCCTCCTCATTACTTTAAACTATCTCAATCATTTTTTTTTAAGGTATGGAGAAGTAGCGTTTTACAATTTTTATTCACACCTTTTTAACTCTAATTGAATTAGTTTTGAACTTTGACAACCAAGAGAGGACTCAAAAAGTGTTTGGACAATGAAATAGTGAATGTTGCTGCCTCGGAAATTTTTCAATGAATTTGTGTTAAAGAAAACTATTAAAACAATAGCAATTTTAGGACATCCTATGCCACTAACCTATATGTACCATTGAGTTTGATTTTGCATCTAATAGAAAAAAGCATCAATTGGTATTATGTTTTTCACAAAACCATGTATGTATTGTGAAGTTTTGAAAAGTGTTGCTTTAAAATTTATACATATCAGTAAGTTTTTCAAAACAAATAATTAAGTATATCCATAATAGTTGTTGATCCAAAATGGTTGTAATCTCTTTTTTCACATATTTACAACCTTGAATGGCCAATAGTGGCCATAATTGTTAATGGTTTTCCAATAAAAAGGCGCAATATTTTGTTGTAACTACTAATCCACTCTTGAGTTCTCATTTGCACATATTAAAAGTGCCAATTTTCCTCTCCAATTTAGCTTGTTAATGTGAAATGATATAGAAAGATTCCTTATATGGCTAGGCATTCAAGAGGTTGTTACAAATAGTTTCACAACAAATTATGTAGTGTGATTTGTTTGACATTATTTATTTTGTTTAGAATGAAATTGTAGTTAACAAAGATAATAAAACAAATTACAAAGGGATGTTTGTACAATATAAAAAATCTTATTATCTCAAGCAATTTACTATAATTAGACATGTATACATTATCTTGCAAATAGTAGTTATTGAGTTGCAATTGTAAAGTAGGTGTATTTTGTGAATACAAGGTAGCAAACTCACCTTGGAAAATATTTGTATGTTTTTTAAAGTATTGAAGTAACTTAATTATATAGATGAACTATTTCCATCAAATTATTTATCTTCTTGAAACATAATAATGAATAAAGACATAATATAATATTGATTATCATATTAAAAAACTTCACCTTATTTGGTTTTTTTCCTTTCCAACCATGTTTATATTTACATTTTATGTAAAAATTCAAAACTGTGGTTGTTGTCTCAAATTTTTGTAACTTCAAAAGATGAAAAGTAGATGTGCATTCTAAATACTTTAGAAAAGTTGGACCAACCATGCTACCACCAAGTTTTTTTAAAGTAATGTAAAGATTGCACGTTCTCCATCATTCCCAATGACTATTTTTATATTAGATTGTAATTAATCATTAATACTAACTTCAAAATTTTGAAATTTTTCTATAATGTTAATGTGAAAAACACATTAATTTCAAAAACCTTGCATGGCATTTGATGATCATCACAAGTGATGCATTTGCAAGTTCAAGAAAGGTTGTTCTAGATTTGTGAAAAATATAAATTGCCTCATGATTTATTAAAAAAAAAACCCTACAAGTGTCCACTATATTTCAAAGTTTTTTTTGAAAGAATCATATAAACAATCAATTCCATACCTTCACGATCTACTTAGTCAAATGTGACTAAAACCTTTTAAAGAAAATTACTCATTTAAATGAGACATTTGTACAAACATTATGTTAAAGGTGTTCTTTCTCTAAGTCTCAAGAATGTCAAAATCTCAAGTATACAGTGTTAAAGCAATTTTCCCATCGTGAGTTCATGACCCCTAAAGATGAGAATTGCCATATTCAATAAGTGAGGAATACAACTTTTTTCAAAATGTAAACAAAAACTAGCCTCATTTAGTCATTTTTTATTTGATGCCAAGTTCCATAAACATATTTGTTTGTATTTTATAATTTTGCAAAATAAGGATCTACCTTATTAAAAGTTGATAGATTTACAAGAAATTTTGCACATCACTCTGTCGCTAGAATGTATAAAATAATTTCAATTCAATGCCAATAATCCCAAAATGTGGATATCATTCTCATTTAACTAATATGAGAAATGATTGAGCTGCTGAAGTTATGGCAATGACATGGACCACAGTGAATTCATGGGCAAAGAAATTGAGTGGTTAACCCTTTAGCGGCCTAGAGATAGTATATTATCTTTGGGATTAGAAAACAAGGTCCTCAGACATACTAGCACAATTGTATTGGAACTAGGGTAAGGTGGTATGAGGGTGGCAAGGAGTAGGGTGCTAGGGTACGTAGTGTAGTTGATTGGTCTCACATGAGGTATCTACTTTTTGCATAAACCACTTGCTTGTGAGTGCAAGGAGGTTTGCCAAAACTAGTGTTGTGTAGTACCATGGTGCACATAATAAAACCTAGTAGAAATTACTTTAATACAATTAAGTAAATAATTAAATATAATTAGAGAAAAACACAATAAAAGTAAAAAATAAAGATAAAAAGTAAAAATATGATGTGACTATAAAAGTAGAAATGAAGTTGTTCATTTAGTATGTATGAGAGTTATTATTTTTACGAAATATATATGTACTTCTTTCTTCTTATAAACTTTGGTTTGATGTCTCTTTTGTAGCTTTGTTTTTAGAGCTAAATTGTATCTTATGGTGTCTTTCCATCTATTAATCTGAAATAGGCTGCAACTAGAATCCAAGGGATTTCCCAAGGCAAAATCCTCTCTATCCGACACCGGATTTTGAGAAGGGGGCTCAAGGGTTAACCCTTAAATGTTTGAAAGGCCCTTTGCAACTAGCATAATACGAGGTATTTTTTTTATATTTGAAAAGGATCCACACCTCTACTACATTTGAAATCAACAAAGAAATTGGAATATAGATAAACATGGTTCTAATGAGCTTTTTGAGATCCCAAATAAAAATTTCTTGTTGGTAGCAAATCCCAAATATACGGCAACGTATCTACTAACTTATGCCCTTCGGACGTTTAACTGTTAAAGAATTCTGTAAAAACTGAGTCATACGGTGAAAACCATCAATTCTTCGCATGGTTAGAATTTTATAAATCCCACCAACAAAATAACTGACAGGTACACTGCAACTTATTACGTAGACTTCAATTTAAAGAGTACAAAACAACTGGTAAACAATTCCAGACATTAATCACCTCCAGGAGGGGTTCGCACTTAGCAGAAGTTGCATGGGGGCGGGGTAAGAGTCCATGCCAGTTCTGCAGCAGAACATGTCGTCGTCTCGATTCTGATGTACAGGAAAACGTTTCATGTTTAGACATAACTTTACTGCTGTTGCAACCATTGCAGCTTCGCCATTGCAGCCGTTGTTGTTCATCGCCGCCTCGCCGCTGCAGCTTCGGTACGTGCCTTGCCTTCCACTCTCTCCTTCGTAATTTTCTTGCATTGCAAATCTTGCTTTCATACCAGCCTTCAACAATACGAGTCTTGTGTATATTTGAATGTGACCTTGCCTTCTTGCGTGCTGCTACACAAAGGTTTCGTTTGCTTGTCACTGGAGTACTACCATCGCGTGTCTCTTTAACACTGAACACATTGTTATCGGGAGATTTCTGTTGTGGTTTTGCTTGACTGAACTCCAAGTTTTGTTTTAAAATGGTTTCGAACTGGCATTGCATTGCAAGTACGTAGCTCGGTTGTACTTACATTGCAATTTAAGTCTATGCATTGGCGTTCGAAATGTCAGCAAGGATATATATAACAGTTCTCGTGCCTTGCGTTAGTTGTTGTCGGTGTTGAAGCCTTCCAGTTTTGGTGAAGGCCAGTTTCGAAGTACTGGCATTGTATTGTATGGTGTTCATTGGTTACATTGTGAGAGCCCGAGGTATATTGAGAGCTGTGAGCGAGGATTTAGAAAAGGTTTCGTAGTTAACGATAGTCCTTGGACAGTTTTTCTGTTTGCTGAGGGAAGTAATGTGGAGCTAGCCCCGAAGGTGGTAGAGTAGACTACAGCAGGCTGTGCCCGAAACTTGCTGGCTGGTGTCAGACAAGGCTAACAGTGGCGTTGCCGTTGTTTTTATGGGAAGCTGGTTCTAAGTAATGTGATTGTCCTTTTTCTTGAAAGAAGTGCTTCAATTTAGAAATGTTTTGGCATGAATATTTTGGCTAGCAGAGCAACTGCAAGAGCCATCATGCTTAGGCTCTGTATGGCTGCATGTACCATGTAGACAGGTGGGAAGAAGCTTTAGGTTTAGTAAGCACTAGAAGATTTCGAATTTGCTTTGTATGTTCTGGAGCTTGATTCTTTCTTACATAGCTAGAGCAGTGAAGTTGTGTAGATTTAGAAATTGTCCACGCTAGATTTATTATCGTTTTCTTTGCCCTTTGCTGAAGGGAAAGATGCACGGTCTTGATGATAGACTTCAGCAGGTTCTTGTTTAAAATTAGAAGACTTGTGTTGGAGAATGCTAAGGCGAATGCTGCTTTACTTATAAGAGTAAGCTAGTGTTAAGGAATGTGATTTTACTGCTTCTTGACATTAGTGTTTTAGAGAAAGTTTGGTATGAGTGCTTTTTGCTAGAACTACGAAATGTCTTTGCATGTACAGATGAGCCAGTGGGAAATGTCGTTAGGTCGCAGATAATCTACGTTATCATTAGATTGGATTAGGTGCACGTGATAAAGGAGAGGTTTCGTATCTTCCTTGATCGACATCTTGGTCTCTGAAGAAAGCGTAGCCACTTCGTTTCTTGTAAGTACTGCTTAAGTTAAAGCGTGTTTTTTTTATGAGCGTATTAGCGAACTATGTGAAACATCAAGTCTGTGAAATAAGTCCAGCTTTCTCATCTCAAGTCTAGATTCGCCGCCAACTTCATAAGTAACTACCTGCTCTTCCCAAACAGGATTAGAATTCTACAGCCTTCGTAACTTTTATACTTGCCGTTAATGTCTTTCACATTCCTCTCTTTGAACTAGACATTGCGGTATGAGATCTCGAGGAAGACAGTGGATATCGCAGTGATATCGTTCTTTCCCGGCACGACCATTATACATTTGCTATATTAATTTTTTTATTAGACTTGGTTTTTCGAAATATGATCGGTTTGCATGTTTTGACTATCTAAGTAGTTTAGTACACATGCATTGATTTCGAGAGAAACTACACTGTGATGCTCAGTCGTGTGATCAGCTTTCTAGTCGGCATTGGTGCTATGAAACTAACTGGACGTTCTACGCAGTGCAACAGACTAATCGTCATCGGTTCTGGACAATTGTGAGGACGTCGCTGTGAGGGACAGGTACTGAAGTGATAGTGTTGGCGAGAGAGGACATTCGTCTTTAGGCAACACAATGGCAGGAATTAACCGCCTTCCGTCAAGGAATGGGGCGCAGACAATCTTCACCACCGTTATTTACTGTTCCCTGCTCATTCCTCTTGCTCTCTGGAGTGTATCATCAGCAACTCTAGCAGTAGCAGCAGGAGTTGCGGTAGCGCCCGTAGCGGCGCCAGTGGCAGCTGTACCGGTACCGGCAATTGCTCCCACTCCTGCTCATGCCCCAGTACCTGCCCCTAAGCCCCTAACTCTACATGAGAAAGTGGTGGGCTCGTTACGAGCAGCTGGTCATTACGGTGCCATTGCCGGCCTTATTGACAGCCTTCCAACGGCCGACACCGTTGTCAAATCAGGAATGACTTTGTTCGCCCCCAACGACGTCGCATTCAACAATGTCCAGATGAACTCTTCCGAATACTTGCTGACCATTCTTGGATATCATATGACTCCTAAAGTCTACAGCTACCAAGGACTTTTAACCCTTCCTTCCGGCACTAAGGTCCCAAGTTCCGCACCGAATGTGGTCATCGTCGTGACGAGCAGTGCAACAGACGCCTACAAGCTGGATGATTCTCTCGTTGTGGACAAAGACATATTCGTCGACAATACCATGGCTGTGCATGGAATTGACAGCATCCTCAACACAGAGAAATACAACAAGGGAGCCTTTGCACCTGAAGCTGCTCCAGCTCCTGTTAATCCGATTTCTCCTATAATCTCAAGCCCTCCTGCTCCACCTGCGTCAGACACCCCTGTGCCCCCTGTAGATAGTCCCGAAGGTCCGGGCATGGCACCTTCAGCTCCAGAGACGGCAAAAAAACCGAATGCTGCTTCGGCCAGCAATGCGAGTCTTCTCTCTACTGCTGCAATGATTTTGCTGGTGTGGTTTTCGATGTTCTAGGTTCGAGAGTACCAGACATTTCCAGTGTATATTGTCTACAAGAGTGTCGGCATGGAGAATATGTAAGTTGCAGAAGTTCTGGTCTTTGCAGGGTGGCACACCTGCCTCACATTCCCCCTTTTCTTACAGTAGAGTGGTAGTACTTTATCGTTGACGAAAGTGAATCTAGGGATGGAGCTCGTTGACAGGTGACTTCACTTTTCCGAGTTCCTGCATTTTGGAACCAAGAAGGAATTAAATTTCATTCTATTATTTCTTCATGCTGACTGCCTATTTCTGCTCAAAGCTTCATTGAGATGCATTCTTGATGAAATATGCATGTCTTCTCCATTGGCATGGGAAGCGGCTGAATAGTCCTAAGGAAAGAGGATATTGAAACAGGTATGGACCTTAACAACATTTACATGAGAGACAGAATAACCTCTATTACCAACTCAAGCCACTGATGCCTGGATGGAAAGGGGGTTCTTTTAAATAGTTGCGGGATAATCTTCATGGAGGGGGTTGAACTTTCCTACTTTGCAATTGCATGTCAAATAAATGCACTGTTGACAGATTTAGCTCCTTCATTTGTAGAAGACGCCATAGCTGATAGCTCTGAGAGGAAATTGATCTGGGTGGTATCAGTATGTATAGTTCATTGATGTCTGTAAGTACACCTTAAACATTCCAGTTGACAGAACAACATCCGCGATCCCAAGTGCAATCTTCCAAATGTCTAGAATGGCTGCTAAATATGCTAAAATTTCAAACTTTATATCGAACAGTACGTGCCTTCTAAGTTAACGAGGAATCTATACACCTGCAACTCTCAAGTTCATAGATTTGGACATGAATAAGGTAGGAACACCCATAAGCGCCAGTGTCACCATAACCGTCATCTCTAAAATTTTGGAAATCTGTGAAAGTGAATAGATTTAATGATAAGAATGTACAACATGTGAATATGAAATCTTAAAAGTGGTTATGGGTGCAATGGCAGTTTGCTCTTTAAAAATTCACAATTTATTCTCACAATATCCAAAAAATACACTCAAAAGTGCAAACTCAATTTTTTTCTATTCCTATTAGGATCCTATAATTTGCTAGATGTTTATTAATAGTTATCATGTTCAAAACCCTTAGTTTGACATGTATGGGTGTTCCTACCTTATACCAAGGTAAGAAAATCAATGTGGAAAAATTTGAATATTACTTATTTCAATTGAACGTAAACTGAACTCATACTGAACAAAATCTATTTCAATCTCTTGGTGCCAAGTTCTACCTCTAAATAGAATTCACTTAATTCTAAATCACTTGTCATTTAACCCGTGAAGGCCCAAGTGGTCCCTCGAGGGTCAAGTGGGGTTTTGGGCATGCACTTACGGCTAAACTACTTTGTGTGATTTTTTTAAACATTTATGGAAGATAGAGAATTCAAAGATTTGTGTGGGCATCTAATTTTTTCTTCATTCCAACATTTATTGAAGAAGTTAAATGAATTTCTAGTTGCAATTTTTTAAAATCAAAATATGAAATAGGTACTTAGACTTATATATACGTGGGGGGCTTTGAATCATTCAATTTTGATAGATAAAATGAAAGTTATGAGAAGTTTTAGTTTGCGGGTAGGTCTCGTTTTGAGACCTACCCGCAAACTAAAACTTCTCATAACTTTCATTTTATCTTTCAAAATTGAATGATTCAAAGCCCCCCACGTATATATAAGTCTAAGTACCTATTCTGTATTTTGATTTTAAAAAATTGCAACTTTTAAAGAAGTTGTTGGGCTACTTGCCCTCCCTTGTTTTCTAGAAATTCATTTAACTTCTTCAATAAATGTCAGAATGAAGAAAAAATTAGATGCCCACACAAATCTTTGAATTCTCTATCTTCCATAAATGTTTAAAAAAATCACACAAAGTAGTTTAGCTATAAGTACATGCCCAATCCCACTTGGCCCTGGAGGGACCACTGGGACCTTTAGGGGTTAACCCCTAAATGCCCAAGCGACCAGATTTGGGTCACAAGAAACTTTGAAGATGAATAAAACCTTATCAAATTATTATTTTCAGTATTTTTTTTTCAATATAAGTTTGTTTTGAAGTCTACTTTCAACATCAAAAATCTGATTTTGAATATAAAAGTTGATGATTTTTCTACTTGAGATTTTGTACAAGCGTGTCCACAGCAATCTTGAGTTTTCTAGTGTTGGAAGATCTTGAAAATGAGCCTCAATTACACTAGAGCTTGGAGGAAAATCCACATTAGATATCCATTTAAAAATAATGTAGGAGTAGATTTTCAAAACCGTAAATTGATTCAAGTTAGACGTGTAATGACCTTTAACCTTATATTTTTATGGTGACCAACTTTTTGGATTTGACATGTGAAACAAGGATTGGAAGACTTTAAGTCACTTTTGCATTTTAACACCCTCATGTTCAAACATTATAATCTTTCAAACTATAAGTGATATTGTTGTGTTTTCTTTTTCCATGTAATCTTGAAAATGTTTAGCTTAAATTTGTACGGTTACAATTGAAAAAAACTTGATGGAATTCAAAAAGAGGTTGATTGATTGTTTAGTTTCATGGAAAGTCCATGAAACTCAGATAGGGCTTGGGCATTTAGGTGGGCACGTAGGGGTTAAAAGGCTATATGTGGGGCAACCCTTCTTCCATGGCTTGCAAACTGGATTGACAGGCTTGCAAATTGGCTTAGGACGGGTGGCGATGCTCTTAGTGGCTGAGATTTGCCCCTTTCAGTGTACTTGAAGATAACCTCGAAGTTGAGAGATTAAGGGGTTGTAGACGTTACACATCAAACATTCCAAAATTGTTTATTCCATGATTGGTGTACTAGTACTGTCACAAATTGATACGAGACAATTCAAAACCTGATAACCTTAATCACACTTCTAAAAAAGCTTCTTTGTGTAGTGATCATATGATCTTCTAAATGCTTTAATTGAACCCAAGTGGCATCCTCTTCCTATTCCTCTCTAACTTCTCATCTTCCCTTTCCTACCGTGTTAGCAAGACTGGTCTATTTCAAAATGTAAGTTAAAAAGATAGTGACTATCTAGCATTGGTTTGATGGTTAGAGGGCTTGCAAAAAATTTGAAACATATTTGGAGGTTTTGGATAACTGCCAATTGGGACAAGAAACAAACGTAAAAAGCTAAATAGACCGCAATACATTTGTGAATAAACATAGCAAGAACCATTTACACTTTGATCACAAGGCCGCCAAAAGTCTCATTGCCATGAAAAAAACAAGACTACTAATAACCTTGAAGAGGCAAAAGGACACATCAAGAAAAGAGCAAGAAAACATGTGAGCAAAGAAAGACGGAATGAGGAGATACGCTCAAAGAAGAGGTGCGTACATCCAATCAATTAAACGCATTCGACTACAACCGTATTTGCTATAAGTTTACGCATTGTTCTCGAGCTGTGCTACTACAGGGCATAGGCCCAATCCCCTGTTGGGCGTCAAACTGCCGAGAGTGAGGAATACTATACCAAGATCTGTGACAATGCAGAATCTGCTAGATGCCACGCATCCTGAGCAGAGTCAGACCAGGTGTAGGTTGCTATTTGAATCGTTTCTACCCATATGGTAATAATCGTTCTCCTCACAAGCATGGTTAAAATAGCGTTTTAACATTCAATTGTTTAAAGCTTTAAAAAGTAGGACGGATATAGATTTGCGATACAAGCCACCCAACTCGACACTGATAATTTCCTGCAAGTTCGTCAGATTGCACAACTTGACAGTTCATCGTTAAAAGATGACGATCCACGATTGAAAAGATGAGAACTCTGACGAGCAAAAACTTACATAGCTAAATGAATAACATCGAAAGTTATGAGAGACAAGGCCGCAATCATTTAATGTCAATAATGCATACAGAAACTCTAAGCAGAGAAAGGGCGCCGCTACCCTAAAGACACCAGCTGAGGTCTCCAGATGCTTGCAAATGTAAAGTCACCAACTCTCTGCTAGATTCCTATATCCGAATAGCCACCTACCAACTACGCCTCAAAACCGCAGATTGCTCAAGAGTCCTGCATATGATCCAAATGGCAAATACAATCAGCAAGACATAAATAACCTCAACTATTGGCACCAGCTAAATCGACTAGAGGAGAACGGGCTATTCTACAAGCAAAGGTAGGACAGAACCAAGGTTTAGCACCGGACTATACTCTTCTTACTCGACACCCAAAACATTCCATTGATCCCAGAAAATTTACCTGATTAAATACGGCTGGGATACATGAACACTCTCACTCTGGCACCCTGCACAACATGGACATAAAAAATGATTAACCTTAACTGATCAAAGAGTACTATTCAAGTAAATGTGCTGATTCTTGCATTCCATACGAGAATAGAAACAATGTGAGATTCAATAAAAATTCGAACAACAAGGTGCAGTTCAGAAGAGGAGTAATCGTCTCCACAGGTATACATTGCATTGGTCGTCATATTACTCACACGCAACGTATAAAACGACAAACATACGATATCCAATTGTACAACGATCTCATAAGGATTTCAATGTCTATGAGGTTTTGCAAAACTAACAGCTTCACAAACGCAAATACCAAGCGTGGCCAAGAAACATATCCTAATACGCAAGGAAAGACTCACAAGATACTGCAGACGACAAGAGCACAGTACCTTCGAATTTTTTATTAACACGTACCCTAACTTCAGAAATCTCAAAATACCGAGATCCAAATTATTGTTCACGAACATGAGAAGAAAAGGAACGAAAGTTGAGATTAAGTAAGAGAAGGAGGAAACGTACGAGGGATGAAGGGGGAAGATTGCTCCTGAACCTGGCGCGGACTACTCCACTGCTACCATGGGGGCGGGCAATCTTGCCCCAGACGCAGCGATACTGAGATCCATTCTTCTTGGTCTTGGCCTTGTAAACGTACGCCAATCTCTTTCCGAGGTACCAGTTCACCTCCTCAGATGTATGGACACCCTCAATCTGCATAAGCGAGGTGCTCGGGTACTGGTTGGACTTGGACCTGCATTAAAATAAAATAAATCTTAAATTCCAGCAACGATGCATCTGATTTCATGAACAGAGTCCAAAAGCACATTTCACTTTCATTTGCGAAAGACTTCACGAAATTCCGATATGCGAAAAGAAGGCCCCTGATACTTTAGGGTTCCATACATCAATATGCTTCATCTTCGCAGAGAGCACGGACAGAATAACCAGCGCCTGGTCAATTTGATGCGTTCTCTCGCATCTCATTTCCAGGAGAGATGGAGAGCTTTAAAAAGGAGGTAACAATCTTAGCATAAAAAGAAATATGTAGAAAAATCACATGCAATGGGGACGAGCCGGACCGAGGGTGACCAAAATACCAAATAAAGTGGAAACAAAACTGCCTAGCCTACGGAGGACGTCTTTGTATGTGCATACCTTTTGTACCCGAGGATAGTTCCTCGCACATACAACCTGTTCACACACCACAGAAACCAATTTATCAGACAGTGATCCGGCGCCTTCCATAACCACAATACTTCTAGGTTTTTTTCAGTCTCGGACATTGTTGCATGATTCTTAACCAGAGATTTGCTCAGAAAAGCTGTAAAAAGGTTCCGTTTTCTAACTTTGCACTCACAACTAGCGGCAATCCAGCCAAGGGCAATAGTAAACCAATCCTTGCGAGAAAGAATTCATTTGAAAAAGTAAGACGTGAAGGAAAAACCTGACGCGTTCGCCCTTGCGTTCCACCATGTCTGGAAGGTGGGAGTCTCGCCGGAAGTGCTGGCTCAGGCGATTGGTGGCGAGTTCCGACGAGCGGGCGAGCGAGAGAGACTCAAAGAGAATCGGGGTTTAGGGTTTCCGCCACCATATTTCCGGTGGAGAACTTGCGAACTTGAGAACTCTGAAATTCCTGTTCCCAATCAATACCAGGAGGCGAGAATATGGAGCACTGGGTGTGCCTATGACCGAGGGAGGTTGACCAAATGCCCTGGTCCAGCCTACAACCGTGCTCTTGCATCATCGGAGTTTTTCCCGGTTCAGGCTCGGTGCCGGGCAAGATGAAAACTGGCACAGTCCCGTGTTTCATCCTCTAGGATCACTTTCACGTCATCTAAGATAGACATATTCATTTCTGTCCATTGAATCTAATGTTGCCCAAATGTGCACAAGATGTACATTTGCACAAAAAATAAGACATCTATGACGTTTTTAGGTTTGAATATCCAAACGTACGCCTTGTGCACATTTGAGCAGCATTGGGTTCAATGGTTGGAAAGGGGTATGTTTACCTTAGTTGTTGGGTGTGCCATTCCAAGAGTGTTCCTTTACTAGACAAGTTTGGTACCACCTTCAAAACAAATCCCAAAATTTCACTGACTTGTATGTGGACATGTACATATTGGTTGGTGACATGGCAAGTTGAAGTATCAAACAAACCTTAAGTGTGAACCCTTCAATGGACAAAATTGATACTTCAACCAATGAAGTTTGATATTAAAAATTGGTAGCTAATCTAAACCGGCCTTGGACTAGAAATCGGACAAAATTATCTCAAACCTCATTGGTTGAAATATCATTTTTTTCCACTAAAGTATTCACACTTAGGGTTTTTTTGATACTTCAAATTGACAAGTCACCAACCAATATAGCCATGTCAGCAGATAAAATAGTGAAATCTTGGGGCTTGTTGTGAGGGTGACTCCAAACTTGTCCGGTAGATGAACACTCCTCTTTGTAACAACTTTCTTCTCCAACACTCTTGGATGATAAACAAGTGCTTTGGAGGATGAGAGACTTGACAAGGTGCCAATTTTTGTGTTTCATCTAGTTGCTAGTCTGAACCGTGCTTTTGTGTTCCCAAAATTGAAGTGATTTAGGGCATGAGATTCCAAATTTTATGAAGGGGCTAATACTTTGAGATTGAATAGTAAGAGTTGAACATGACAAAAAAACCTTTACATGTAGTTAATAGCATCGTGATTTAAATTAGGAACTTTAACCAATGAAAAGAAATGTTGATATCACTAGAAGAAAATTGTATTTTTTATAATGGATTTTTTTGGATTTTTATTTGTTTTTATGTTAACAATGACATCAAAAATGACATCAAAATGTTAATTTTAACATCTACATCAACATAATTCAAGTGGATATCCAATAAAATCCATTATAAAAAACATAGATTTTTTCTAGTGTATATAGGGTTTCTTTACAATAGTGACCTATTCCATGAATATTTTTTTGTCACAACTCTTGGGACTGACACAAAAAGTGACCAAGAGCCAATTTTTCCACTCATTATTTATCTCCAATTGTGTATAGTGCATTCAAACACGTTAGGTGGAATGATGATGACGATCATTATAATGTGTCTCTTAAAAAGGTACATTTAGTCGATTATTCTTCATCCATATTCACTATCTTTTTCTTTTCCTTATATCTCTTCTCTTCGCAATCTCTATTAATATATAAAGAATTAAAATTATAATGAAAAAAAAGAGGAAGAACATTGTGTTGACATTAGGATTGTATATGTGCTTGTATATGATAGTATAATATGTTATGAATATGCAACTCTGATTTTATAAGAAAATGAAAAAATATTGCAATTTTCAGCATTTTGTATGGCATTTTAACCCCTAAAAGACCACTTGTCCCTACGGGGAACAAATGGGATTTTAGGCATGTACTTATGGCTAAACTACTTTGTGTAATTTTTGAAACTTTTACGGAAGGTGGGGAATTCAAAAATCTATATGGGCATTTAGATTTTTCCTCATTCCGACAATTATTGAAGAAGTTAAAAATGAATTTATGAGAACTTTTGCTCGGCGGGCAGCCCAAAAATTCTTATAAAAATTGCATTTTTTAAAAATAAAAATTTAAGGTTAGTTCTTTAAACTTACGTATATGTGGGAAGCTTTGAATCATTCAATTCTAGTAATTGATGAGATTAAAGTTATGAGAAGTTTTAGTTTGCGTGTAGGCATAGATTTGAGATTTTCCACACCTACCTGCAAACTAAAACTTCTCATAACTTTCATCTCATCAACTAGAATTAAATGATTCAAAGCTTCCCAAACAAAAGTAAGTCTAAAGAACTTATCTCAAAATTTCATGTTAAAAAAGTGCAATTTTAAAGAAGTTTTTGGATTGCCCGCCAAACAAAAGTTCTCATAAATTCATTTTTAACTTCTTCAATAAATATCAAAATGAGGAAAAATTAAATGCCCACATAGATTTTTGAATTCTCCATCTTCCATAAAAAGTTTGAAAAATTACACAAAATATTGTAGCCATAAGTGCATACCCAAAATCCCATTTGTCCCTGGTAGGGACAAGTGGTCCTTTAGAGGTTAAACAAGTAGAACGCTACATTTGGAGCTATATACGTCTGGTTAGGTTCATGGATTGTCTTTTATTGGATCTTTCACAAAAAAGATGTTCAAGTAAGGAACGTAGGTTAACCTCAATACTTTCGAATTTCTTTATAAAAAACTGGGTTTTTCTTTAAAAAAAAATTGTGGTATAAAAGTTGTAGTATAAAAGTTGCAGTTTCTGTTGGTATAAGGATTACCTTCTCTTTTAGTAGGTTGGGTATAGAAAATGGTTATTACTTGTACGAGAGGTATTTAGAATTGTTGCAATTGTGATTCATGTATTGTGAGGAATTTTGGGAAGGAGGTTACAAATCATTTACAAAAATGTTTAAGCTTACTGCAGTTTTCTAGTAAATTGCAGTTCAAGTTTTTAGCTGCTAACTTTGACACATTACATGGATCTTTTAATATTGTAGGTGCTATTGATGGATCCCATATTCATCTTTGAGCATTTGTGACGAATAAAATATTATTAATGCCATGAGTTATTTCATCTTGGGCAGATCAGTCCTTGTAATCTCATTGTGGCTTGCAACACCAAGTGATGTAGACATCTTTGTCTCAAGGCTTTTCATTTTACTTGTAAATGAATTATGAAAAGTTGTTGATTGAAACTGACAAACTATAGTTTTTGGTTTTTCTTGAACATGAGTTGTGAAAGCCTCTTGATTAAAATTATTTAGCTAATGTTGTTACTAACATTTTGCTAATCTCCATATGTATTTTTTAATTTAAATTCATTATTACTTAGTGTTGAAGTTTTATACAAAATTTATTAAAATTGTAATAATAAAGATAGTTATTTAAAATATTGTGCATGATGAGAAAATAGGATGGGACAATTTAATCCTTAAAGGACCGTTGGCCCTTTTAGGGGACAAATGGGATTTTGGGCATGTACCTATGGTTAAACTACTTTGTGTGATTTTTTGAAATTTTTATGAAAGATGGGGATTCCAAGACCTATGTGGGAATCTAAATTATTCTTCATTTTGACATTTATTGAAGAAGTTAAAAATAAAAATATGGAAAACAATGCTCAACGGGCAGCCCAAAAACTTCTTAAAAAATTGCGTTTTTTTCAAATAAAACTATGAAATAGGTACTTTAGACTTATACATACGTGGAGAGCTTTGAACCATTCAATTTTGATAAATGAAATGAAAGTTATAAGATATTTTAGTTTGCAGGTAGGTATGGAATCTCTCAAAACCATACCTACCCGCAAACTAAAACTTCTTGTAATTTTCATTTCATCTTTCAAAATTGAATGGTTTGAAGCTCCCCACATATATATTTATTTGAAAAAAATGCAATTTTTTAAGAAGTTTTTGGGCTGCCCATTGAGCATTGTTTTCCAACTTTTTATTTTTAACTTCTTCAATAAATATCAAAATGAAGAATAATTTAGATTCCCACATAGGTCTTGGAATTCCTCATCTTCCATAAAATTTTCAAAAAATCACACAAAGTAGTTTAGCCATAGGTACATGCCCAAAATCCCATTTGTCCTCCAAAGGGACAATGGTCCTCTAGGAGGGCTAATTTGGTGTTAATGGTGGACTAGAATACAAGAATAAATCATTTTTATTCATGATTACAACTACTTTCAAAACAACTTTAGACAATGCTATTAATTTAGCTAATTTTAGCCCTTAAGGTAGGAGGCTCTAATTTGGTGCAGGGTTCTAATTGCGTGCACTTCTAGGAATGGTTGACATATTCCTTCAAATATTCATTGTTGTCATTGATGAGTTATGTGGGCTTAGCTATTTAACCTAATTTGCTAAGCCCACCTAATTCATTGATGACAATAATAGATATTTGGAGGAATATGTCAACTATTCCTAGAAGTGCACGCAATTAAAACCCCACATCAAATTAGAGCCTTTTCCTTAACCCATTAAAGTCTAGTTGACCAGTTTCTGGTAGATTTTGACTCTTTTTAGTTGGTAGGGAGATCATGTCAGGGAATTTGAGGATGTAGCAAAGAGGACAAGTGTAGGCAATGAGGAACCCCATAGTTTGGAACAAATATCAAGTTTAATTGAGCTGCCATGTGGTCAAGGTATTGGAGAAACTCAAGAAGTACTGGTTGCCAAAATACAAGAATGAATGTAGAAAGATAGTCATAATTGATAAAGATCAAATACTTGTACGCATTCCCAAGAATCCACGTTTTCCTTAAACCCATCATCACCCTAAAGAATTGCCATGTGGTCCATTAAGCAACTAGAAAGAACAATCCACAAAGAAATATTACCCACCACTTTAGAGACCACCATATTTGTGCAAAAATGTGTACATGCACACTTTAACCCCTGAAGGGCCCTTGAGCTTTGGAGCTATGGTACCAAATATGGTTGCAACCAATATTTAGAAGTTTGAATCTATTGGAAATTAAGTGTTACAACTATACATATTGAAGGATTGTATAATGGTGGGTTCATAAAAAAAATTAGAAAGCCCTTAGAGCAGCTCAAATACATCTGTACAGACGGCCATACATATGGCTGCAAAGGGCTTTCAAGACATTCACGGATTAACTTGCCTGCAAACAAAATCAAACATCAAAAAATGATGCATACCCATAAACCATGCATGACATTACCATCCATACAGTTGGATCTTCTTTAGGCATTTGTATTCTTTGTTAGTATGACTTTTTCCAAAACACCAAAAAAGGCCTTGCTCACCCCTAGAATCGACCACAGACCTTAATGGGTTAATATGACAATTATGTCTCCATCAAGTCAAAACTTTAGTAACCTCTTTTTTAAGAAAATATATTTCAGAGAATTCAAATACTTAATCCATGTAAATTTCTACATCATAGGTTTATTGTCAATTTTTTAGTAGTTCAAAATGCTAACAATGAAAAGCACATGACCTTCTTAAAAGCTTTCTTTGCAAGAGACATAGTAAATAGGATGAAACTTTCGACAAAGATGGTGATTATCACTGATACACATCACAGCACAAGTGGTAGTCGTGGTGTGATTCTTAAACTTATTTCAGGAAAAAATTCAATAAGATAAAAGTCCAAATTTCATTATGTAGCAAGAAGTTTAGATATTGCCTTGGAAGGGTCACAAAAACCTCCGATTTAGCATTATTTTTAGAGATTCAAAGTGGAGTAAAAATTAGATAATCAAAGCTACATTGTTGCAACTAAGAAATTTAATATCAAGACTGGAAAGTGAAAATCAAGGGATTGACTTTGAAATACCCTCAGTATTGCCAATGGTACTATCAAAGGGATCTGCAAGCAAAGTGCCAACACAAAAACAGCTCAAATCCTTAAGGCCCAATCCCAGCCTTACTCTCAGGCAATTCAACATTTGATCAGGTGCTTCTTTTACAAATACAACAGTCCCAGAACAACATATAGATAGTGCCGGCATCAAAGGGTAGCAACAGAGTCCTTGTGGTGGAGCAGCTTTTCAATAAAGTCCGCAATTTGTTGCCTTGCTTTATGAACTACGAAGGGCTTAGCACACTTGGTGGCATCACCTGAAACCAACAGAACCAACAAGAGAGTCAGAAAATGGTACAAACCGAAAGCAACTCATCAGTTCGAATATTTAATTGAGGTTCAGTTAGAAACTTAAGTCAAGGCAAGACTTCACTAAATGTTTATAGCCACTGATCTTTGGAATAAAGATGGGGTTATTTACTGTCCCTTCAAAATTAGTCCTTTCACTTCGAAATTGCATAAGACTTTTCAAAGCATTATACATAGTAGTGATAAAAGAAAAAGTTTGATCGCAGTAGATTTAGTGCTTGTAATCAAAGCTCTTACCACAACTCTTTACATCTCCAGAAATACTAAAGTGCTACATGCGTTCAAATGCCTGGAGTGACACAAAGAGTGTCCTCTTTTTCTTTTGAGGAAAACGGATGTGAGAATGCAAAGAGAAGTGCAATACCTTCTATTTGAAATGGCGATTGTGGGCACCCTCGCAAATCCGTCCCATGTCCACAGTTATGACAGGAAATGGTGATTGCAGGCTCTGCTCCACAGATGGCATATCATTCGTCAGGAGTGTGTATACAAAAAACAGTGGTTTAGCACCGTTAAACTTACAATTCACCACATCCGTTCTCAAAGAGAAAAAACTAAACCAAAAACAAAGAAACTAAAAAAAGACAAACAAAATATAACAAAGAAACTACGGAATTGCACGTCAAATTCCTTCCGCCACTCACCTCCGCGTGATGACACCTGCTTTGAAGCGGTGCGCCATGGATCTTGTGAGCCATTTGTGAAGAAAATATTTGTAGCTGCAGTGCAGATAAAAACAAGCAGGTAAGCATCGCATCTCCAGCAAGCTTGTATTAAAGCCCTAAACACGTTGTCTAGAAAATATCGAGGTTTCAAAATAACTGAAAAGAAGGTGTCTACGCTACAGAAATGTTTTTTTTCTTCTCTATATATACGAGCTGGAATAAATCAGTTAAGAAGGAAATAACATACTCATATCGAAAGAGTAGAAAGAAGATATCAAACTGAAAATCTTTAAAGTTAAACGCTCAATTGAAATCTTGAAACACTCTCTCTACTAAGGCTCTTTTATATGTTGACAGGTTGCAATTACCAGTAATTCCAGCCCCGCCGTAATAAAGATTTGTGATATCAACTTCTGGATAAGTCCCGTTTCCAAACACGTTTGCGCACAAGTCGAGGTGGTACCTGCCATACACAAAGCACGGGATTATGGAAACATTCATATGCACTTCTGTCCCGAGTTCTATGATCAGTATACTTTTTTCATTCTGCTGCAAATATGCATTTTGCTTCCTGGTTGAAGCTGTATTTTGCATGTAAATAGCTTCTCTCTGCTTTCTGACTGCATTTTCAGAAATGTTGCTCACTTTTCATTTACGCCAGGCGAGCGAATGCTGTTCTGAGAAGGGGCAACCTGAAAGTATGCAACTTCTGTACACACTTGATACCACCATTGACGGTCACCTGCACAAACGTATGAAGGCAAGGGAGTAAATCTTAAAGGACAGGAGTAGTATAGCAGACCTGCCGTGGAGACCAAGTGTTGCAGAAGGCATTAGTACCAATGCAATCGTATTCAACGTATACAGGACCCCATTTAGTGAATGTTCAACAAGCAAAGGCCAATTTCTTCAACCACTCGGAGTACCCTTTTAAAACCCTTAATTTCCTTCACTTGTCCCTCCATTATGAATTTGTTTGTTGAGGCTGCTTTTTGAACCATAAAAGATATGCTTTTGTACTTGTCATGTTTTCCAATCTTCAAAATATAATATACTTGTAAAAAAAAGTTTTGAGGATGCACACCAGTCAAGCATTGCTCAACTAGTACAAGAACCCAAGATTTTTTTTGACAAATGGGTCATTTGCAGATCAAGGGAATGTGCACAATCTATGCATTGTCCAGAATATGGATTGCAGGGCATTTAGGGTTGAATTTTTATTTCGACCCTATGTGGGACAGCATGCACACTCTAACAAACATTCTAGACTTCTCACAAACCCCACTTGCTCTGCACTATAAGGTTTATGATCTACGAAGGCCTTCCCAGGGCACCTGAAAGCCAAGATTAGGGGATACAGCCTAAAGGGAAGAAACTCTATTGCAAATTAAGCTTCCTCCTCCAGGTCCTCTATAGTACAAACTCACCAACCTGAAATTCTACACCGTGATACCAATCCATAGGAAAAAAAGGATAAAAACCCATAGAAGACATAACAGGTTACGACTAGTTCCTGGCAATGGATTTCCCAACAAACAACAAGGCTCATGAACTAATACAGAAGCAAGGTGTCAAGGTGCACAAATATTGATGATTTTTAAGCTCACCAGTATCTGGCCCAGATTTGGTGAGCTTCAAATGCTCTTGGTCGTAGCTCTTAGAACTTGCACCAAAGTAGCCCAAAAAAAATGACTGCACAAATTCAGCATATGCAGCCTGCAAGACAGCACACAATTAGACACAGAAGTAGAAATTAGTAGCCATATCTGAGATTGAAAAACTTCTAGCTCAGAAGCCCAAAAACCGCAGTGTCCCCAACCAGATAAAAACAAAGCAACAACAACACCGAGGCAAACTTCTAAACAACACAATAATATGGAACTGGCCTTGGATAGAAGAATATTACCACCACGTCTTGGCCTTGGCCAGGTGTATGTGCGGCTACGAGCGGCAAACAAAGGATGTCAGGATGGCCATATTGGAACTGCAATCAGTTAAAACACAAACCAAATTTACATTTAATCTTCATGACTTGAAAATTAGAAGGGAGCTCTTTCAGCAAAAGAAGAATGAATCAACGTCTAAAAAGGGTCAAAATTTTCCATCAAGCTCAATGTCAGTGACAACCCTTCAGAAATCACAATCGAAACTTGCACATGCACATCCTCTTTCATCAACAAATGTCAGTTTGATACACTTACAGCTTCTGCTGCTGCATCGGCAAGCAGGTATCGAAAATCTCCATCGTTTTTCAACTTCACCAAACACCATTGCACTAGATGAGTTAGGGAATGAACCCAGCATTGCTTACTTTATATAGCCGGTTATGCAATAGACCGAAGTAAAATCAAAACACTGCAGTAGACATCTACATCACGTATGTGCAATGTGAGGACAGCAGTTCCAGGTAAAACCAAATTCTACATAGAATCAGAACTTGCATAAGCACTACGTGTTGGTTCGTCTAGTATCCTTTCGCTAGAAGATGAAGATACTTCGGTATCTCTGGAGACCAACATATTAAGCTCACGATTCAGCAAGCATGAAGTAAACTTGATGCCAACAGTTGCAATGGTTTTAACAATTAATACGATTCTAAAAACACTAGTAGTAACCCCATCAAGAGGAACCCTAGAAAACCTTGCCGCATCAAACCCTACCAATTGTAACACCATTCAAGGTAGTCTCTAATGGAAACCCAGCCAACTCAGGAATTCCTCTAGGGAGGAGCGTGTTTTCTACTCGTACCTGCATTTTCATCCTTAATAGAGATACATATGCTGTACATAAAGTAAAGAGGACAGACCTGCTCCAATCCAAACAGTGACTTAATTTTGGTGGCATTTGTAGCCAACGCTTCGTCCACCTTTTGAGTCACGTCACGAAGTGCAGTTGCACATGCTGGTCCTGCTGATGCTGCAACCTGCAATCATGAGGTTTAAAGATTCAACGCAAGCTTCCAACAGACCATACGAGCTAGATATGAAACCCTAAGTATGCTGCTATTCTCTATCAAAGCCATTTGTACAGATAATACGTAAAGATGGAGCATCGAGTTGGAGCAAACCTGTTGATCAAACGCAGTGTAATTGTGCACCGCAAGCACAACTCCTGAACTTGAAAGACTACCTCGAACCAGATGCGGAAACTTCAACCGGAACCATGCACTCAAAGCCCCTGGATATGACACTCCAAACACAAACCATGGATTCTCATCTTCTCTTGTCTTGTTGAACTGCTTGTTGAACTTCTCCTGCACAGGGACATTGCCAAAAGATAACTAAGGTAGAGTTTTACTGAAACCGTTATCCCGTCTCCCACTTGGAATTGCATTAGAAATGATAAAAACTTGATCTCAAGAAGTTTGGTTCTCATATCCAAAGTAAATCTCTCGAGTGACTCTGTAGTGGTCATCCAATGAAGACACACTCGTACAAACTGCTTTGAAGGGAAAAAGTATCCTCTACCTTACTAGTCAAGCTTTTGGGAGCGACTCCATACCGATGGCATCAAATTGTAGGCTAACTGATAGCCAAGAAAGGTACGGCAAAAGGGCGGAAGAAAAAAACCTGAATGAAATCGCGGAAAGTAGCCAAGTCGAAGAGAGCTTGCTTCGAAGACAGAAACTTGAGATTGTCAGATGTCAGCTCCTTAAATGGCGAACTCTCGCCATAGTATCGGTGCTCCAAGCTCACAATGGCTGCTCCGAATTGCCTCGCCAGCACCTACACAAATGGAATGGATCCAAACCTAGTTCCATGAACTGATTCCAATTTCCACACCTTTGACTTGCTACAAAAACGGGGTACAAAGCAACTGATCAAGCAGCACATCGCATGTGATCCCCTCCCTACTGATTGTCTATTTTTTCAATATGGTCGCAGCGCAGCTTCAAGTAGGTGATGAGTTGATACTGACATAGCACCTGCTGTCATGTCAATTCAATGTCATTTTCATGCCTGCTTAATGATTTATAACGTTTCTCAGATTTTGATCAATAAAAAAGTACTCCCTCTGTCCCTCTAAAAAGCTCCCAATCAGACACATTTCTTGTACCACTAAAAAGCTCCCCTTTTGCTGATTTCAAATGCTGAGAAAACATTTGCATGTTCAATGATCTCATGGGGGGCGAGTTAAGCGGTTAGAGAGCATTCTCTCCTAGCAAGCTTGGCCTTGCCCATATGAGGTACCATTGTTACTACTAATCTTTAAACCATCAACAATGAGGAGCTGGCAGAATGCACAAATATGGTACTGTTTGCATGGAATTTGGGTGCCCAAACGGTGACATCAAAGCTAGAGATCTACATACATTTGGTAGATGGTACATTGATCCTAGAATGCATATGTCACTAACACAAAGACTAAAAACACAGTTAATCCTTTGCAAGGAAACGTTTTGGACGTTTTTAGAGGGACAGAGGGAGTACTTTAAAGCACAAGAACAATGTCCTTCCAGTATGAACCCACCAAGCAATTGACTGATCTAATATGAAAAAATACTTAAGAGGGGATATTAACCCCAAAAGGATGTTGCCTACCAAAAGTGTGGGTTGTATTCGTACAAGGACCATTTTATATTTGAAAAAATAGCTTTATGGCAAATGTAAAAAATTCCCCAAAAAATCCTAAGTGATCAGTAGTATGTTTGTGACTTGGCTTAAAATTTACAACTCGAATGAAATTCATGTGCTACCCAAATACCCCATCCGTATACAACACAGGAGAGTGTACACATTAGAGCAACATCCTATAGGGGTTGAAATGACACTATGATATTAACAATTCGGTATAAATTCATCAAGTGATTGAAATGGCGGGTTTAGAGGGGGAATAGGGATAAGGAGAGGGGAGCAGACCGCAAGGTAGTCGTTAGAAATACCGCTGCAAGTGCCCTCGCCGCAGATTTTGAGAAAAATGGGGGCGTTGGGGCGATGGAAGTGGTCGAGGAATGAGTAGTAGCGCTGGGAGAAGACGCGCCGGTCCTGCGATTGGAAGTGGTCGATGCGTTGCGAGAACCAGAAGGCCTCCTGCGTCACGTACGACGACGCCCCGTTGAGCTGAATTCGCATGAAGGCAGGCGCTGACGAGCAATGCGAACAGCAATGCAATATCAGCACCAGCAGCAGCAGCAACATCGGCGCCCAATTTCCCGCCATTGCAACAGATAACTTATATTGCAGCTCCTTCGGGAACAAGCGTGATCAAGCTGATGAGATCTTCAGCTGTTGGAGACTTGGAGTGCGAGGACAGAGAGACGGGTGACGAGAATGAGAGTCCCATTGGTCTGCACCCAGCACGGAATCCACGTGGAGCGCTATTTTTTAGGGTTCAGAGGTTGACTGTGATTTCAAAACTTTGTTCTAGTTCATGCCCCATTCCAGTGGTTTTTTAATGTTTTTGCCAAGGTAAGGTAGGACCACCCATTCCCGATCATTTAAGCTCATGCAAGACAGCATGTTGTAACAACAATGTTAAAAAAAAAATTGGTAGTTTCATGCGAAATATTGCGACACAAAAAATTTCAAATTTTTTTACAATATACAAATTTTGGAGTGCATAAAGTGTTTTAAACCCATAGACAATCACTAGACTCTTCTAATCCTGGTCATAGCCAAATTATTTCTTGCTCACTACTTCCTATTTTCATTTGGCAATCATGTCATGACCTCATTAGTCTTAATCTTGAAAAGGGGAAAAATGCGCATTCCAAGGCCTGGAAATAGGTTGGTTGGAAATAGCATACCCTACAAGTTGGGTTTGGATCCCTAGTTGGAAATGTGTGTCCTGCCTTAGAGCAACTTGCACCCTAGAAAGCGTGCAAGTAAGGAATATTGGTAGGAATGAATGTTGTGTGCACGTTCATCCAACAAATTTACTAATATAAGCTACTTTCATTCAAAAGTTGGCAAATTGCGTGTTTACTCAAGGAGACATTTGGCAAATTCATCTTCTTTTTGAGCCTAATTTCTTAGTGTAGTGGTAGCCACAAGGATTTTGAGGTAAGATTTAGGCAAAAATTCATCAATAAATAAAATGTTGCCCCATTCTCATTGACACATTCATCACATCTTATGTTAGCCATGAACATTGTTCTTCATGAGTCACCTAAAATCTCATCCTCATTGGCAAGATGTGTTAGAGGAATGTATATGAATAAAAAAAATACAAACAACAACCAAAAGATAAGAAAGTTTCAAAATCCCACCACCAAGAAGGTCCCACATCATTACTACCACTTTTTGAAGTCATACATGGGACCTTTTCATTGGTTGCTTATTTTGGGGGGAATGCGTCATTTGAGAGAACATTATTTACTAATGCATTCCAAGTACATTTGAGAGACTCATTTCAAAACCATGCTAGTGGACCCACATTAGGGAAGTAGACAAAAAGATTCTCACCCAAACACATCCAACTATTCAATGGGAATGCTCCTTCAGCACTAAGGAGGATTCAAGGGTTGACTGTGTTGAAGGAGCTGTAGGTCAAATTGCAATTTTGGGGAATTTACAAAGAAGGGTGTAAGATCACAAAGTAATTGCAAATTGGGGCACAAGTACAACACTATTGGTACCGTATTGTTCGGGGATAAGTTAATGAACCAGGGAAGGTTTGTCTATGAAGTTGGGGAACAATGAAATGCACTACAAAAGGTATGGCAAGAAGGGACATAATGCTTGCACATGTAAGCAACACTTTGAGGGGTTCTCAAATGTATCAAAGGTTGGGCATTGAGAAGCAAACTAGTAACAACTAGCAAGTGATGAACGAAGGGTAGTGACACATAGTGAACAAAAGGTGGGTACTAGTATTGTCTATGAGGTTATTCTTTGTAATTACTTCCAAATTATGTCTCCTTTTGAAGTGGTTTTATTATAACTTCATGTTTAGACTATAGTGGACTTATTTTTGCTACGTTGGTTGTTGCAAAATAGAGGAAGCAAATTTACTTTTAGTTAGAAGTTGACTTTGTTATATTTATTACTTCAACGTCTAAAAATGGTCACAAACTACATTTAATTATGTATAGTAGAATTCATTGTTTGTCTTGGAGAGAATGGGCTTAAAACATTGAATGGTATACTAATATCTTCTAGAACAATAATAATTTTGGACAACAATTAAAGTAGGATGTGCTAAAAGCATCCCTTTAAGGACTTGGTTGCCTACTTGAAGGGGCCATTAACCTTGAAACAAGTAACCGGCTTTGAATCGTATTTTTTTCTAATCTTTTTCAAGATCAGTTAAGGACTTTTGGAATCAAAATGAAATAAGACTCTAAAAGTGTGTAGTTCACCATAGGTAAATCAAATATTTTATTATATAGCTTTATGCGAGGCTTTATGTTAGAGGAAGTTTTTAGAACCAAAAAGTGTATAGAGCTATCTACCTTGACTTCCTACAAACAAAGCATTTGAACTTTGAGTAGTGAATAACGTCAAGAAGTTTTTTGATCATATAGAAAACTGTTTTTCTCATTTATCCATATGTTGTTCTTTTTTTTCCTAGTATTTATACCTTATGAATCTCCAAGTCACTTATTTATAAATATTCTATAGTATAAAGACAAGTGCTTTTCACCTCAAATTCAAACTTTTCTAATTTTAAGAATTGTTTTGAGAAGGACTTTGATTAATTTCTTTTAAATTCTTATTGGTAAATGTTGGTGAAATGCAATGGTAAATCCAACCTTATGGATGCAATTTAATCCAAAACTTTTGTTCAAATTTTGTCACTTAATTTTTCTTTTAGAGAATACATTTTCAATATTTGCAACACATGACTAAAAAAAGTTGACACCACTTGTTTTCTCATTCTTATAACTCATAATGAAAATGTGAAAATTGTCAATAAGATTTTGCAATTAGAAGCTAAGTATGATGACCAATTGTATGCTAAATATGATGACCATTTCTAAGCTAAGTATAATGCACTATAAGTGAACAACTACTTCACCATATCCAAGATGAATATTTCATGTCTTCAAAAGATTGAGTTCATTACTTTCAAATTTCCTTGAAATTGTTGTTTTCTTTTTAGAAGAACTTAACTGTGTAAATAACTTTGCAATAATTTAATCTCATTTTTTGAAATATTTTTAGACATATTTACTATTTACTTACAATATTCAACTTTACTTAATCAACTTCACTAGGATCGATCATCATTTCTCTTCATGATCCCCATACCTTTGCTTCAAGGCTCAAATGAAGTTTAGGGAGATTTAGGGTTTAGAAGGTGAGATCAATAGGTAGCAATAGCCTTTGTTAAAATTTGGTCTTATCAAGTGGTTTTTCTAAGCAATTTTTGGGCTATATACAATAAAATTTTATTGAAGGGATTTGGAAAGAAAATCCCTTTATTTTTAGCTTGGATCATACCAATAAAATGCTTCCTAACCTTGAAACAATATCATTACATCTTTGAATGAATTTAAATGATTTTAGAGAATTTTTTCTTATTTAATCTCATATTTTGTCATGTGTTACACCTAAATTCACAAATGCAAGTATCTTCATCACTTCTTTGAAGCTTCTAACTTGCCTAAAACCGTGAATTGAGTTTCTTAATCTTGCCCATCCCCTTGGCTAGAACAAGTTCAACAATTTTGGACTTCAATGATCTCTCAAGCATAAATACAATAGAATAGAGAATGTTTTTTGTAAGTTTAAAACCAAGTTACATGATTAAATTGCATCAAGGATAATTAGAAAATGGCCTAAATCTGTAGACAATTACATCTTTTTAAGTTTAATATCAAACTAAAGCATGGTGATATATATAATGTTGTCAAAAAAAGGTCATAAAGCCTTGGATCCATCTACTGATTCAAAGAGTTATTAGAATCTTTAACCCCTCAACGCCTGAGGGGCATTTATTTTGCCCCTTTGAATTTTGTTCAGGGATACCGAAAGTTTTTTGAAGATTTTTGTGTTGTTATTATTATATCTAAATTGTTGTTGAAGTCTAGTTTCAGCATCATGAGTTTGATCTTGAAAATGAATTAACATGATTTGTCTATTCAAGATTTTGTGCAAGGGTGTCCATTGCAAATCTTCACTTTCTAGTGTTGAAGGCTCTTGGAAATGAGCCTCAAGTACATTAGAACTTGGAGAAAAAATTGCATTAAAAATTCATTTAAAAAATTGTAGAATAGATTTTGAGAAGCCGTCAATTGATTGGGGTTATGCATGTTGTACTTTACGTACTCATATTTTTTGGGTACCCTCAATTTTAGGTTTGAGATGCAAAAAGAGGATAGAAAGACTTCAAATCACTTTCACAATATTAACACCCTCATGATCAAACATTATAATCTTTCAATCCATAAGTGAAATAGTTGTGATTTCTTTTTGTATGCAATCTATAACATGTCTACTTTAAATTTGTACAGTTGCATTCCAAAGAAAACTGATCAAATTGATCAAAATGCCAGCATTTTGTTCACTTTCAAGCAAATTCTGACATACTCCAAAATTCCAGGGGCGTTGAGGGGTTAAAGTCCGGCAAACAATACATCATCTTTTGTCAATACACATTGTCTTGGATTTCAAGAAAATTGGACAAGAAGGCCCTTTGCACCAATGACTTCTACAGTTCTTCAACACCAGCTCCTAAAACTTGTGAACAAACAAATCGTGTCTTTCTTTCTTTACATGTTATCAGAGGAACAACAAGATAAATAAAATCATCCTAAAGATGGTATACACTGACTTAAAGGTCCCACGGCACCAATTGTATATACATCATACATAAGCCCACAACATCTATTTTTTGCACTGAATGCAACTCTAAAATTGTACACACTGCATACTACGGTGTGAATGTTAAGATGCACTTAAATATAATAATGTAATCAAATACGATAGCATCAGCAAGCAACATGTGGCCAGAAAGGGCCTTTAAGATGTTTAAAGATTGAACTTAGTCTTTTTGAGTGCAGGTTTATCAGGAAGCTTGCTAGTAGGACATGCTAACTTCCCTTAGCTATGCACAACCTCCTAAAGCTGCCACAACACTCCAAGGAACCCAATTCAATTATTCAAAAGGGATCATGAGTGCCGATACCAAATGTGACCGGGTTACAGAAAAATAAAGGGACACTTTCAGTAAATTGGATCCACCATGCATCTAATAATTTCCTGAGAAGAAAAGCAACAAAAAGGAGGAAAAAGAACTACCGGGATGAATTTCAGAGTTGCTCTTCAGAGTTTGATCGTTGTTCTACAGTCGCTATGCATCACCAATAACTGGCTAGACATGCAACGATGCCACAGCCAGATATAAGTGAAGTGATAATATCTATCAGCCCCGCAATCGAGTGCTTTTTATACTAAGAGAAATACAAGTTGATAATGTTCATGCACTTCGAGCACCACGTCATATTTGGCATACGGCCGAGGAATAGTGACGAAAGGGAACACGGTTCCAGAAGATGCAAAAAAGGATGAGGACAAGTCCAGAAGTGAGCGGTGAAGCTGAAGCGCAAAACTTCATTCTCTGTAAAAAAATGCGAGTAGGTGCTGCGTTGGCATGAGGTTAACCTTTTTCATGTGAAGCCTTTGTCGACTACACTCCCTCTCCTCTGAAGTACAATAATTGAGAAAAAAAAAATCTGCGCAACAAAATAGGAACAATATTAGAACTAAAATCTGCATTTTAAACTAGGTAACGCATGCCGTGGAAAGCCTGAAGACTCGTTAGAGTGCATGAAACTTTTGAAAAAAGCGCATTAAAAATTAAACTGTTATCAAGCGATCATCAAAGATGTTAAAAAATGGTGATGGACAGCCGTCTATCCATTCGAGCTTAAATTACCATGTGAGGAGCACAATGGACGTGACATTTGAAAGTTATCTAGGTGGAATGGGAAAAGAGGGCAGCCTAACTTTGTGCACTTTTAGCAAATGTGATGTTGACACTCAACGACAAGATATGTCATGTGGATCATGAGTCCTAAGTAAAACTCCAAAAGAAGAAGACATTTCAATCCAACCTAGGACAGAACTATCCTAAAGTACAAAACATGAGAAGTAAAAATATGAATCTCTTTAGCAGAGAAACTTACATGAAAGTTGGCGTTTCATCAGCTCAGCTGGATTCCATAGATTGCTCTTGTTCGCCGGATTCAGCGACCGGTGGAGGCACGTGAGGTGGCATGGGCATCTGAACTTCATGGTGAGTGTGCTCTTCGTGAGTGGGGTCCACGTACAAACGAACACCAAGAGCTGCTATGGGCATCGCTAAACACGCCCACAGAACTCTCTTCGCAACCTCAGGACTCACCGCAATGCCGTGCCCCATTCCTCCTGCCAAACCAGTTTCTAAGCTAATGAGAGGATGCTAAAACAGTTAGAGACCTGATCCCGTCTCCTATACTCACCCCTGTTACCAACAGCAACTCTTCTATACATACACCTGATTGGCATTCAGTGGTGTAAGCATGACTTGGCTAAATCTCTATGGTGAATAATCTTAGAATGGAAATGGAGTTGTCTATTGTCACATACAAATGACTACAACGTCCCAATGTAAATTGCTTAAAAAATTCATGCATGGTGTAAAAAGTTGATCTTAATAAATGAATTTCACTCTTGGACTCAAAGATCTCTCTCTCCACAGTTCTGTCAAGTTCTTCCAGAAAAGCAAACTCGTACACATGTTGAAATGCTTCGAGGAACGCTAACATCATCCTCTACCTTACGTGATGTTCGAACATATGTTTAAATTGATGTAAACTGCGCTTAAAGTGTAACGTGCATAAATATGTTCTGCACTATATAGAGGAGCTACCTAAGAAAACCCTAGCATAAACCCCGCTAGCGCCTACAGCACCTGAAGAACAATGATCTTAAAATAAAATAAAATAAATAAAATAAAATAAAAATATAGAATTGAGCTACATCAACACTGTCAAATTTGATCTTATACGTAACCTGCCCTAACGCTTCTCCATTCTTGCAATAGAATGTTCTGTAATAGACTAGTGTTAAACAATTATCATTTGTACGAATTCACCTTCAACATTAAAAAAAACCACGTACAAAGCTAGCTAACTAACATCAGACGACGTCGACGTAATCTCATGCCGTATCTCACATGCTCATTCCCTACAAACGATGAAAACCTAGAAATGGCCACTCCTCTCGAAACCAGCTACTTAGAAAACCGAAAAGGAAATTTTAGAAGTTTTTCTTACCTCCTGTGAGAATGCCGAAAGGAACGTACACAGACAATCAACACCACCTCGATATTCTTGAACCCTACAACTGATGCACACAAACTCACTCTCCCCGCGCAATTCGTCTCGCGTCCTGGAGCCTAAAATCTGAACACCGGATTGAATTCGAAGTTAAGCTCCACTGACGAAGACTGCTTGGAGTCCTTGAATGCAAACAACTAATCTCCGTCTCGCAATTTCAGATTCTGCAATGCCAGGGTAGAATGCCACTGCCACCGCTGCACTGAACCAAGAACCCTTCGGCGTCAGACCACGTTGCGCAAGGCCATGGATGGAGGGCACGCACTCCAGTGGATGAAATACGTCAGCTTTCCTTCAGATTTCCCCATTTGGATTCTGGATGATTCAAGGGGTCGATAGAACTTCATCCATTTGCGATGATTATATTCATCCTACTTTAACCCCTGAACTGCCCGAAAGCCCGTTGCGGCTGTATGTACTGCCATATATATAGACATATTTGAGATGTATTTGAGCATGAGGGTTTTTTAATTTTTTTAATGCACCCGTCATCATTGCCATCATACAACTTTTTGATAGGGGTTTCAAACATAAAACCTAGCCTTTAAACTTCTCACCTTACAAGATCTCCGCTCACTAGTGAATTGTTTTTGTTCCCTTGCACTCGCAAAGTCTGAGACACCCGTGAGTTTGTGGAAGTTTTTGCAAAAAAAGTTTCGGGGTTTGAGGAAGCAGGTGAATGAGTCCTGCAAAACCACAAAAGTGAGTTTCTGAAATTCACTCCTCACGTGAATCACATTAGGAGTGAAGTTCAGAGGTGAGTCACCTCGCAGTTCACTAGTGAATTCACAAAGGTGAATGGCGACCTGAGTCACCTGAAAAAGTTTAAGTTTGAAGCCCCCTAATATGTATGGTTGTAACACTTAGTTTCTAGCTGATTCAAACTTCTAAATATTGATTACAACCGTATTTGATACCGTAGCTCCAGAGCCCAAGGGCTCTTTAGAGGTTAAAAAACCACTTCCTCATTCAGGTTTTTGCAAAATACTGTAGGTTGAGAGCAAATTCGACACCCAACTACCAAATTAATTATTTTTCTAGAAAAAAATCTGATTTAGCATCAAGTTTAGTAATTAGTTAAAGATTAGGCATATTCAAAAAAAAATTGTTATTATATGGAACCTCATATTCAATAAAATAGGAGTTTTCCATGGAAATGAGAGGTAATGTAAAGGAAAGTCAACAAAAGGTTTTATGTCAATTCAACTTGATTTGAGCTGAATTGACATAAAACCTTTCAAATTTTACCTAAAATTAGAAGGTTTTACTGCAATTTAGGTTGACCTAAATTGCAATAAAACTTTTCAAAACTAATCTGAAATTGAAAAGTTTACGTCTCCTTTGGTTATTTTGGGAGGTACTCAATCTCCCATTTTACTGAATATGAGGTTATGGCAATTATCTATTTTTTAGTAGAATCAAAAAAAATTCAAAGTATCTTTGACTTTCCAAAGTTAGGCCTTGATACAAATTTTGCAATAGATTGAGCCCTCCTAGAATTAGTCTTGATTTTCCAAAATTAGCTAGGCTTAATGACTTCTACAATATTAGGCAATTCAATTTTTTGTTTTATTTGACATTAGGCATTTTTAAAGAATAATTTACAAAATAACTTGTCTAAATTTTGGGGAATTATTTTATGCCAAATATGCTCTCAACCTACATTAAGGTAATCTTCCCATACCCAAGTGGGTACTTGAAGGTCTCGGAAAATTCAAGAAGAAAATCCACACGGTTAGCCTTTCAACAAGTTATTGTGGAATGTTATTTTTGTGGAAAAATGTATTGTAAAACATTTTACATTAAAGGGCAAAGTTACAACTCATATGGTCCCTAAAAGCAACTCTAGACTACCCTTGAAACTGCTTGGATGTGTTCCTATACATGTACCTCACAGTCCCAATCCCAACCTTCCTAAACTAGCTCCTAAGTTGACATGTGACAAGACTTGCTTGTGCAAGTGGCATTCATTGCTCCAATTTGGTTCATGGTGAGTGGTGCACACCTCAAATGTAGAGGTCAGCTTTGAAGACCGGTTGGAGAAAAATATGCCTACCTTAACACCAAAGATGACGTTTTTATTGTCCTCTAGTCACCAAATATATCCCCATGAACTACAAAAAGCCATTTTTACATTTGGATTATTTTAGAAGTAATCATAGATATATGATGCATCATGGAAGGCAAAGGAAACAACCTCACTAAATGCACTCATGTTTTTAGGTAACCCAAATTGTGAGAAATATAAGAGACACGTGATTAGGATCCATGCTTCCCTTCTTGCAATCTTCATGAGATAAGCATACATTATTGACTTTTGCAACTTTTAAAAATGATTCCATCATGAAGGAGGACTTGCCATACCACTATACAGCACTGTAGAGGGATAGTCACGATGACCAGCCGAGCATTCAAGGGTTAGAATAGACTTTCACTAGGATGTGAAGCAAAGACCAAGACGTTTCATAGAGTTAGGGAACTGTACTCTTGTGTTTTATAAACATAAGTTTTACTTTCTGTATCTACATGGGTAGGGAGAAATAAAATGAAGGAACAAGTTTGCCATATTGTCAAAGAGATCTTCAACCTACTAATATTCAAAATGTTGGGTGTCATTTATTCTTTTATCACATTCAACAATTGAGTCTTAAATTCAAACCAGGTGCATTGTTATATAACATTGGTAAGCTCTTGACATTACCATTCCAATGAGATATTACATGTATTTTTGGTGTTGAAAATTGCAATTTATAGCAAAAATTAGAATGATTAGAGCACGTCACCAAGGAAAAGTGTCCTTCTTTAGCATGTCAGATCAATTTTCAACTTTGACTAAATTCCTAAATACAGGAAGTTTGAAAACTTGAGTATTGTTTTTAGATTACATCCTCAAATTATGTCAATATATCATTTGCCAATTAATCCCTATTAACCCCTGAGCGTCTTGAGCGTCTGGAGTTGTTTTAGGGTTTAAGAGAAAATGGGGGTTTAACGACCACCAAAGCTTAGAAAATTACATTTAGAAAAAGTGACCGTAGGATTTGAAAAAAGACTACCTTCTCTATTGATGGGGACCAGCCACAATTGTTTTCACCGTACAAATCAAGAGAAAAAGTGAGATCAAGTTGTGGTCCCCAACAATAGGATCCAATTGCTAAGGCACTCAAGGGTTAAAACACAAGCATCAATCAACTGTATTTGTTTTTCTTGCTCTTTACCAATATTGACAACACATAGACTTGTGTTCCCTTATTTGGCAACAATATTTCTTTGTACCCATTTTTGCCCAAATGGACAAACAAAAACAAACAAAATGGATGCAATCATAATATTCTTGATTCCACCAAGTCTACAATAAAAGATTGAAGAATGTCATAACTTTAGTTCTTAGAAATTTCATGTAACTTTTTTGAGTGAATTGGTAATGGAACTCAATAATATGTTTTTCAAATAAATCCAAAAGTTCAAGTGACCTGTTTGTATGTCAGTATCATCTAACATGCCACCTTACATAAATAAAGAGCTTGAACACTAGATATTGTTAAATCAAGAAACTATTTCAAATAAAAGTCTATGACGCATTTAGCTAGTTATGGACTGTCCATGTAATTATGGACTTTTTATGTCTTTGAACATTGAATTTCCTCACATATTGTGCATGTACTACTTCTAAAGTTCTGCATGTCTTTTGAACATATCTATGGATATTTTGCAAACACTTTCCAATGTCTTGTTAGTTTCGATACATTGGCTCTTGATATTGAAATCACATTATTTTTTGGTTATGTAATATATTAGGTGCATTATGTTATTGAAGTTCCTACATAAGAAACATGATAAGTTAATCAAGTTTTCATACGACTTTAAGGTAGGAGGCTCATGAACCAATTATCCAAGGGAAAGGTGGCCTCTATGCAAAAACCAAGCCAATTTAGCAATCTGGAAATATTTTTGGTAGAAAGTCAAAGAAGAAACAATTCAATGGCCATTTAAATTGAATTTCTTTGAGTTGGTATGCATTAACTACAATTTATTAAAGCAAAAGGTGCATTGGTAGCTATTCTTGATCATAGGTTGTAGCATGCATGATTCAAAAAGTGACTTGTAAATGGAACACATGAGTCCAAAAATCAACCACTACAAAACCAAAACCGCTCAACTAAGTCCTTTAAAGCGTGCAAGCACCTATTACATACTCTCATACTCAAATTATGATGAGAATTACATTTTTGTTCATTTTAGTTTGACATATATCTATATTTATTGAAATACAAATCTCAACACAATTATGACCAATAAGCAAACTAAATAGTAGCTCATGTCATTCTCTTAAGTTCCTAAAACCATGCATGCACAAGTATAATTTCTGAACATAGAAAATGTGACCTACTTAAAAATCTATGTGCACTGTTTTTGCAAGCTTTACGTCACTAGTTCAAAATGATAGAATGGAATTCGAGCCTCCTACCTTAGTACTATGCCAAAATAACACTCACTTGTTTTCTCTAAATCATGTGTTACCAAAATCAAATTGTTCACTGCTAAAATTGCACATTTTGTTAGTGGAAGAGATGTCGTACAAAAAACAGTTTGTTATGTTAACGGATAATATGTAGTGAAATGTATCAGCAAATCCTTTTAACCCTTAAAGGACAAGGCTACTATAATACATACCAAGTACACTACTGTATAACTGGCATTTGCTATCAACAAAACAATTTAATTTGGGATCTTAACTACCTCATTAGAATAGCATTGATCTATATTCTAACTTCTTTGTTGATCTCAAATATAATAAAAATGTGAATGCACTCCAAGTACAAGAAAACTACACCGTATTGTATTGGTCACAAGGGGCTGCCTCGTCGTTTAGGGGT
Source organism: Ulota crispa (assembly GCA_963920765.1). Lineage (NCBI taxonomy): Eukaryota > Viridiplantae > Streptophyta > Bryopsida > Orthotrichales > Orthotrichaceae > Ulota > Ulota crispa. The sequence goes on along the minus strand of OY987244.1, from coordinate 11,678,196 downwards.
TAAACAATCTAGGTTGAAGCCAAAAATTTATTTGGTGTATCATCACAGTATCAATAATCACAGCAGTCGTGAATACCATAATTCCATAATGGTAATCATGATAAGAATGCTTAGTACTATTATCAAAGGCGGTCATAAGAGCCTGGTTCAAGCTAACAGTTCCCCCATATTTTACACACAATATTTATTAGTGTATGGGCAACAAAATAATCTCTAACAATTTATAGCAGTTTTCTTCGATATCTGATCACTAAGTAACAGCAATTTCTTCCTTAGCTTCCTTAATGGCCTATAACTAGTGCAAATAGAACCTAAAAAACTATATCAGGGAAAAATAAATAAAAATATAAAGATAGTTAGTTACAACATCCCCAAGTGAAAGAAAGTTTACAACTACAACAAACTTTAGCCCCGATTTTGACACGAGACATGGGCTTTTCTTAACTTTTCACACATAATACACATGACACTTTTTGGATTTGAAAAAAAAGGTATACTCATTTGTTTGTCATTCTAATGGTGTATCAAACATAACATTCAGTAGCACTAGTAAAGGCTACCCTCCCTCCAAGAGAATGGTGTGGAATATTCCCACAGCATTCCATCCACTTGGATGAAATGATGTGGAATATTTCACACCCATCTTTAACTATGGGGACACTTGGCTAAATTTGTCAAAGTTTATGAAAGGGAGGCTTAGTTTAATGCTCACATGTTGAGGGGGCTAGACGTGTCAGAAAATTTTATTTTTATTTTCTCCAAGATGAAATTCATGAATGACACCACAAAAGGCAGCTTCTCTTTAGGCTACTGAATGTTATGAATGGTCCAAACAAAGTTCGTAAAAAGAATCCAATAAAGCTGTAAAGAGATGTAATTCTACCTTTGTATTCTTCATACAATGTTTCAAGTCACGACATGTGGTTTTGGACCTCAGAATCTTACAATCTCACAGTCTCACATCATTTGCCACAAATTGCCACAAAAAAGACTTGTGCACTTTAAGATCTACTATGTAATGTTGGTACAATTGCTCATAGCTAAAATCATTGGCCTTATACATTCTTGTGTTTACAAGTTTTTACACCCTTTAGTGTTTAATCCTATGAGGATATAGGCTATAACCATATATTCAAATATTAACACACTTCACTCAAAATGCTCCATTTTAACTACCACATAAACGGAATGTTTTATATGTGTTTTTTGGAAATGGAATCATGTTTCTAGTACAAGTCATAACATCTTCTAATATTCTGGTGGAGATTCGAAGTTCTTATAATTTTCACAAGAACTAAGAAAATCAAATCAAATACAAAATATGTTTGAAGAATCCAAATCTGTCACAGTAATTATGTTTTTTTTATGTAAAGCATTATGACGGGTATAAATCAAATTATTTACTGGACTGATATTAAATAAAGGGAAAATTTCATGGATATCCCAAAAGTTTGCAATATTTTCATAGACACCCCTGCTTTTTCAGAAATTTCAAAAATACCCTTAGACCACAATAATTAGGTGTTTGTTTTGTTGTGCATGTCACTTCCCTTCTTCCTTCCTGCACATGCATAACAAGAAAGAACTAGTGTACGCACAAAGGGAGAAGGAAGTGACATGTACAACAAAACAAACGCCTGCAAATTTTGGTCCAAGTGTGTTTGCGATATTTCTGAAAAAGCAGGGATATATATGAAAATATTGCAAACTTCAAGGTATTCATGAAAATTTCCCTTAAATTAATAGAAGAATTATAAAACCAATGGACAGTACAAACCCAATATCTACTGATTCTACATATGAGTTCAAACATAATTTTCTTTCATTTGGAATTATAATTGATTACAATCAACACTAATTCAACGCCGATAACACATCTTCAACGTGCAATAGGAACAATTTTATCTACATCTAGGATACTAGAACTATAATTGATAATATTTATTTATTGAAGTAGGTTTCAATCAAAATCATCTATACTCAAAATTAGCATATCCATAAGAAAATAAGAAGTAAAATAACAACCCTAGTGAGGCATCATAATGAGAGATTTCTAATAACAACACTCAAATGAGTTGGGTTTGTACCCTGTCCTGAATTTGGTAGCTTCAAATCACTACACAAGTTGTATCAATGAGTACAAGTCTTTGAATAGTGTAAGACCCCTTGACATTTATTTAGGTGAATTTGGCCTAATTAATATGAAAATGTGGCATGGTTTTAGCAAATAGGGTTTTTGCTACAACCTTTCAATTTTCACCACCCTTCAAGCAATGACTTAGTAAGGGAGCCTTTTGTAATAGGGTATCTTTAACACACTTTCTAGTTGATCTACCTCCTTACAAAGTCTTCTTAGAATTATGACCATTATAATCACTTTATTTGAGATAGTGCTTAGGGCATCTCCAATCCAGTAGTAAAGAGGTCCTCTACAACTGAGTCTAACATATTAGTAGCCATCAAATCATGATCTGATGGTTACTGTATGTCAGACTTGGTGTAAGTGGGCCTATTTACGACTGGATTGGGGATGCCCTTAGATATTGTAGCCCACAAAATAGTTGAATAAACTTGAATTACTGTAAACTCTTTCATTGGCGCATCTTGCAAATTCACCTATAACTTGAAGAAGTACAACTTTGTGTTATTATCAATGTGGGACACAATATTTGAAAATTTTAGTGTAGTAATAGTAAGGATCCTTGGGAACCAAGTTTGGATGGTTAAGCTTGGTTCCCAAGAACTCTTTTTCTTCTAGTGGGTCCTCCAAGGCTAGTAGACTACTTGCAAAAATGCATCCCAACTTAATAGTGTACAACCATTGCCTCTTTTTAAAGTTCTTTAAAAAAAATTGAATAACTAACATTTTTTTCTTCTACAATTTCAAAGAGGTATTTCAAGGATTCCAACAAGACAATTCGATTGAAACTGCCGAATGTTACGTGTCATATGGACAACAAAACCAATGTCCTTGCTTGAGAGATTCCTTCAATTGCATGAGATCAAGGTACCTTGGTAAGCGTGTATAACAACTTCAAACCCAGCTAAAGTCCCATTCACACATGGCGTTTAGAAAGAGTGGTTTAAGAAAATAAAAGTGGCCACTGATGCATCAAATTTAGGTCCAATAGAGGAGGAAAGGGATTTGAAGAATCTGAAATCTTGAAAGTCATTTAAGATTGTTGCATTCACATATAGAGTTGTATGTAGGTTTTGAGCTACTTAAGAACGTGCCAGCTATGCAAATATCACCATAGTCAAGATAGGTGTTCACATCACTTAGCGGTCTTTTGTAAAATTGATTTGCACTCCCTCGTCTTCATCTCCGCTACGACGTGGTTCACCTTTGTTTGCGTTGCAATTTCTGCTCTTTTAGCTCTGCCACCTTTAGTGCATTGAGAACAGTTACATTGGCCGTAATTCAAAAACCAGTATTCCATAAGTGAGCTATGCATTGAAGATTAGTAAACAACCCCAGAAAACTCCTGCAATCTTCTGAAATCTTTGATTTGTCAACTCGTTGTTGTTACAAAATTCTTGCACTCCCTCCCGGAAATCATGTATAATTATCCGGTGCTTTTTCGCTATTACTGCTACTTTCATCTGCCACCATGGATGCTAGCTCGGTTTGGGATCTAATATCAATGCCTTGTGTGAACGAGCACAAAAAACCAGTCTTCTCAAGCACCTAAGTCCCACTGCAAATGGGGCATGAGCTTATAGCCAAAAATGATAATCAAATCACAACACATAAATATTATCTTTACAATTCAAGATGTTGTCACATTAAAAAAACACATGCACAAAAAAGAAGAATTCCTTTAGTGATTGTAAATTGAATCTTTCAATTTGGGTATGTGATTTTCCAAAATTTGTATACTTCTTCATTTTTTAAGTAACTTTTTGAGGTCCCATCTTTAACCCTAAATGCCTTGATGCACCAAATTCTAGTTCAACAACCATTGGAATTTGGGTGCCTCAGGCATTTAGGGATTAATACGAGAAATCTCATAATGTGAGCTGAAATGTATTGATACTCCTAGAAATTTGGAATTCTACATGAAAATAATTGTGTAAAATCTACACAACAAAAACATTCAAAGATGATACAAGAATTTGAAAACACAAGAATGAACAAAAAGAGCCAAAATTAATGAATGTACATGATCCGTTCAAATTCATTCCTTGGCCAAAATTTGAAATCACCGTCTTAGAAGGTTCATTTCTAGGAGGCGCTTGCTTTGGAAAAATGGAATCACCTCAATTTATCTCAATTTAGGGTTTCAATAATTTATCTATTATGTATAACATAAGCTAAAATAATGAAGGTAGATAAAGCTTATTTCATTGTATTCTTTTAAGAGCATACGCACATGTCCTGCCTTGCAAAGACGTTAAAACAACAGTTTGACGTGGCCAACAATTCTCACAATAGAAGGTTGAAGAGAGTTCCACACCCGTCCGCTTCAGTTGTTTCCAAACAAGGTTGTGATTGGATATTACTTGACAATTGAGGTCACAGCCTCTAGCTTAAAACATGATACATCACGATATAAAGTAACAATGCCGGGCAAGAAACTAGCTTGGCAAACAAAGGAAAAAGACCAAGCTTTGAAGGCAAGATGCTGCACTCAAGAAAATGCGGCAATGGAAGGCGGGTAGGTGGCTACAAAAAGTGACCAGATTCTTCCACAACTAGCTAAATGCCGTTGCCGACCTGCTTTCATTGGGAGGGTGGAGATGCTCTAAATTACAAGGCAACTATTTTTTAGTGGAGTACTACAATTGCAAGCTATGCACTTTAGAATTTGAATTATGCATTGGGTAACATTCACTCATATGTTTTTATTTTTGAAATGTTTTTTTATTGAATGTTCTAGTACAATTTTTTATTTTGATCTTTATTTTAATTTTATAAAAGAAACCATCTTGTTCTTTTGTATTTTGAAAATGATATAACACTATTTGCACTTCCTACCTTCTATCTTTCAACCAATAATATTCAATGAATCAACAAATTCTACCCTTTTTTTTATGTATTTGAAATGTTCATATTCTATTTCAAAAATCCAAAATAATAACATATTTTATTGAAAATTGGTAATTTGACTTGAAAGTGAAAATAAGAATAACTAGAATAGCTTGAAATTTTTCAAAACTGCTTCGGAATTATTATTGACTTTTTAGTTTCTGTTTCTTTGCTTTTTCCATGCAACCTGAGAAAAATGTTCAAAATGATTGAAAGTTTATAGTTTCATTTGCCTTTTTCATATCGTCTTTTGCTATACAAAGTATTGAAAATTCTCACAAATGTAACTGAAAATATTAACTATGGTGCAAAAGACATGGTCGAAAATAGCAGAAACACAAAATAGAAAATATAAACATATATAGAAAGAATGTTGACTACGTGCTTATAGAGCTACACTAAGTTACTTTGATCAGTGCACATCACACCATTAAATGCTAACTTGCAATAATTCAAGAAAGAAGTGAATTTGAATAAAATACTCATATAATCTTCATTAATTCATTGAACTATGGGTTGCGATATTTGAATATCAAAAGTGTGAATCATTTAGCCAAAATTTAGAGGAAATTTGCACGTATCTTAATTAGAGATTGTACAAAGGGTGTTACATTACATGCACCATGAAATTACTACCTACAAAGGGAACTAAAAATTGTGGTTCAAATCCTTTTTGGAGAATAACAACATGAGGTATGCCTCATTTTTACATTAATCGATAAAAAGTCTCTCAAATATTTGTGAAGGGTCTGGCTCTACTGAAAGCCTCCCACTAGCCACTTGCACCAATTGAAATAACGATAATACTACTAAGTTTAATTAATTTTGTTTCTAGGTTATTCAGTGTACTATTATTCTAACCTTTTCAAATCTAAACTCGTTAAACATAACCCCTAAAGGACCAAGCCCTTTTTTAGTGAAAGTTACTAAAAATTGTCACTTTTGGAGGAATGAGTACAAAGGTAGGAAAAATAATTTTTTGGAAATCCAACCATAAGATCTTGCCCTAGACTATAGGAGGTATTTGTGAAAAAAAAATCAGCTCATTTTAGATGTAAAGGAGTGAGATATTGACTTTTGAAGTGAAAAAAAAAAAAATTTTCCCTGCTGCCCAAAAATTTCAGAAGCCTTTGATTGCCTCTAAATAAAAAAAATGCTCTACACAAATGTGAGGTTTATTTTCCCATGTAAAGGATTAAGTTAGGTAAGTGCGGGAGAATTTTCAAATGAATTGGAGGTATGAATCATACTTTGTAAAATCCTGCAATATCGTAAGGCCATCAAATTTGCATATACACTAGGCAAAATTGGAGGATTTATGTAAAATTGTGAAATGTGAATTACTTGGATCCAAATGGTGAAAACCAAGGAATCTTAGTCTACTACAACTAGGAAAAAAAAAGTCAAAAAAAAATTCACAAAGAGCACAAAAAGGTAAAGCACCAAAGGCAAAAGGAATGGAGGTATGGGAGTTCTGTACCTGCCCGCAGACTAAAACTTTTCACTCATAAATTGAAATTGAATGATTCAAAGCTCCCCACATATGTATAAATCTAAAGAACCAATTTCAGATTTTTATTTTGAAAAAACGTCATTTTCAGAAAAGTTTTTGGCTGCCCAATCTCTACTGTTTTTCAGAAATTCATACATAACTTCTTTAATAAATGTTGGAAGGAAGAAAAAATTAGATGCCCACGTAGGTCTTTGAATTCCTCATCTTCTGTAAAAGTTTTTAAAATATCATGCAAAGTAGTTTAGTTGTAAGTACATGCCCAAAATCCCAATTGTCCCCCAAGGGGACAAATGGTCCTTTAGGGGTTAAGAAGTTGTGAATTATTGAATCCAAAATACACATATAGAGCAAACAATAGAATATGAGCCTCCTTCTCATTGTTCATTTAAAATTCCATATATTATTTTATTTATTTAAAAAGTTTTTGTATACACTTCCAATGATAGAAATCACACTTTTTGATTATAGACCAGTCAAAAAAATAGTAGTTTTGATAAGTCATTCTTAGTGTTAGTTGATGATACTCTTACAAGGGGCTTAGTTTATTGCAAGTATGTTTTTGTAGAGCCATGGTGGAAAAGTTCTATATTTTTCACATGCTACAAAATGTAAGAGTTAATTAGAGCTTGGGTAGCAATGCTACATGCAAGTCTAGCTATATGAAAAAAGAATCATGAATCTATTACTATCAACGAAGGTCTTATGAGTCTAGAAACACTATCTGATGTAGAATGGTTGCCCCTCTTTTGTACCAAGGGAGGGGGGGAGTGTATACATACCACCCTCTATATTCACAATTTTTTGTAACTAACCCGCCATTGGCGGGTCTAGGGATGTGACCCCTTCATGCCTACTTAGGCCTTCACACAAAATGTAAGAGTTTAGATGCTTAGCATAGGGAGGTTGAACTTGGGAACTTTGACTTCACATTTGGATTCCGAACCTTGGTATCATGGAGGAGGATATTACTGACCAATACCAAATAGGGGGGAGACTATCACTATTACCTCTGTTTGAAAAAAAAAGCTGAGAGATCTTTCCACCCTGGTCCCACGAACACGAATGTGCAGTACACGGAGCCCTAACAAGAGACACAGCACACATGGCTCTGCAAAGTGTGGTTCCAAAGGCTGGAGCCTGGAGCATTGTTCTCAAACGTGGCTAAATTTGACCTAAATTCTACCAGAAAGCTTTGTGTTGCCACCAAAGCTGTCAAGATCCTGATGTCAAATTTGAATTTTGGCTCATTTGAACAGTGTTTCCACCAATCTGAGCTATTTTTGAATCACTACAAACTGGGACCACAGGACCACTGGGGCGGAGGGGTCAAGAGTCAAGACTTAACGAAAGCAAAGGCATGAATTTCTGGCGGTGTACTCAAGGATTCTGGCGCTCAAATTTGAATTTCCCCAAGCCTTCAATTTCCCAACTACATTGGGTACGATTCTAATCACCACTAAGGTAGATGTACCCAATCTCAACCTGTCCCCAATGCCAACCATTAATGTACTCCTCATGTACATATCAAATTTGAAATGTATCCACCGGAAACAAATGGTCGGAATTGGAGACGGGCTGCTAAAGGGTCAAGAATGGGCACAGTTACCTTATTTGTTACTAGCTGATGTACTTCCCTAGAACAGACCAGTTAGTACCGTATATTTTAGTTTCTTTTTATCAATTTTTATTTTTGGTTTTTTCGATTGAAATCTAATGGAATAATAGCCTTTTTCGTGCTACCGATCTGTGTAACCTGCATTACCAGTGAGTTAATGCTTCCCAAATGTGAAATTCCCAAATTAGCTGTTGGCTAAAATTATTGCCAATTGTGCCAACAGCCCAAATTTAACTCCATATATTTCATTTATTTATTTATTTATAATAAGAGTAAGCCAGTAAGGATCTAGTATAAGATTCTCTAAAGTATAGCCACATCCGTGAGTATTTTCCATTATAGGTGTTGTATAGCACCTCTGCCACCTCAGTTTCTGGCAATGGGATATAATGGATATAAGAATATTAGTTGTGCAAAACAGAAAAAATGATCCTCCATTGCTTTTGGTTGCTATATGGCATCAATAATTAGTGGCATCAACTTATGGTCGCTTTACACCAGGAGTCAAGGCCATGAAAAGTTGGGTTGGGGCCATTTTGATAAAAAAAGTCAGCTCAAATGGCCTCAAGAACAGTCCCAAGTATTCATTACAATATTAACATAATGGGGCTAACTCTCTTGCTTGTCATGGTTCCAAGGTCAAAAAGGTGAGGTCACTAGAGTAAACTTTGAAAATTTTAGGAAAAAGGGATCAACAAAGAAACCAAGGATAACAATTAATATGTTTACTCCATCTTTCAGCGTTGAATATTTAAAAAGAATGTTTTTTATTCAAAAAATCATCTTTTAATAAAATATAACAATTGCCTTACGGCTAAGAATTGGCTTCACTTTTTTGAAGGACTTAATTTCTAGAGTTGGAACCATGTCAGATGTTGTTGTTTAAATATTAGAATGTGTTATGAAATTTAGCCTTAACTCCTTGTGTAGAGATATTGGGATCTTTTTTCATAATATGAACCAATCAAATTCTAGTATTGGGCATGTGAGAGGCTAGAAACCAACCATGACTTGAAGTGTAAAGCAACCCTTAATGGTTTGATGTCTCTTGTTAGAGCATCCCCAATCCAGCCATAAAACAGGCAAGCAAAAGCTTGTATAGCGTGTTAAACAGGGCTTGAGCAAAAACATGGGCTCCAATGCAACAATTACTTGCAACTGCATTTTTCAAGGCTCCTCACATAAGAGCCCCTCCCTTGCATATTTGCACATTTTGGAGAGTCCTAAATACCACTCCAAAGTGTCTAATTCTCTAACTTTGACGCAATTTCACATGTTTTTGACATGAATCTCCTCACATAAACGCTTAAAAAAGACATAAATAATTAAAAACTGGTGTTTAGTATGTACCATAAAGTGTGTGCATTGGAGATTGGAGAATTGGAAAATAGCCCTACCATGAAATTGACATGCAGTCAGGCACTGTCTGACAGCTTTTCCGAAGCTTGTGTTACGGCTAGAATGGAAATGCTCTTAGGGAGGATACAAATGGTTGCTACCCAGATCGATGACACTGGTATATTATTGTCATTTACACTAATAGGATAAAATATTTCCAATATAATGATTAATTGTCATACACCAATCAAACATTTGTATTATATTAACTAGTTTTTAGGCACATTAATGTCATAAATTAACTACTTCATCCTTGACCTTTTAGGATTTATTTTTATTTTTTTATTGAAACTCTGTGGATCAAATTTACAATTTTTAATCTGCATTGAACAAAGCCATTGTGCCAACTTTTTAATTTTATGAAAATACTGATGTATTCACTATATGTTCTTTTCTTATTATCTTTTCTTGTTATCAGTATAAATGTTATCGAATATTGTAGTTTCCAATTGAAGCAAAGGTTGAATTCTAGAAATGTGAAGGAAACTCATCCTTTTTTATGTGTAGAAACTTAAACCCTAAAGGGCCAAGCCCTTTCTTTATGTGAAAATCATTGAAAAATATCACTTTGGGGCAACAAGTAGAAAGGTAGGAAATAAGGTTTTCTTTTATAATCAAACCATTGGGTTTTGCTCTAGAATGCGGGAGGTACTCGTGGAAAAACAATAGTTCATTTTAGATTATAAGGAGTGAAATTTCAACATTTCAAGTAGAGGATCAAAGTTTTTTTCCATGCAACCCAAGAGTTATAGAAACCTTTGACCACTCTTATAGCAAAAAATTGCTCCACAAAAAATTGAGTTTTATTTTATCCATGTAGAAGACCAAGGTATTTGTGGAAGAGCATTCAAATGAATTGGAGGTGTGAAGCATACTTCAAAAAATCTTTGAATGCCAGAAGGTCCTGAAATTTGCAAGTACATTGTGGCTAAATTGGAAGGTTTATGTAAAATTCAAAACTTCAAATCACATTGATCTGAATGGTGAAAGGCAAAGGCTCTTAGCCCACTACAATTTGGATAAAAAATAAAGTAAAAAGCAAATACAATTGCTTAAAATATGAAAGTACAAATTTTATAGGGGGCAAAAGGAATGGAGGATTGGGAGTTTCCAAAGAAGGGCACTTACCACTCCACTCCCCTTTGCCCAAGTGTCCACACCTTATGCCTAGGAGGGCTAACCCTTTTTGAAATCAACACCCACTTACAAAGGAGAGGCCTTGCCCAAATTGTCCCTCCTCTCCTAATTTTCATAAATTCTTGCATAACTTTTTTGCTAAATGTTGGAATGAAGGAAAAATTAGATGCCCAAGTAAATCTTTGAATTCCTCATCTTCCATAAAATTATAGGAATATCACACAAAGTAGTTTAGTTGTAGGTACATGACTAGAATCCCACTTGTCCCTCAAGGGGACAATGGTCCTTTAGGGATTAAGGATTGGAATTAGCATATATTTTGAGCAGATGCTTGTGTTGGTTTTCATGAAGTCAACACTTCTTGGAAGATTAAGTGCTTGTAATATTTTTGTTGACTTATATGTAATTAATTGAAACCTTCAATTACCTTCTCTAACAACGCAGCTAATTGGGTCATTTTATTCAATCATTGGAAGTTTTTTAGTATCTTCTAAAAAATAGTAATTCTTCTTGCAATTCTTTAGCTAATAGGGACAATGTAGATAGAAGGCAAAATATTGGAAATAACAATCTTATCTACACAAATCTCAGACCATTGAAGCTAACTTTGCCTCTATATTCCTTTTTCCATTATGCATAATCTATAAAAGTACTCAAAGTATACATGTAGTCACATTTTTACAATCCTCTTCCTTTTTATATATCATTTGACTACATTCCTTCTTTGTATAAGTATTTTAAAGTTGTTTTTGACTCTTGGATTTACAATGCTACATCTACTCCAATGGTATAGACATATCATTTTGTTTTTCATGCAACTTTAAAACCAACATGAACTCATCACTAATTTAGAAAATAGCACAACTCTTATCCTACCTCTCAAATGTTAGAATTTAAGTAAACTTTTGGTTTTGAATAAGACCGTTAGTGTATCAAAGTGAAACATATCCCATGGAATAATCAACACAATCATTTACAGGAGACAAAAATAGTAATAATCAGAGAAAGGGAAGATTTTTCAAAAAATATATTTTTTCATTTATTAAGTAACCACGAAGTATTCTTTTGTTATCATGAAGTGAAAGAAAGAGACTTGTGCAGATAATTTGTGAACACTGAAATCATCGGTATTGGAACATACTTAGCAAATCTTAATATGGGCCTCACATTTTACATTCCCATCCCAAAGTTTCTAGCAACCAATAAATCGATTATTTTTCTTTCTTTCTTTAATTATTGCATCATTCCTACGTTTTAATTGTATGTTAGTATCTAAAAAAATCTTGCAGTTCTTTGATCTCCACAATGTCACATGTGAAGCTTAGTAGTTAGTATTACATGTGAATTCCTAAAGTAGCATTTCCCTCACCAAATGAATTGATTCAATTTGTAGGGTGCTGCTCAGCTTTCGTCACTATCCATTATATTTGAGAGAAGGTTCATTCTATGTATAAGTCTTCATGTTCTACTGAATTGTTAAGCTTCATTTAGTCAAGAGGCTAGAAAACTAGAATATACGTTTTGTATAATGTCCCAGATTGCAACTCCCAAATCCTTGTTCACTTTGATGTGTCTACATGGCAGCTCTTCTTGGAAACTTTGGCTTTAGCAAAGTGAGGCTTTGCTCCAACAATTCTAGCATAACATGACACTCACATTTAAGACCAAGTCCTATTTCTTTTATTTTTTTTTGCATAAAGTGTTCAAGCAGTCTCTTGTAGTGTTGCTATTTTTTCAGCTTTATTTTTCTCCATAGGAATCATCTTATTTCCGTGCAAATCTCATTTATAAGATGAGAGTTTTCTTCTCCCAAATCACATTTCTCAAATTTCATTTATGTCTAGTGTGGTTGTTCTCTTTACCTTGTTTTTCGCAATTTATTTTCAGTTTGTGCTAAAATTTTATTAAAACAAACCATTTTTTTGTTAACTTTTATGGAAAATCAACTGGACGTATTGATGCACTTGAAGAGAACTCTCAAAGGAATTTGGCTGTCATACTTCATGCACAAAATAACATTGAGTGTTGGTGAATTAGTCATGCTCTACGATACCGGTAACTTATTGTTCGAACTTCGAAAGCCAAGCACTATGTTTAACCCCTACACGTCCAGGAGGACGTTTTTTTGTCCTTTCACTCTCTGAAAAAAGATTCTGTAGTTTAGAGATAAATTGTTTTTCTTTGATTTTTTTTCAAAAGTGATCACAAATGCATAGTGCATCATGGAAGGCAAAAAAAAAGTTTAATTAAATACACCGATCACGGTGTTAGGTCCCAAGTTGTCCTTATTGCAATTTTCATGGGATCAGTAAGCATTTTTTACTTTTGCAACTTTTTGAAGCAACGTTATTGGTGCCCATTTGCGAAAATATTGTTGAAGACACTATTGAAGTTACAATTGGGCAAACCACGGTGACCCAGCAGACACTTAGAGCATCTCCACCGATCCGGGCCATTTTAGAATTTTCCATCTGTTTTGGCCGGCCCTCAAGGAGCTTGATCTCTATCCATGCTCTTCAAAAAGGTGGCCTTGCACTCCAACACACCCCATAAATAAGCAGTTCACCACTTGTCAAGGAAAGTAGAGGATAAAGCTCACTAAACTTAAGGTGAGTAGTGAGTGAACAGTGGTTTGATGGGTCCTTGCTAGACACGATAGGACCAAGTGTCTAGAGAGGGTTTGGAGAGTGGCCTCAACACTTTTCATCCATTTTGAGCGTGTTGAAGTCACCAATAGAGATGCTCTTAACCCTTAAACGCCTATGGGCATAGTACATACTCTAACGTATAATTGTCATTTGCTACCAATAAGGAAATTTAATTTGGGATCTCAAGTTGCTCAATAGAATCGCATTGATCTATTCTCCAACTTCTTAGTTGGTCTCAAATGTAATAAAGGTGTGGATCCATTCCAAATACAAGAAAAATACTCCGTATTGTACTGGCCGCAAAGGGCCTTCCCGTCGTTCAAGGGTTAAGGGTTAAACATAAATATACTATACTAAATAAACTTGTTGTAGTTTATTAGCCCTTGAATGATAAGAAGGCCCTTTGCGACCGATATAATATGGCGTGCTTTTTTTGTATTTGGAATGGATCCACACCTTTATTACATTTGAGACCAACTAAGAAATTGGAGAATAGATCAATGCAATTCTATTGAGCAACTTGAGATCCCAAATTAAATTTCCTTATTGGTAGCAAATGACAATTATACGTCAGCGTATATACTATGCCCATAGGCGTTTAAGGGTTAAAGACATCTATTCAGAGGCATCTATGATATAAATACCCGATGCTTCCTAATACCCAACACAAGCTTTAAATTAACATTGGAATCAAGAGAATCGAACGACAACAAATGAGTATGTGAATGACAACAATAAATAAATGGAACAAAACATTACTTACCCAGTTTTCATTATAATAGAAACGACATCTTGCAAAATAAGGGTGGCCTCATACCAATTCTGTCCAATGTATTCTACTATAATGGTTGAATATTCTTATGAAGGTTTTACAGCTATATCAGAAAATGCACGGGTTTTTGCCACCGATTATTAGAATTATTTCGTGAGGGAATCATAGATGCCAGCACATGAAACTGATGCAAAAAGAGAAGTATATCTAGATTTTCCTAAAGTTACAAGAAGAAAGGTCTATGCATTTGTATATATAGAGATTCTATAGAATAATCTGCACTCGGAAGGGCTCTGTTTCTATATAAACCCTAATCCCTTGCGTGATCGAGGAAGATAACTATGCTCTGCAAACTATGGTTTTTTGGGCGAAGCTTCAAAAGAATCTTACCTCATTTTCACAACCCACAGCCTGTAAAAAAAAAAAGATGAAACATCCAGATTCATCTGAAAGAAACATTAGGTTCGTGATTATATTGGATAAAATATATTAGTAATTTATTAGTTTAAAGGACAAATGTCCACTCATGGATGATCCTATCTATGCATTTATCTATCTTTAGAGCATTTCTATCAGCCTGGCAAGATTGGCACGCGAGGAGAGCGAGTGAGAGGGCACGAAGGGGAGAAATCCTATGCGGCAAGGCTAGGAAGTCCACCGGTTTCATTCGAAAAACAACTTGTCACCCCACTTTCAGGAAAGTTGTGTTTGAGGATTTACGTGGGGGCCGCCATGTCTGGGGCTGGGGCCTACAACAAGATCACAAGCATTGCGGGTCTCAATATATAGAACAAAGCACTGCAAACTCAACTCACTCAAAACTCTTTCGATGTCGATAGCTAAACGTCCCCGGAGCTCTTTTGAGCGAGCCCACTCAAACTTTTTCACCCTGTGCCACTGGTGGAGATCTCAGACAGGCCAAGAGCGTCCGGCCACGATGTCCTCACGCTTTTAGTCAACTAGTGGAGATGCTCTTACGCGTTCAAGTTTGCGCGGTCCCTTTACTAACGAAATAAGAACTCTCCCCCCCCCAAAAAACTTTGAATTCTTTCACTCACCACCTTTTGCTTGGGATATTGGTTAGTTTTATTTTTTTTGCTTTCTGGAATGCAAAGTGTAGACCATCCCTTTCATTGTACTAAACGTACAAACAAGTGTAGTTTGTAAAAAGTAAAAATCAATGTACTTAACCCCTAAAGGACTATTGTCCCTTCGAGGGACAGGTGGGAGTTCGGGCATGTACTTGTGCATAAGCTACTTTGTGTGATTTTCTGAAACTTTTATTGAAGGTGGCAAATTCAAAGATCTACGCGGGCATCCAATTATTTCCTCATTCCAACAATTATTGAAGAAATTACACAAGAAGTTCTGAAAATTTGGGGAGGACTGCCTGCCCGGGCAGCCCAAAAACTTCTTTAATATTATTTTTTTTCAATATTAAAATTTGAAATTGGTTCTTTAGATTTTTTTATAGGTGAGAAGCTTTGAATCGTTCAATTTCAATCAATGAGATCAAAATTATGAGGAGTTTTTGTTTGAGGGCAGTTATGGATTCCTTACTCTAAAATAAACATTGAAGTCCTTTATTATACCCAATTTTCATTATTTTGGAAAAAAATTAAACCAAAGGAAATAGATTGTTTACCACAACATTTTGACCATTAGGATTTGCATTTTTCATTTTAATAATTAAATTCTTAACAATTTAGTGATTTGACTCATTCTCTACTGCTTTTTACTTACTGATTTTTCCCATGTGTTGTGTAGTTCCAATTGATTTGAAAATTCTCCCACACATAGCTAACTTGATCTCCTACATGGGAAAAATAAAGCGCAAAGTTACGTAGAGCAATTATTTTCATGTAAGAATGGTCAAAGGCTTCTGAAATTTTGGGACAGCATGAAAAAAAACTTTTCTTTTCACTTTAGATGTAAATATCTCACTCATGTCCATCCGGTATGAGCTGATTTTTTTTCCACAAGTACCTAATCCAATTTAAGGCAAGATCCTATGGTTGGATTTCACAAATTTTCAAAAAAAAAAAAAATTACCTTCATGCTAACCCCCCTAAAAGTGGCAATTTTGAGTGATTTTCACTAAAAAAATGGCTCAGTCCTTAGGGGTTAACTTAGTTGGCACCACTTGGTCGAATGATGACACCCCAAGTTTGGTTGATTGGTAGCATGAGCTCTTTAGAGCCTCCTTCCATGTGGAGTCAGGGTTGGAATCAGTCATCAGTGACCGGTCAGATTGGAAGTCCTATTTTTTTGGACCTCTTATTTGACTGGTCACTGGTGAACGATTCCGATCCCGACTCCACATAGAAGGAGGCTCTTATTCAATGTTAGCTGCTCCACACAATAAGTGAAGCTCATGGAACTGTATAGTGCCCTCCAATAAGTCCTTGTACAGTACCCCTCAATATGTTTGCTTTCGGACCAATTTGCCATGTATTGAACTTTGCAAAAGCTAGAGTAAATTATTTTTTCTCCATGATTTTGTAATTCTTATGCATTCCCAATCAAGTATATCAAATTCTAGTTCCAAAAAATCAAAATTCCATTTTTGGTGAATTGTTTTGTATTAAATTCATGGTTTTACATGAAAATTGAGTGAAGAAAATTGGTGATGAATTTTTGAGATTTGATTGCATGGATAGGTAAGGAACATCCATATGCACCTTTTGTATTAAAAAAATAGCATGAAGTAACAAAAACATGATCTACAAAAAAATCAATGTGAAATCAACATGGGGTATGATAGGACCAAAATTTGTAAAATAGATATTTCTTTATGAAAATCACATTTTGCTATTTGACTCATACACCATGATTAGATTTGTACATTTGAGTATGAAAATATGTTTACTTAGCCAAAAGCTAGTTAAAAAATAAAAAAATCTATTTTACAAATTTTAGTCCTATCATACCCCATGTTGATTTCATATTGATTTCTTTGTAGATCATGTTTTTGTTACTTCATGCTATTTGTTTTAGCATGAAAGGTGCATACGGATGTTCCTTACCTATCCATGCAATCAAATCTCAAAAATTCATCACCAATTTTCTTCACTCAATTTTCATGTAAAACTATTAATTTAATACAAAACAATTCACCAAAAATGGAATTTTGATTTTTTGGAACTAGGATTTGATACACTTGATTGGGAATGCATAAGAATTACAAAACATTGAGCAAAGAAAAAAATAACAAAATTTACTCTAGCTTTTGCAAAATTTAGTACATGGCAAATTGGTCCAAACGCAAACATACTAAGGGGTACTGTACATACAGTTTTGCCATTCAAAGAACTTTGCTAGTAGATATTTCTCTATGATGATCAAATTTTGTTGTTTGGTTCATACATTGTGACTAAGTTTGTACATTTTCAACATGATATTATGTTTATTTGATGAAAAGCTAGTTAAAATGTAAAAATATATATTTTACAGAATTTGAGCATATATTACAAGTTATATTGAAATCCTTGTAGATAAATTTTTGTTACTTAAGGGGGTTCTTTTTAGCATAGAATATGTGTGTATGGATGTTTCCTACATAACCATGCAATTAAATCTCAAAAATTCATCACCAATTTTTTTTAATCAATTATCTTGTAAAATCATGAATTTAATACAAAATAATTCACCAAAAATGAGGTCTTGGTTTTGAGGAAGCAAAATTTGGTATGCTTGGTCAATATCTATGCTCCAAAACAAAAAAATGTCAATCACATTTGAAATTAGCAAAGTTATTTTAAAGGAAAAACATGGAGTGTGAGGACTTGTTGGAGGGAACTGTATTGTTTGGTACTCTAGTGAAAGTGTATGTAAGTCCGTTTTATGCATTCAAAGAAGTTGGTATAACAAAGAATACAATTGGCATTTTGTCCTCATATTTTTTGCATCTGATCCTAGTGCAATCACAATCAAGCATACCAAATTTCAGCTCCTAGTAACCAAAATCCTATTTTTGGTGAATTTTTTTGATTAAAATTGATGATTTTACTTGAGAATTGATTAAAAAACATTGATGACGTTTTTGGGATTTGGTTGCATGGGTATGTAGGAAACATCTGTACAAACATCTTTCCTTTTTGTTGAAATCTTCAAAGAGTTTCAAAATTTCTTCTATAGTAGTTTTAATAGTAGGGTGATCATGCCCAAATTTAGTAAAATAGATATTTCTATTTTTTAATTAGCTTTTGGCAAAGTAAACGTATCATCATGCTTAAAGGTACTAACTCAATCACAAGATACATGTTAAATAGCAAAATCTTATTACCACAAAGAAATATCTATTTTACTAGATTTCACTAGAAGAAAAAACTGTCCTAAACAACCGATTCACAATGATTGCAAATGTCCTAAACAACTATACAATGACTCAATCACAATTGTTTAGGACATTTGCGGTCGTTGTGAACTAGCCATTTATTGCAAGATTTCTTCTAGTGTTTGGACATGATCATCCTACCATTAAAACCTCAATAGAAGAAACTTTGAAACTTCTTGAAGATTTCAACAAAAAGGAAAGATGTTTGTACAGATGTTTCCTACATACCCATGCAACCAAATCCCAAAAACGTCATCAATGTTTTTTAATCAATTCTCAAGTAAAATCATCAATTTTAATCAAAAAAATTCACCAAAAATAGGATTTTAGTTACCAGGAGCTGAAATTTGGTATGCTTGATTGTGATTGCACTAGGATCAGATGCAAAAAATATGAGGACAAAATGCCAATTGTATTCTTTGTTATATCAACTTCTTTGAATGCATAAAATGGACTTACATACACTTTCTTTAGGGTACTGTATAGCAATATGGGGGGATAAAAAGACTGTGAACACTAATATGCCATTCAAAAACTTTGCATAACATACACTGTATTAAGTCCACAATGCCCCTAGTACCATAATATACACTATTTTATCCCTTGTTGCTGTGAGGGGATAAGGTAACCATTGTCAAAGTTGATGTAAGGGCGGATTCACACTATGGCTAAAGGTCAAGAGGCTGTCAATTTGTACCAACCAGATTGCACGAGATTGAGAGTCTGGCCGCTCAACCCTTCACTCCAGAGGCCAAACTCCAAAGGCCGTCATCCCCTGTTTGCTTACATGGCAGCAATTTATCATCCAAGGTTGACGGCCTCTCAAAGGAAATTTTGGGTCGGGCAAAAATAGAGACCCAAACTATGGGCAAAAAGCCATCAGTTTCAGCATTTATTGCTATCAATTTTAGCATTTATTGTATATTTTTAGCAGATTTCCTTGGCCTCTCAGCAAAGTTTGGCAACTCAATTTGACGGCCTCTTGACTTGGCCGGTCATAATGTGAAGAGGCCCCACGAGTTTGGTAAAAATTCACTCATAAGAAATGAGTTGGGCCAAATTGCCAAAGCGTGATGGAATTAACTCATTGCAATCTACACCAAATAGTGCATTTAGGTTGCCTTGGCAAGGTTGCCTCATGGCTCACCCTTGGCCACTTAGAGAGGCATGCAACTCTCATTGTGCTATTGGAATTCCTAATTTGATCTACAGTTCCAACTTCCATGCTCCTTGGCTTGACGCTTGTTACTATGCTCAACCTTTGTTTGCTTCCAACACTATTCACCCTAGTAAATATGTACAAAAATTATAGTACTCTTGGTAAACATTTAAATAATTTGAAGTATTGCCAGATTAGTGTGGTGTAATGTAAATGCACTCATAACATTCAGTAGCTTGAAGAGAGGTTGCCTTTCCCTCTCTTTAGGTATCATTCACAAACTTCATCTTGACAAATAATAATAATAATAATGATTTTTTGACATGTTTGGCCTCCTCGACGTGTGTGCACTGAATAAAGCCTCCCTTTCATAAATTCTGACAAATTCAAGCAAGTGTCCCCATAGCTAAAGAATGGTGTGGAATATTCCACACCATTCTCTTGGAGAGAGGGCAGCCTTTACTAGTGCTTCTGAATGTTAGGGCATCATCAATCGAGCACTGGGTATTTGGCAAGGACTGGGACTGGAAAAGCACTGCTATTTTTTGACTAGTGTATAATTAGAAAATGAGATTACTATCATTGGAAGGGTATACAAAAACTCATCAAACAAATAAAATGACATATGGTATTGGAAATTGGACAATCAAACTAACGCTCATTGAAAAAATAACTAAAGGACAAACAACACGGCAAACCATGCCTAATAAAGAATAATCAGATGGTGGCATTCCAAAGTTTGAAAATTTGGAGTGCCATTATCTAATTATTCTTTATTAGGCATGGTTTGCCGTGTTGTTTGTCCTTTAGTTATTTTTTCAATGAGCGTTAGTTTGATTGTCCAATTTCCAATACCATATGTCATTTTATTTGTTTGATGAGTTTTTGTATACCCTTCCAATGATAGTAATCTCATTTTCTAATTATACACTAGTCAAAAATAGCAGTGTTTTTCCAGTCCCAGTCCCCGCCAAATACCCAGTGCTCGATTGATGATGCCCTTATGCTATTTGGTGTACAATAGCGTAAGAGAAATTCAAAATTCAAGTGGATCAAGTTAGAAAAGAAATCATTACTTACTATATCAGATTACATGATCCAGTTTCACCAAATCCTTCTTTACCGTTGATACCAGTTCAATATTTACGCTTAGAAAACGTCAAAGTGAGGTTACAAATTTACTAACAGAAGCATTTTACTTCGTTACTCTTTGCCAAAGTTAGTTTAGGGCAGGACCATAATGGCGCTGCAATGATGACATGGCCATCAATCTCTGCCACGTCCCCTTTCAGATGTAATTTTATAAAACTTTAAAGCTGTATCACATGTAAGTTAACCCCTAGAGGACTGCCATTTCTGGTTTAGTAAGAACGGATTTTGTGTTTTGTTTTTGAGAAATCCAACTATAGGATCTTGCCCCCAAATTAGAAGGGATACTTGTGAGAAAAAATGAGCTCATTCCAGATGGAGAGGAGTGAAATATTTACATCTAAACTGAATATGTGTATATATATACACATATGCTGCAAAAAAATTTCAGAAGCCTTTGACCACTCCTTTGACAAAAACATTGCTCTACCCAAACTTGCACTTTAGGAGATCAAGTTAGGTATGTGTAAGAGAATAATCAATTAGAACTATACAACACATGGGAAAAAAATAGTAAGTAAAAAGAAGTAGAGAATGAGTCAAAACATTAAATTGTTAAGAATTAAGTTATTGAAATGAAAAAAATACAAATCGCAACCATCATAATGTTGTGGTAAACAATCTTCTTCCTTTGGTTTAATTTTATTTCCAAAATATTGAAAATTGAGTAAAATAAAGGGCATCAATGTTTATTTTAGAGCAGAGAATCCATAATTGCCCGCAAACAAAAACTCCTCATAACTTTCATCTCATTGATTGAAATTGATTGATGAAAAGCTTCTCATGAAAGAACCAATTTCAAATTTTTATTTCAAAAAAATGTAATTTTTTAAGAAGTTTTTGGGCTGCCCAGATGGGCACTCCTCCCCAAATTTTCATAAATTCATGCATAACTTCTTCATCAAATGTCGGAATGAAAAAAAATTTAGATGCCCACGTAGATCTTTGACTTCCCCACCTTCAATAAAAGTTTAATAAAATCACACAAAGTAGTTTAGCCATAGGTACATGCCCAAAGTTCAACTTGTCCCCCAAAGGGACAGTGGTCCTTTAGAGCTTAAGCTTAGCTCAAATTTGAAAGTAGAAACAGGAAAGGATGGAATCGTGGTTCTTCCAACCCTTCAACCTTGACTATGTCTACCTCTTTTTTGTTGGTTATCCCTCTTCTGCGATGCCCCCTCTAGGACAAAATTAAGGGCACAACCTAAGGGTATGTTCACACTTGATGGCAAGAGTGGTAATAGCGCTGGAAATTAGGGCCACTTTACACTAGAAGTGAAGGCCATGAAAACTCGGGGCCATTTTGGTCAAAATTTCAGTCCAAATGACCTCAAAAACTATCCCAAGTGCCCAATATAATCTGAATATAGTGAGGGCTAACTTTCTTGTGAGTAAAGATTCTGAGGCCTAAAAGTTGTGGCTAATAGAGTAAATTTGGAAAATTTTGGAGAAAAGGGATAAAAAAATAACTAAGGATAATCATTGGTATTTTTACTCCATCCTACGATGTTGAGTATCCCAAAAGAATGTTTCTACTTCAAAAAAGCATATTCTAATAAAATCTGACAAAGGCCACATGGACTAGAATTGCCTTCACATTTATAGGAGACCCAATTTGTAGAGTTGAGGCCGTGTCATATCTTGTCTTTTAACTCTTAAAACGTATTCCAAAAAATTAACCGTGATTTCAAGTGTCAAGACTTTGAGGTTGTTTTCAAAATATTAATCAGTCCAATCCTAATATTTGACGTGTGAGAGGCTAGAAACTTGTCTTGATTTATAGTATAAAACGACCCTTAGATGCAATTGAACACACCTTTAGATTGCAATCATATTGCTGACACCCCTCCTGACACCAAGTGTGAACATACCCTAACCATCAAGGGCTGTTAATTAGAAATGAAGTTGGTAACATACCGTGTCAAATTTCCCAGATACTATTTGACTTGCGAGTAAATAATGTAGGTGAAATACTTCAAACTAAAACTAACAAAGGCATGTATAGATTTTATAATATAGGTGACAGAGCATTTTTTTTTCATGTCGGTGCTTGCTGCCAGATTCCAGCTATCACTAATTCATTAGTTGAAAATGGGAGGGACCAGCCACGATAGGCTCAAACATGTCAAATTTATAGCCAAACTGGCGATGTTTTGCCAGAAAAAAATGCCCTGATACGTGATATCTGAAAACGGTATGTATACACTTTTGTTCTCCTTTATTTCCTGAAAGGACAATTGTTCGTTGAACAAACAATTAAAAATTTGGGTAGGCTTTTGTGAAGTTAATTTTCAATTCATGTTTCTGAAATTTGGAGACAAGGTGTATATAATGAATATCTTTGTGTGAAAGAAATAATAATAATAACTCTAGTTTGATGCATGTGTAAAAAGCTATGATGCTTGAAACAATGTAGGTTGAAAACAAATTGGCCCAAAATTAGTTTCAACAATGATCTTAGTGAAGGTTTATGTGAGGGTCTTGGCAAAGGTCTTGGCATGGATTTTGGCAAAGAATGTCATATTCATTAAATTGGGAAAACCAGATTCCAAAGCTGTACTTTACCTTAACCCTTTAACAACTGTGATCGATTATGGGGTGGGCAATCCTTTGTATGGCCATTTGGGGGAAATTTTAAAACTATTGAATACAGATGTCTACCACATATTTGACCGAACAGATGAAAGTATCTTGCAAGGTTTAGTGTTATGCATCATGAATTATGCTCTCTCTTTAGTTGTTATGGTCATCTATTTGCATTCATTGGTATATTTTCAGCCAGTACTCTCTTTGTTATTTCAACCCTCTAGCCACATGTCACCTCAAATTGGCTTGGTTATTGTCCTAAACTCTTCACTTCCCAATTTCCTAAACACATCCCCTTTGGCTAATCATTCATTGCCATTCTCTTCCTACATAGGGAAAAGGGGCTGGATTGACCACAAAGTGGTTGACCTGTCGTTAAAGGGTTAAACCTGGAGAGGTTTAATGAGGTCACCTTAAACCTAGTTAATGAATTTTTATCAAAAATTTTAGAAGTATTGTTATTTTGTGGAAAAAAAAGGTCCCAATCTTAGCTTTTTGGGTAATAAAGAGTGTATTTTTGGAAGATATATATCTCATTTCATTGGAAAACAGTCAAGTGCACACCCGATAGAAAAGGGTCAAAATTCCCAAAATGTTCACGGATTCCTACATTAATGAATATGTCGTTAAAGTATATTTTTTCTATTGAACATGATAGTGGTAAACATGTTTGTCATGCGTGCAAGAATGGTGAAGGGCGGCAAAGGAAAAATGATGAATCTCCAAATTTGTCTAGAATTATTCAAAATTCCTTTATAAGATTGGAGAGGATGAAATTGTAAGGAACCAAGAAGCCTTTTGGATATTGTTATATCTCAACTTCTAGATTGATTGGAAATTGTTTGGTTTGCAATAATGACAAGACACTTCCTCATGAATTTTGCCAAAATTGCAATGGCAAATATGTGTGTGGCTGTAGGGGACGTTTTGAAGATATCATTGTAATCTTTGCCCACAAAGGGAAGAAAGTTTACACGATCTTTTAAGTTTTGGGTTTTGTGTTTAGCATTTTTTGGAAGCCAATATTAACCATTTGTAAAGAATATTTTTAGCAACTAGCAATTCTTGTAGAGCACTAAATCAACAAACATGATAGTTTATTGCTCAAGCAAGGGAAAAATACAAGGTTTTCTTCAATATTGAAAAAAATGGTGTTTAGGAAGCCAATCTTTCTTTCTATCTTGCTTTACACATAAAGGAGATTTGAAGATTATAAATTGTGGCAAAGCTTGAATCATCACAATAGTGCAAGCTTCAGTAAATTTCCTTAAAAATAATTCTACATGTAGAAGATATGGGATTACATTATTTCATTGTTTGGATTTGTACAAAAAAAGATTTTGACTATGCAAGAAGTTTCTAAATATTGGCTAGTATATAGAAGTTTCTTTAAACACCTTGTATTGCAGGCTCATTTAGAACAAGTTAGACATCTCAATTGCATTTGAAATTTTGCAGGATTGAACCTAACATCATATACTTATAAATGCCTAAAACTCTTGAGTTTGTGTAGAACAAACAGCTAAAGGGGCTCAAAGTCTGATATTCCTTTTGGGCATCGTCAAAACAAACTTTTTGTGAAATTATGAATGTTATAACATTTCAGTTCACGTGGTCAAATGGGCTGAAATTTTTTCCACACTTTCTTACTTGCATATTATAGTTTTGTATGGTTGAAACTAAAAAAAAGTCCTAATTTATTATTTTGAATAAATAATAAAAAAGTGGTAGTTTTGGACTTATTTTCTTCTTAAACACCCTTCAAGCTTTAGGAGTTAATCCTTGAGTGCCCAAAGTTATTTTAGGATTTAGGAGAAAATGGGGGGTTTAATGGCCACCACAGCTTGAAAAATTACATCCAGAAAAAGTGATCGTAGGATCTGAAAAAAGACTACCTTCTTTGCTCATGGGGATCTACCATGACTATTTTCACCGTAAAAATTATAAGAAAAAGTGAGATAAAATTGTGGGCTGCAACAACAGGATCCTGTCGCTAGGGCGCTAAACCCCTAAACGTTGGCATGGACAAAAAACGTCTGTTGCCTCCAAAAATTAACTCTGTATCTCACAAAAAGACTGATTTTGATTTGATTTTTTTTCAGAAGTGATCATAAATGCGTAGTGCATCATGGAAGGCAAAAAATTACCTCTTGAGTTACATTCAATCTGTTTTGTAACCCATATTGTGATACATGGTATTAGCTCCCAAGTTGCCCTTCTTGCAATTTTCATGAGAGCACCATGCACTGTTGACTTTTCCAACTTTTTAAAGCAATACTACTGGTGCCCATGTATAGAACACTATAAAATGCTACAAGCAGGGCAAGCTACGGTGATCCATCCGTCCTTTAAGGGTTAAAGGTTAACAGATTAAAATTGATCAAGACCACCATGCTAAAAATTAAGCAAAAGAATTGGAAACAACACAGGATGACCTCACAGACCTAATTAGTGGTAGTAATCATGATTATGATTTCAAAATGAGGAAGATAGTAGGCTTAAAAAGGAACATATGTAAATTAGGTGTGAGCCAAGGCGCAACTACTCAGGCGGTGAGTGGAAATTTGAATTTGAATTTGAATACTCATGGCAGCTTAGTACGAAACTTCTAAAGAAGATTCGAGGAACTCACAAGCTGCAGGACTCTCCAGTGTGCGGAGTTGCGGACAAACTTGTCAAGAAATACTTAAATGCTGCGGAGGTGACTCAAAAGTTAAATTTTGTCGTTTATGGGAAGTTGGTTACTGCATTTTTGACAATAAATTACTATATTAAGATAATTTACTAAAAGTATGACCAAGTATAAGCAAACGTATTATCGTAATGTGCGATTTTCACCCCAAAACACAAAGATAGCTAACTTTTGTACGTAGCGACACTTGTTTTCATGCCCTCACTAACATAATTAATCTAATGTAGTTGAATGCAATGGTTGTAAGTGTTTTCAAAGATATAAAGTGACCAAAGTGAAGTCATTGAGGTGTTGCAAATGATTTTATAAACCTATGCGTTAGTTGGTTTTATTTCATCGGGCTTAATTATCCTAATTTTGACATGTGGTTTTGTATGCAGCTAGGCAAAAATGTACAGTTGTATATAAAACCAACAGTCTCATTTACTCTAAAACTTAAAGTCAGCTTAGCACATATCTAAAACCGTGAAGGGCCCTTGCGCTCTAGAGCTACGGTATCAAATATAGTTGCAACCAATATTCAGAAGTTTGAATTAACTAGAAATTAAGTGTTACAATCATATATATTGAAGGGTTATATGATGGTGGATGCATATATTTTTTTGAAAAGCTCATAGAGTAACTCATATACATCTATATATACAGTCATACATATAGCCGCAAAGGGCGTTCGGGCCCTTTAGGCAATAACCCTTGAGCATCTGGTCGACATTATACTGTCAATGGGCCCACAAATTTTATCTCACTTTTTCTCTCAATCCGTACCGTGAAAACAGTCATGGTTGGTCTCCATCCGCAAAGAAGGTAGTCCTTTTTCAAATCCTGTGATCACTTTTTCTGGATGTAAATTTTCAAGTTGTAGTGGCCATTAAACCCCCCATTTTCTTCTAAATCTTAAAAGAACTCTGGGTGCTCGGGGGTTAAACTAAGGTAGTCGCTCTAAAACCATCACTTTAAGGGCTGTTTGGATTTTCATGGGCTTTTCAAGACATAAAGATTTTCTACCTAATTTTTCATTAAAGAGAAATGGATGCTAAATGTAACCCAATTTTTTTCATATTTTTTGAAGCATTATTGAATTGTTAATGAATTTTCAAAGTTTTTTGTAGTAGGCACCTATTTGTGATCCTAGGTCTCCCATAAAGCGTCCCCTTGCAACTTGTAAAGAGATCAAGTGAATAGAGGAGTGTGATTGGCTCTTGCGATAAAATACTCCTTTTCGTTTAAAACTAAGAAAGATCCATTCAAGAACCATCTCAGATCCAATCTTGGACTGGCTATAAAACTCTTTAAATGTGAGGGTCGCAATTAGAGCAGACTACCTTATGTATACAAAAGCACCCCGGTGTTTTCAATCATATCAAAACACTTCGAAGATGTTTGGAATCTATCAAAGACACCCCTTTTATATATTCTGCATGGTGCTGATGCTTGATGTCGGCTCCATTTTGTTGCTTATGTTTTGTAGTAAGGAATCTTTAGGTGTCAGGTAATTTCATTCGCATCCAATGCACTCACCACACTTGAGTGCCATCCACACTTATATGACATCTTTTGCAAAAATGATTTTTTTTGGTGTGTACTGCAAGTCGTATACATGGAGGTAATTTTCATACTTCGAAAACATGGGAACACCCTTAAAGATACAAAGCCTTTGCAACCATGGCCAGAGTTAGATGGCCTGCCATTTTGGCTCACAACAACTGCTTCACTTTCTAAGTCTCTAAATAATTTTTAGTCAAACTATCTTTTTATTTTAAATTTGTTACCAAGTCTGGATTCCTAGAGCATGTATTGTTCCATGGAAAACCCTTGTCAAGAATTATAGCATGTGGAAATAAAATTAGATCTATTAACAATTCCCACGAATTACAAAATACGAGCCTGTCTCAATTTCAAAGTGCTCTCGGGTACATTTTGCTTCTTGTCAAATAAAGTTAAGTTTGAATACAAAGATTTGCTTACAAGGTTCAAAAATACTAATTAGCACATTTTTTAAATTTGCAACAAGAAACTGTCGTTTGCACAAAGTGAGAAATTTTACGTATTTTTCTTAACAGTGTTTTACATTTTAGAAAACTCTTTTTACGCACGAAAGGATTCAAAAATGAAATAAAATGGTGTATGAATTGATTTAGTCAATACAAAATTGATATATGTATATATGTTTTTTAGGGGAAATATAAAAAATACCCCTCCATTCTTTCAAAATATAACAAATGCTCTTGATTTTGTGTAGAAATATCAATCACACCCCTAGTTGTCTTTGAGAATATCATTAATGTCCCTAGTTTTTTGGGCCTCTTTGGTGCAAGTTTTTTAAACATCAAATTGACAACAAAAATTATTGTGTAATCACCGCAATGGCTTTGACCACAATAGACTTACATGCAAACACCCTATATAAAGCTTGAAGAGCTTGCTTTCAAGATTTGGCTTGCATCTAACTTACATTTGGTTTTTGTACTTTCCATCATCATCCAAGTATGTACAATTTTTTTTGGAAAAAGAGGCACAAGAGCATTAGAGATGTTTTAATAATCCAAACAATTCCAAGGTATATTTGATGTTTCATAATAATTGAGGGTCCCAAAGAACTAAGGGTATAAATGATATTCCTACACAAAATCGGGGGTATTTTTGATATTGAGAATACTATATGGATATTTTTTATATTTTGAAAGAATTGAGGTTTTTTTTAATATATTTCCTTTCTTTTTAAGGCATATTACAATATGAAGCTACATGTTCAACCACCATTTTCCCAAAACGTCTTGTTACCATCTCTACCTACATTGCAATACACCGTAGAATCATGTAAAGTATGGTATTTTTCTTTAGGGTATAGTGAGGGGACAAATGTCTTAGGTCACCCACAACCCATCCAAAGTTGCAACTTCACCAAAGACATTTGTCTCCACATTGTATGGTGCTAGAAAGAAAGTGTACATAAGTCCTTTTATGGCATTCAACAAAGTTTGTATAGTAAAGAACATAATTGGTATTTTATTCTCATATTGTTGATATTTGGTTCTTATGCATTTCCCATCAAGCCTACCAAATTTTAGCTATCAAAGAACAAAATCTACTTTTGGTGAATAATTTTGTATTAAATTCATGATTTTACATGATAATTGATTAAAAAGTAATTGATGATGAACTTTTGAGATTTGGTTGTATGGATATGTAAGAAAGATCCATACGTGCATCTTTCCTTGTAACAAACATTTTCAAAAAACTTATAATTCCCTCTACAGAGATGTTAATGTGATAGTGATCATGACTATATTTAATAAAACAATTTTTGTTTTATAATAATTAGGTTTTGCAATTTAACTCATACATTATGATTGGATTTGTATCTAAGCATGGTGATAAGTTTACAATGTCAAAAGCCAATTAAATAAAAGGTATATCTATTTTACTAAATTTGGTCAAAATCACCCTAACATTAAAATCTCTATAGAGCAAATTTTGATTTTTTATAAATTTCTTTGATAGAAGGAAAGATATGTGTAAAGATTTTTCTTACATATCTGTACAACCAAATCATAAACGTTCATCATCAATTATTTTTTAATCAATTATCATGTAAAACCATGAATTTAATACAAAACTATTCACCAAAAGAAAATTTTGTTTTTTGATAGCTGAAATTTGATACACTTGATTGGGATTGCATAAGAATCAAATACCAACAATATTAGAATAAAATGCCAATTATATTCTTTAATATACAAACTTCTTTAGCCCCTAAATGCCCAAGGCCATTTATGAGCTTCTAAGAATTTGTCCTAAGTTACTAAAAAGCCAAAATTTTAATTAGTTGAATTAGGGTTTTTAAAATTGTAACCGTACAAAATTAAACTAAATATGGTAGAGATCAAATAGGAAAAGAAAACACAACAATATCATTTATGGATTGAAAGATGACAATGTTGGATCAAGGAGGTGTTAAAACTGTGAAAATGACTTGAAGTATTTCAATCCTCTTTTCACATGTCAAATTCTAAATGTTGGTCACCAAAAAAATATGAGGTTAAAGGACATAACATACATAACTCCAACCCATTTACTACTTTTCAAAATCTCCTTTCCAAAATATTAAATGAATTTCTAGTGTGAATTTTTCTCCAAGATCTAGTGTATTTGAGGCTCATTTTCATGAGCTCTCAGCACTAGAAAATTCAAGATTGCAATGGACACCCTTGCACAAAATCTTGAATAAAAAATTCACAATTAATAATTTTCAAAATCAAGATTTTGATGCTAAAACTAGACTTCAAGAAGAATAACTCTAAAATACAAAATATTAAAAATAGCAACTAATTTAGGTTTTATTGAATTTCAAAATATGGTCGGCACCAAAATGTGGTACCTTGGGCATTTAGGGGTTAATTGCCATAAAAAGGCTTACATGTGCTTTCTCTTTGGCACCTTATAGAACCAGGAACAAAACATACGCACTTTTATTTCACACCAACATCTCTCCACTCACCCACCATTCCTTGTGATTACATGTTTTTTCTATTTTACTCATGCATAGTGACTAAGTTTGTACCTTTGAATATGATGTTATGAATAATTGGTGAAATTTTAGTTAAAAAATAAAATTATCTATTTTACAAAATTTGGACATATCACAAGTCACATTAAGTTCTTTGTAGATCAAATTTATGTTATCTAAGGGGGTTTGTTTAACATGGAAGATGTGTGTATGGATGTTTCCTACATACTCATGCAATTAAATCTAAGAAATCATCACCAATGTTTTTCATTATTATGTAAATTCATGAACATATTACAAAATAACTCACCAAAAATGGGATTTGGCTTTTTTGGAACTAACATTTGATATGCTTAATTGGAGTTGCATAAGAATTACAAAACCATGATGCAAAACAAGAAATTTCCAATTATACTTTATATTATGCAAGTTCTTTAACAAGCAAAACAGGTGGTGCATACGTTTCTTTCTGGGTGTTGTACATGAATGGCTCTATTGCAAAGGCTACATATTAGGTAGGAGCACCCATGAGTGTTAGTTTAACCCTTAAAGGCCCAACTAGGGGACAAATGGATTTCAGGCATGTACCTATAGCTAAACTAGTTTGTGTGATTTTTTGAAACTTTTATCAAAGGTGTGGAGTCCCAAGACCTATGCAAGCATCTATTTTTTTAGTCATTTTGACATTTGACAAAGAAGCTATGCAAGAATTTCTGCAACTTGGGGGGAGGGAGGGCAATCCGGGCAGCTTGAAAACTTCTTTAAAATTGTGTGTTTTTTTTTTAAAATTTGAAATTGGTTCTTTAGATTTTTTCATAGGTGAGAAGCTTTGAATCATTCAATTTCAATCAATGAGATCAAAGTTATGAGGAGTTTTTGTTTGCGGGCACTTATGGATTCTCTACTCGAAAATAAACTTTGAAGTCCTTTATTTTCCACAATTTTCAATATTTTGGAAAAAAAACTATACCTAAGGAAGTAGATTGTTTATCACAATGTTGCAACCACTGGAATTTTCATTTTTTCATTTTAATAATTAAATTCTTAACAATTTAGTGATTTGAATCATTCTCTACTTCTTTTTACTTACTATTTTCCCCATGTGTTGTATATAGTTCCAATTGATTTAAAAATTCTCCCACACATACCTAACTTGGTCTCCTACATGGAAAAAATAAACCTCAACTTTGTGTAGAGTAATATTTTTCATGTAAGTGTGGACAAAGGCTTCTGAACTTTTTTGGACAATACAAAAAGAAACCTTTTTTTTCACTTTAGATGTAAATATCTCCCTCCTCTCCATCTACAATGACATGATATTTTCCCCACAATTACCTCTTCTAGTCTAAGGCAAGATCCTATGGTTGGATTTGCAAAACAAACTTTATTTTCTACTTTTCTATGCATTTCCCCCAAAGTGGCAGTTTTCAGTGACTTCCACAAAAAAAGGACTTGGGCCTTTAGGGTTAAGGGTTTTTAACATGATGAGTATTAAAAAAATAGCTAGCAAATTATAGGATCCTATTAGGAACAAAAAAATAATGAGTTTGCACTTTTGAATGTATTATTTGGGTACTTTGAGAATGAGTTGTGAATTTTCAAAGAGTAAGCTGCCATTGCACCCATAACCAACACGAAGGTTTCATGTTCACATATAATACATCCTTGTAGTTACATCTATTCATTTCCACATCTTTTCCAAAATTTTAGAGATGACAGTTATGAGGACGCTAGCACTTATGGGTGTTCCTACCTTTCTTCAATGGAATTTCCTTTGCCTTTGTTTTTATGACAAGTCCAAAAATCCAAATAAAAAATGCGAACTTTTGTTTATTTCATCTCAAGTGCCAATGCAAACTTGAAGATATGTTGGTTTCTAGAGAATTTCATGGATAGAATACGTCCTATGGACAATGTGGGGATTAAGGTGAGGGCCCGCACAAAACTCAGCATGCAAATCCTAGCCCCTCAGATTGTCGATAAAGACCAAGCATAGGCATGATATTGTAATCTCTTTCGTGTGTAATTTCATAACGGGAATTGATACAAGTACGACCCCTTCTTGATTATTCTACCCCACCCTACTATGTATGGTCAATGTTTACAATATTAAAATAGGTGTAGACCACCAAGAAAACATTAATAATTTGAAAAAACAACTTAACATAGAAGATGCAGTTTTAATTTTGTAATTTTAGCTTTTAATCTTGCTCATTGTATCAATTTCAAAAAGTAGAAATTAAACTAAACATAATTTGTATTTCAAAATTGATACAATGAGCAAGATCAAGAGTTGAAAAACAAAATTAAAATTATATCTTCTATGTCAAGTTGTATTTTCAAATTGGGAATTGAGATGTGTACTACACCTTCTTGACTATCCCACCACACCTTGGGGTAAATTTTAGATTTCTACCATCAAAAACCTGAATTTGAGAATTTGGAATTCAAATTTGGACTTAGAGACTTGCATTTTGTCTAAAACCATAAAAAAATGTTGTAATAGAACAACACCCAATGAAAAAGCTTAGCTTGGAGGAAAAGTATTACGTTTACTTTTGTTTATAAAAAAGATAAGCTTTTTCATTGGGTGTTGTTCAATTAGAACTTTTATTGTAATTCTAAACAAATTCACTGTGTTTGAGTCCAAATGTGAATTCCAAATTCTCAAATTCAAGTTTTTGATGGTAGAAATCTATAATTTATCCCGAGGTGTGGTGGAATAATCAAGAAAGTGTGGTACGCATATCAATTGCCTTTCAAATTATTGAAGTTTTTTTGGTGATCTACACTTATTTTAATATTGTAAAAATTGACCATATATAGTAGGGTGTGATAGAATAGTAAAAAAAAGGGTGGTACAGGCATCAATTTCCTTTCATAAAATGTCTAGTGTAAAATTATAAGGATGCGATTTTAAGAAACTTGATTTAACCTATTTAACAGTCTGGCTTTTTTGCTTTGTATAAAACAAACTCCAAAAAGCCCAAAAATAGGGCTTGGGCATAACGGGATCGTAATTTGGTGACGTTGTTCATATTGCATATCCCACGAACCACAGCACTACAGTACTTTCCTATTATTGAATTACTATTACTGGCATCAAGAGCAGAAGAGACAAGTTTGCCGTGGATCGCCCGGTCCACCGGACCCCAAAACGGGGGTCCTTTTCATCGTTTTAAGCATCCCCATGGTCGTTCACGACCCCTAATTTCATGAATCTGGTATTTGTAAAAATGTGAAAGTTATTATACATTGCAACTTACTGTATATAATAAGGGAATTATGGGAATTGATATGTGCACGCCCGGGGTTTGATATGTGCACGTCCCAGGTAAATTTTATATTTTTGCAATTAAAAAGTTGAATTTGAAAATTTTGAATTCAAATTTGGACTTGGAGATTTTCATTTTGTTTAGAACCATAGAGGAAGTAAGAATTGAACAACATCCAATGAAAAAGCTTAGATAGGGTGCAAATTGTTACTTTTACTTTTGTTTGTAAAAAAAATGTAAGCCTTTTCATTATGTGTTGTTCAATTCTCAGTTCCATTGTAACCTCATGTATGGGTTCTAGACTAAAGTAAGGTCTCTAAGTCCAAATCTAAATCCAAAATTTTTAAATTCAACTTTTTGATGGTAAAAATCTGAAATTTACCCTGGGAGTGCATATATCAAACCCCTGGTGTGCACA
This sequence comes from Ulota crispa, assembly GCA_963920765.1. NCBI lineage: Eukaryota > Viridiplantae > Streptophyta > Bryopsida > Orthotrichales > Orthotrichaceae > Ulota > Ulota crispa. The sequence goes on along the minus strand of OY987244.1, from coordinate 11,643,962 downwards.
TATCAATTCCGATGGTAACTTTGAAGACTTTCAAGATATGGCTGAATTTATCATTGCAATCACCTATATTTATTAATAAATTTTGAAACAATTAAATCAACAGTTTGTCTAAATTGATCATGGTCTAATTGTTAGTCTTATATATCATTTCCTTTTTGTGTAGTCTGCTATAAAATCCAAGATTTCAAATACATTCATTTAAAAGATGGAAATTTTTATGAGACCCTAAAGTTTGTGATATTTGTTTAAATACCCATGGTTTTTCAGAAACTGCAGAAATACCCTATGATCATAAGTTTTAGGTGTTTGATCTATTGTGCATGTCACTTTTTCCTCCCTTGTGCACAAGCGGCTTTTTTTCTAGTTTACTATACTCCTTGCTTTAACATTGGTCATGAAGGAAGATGTGTGCATAACAAAACAAATGCTTGGAAATGATGGTCCAAGGGTATTTGAGCAATTTCTAAAAAATCAGGGCATTTTCACAAATATGACAAACTTCAGGGATATCCATAAAAATTTCCCTTTAAAGAATTATAATGATGTTTGTTTTTTTATCTCAATTATTGTGATCTATAACTAGAATTAGAAGGTACATACATTTCGGAGGTGTGACCTACCTGTATCCTTTAATCCCTATAGGACCATGGCCTTTATTTTGTCAAAAAACACACAAAACTGCCACCTCTATGGCAAAGAGTAAAAAAGTTTGAAAATCAATCTTTTTGCATATCTAACCATAGGATCTTGTACTAGACTATTATAAGAATGTATCACACATAACTCAAGAACTTTGACTGTACATGTTGGAAGATATTTGCACTTAAAAAGTAAAAAGCAACTTTTTTGCACCTTGCATGATTAGATTATTTAACTTTGAACTTTTTTAACTTAAATTTTTTGCACCACAGAGTTTGGAATTCTATTTTTGCATGGTGGGGAGTTGAGTCGGTAATCTTGGGAAAAAAAATAACAAAAAAATAATAATTCATTCTCTAAAAAGAACATTGGACAGAAGAAGGTATGAGATTAAACAAGAACTTAAATTGCTAATAACCTTACAATGGAATTGAAATGCAATGATCCCAACGGTGAGATTGTTCTAGAATGCAAACTTCACCCTCTCCAACAATTTTTTTTGAAAAAATGTTAAAATTGCATTCAAAAATGAAGTTTCTAAGTTATTTTTTTAAAAAGATGCTTGGATTGCCCAAAAAACAAGATTGTCCATAACTTTCTCATATCTAGTCCAAATGGAATGAATCAAAGCTTCAGATGTAGACAAAGATATAATCTACGAGGAAAAAAATTCAATTTATTTTTCAAATTTATTTTAGAATTTTTTTGCTGCCCGGAGTCCCCAAATTTGGGCTTATTTGGGCATAACTATTGTTTGCTAGCATCAATTGGAATAAAAATTAGATGCCCATGTAGATTTTTGAATCCCCATCTTCAATAAAAGTTTCAAAAAATCATGCAAAATAGTTTGACCATAGGTACATGAAATCCCATTTATCCGCTGAACATACAATTGGTCCTTTAGGGGTTAAATTGCCACATATTTGTAGTGGAATGATTTAGAAATATACAATGTACAAATGTCAGAGAACTAACAGTAGATGGATGAAGAAAAATCCAAATTTTATGTAAGCAGAAAACATGTTTGACATCATTAGACTGGTAGGTCAAGATTTGTGGTCCTCGTTCTCAAATGGATAACTTTGTTCAAAATATCGATTTTTAAAGCTTTTCTTTGCAATTATCGCATATTTTAATTCCATGAGGACCAAGTGATATTTTAGATTTTCAGAAAGGTGAAGATGTTTCATAGAGTACATTATAGAATTCTTCTTTTAGGAAGTTCTTCAAAACAAATTTTGGAGTATGGCTCAATTATCAAATCCAAATGGTAGCATTTATCATTGCAATCACCCGTTTATATCAATAGAAGTATATAAAAAATAAACTTACTCTAATTTTGATTAAGAATTGGAAACTAACTAAATTTCCAAGTTGAATTGTCATTAAAAATTTGTCATGCTAAGTTCTAATTAGAATGGTCTTTTTCTGATATTAACCCTTTAAAGGTCAAAATTTTAACTGGAAATAATACTTTACGGATAGAGCAGACTTTTGCTCTTTGAATTAAAATTTTGCAAAGAAAAACTAGAGATGTATATTATACAAATGTTAGAAAGTTCAATGCAAGAATCTAGAAACATATGAATAAGTGAAATAAATTAAGTTTGGATAAGCACGGGAGATATTTACATTACGCTCGCCAATTTTCAATTCATAAGGTAGCCGGCTCTAATTGCGACCCTCACATTTAAAGAGTTCCGTAGCCAGTCCAAGAATGGATTTGAGATGGTTCTTGAATGGATCCTTCTTAATCTTAAAAGAAAAGGTGTAGTTTAGCGCAAGAGTCAATCATACTCCTCTATTCACTTGATCTCTTTGCAAGTTACAAGGGGATGCTTTATGGGAGGCCTAGGGTCACAGATAGGTGCCTACTACAAAAAACTTTGAAAATTCATTAACAATTCAATAATGCTTCAAAAAATATGGAAAAAATTGGGTTACATTTAGCATCCATTTCTCTTTGATGGAAAATTAGGCAAAAAAATTTCATGTCTCAAAAAGCCCATGAAAACCTAGAACAGCCTTTAAAGTGACGGTTTTAGAGCGGCTACCTTAATAGTGGAAACATGGCCTTCACTGTTCAAGATTAGAAGGCTTAACTACAAGGAAAGCTGTCCAAAATGACAAAACATGTCTAAATCAACATGGCCAAATCTACAGAAATTGTCCACTTTGACAGCTTTTTTGTCGTTTTGGACACATTTAGTTAGTTTGGACATGTCAATTAGGACATTTCTTGATGCTAAATTCCCAAAAGTGCTAACACCTAGAATGTGGCTCATGGATGACTTCAAATGCTTATTGTAAGAGTTGGGAGAAATAGATTAAGTACATCCAAGTATATTTAATTTTTTTATTTGTCTATCTTTCAACTATGTGACCATTTTCGTGATTGGATGCTTCAAGATTTTAAGGTAGGAGGCTCATAAACCAACCATCTAAGGGCTGAAATTGAATTTGGGGAGGTGAAACTTCTTGAACTGTTTTTCAGTATATTTTCCTTGAAAGAAAAGAAGAAATGACATCTAACCCAAGTTGTTTCATATTTTTTGGAGCTTTGTGGAATTAGTTATAAAATTTTGAAGCAAAAAGGCCATAGGGCTCTAAAACGGTTCACCTCCTCAAATATACTCGACTTGTACATTTTTGAAACCTTTGAAAACACCATGTACATATAAAATACACTTGAGAAGGTGGACAATTTTAGAGCTTGAGTAGAATATGAGCCTCCTACCTTAGTACAAGGTTTTGAATCAATTCTAAAAGAGATGAAAAATAAAAATAAACAAAGATATTGCTTTTGAAATCTTTTTAGGCCATATTTTATTTTGCCTCAAAAGCTCAAGGTTTACATGCTACCTACCCCTTGCACTCAGAGCATGTCTAGAAGTGGCACTCCAAGCACTAGTAGAAAACTCCTTCCAAAACAACAGAAAACCAACAGTTTCTTGTTGATTTGGGCACTGGTCCACGCTAATTGACTAATTTAACAGAATTCTGTAAAAAACTAAATACGTTTTGTTGATTTGGACACCATTATCTAAATCAACAGAAATTTTGGAATCTTTTGAAGATCTTTTGGGAATTTTTTGTGAATCTTTAAGAATCTTCAAGAATCTTTCGGGAATCATTGAGAATCTTTTCAAGATTTTTAAGAATATTTAAGAATCTTTTTGAGATTTTAGAATCTTTGAGAATCTTTTAGGAATCTTCATGAATCTTTGGAAATCTTTTGGAATCTTTTCAAGTTTTTTTGGAATGTTTGAGAATGTTTGAGAATGTTTGAGAATCTTTCAGGAATCTTTGAGAATCTTTCAGGAATCTTTGAGAATCTTTTGAAATCTTTGGGAATCTTTTCAAGTTTTTTTGGAATCTTTGAGAATCTTTGAGAATCTTTTAGGAATCTTTGAGAATCTTTTGGAATCTTTGGAAATCTTTTCAAGTTTTTTTGGACTCTTTGAGAATGTTTGAGAACAATTGAGAATCATTGAGAATCTTTGAGAATCTCTTTGGAATCTTCAAGAATCTTTGGAAATCTTTGAGAATCTTTGAGAATCTTTGAGAATCTTTTAGGAATCTTTGAGAATCATTTGAAATCTTTGGGAATCTTTTCAAGTATTTTGGAATCTTTGAGAATGTTTGAGAACAATTGAGAATCTTTGAGAATCTTTGGGAATCTTTTGAGAATCTTTTTTGAAATTCAAAAAATCTTTGAAAATCTCTAAGAATTTTCAAGAACCTTTTTGGAATCTTTGAGAGTCTTTTTAAAATCTTTATGAAATTTGTTAAAGTACTTCAAAATACTTATAGAAATAGAATCTCTTAGACTGAATTAGAGTCCTTTAGGAATCTTTTTGTAAATCATCAAAATACTTTCAAAAATACTTTCACAATAGTTTAGGTTTGTTTTTGAAATCTTTCTAAAACCTTTTTGGACCTCATTAAATTTTTTTGAAGTTTTCAAAAATAAAAGAAGTTTTCAAAAAAAAAAAATCTTTTAGAAGTTTGAGTGTACATTGATTGGTTTTATTTTCTTTACTTTTCACAATTTGGTAAGATTTAAACTTAGCAGCTTCAAAGTCAAGTAAAAACATGACCATAATAACAAAAAACTCAACAGTTTTTTGTTGATCTAGATACTTTTGGACACAACTTCACTAATTCAACAAAATTTTATATAAAAAGTACAACATTTTGTTGTTTTAAATACCAAAATTTCTTTACAAACAAATATAAATGATGCTCCTCAATTCTTTGAAGAAATCATAAATGTCCCTTAAGGATTAAAAGTACCAAAAATATCTTTGTGTTACATGATAACCAAGTGTATAGTTTAATGCAAATTCTTACAAGAAACCAAAGGTGATATTTACATTTCAAATAACACAAGGATATATTTAACATTTCAAAATAGAAGAGTTTTTTTATTAATTTTCCAAAATAATAGGAGTATAATTGATATTCCTACAAAAAATTAGGACTATTTTTTATGTTTCACATATTTTCGGCGTAAACTTGATATTTTGAAAGACTTAAAGGGTATTTTTAGTAATTTTCCTTCTATTACTAACCAAATGAATTAAAAAAAAACAATCTTATAAAATATTTTTATAAGCTTTAAAAGATGGGAATTGATATGTGTACCACACTCTTCCAATTACTATACCACACCACAAGGTAAATTTTTGATTTCTAGCATCAAAAAGCTGAATTTGAGAATTTTGAATTCAGATTTGGACTTAGAGACCATGGTATTGTCTAGAACCATAAAAAAAGCTGCAATTCAACAACACCCAATGAAAATGTGTAGTTAGGGAGAAAATTGTTAATTTTACTTTTGTTTGTAAAAAAAGATAAGCTCCCCCCCATTGGGTGTTGTTGAATTGCAACTTCTTTTATGGTCTTAAACAATACCATGGTTTCTAAGTCCAAATTCTAATTCAAAATTCTCAAACTCAAATTTTTGATGGTAGAAATCTAAAATTTACCCCAAGGGTGTGGTACAATAGTTCAAAGGGTGTGGTTCACATATTAATGCCCTTACAAAATATCCAAAACTATTCAAAAGTCAATAGAATTTTGATTTTATAATTGCAAGGATTTAATTTCGTAACTTTTCACGACTTCATGTTATTTGAATCTATCAAACTATGGAGGCTATTTTAACAAAATAAGGTTCTTTTTACAAAAAAACTAACACTAAATAATATTTATTAATGAATCCAACCTTTGCCTGCAACAATCCTTATGAGATTTGTGAATTCCGAAAAAAATTTATAAACAAAATCAAAAGGATGGAAACAAACAATTTATTTAAAATTTCTAAACACCTTCTCTGACTTTAACTCATAACTTTTGATAAAAAGATTGAAATCCAAAAAAAATTGTTGGAGGTGAAAGTAAAATACATTTACCAACTTTTCTTAGTTTGAAGTTTTTTGAAAAAAAGTTCTTTAATGGGCGAAAATAGCCTCCAAAGTCTACTGCATTACTAAAGACATGAACATTTAATGTACAAATAGAATTAAGACACTAATGCATGCATGTGCATTTGCACATTCTCTAGTGGTTTAGAGAATGTGTTAAGGTTGTGGAGTGTGAGAGGAGAGGTGGAGGGTTCAAACCCCGCTACCGGCAGCTGCCCGAGAGTCCGGGCAGCTGCTTAAAAAGTTTGGGCAGCCGCCCAAAAAGTTTGGGCAGCTGCCCATCCCCCTAAAAAGTTCACATTTTCTTAAAATATTAACAAATTCTATGAAAAAAAAATTTAAAAATGAGAAGAAATAGAATTGAACAACATAAAATAAGTAATAGAAATCAACAACAAATTAACAGAAAACTGGAAATAATCAACAAAAAATCAACAGAAAAGTACCCAAATCAACTTGACCAAATTCACATGAAAAATTAACAGCTTTTGGTTGAAATTCTGTTGATTTTGTGCTGAATTTTCTACTAGTGAAGCTTGCAAGTGGCGTCTTTAACCCTTAAACATCCATAGGGCATAGTATATACGCTGACGTATAATTGTCAATTGCTACCAATAAGAAATTTTAATTTGGGATCTCAGGTAGCTCACTAGAATTGTATTGATCTATTCTTCAACTTCTTTGTTGGTCTCAATTATAGTAGAGGTGTGGATCCATTCCAAATACAAGAAAAATACCCCATATTGTATTGGTCGGAGTGGCACGCTCAGATGTTTAGGGGTTAACTAAGTGCCACTATCCCCATTTGGAAATGTTGGTCTAGCCTCTGCTCAATTAGTAACACTGTACTCATGAAGAAATGGAGGAGGGAAAGCTTCAAGACTGTTTCTTAGTTGACAATTTTAGCCCAAAAGTAAAATGGCACCTTAATCTCAAAAAGTTCTTACCACCAATACATTTCTATAGTACATTGTTTCAATAATCTTATCACAATTCCTTTTTTATAAAGGGCCTCTTTGCTTTATATATAAGCAATTAACCCTATTATCACGGCACCGTAATTCAAATATTAATTACAAAGCCACAATTTACCAAATGTCATGGTTATGATATCATCTAAAACGTAATTGGGTTAAGACTAGGTATCAGGTTTCAAAATCATAAATAAGTGAAGCATGTGTTAATTATTAGGATTCCAATGATATAAGCCAAGATTAAGCTCAAATGTAAAATTTCTTATTATCATTTCCTTGGAGATTTAGGTTGTCATACATGATCATAAATTGTCTATTTCATCTTTGGTCTTCTTCTTCCTTTCCTTGGTCTTTGAGGTCCTCCCTAAGTGCTAGCTAAGTTGACAACTTTCAACTCTTTTTGGTGTTTTGCAATTGACATTGCTATAGCTAAGGCATTAGGGGCTATACATTGTATGTTTAAATGAGGTCTTCACATCTAATACACTCTATCTTTAGCAAAATTTGGTCAAATGGAAAAAAATTGCATTATTAAGTAAAGAACTCTAAGACCTTTCTTGCAATTCCTGTAAACCCAATTTTAAAGCTAAACTTTACAAGCTATGGATTTTCAAGATAGAAAAGAGATAGTAGGGACTGAGTGATAACAAGGTAAATTTCTTGTACTGCTTTTTGCATTTTTTTTGGAGAGGTATTAATGGTGCCCAAATAAACTAAAATATTATTGGGACTTGTTGGAGGGCTCATTGGAGTGACTATCATGCACACTCTTGAGGTAAAGGGGAACAAGAGGGCAAGTATGTTTCATATTAACCCTTTAAAGATCACACACATTTTCCCAAAATCTACTAGATACTAGGGCAATAAGATTAGACGTGCATTTGAAACAAATTTGAACCCAATTTGAATAATCCAACCGTAAAAATGTGAAGAACACCTTTGTTGCTGCAATGCATCAAAATTTCAGCTAGATCTACCGTTGGAGGTGAAATATTATAATGATTGACTAAACTGTATATGAGAAATTTCTAGTTTTTCATGCTTGTGTGGTTTTGAATGCTAGCGCTTCATGCAAGCTTTGATTGAGAAGAGTCTTACATTTCTAGAAAGTAGGGTTTCCCACCTTTCCAACAAGACTAGTTTCACTCAAAATAGACAAAAATAGCAATCACAAGGTGTAGCTAAGTGGACAAACAAGGTCAAAAATCCCATTTTCTATGCTACCCTAAATCAATTTTGCAAGAAATTTGATTTTTTTTATTGAAAATCCAATTGGTGAAAGCAATCAAGAATTGGCCTTAAATGTAGGATGAATTTTTTTTAAATAAATTGATAGCATCATTTCAATGGATTCTCAAATAGTACAATTGTACTACTACCGTATAGAGAAACAATACAAGCATATTTCTTGAGTAATTTGAAGTTTTTTAAAATTGCACAATTGAAATGTGGCATTCTTCTTGGATGTTTGATGTATTGTGTTGTTGCTTTGATCCATTTTTGACCAAATATGGATACGTATTTTGAGGCCATAATGTATAAACACCTTTATTTATCAACTCCCATATCCAATTCTATTGTTGTTTTTTTTGGTTGGATACAAAATTCTTGTGATCACAAGCGTTCTTCAAGATTATTTTCCAAATTGTTGAGCAATTTTATTGTATAGGCCAAAAACTACTCTCTTGAACCAAAATATGGTTCAGTGGTCTCTAAAGGGTCAAAAAGAACCACTAGAAAAACATACCCCTTTGAGTAAGGTAGGAACACCCATAAGCGTTAGTGTCCCCATAACAGTCACCTTTGAAATCTTGGAAAATTTGTGGAAATGAATAGATGTAACTATAAGGATGTATAACATGTGAACATGAAACTTTAGTGTTGGTTATGAGTGCACTGGCAATTTGCTTTATAAAAATTCACAACTTAATCTCACAATATCTGAATAATACATTTGAAAGTGCAAACTAATTTTTTTTTTGTTCCTATTAGGATCCTATAATTTGCTAGTTGTTTATCAATAGTCATCATGTTCAAGACCCTTAGTTTGACATTTATGAGTGCTTGTAACTTATGACTTTGAGAAATAAGGAATATAGGGGTAGTTGCAAGAAAGACCAGCTAGTTTTGTTGCAAATAGTCATAGTATAGGTAGTACTAGGTAGTACTATGAGCTTTTGAAATAAATTTTGTTTAAATAAAATAAAATATGGACAATTTGTAAAATATTTAAAGTAGCAGACTTGTGAAAATTCACACCTAGAAATTTTTTATCCTAAAAGTTATGCACAAAAATAGAGGGACATAAATTACTAATAAAAAGACAATTTCCTTTTTTCTTTCTAGAAAATAGTAAAAAGGTTAAAAAATAAATAAATAAAATAAGCCATTTTTGGTCTATTTGAGAAACTTGAATTGGCAAAATTGCTTTTTTGGGAAAGTTTGTTCTCTTTCTCCAATGCTTGACCAAAGGATGCCCACTTTGAGAGCATGTGGAAGGTAGAGAATTCACAATTTCCTAAAATCCTTTGACAAATCCATGTAATGCTTTATGATGAACAACTTTCCTAATTGTGGCATGAGATTTGCTTTTTTGAACCCAAAATAGTACTAAAAACCTCCAAAATGGCTAAGGTAGACACCTATTTGGGGGCTATTTAAAAATAGTAAATTAATTTTAGATAAACTACAAAAATAACAAAAGGTCAATAACTATGACATTTACCTACCTCTGAAATTTCAGCTCAAGAGAACTTGCTGAGCAAAAGTTACAAGCCAAATAGCACCTCCAAGAGAGCAAGGAGACATCAAATAGTACTAGTGTCTCTTGCAATGCATCATAGCTATCCTTAAAAACCATCATCGCTAAAGTTTGTTACTGAATGCTTACTACTTACTTACTCAAGCCTCCTTTACACTAGAGGTGAGAAGCCTTGAAGAAAATCTCTCATGGGTCATGGCTTGTCTTTGAAAGGCTAGCTTTTGGAGATAGTGGCTTTTGATTGTAGTGTAAAGTGAGAAGAGCCCACAAATTATTATTATTATTGTTATTATTATTTTATTGTTATTATTGTTATTGTTATTATTATTATTATTATTATTATAGTTTTGTTTTGTTTTAAGATCATTTATTTATTTTTAAAAAAAGATTTTTTGGCTTCAGGGATTTTGGTCCCCAGTCAAGCCCACCTCTTTAGGTGGGCTTGAGTGCTTGACTATAATTTTGGGGACCCAAAGCTTGTGCTTTTCCATTGCCACAAAGGACAAAAGTGTTGTTCACCTCATTTTCTCCTTTTCTTATCCCTTGAAAACAATATTCTCATCTAAAGTGATGTTTCTTGGTCTTCTCAATTCTTGAAGTTTTCATTGGCTAGAATTTTGCTCTCCAGGGCTTCTTGGCTCTGGTTTTAAGGGGGCTTAAAAAATAAAATAAAAATAAAATCTTTCACAACCCACTGCCCCTTACATCAGCATTGAGGGATCAGCATTAGGAGATTGTTTGCTGGTGAGTGGCGGCTACCCAGTGAAATTGCGTTTGGATTCAAGGTTTCATTTACTTTGTCGGCAGGATTACCGAACCCCTGCTTGCAAAAGTGCTAAAGTTCCTAGTTTTGAAACCACAACCGTCAACATTGCAAATGTTCGAGTTTTCCCAATTTTGGCCAGATATATTCAAAGGCTGCAGGCATGTCTGTTTTCATGCGTGCTACGGGTTCGGACCGTTGCAAGTTGCAATTGTAGCTCTGAGGTTTGTATTACTACAGGCCGGAAGGATTCAATCCAAACACTCTAACAAAAATATTGCTGACAAGGATGAGTGGTTTGAGTGTTCAGATATTTGGGACATGAAGCTTCAGATTAGTGTAGTTGTGCTCATGCCAGACAAGCATTTGGGGCTGTAGTCAAAACCATGAACCTTGATTTTAGGGTCTCTAAAACCGGCTTGCTTGATTGAGGGTTCACGATGGAGCGCTGTAGTTGGTAACAGACGGTGTTGTACCTCGCACCACCTTTGAGGCCCTCTTTACACTAAAATCCGGAGACTTTCAGCCTCGAGAGCTTTGGAAAAGAAGAAAGAGCCTGAGAATATAGAAAATGAACTACACCAAAATAGTGCATTTAGGTTGCCTTAACAATTACGGTGCCTTTGCCTTACCATGGAAAGCTAATCAGTAAAATTCTTTTGTGTTTAGAGGCCCAAAACTGCTTCAAAATACTAATCCGCAAATCGGGGTCAAAATTTTCATTGAAACTTACTTCTTAACAAATCCAATCGTAGGATCTTTTGGTTGACTTGCACAAGTACATTGCCCCAAAATTTCAAAATGAATATCCCCACCAATTGCAAGATCAATGTGACTAAACTTCAAAATGTAGGCTTTTCTAGTCCTTCCAAAAGGTGAAATATTGTTTTTCAAACTTTTTAGAGAAAAACTTGTATGTTGTATTTCTTGTGCAATTTTGGCAATATGTTGGAAAATGGGTTGAAAGCATATATAAAAAGATTTGACCAAAAAGATTTTTGGATTCATTTTTACAAAAACTGTAAAGTGAAAGGTATTGATGAATGAAAGATATAACTAATTATATGCTAATAAGTATTGGAAGAATTTGAAAATTGTTAACCCCAATGGTGAGAATGCTCTAACAAACAATTAATCACTTTAATTTTCATTTTCATTTGAAAATTTTCAAAATTGAGAGCCCATTTTCATTTGAAAATTTTCAAAATTGAGAGTAAAAGATAACTCTATATGTTTTTTCTACCCTCTTAACCTCATATTTAGTAAAATGGGAGTTTCCATTGAAATGAGAGGTAATGTAAAGGAAAGTTGATGAAAGGTTTTATGTCAATTCAACTCAATTTGAGCTGAATTGACATCAGATTTTACCTAAAATTAGAAGGTTTTACTACAATTTAGGTCGACTTGACCTAAATTGCAATAAAACCTTTCAAAACTAACCTGAAATTGAAAAGTTTTATGTCTCCTTTGGTTATTTTGGGAGGTGTCCAATCTCCCATTTTACTAAATATGAGGTTTCTTACTACCTTCATTGTCCACAAAATAAAATTCCTTTTGACTCTTACCTCATTATTTGGAATTGAGTGATTCAACTTTTTTTGAGTAGGAATCAATCTATAGAATTCTATAAAAAATAAAAATAAAAATTTAGAATATGATTTTTGCTGCCCAGTTTGACATTGAAATTGAAAAAAACCTTATAACTTTTGCATTACTTATTGGAATGACATGAAGTAAAGCTTCACATGTAGATTATGATGAGTAGCATCCATCCTAAAAATTTCATGAAAAAATTACAAATTATGAAATCAATAGAGCCTGCCCAAGTTTTCATAAAGCCCAAAGTGGGCTCTTTGGGCCTTTAGGGGTTAACTCATGATTCATGGCTTGGCCACTTGGAGGTGCATGAAATTGTTTAGATACTAAGATTTCACATGGTCTACCACATGGACTTAGCTAATTTGTCACCCTGCAACTATGTTGTTGTTGTCAAGACCTGTTGAAAATTATTGTAGTAGCGGTAAGTATTTAAATAGTGTAAAATGTCAAGAAATTAGTATGGGACAACCTAAATGCACTATTTGGTGTAGTTATAAACCCTTAAGATAATTGTGTAATAAAAACATTGCTGGCTTTCCTTTTTTTTCTTCTTTCTATCCCTTTTCTTTGAAACATTTCAAAACTGACCTAAACTTTTTGACCTTAAGACTTTTACACATAAGAGAATTGGTCCTTGTCATACTCACATTATAATGGGCACTTGGGACTATTTTTGAGACCATTTTGGCTAAAATTTTGATAGAAATGGCCTTAAGTTTTCATGGCCTTGACTCCTAATGTGAAGCAGCCATTAAAATATGTTCTGAGAAGTCTAAACTGATAAGCATGTACAATGCTCCCATTCAAGGATTTTTTTCTTGACAAATTTTTGGATAAATCTTACCTCAGAACTGACACTTGCTACCAATCAACACACTAAAAAAAATAAGTGGGAAAAGTTTATGAAATTTTCAATTCCTTCCTTCCACTAACACTCGGTTCATCAGATTTTGGATGAAAATAGCTTATATTAGTAAACTTATTGGATGAATGTGCACAAATCATTCATTTATTCCAATTTTAACTAATTTTTATTTACCTCCGTGTATTCTAGGGTGTGGGCTGCTCTAAGGTAGACATACCCATTTCCAAGCAGCACTCAATTCCGCAGTCTATTTTTATGGTGTTCATCATCTACTCTTGAACCCAATGTGGAACAAGTTTTACACATGTTAGTTACTAAGCTACTTTGGGAGGGTTGGGGTTCGAACCATCAAGTGCCATCATAAGAACACATCCAAGTAAATTCAAGATTAGTCTAGAATTGCTTTAGGGACCCTATGAGATGCAACTTTACCCTTTGATACAAAATAATCTACAATAATTTTTGTTATAAAAATAACGTTCTGTGATAGCTTGGTGAAAGACCAATCCTACAAAAGTTTTTCCTAAATTTTCCGAGACCTTGAGGTACTCCAGACTCTTAAACGATCGGGTATGGGTCTATCTACCTTCCCTGACAAACAAACAAAAAAAAAAAAAAAAAAAAAAAAACCCTGCTCCCATTGGCCATCACGTCAATAAACAAGCGACAATTATAGATACCAATATAAGAATCAAAGCACCAAATTCCGTGGGTGGTTCCCTCGTACAAACCCTGGTGTAGGTGTCAAGGTGCTATAGGAAGCAGATCCATTCACGGATACAACACAGCCCATGAGGTCTGCTTATTGTCGTTTCTATTTTGCTAAATTACTCGAGAATATGTAAATACTGATCCGCCCCAAACACACGCCAGCAATAATTCGAAGCCCACTTTGAGGAAGTTTGACAAAGCGGACCTCCCCTTGACCACGATCGTCTGTTTGGTCACTTACCACTTCAGGGAAAGAGAACTCAATCTTCCATTCGGCGATCACCGTCTTCATTCATCCATAACCTGGTCACGCGACTCGGCCGGTGTCCGCAGAACGGGGCGGTAATAATTAAGTCCCCAGTTTACCCGCCAGTTTACCCTGAAGGGGCAGGACTGACTGAGCGTACAGTAGATTCGTGGGTCGGGGAGCGTGGTAAATCGGAAAAGATTTTAAAAATTTGAATTGACATCGTCTCTCTCTCTGAGTAAAATATTCTCGTCGCGCCCGCTGTCAGAGCTAAAGCGGGCAAGACGTGATTGTGAGGGAGTTGGCCGCAGCTCGCTGCGCTTTCTTCGCGCCGCTCACTTGGCCACGCCCGATCGTCGCCTTCTTGTAATTTCATCACGTCTTGGAGGACTTCGTCGACTAATGCCTGTTGCCATTCCTTTCTGTTGCTGCCTTGGCACAGTCTGTCCACTCCACAGCAATTTCAAACTGCTTTGTTAAGTCTGTTGTTGCGGCGGAAAAGTTTTGTCTTTCTTGGCGCGGTGTAGGTGAGACTTGAATGTGTAGTTGCTGGATTTCGGGCTATTGAGTGTGTGGAATGTTAGCGGAGTGAAGCTCATTAAGTGGAGTGGAGGAGAGTTCTTGGTATTGAGAGAGAGAGAGAGGCGAGTCGCTCGAGGTGTAAGAGCAATTGGCCGTGCACTGCGAAGAAAACCGAGGTAAATGTTCTTTGTACGCTTGGTGGAGGTTTTGGTGTATTGCTCAAGTTTCTTGCCAGTTTCTTGAAGCGTGTGATTCTGTTCTTTTTTTGTTTCAACGCGAGGTAATTGGCATGTTTAACGCTTTCAACCGGTTCAATGGTATTGTCTCCTAAGCGATGTTTGTGGATAGTGTGACTGAGATTGAATTGATCGAGGATCAATAGTGTTGTAGCAATAATTTGCCTCGGGATTCGGAACCGGTATGCTCGTGCAAAAAAGTGACTCTTGCTTCATTCGCGTCTGCTGATCTCCGAATGGAGTTTCAGTTTGCGGCGTTGTTATTGAGGACATTTGGTGATGCGGCAGACGAAAAAACGGAAACGAGTCACCGCCGTGGAACAATAATGAAGGCTTACTTCTCGTACTTGTGCCTACAGGCTTACTCTTTTCTTTGCCGTCGTCCGGATGATGACGTTGCCTCTAATGCTTACAGATTACGAGCAGCTACGCCAGAAAGCTCTACCTGCCTCTTCGCGGCGCACTGTTGTGTTAGTAAGATCACACGTTGATGTCAAATTAAACTCTTGTGTGTCTCTTAGAAGGCTTCTTCTCTCAGGATAAGCGAGCGCTCAGGAGAGCAGTATTTTTGCTGGCTTTTTCATTTTAGCTTGAAGAAGCCAAGCGTATGGATCGACTACAGTGTCATGTCGCGTTCTTTCTTTATCCCTGGCGATCACAGTATATGTCCGATTTTAGTATTCTGGTTGCTCTGCAAAGATTAGACGGAGATTATCATTGAGGACGACGTACTCTCTTGTAGACAATTGCAAACGTCCTTGGAAAATAATGCCAGGAATCGTACACAATGGAAGCAGCAGGAATCCGTTTTTTTATTGATTAGTTAAAACGCATCCAAAACCACAAATCCTTACTTCTGCCTTGTCTACAGAGCCTGGTGAACTTGTAACAGTATTGCAAGGTAGCAATAGTAGATTCGAATCTTTTGTAGCTTTGTTCAAAAAATTAGCAAAGTATGGTACCAGAAGCTTCATCCACGTATCTGAATTGACACAGTTCTTTCGAAAACAATGGGAAAAAGAATCCTGTTCTGTCTTCTTGATATGAGCAGTGAAACGACTGCTTCAGACCTTATGCCGAGATAGAAATATTTTCCACTGGTATATTTTGTTTGTGTTCTAAAAACTTTGTAACTTAATTGCTCTCGCTCTTCATCTTTCACGATCAGAAATTGCTCGCCCATTAATATCTGCGTTTTAATTTCTCCACTTTACGCTCTTCTGCTGTTAAGATAGAATACCATTTACGCAAGTTTGAGTACTTGCGAGGCGAACCGTACTTTCCGCATTTGTTATGCTAGTCTCTTCGAGGATCTTTGCTCTTTCCTTTCAGAGAATCAAATCTTGACGGCTACTTCTTGGCTGAGTCAGGCCATTCTCGGCGCTTTGGAGCTAATGAGGACATATCCGAGGACTTAAGGAGGCAAAGTGCCAGGTGATTTCATATTTTCTGCGTTTTCTTACAGATATTTTCTGAGCTTCGTTTTGAAGGTCTTCAAATATCAGTGAAAGTTACCGTACATTGTCCTATAGCTGGTAATCCAGTAAATTACGAATGCTCTGGTACAAAATGACGTCTTCACGAAAACAGGAAGCTTGAGTGAGATTGATGTGAGATTCCAGCAAGAAATTCTGAGAAGTGATGATCAAGTCGGTTAGAAACTGAACGTGCCAGGTGAAGGAGTCAAAACCTCGCATGTTCTGTTTTGTGCAAGAAGTTAAAGTTACTGCAGCGGTGAAGTGCGCACATGAAGGTCCTCCTGTCGGTCAAACTCGAGGCTCTTGAGTTAGAAATAGCGATCTTGATCGAAACCTTTCCTTTCTTCAGAATTTTTCCAAGTTGATATTTTTTATCAGCAGTTCTTGCATCATAGGATGTAGCTTGGTTGGTTATCTCTCTACGTTAGAATTAGACAAGTTCAAGATTTACTTATCACAAAGCTGCAAGAATCGAACAAAGCTAAATCCACAATTCCCAATCTCAGTTTCTGATAGATATATAGTAAAACGTCATCGTCGTAGCGTTTCTTCAGCAATGAAGTCAGCAATGTGAATTTATCCTTTTAGTATTCATTGTGTTCATACAACATTAGCACTGAGATAATGTTCAAATAATAATTGTTTCAGTGATAAAACTCTTACACCTTAATTAAGGTGAACACAATTCCCTTTAGTGAACGTATCCTTGTCCGTTCCTGGCTGAATGTGTATTCTGTTTTAGGGTATCGTGTTCATAACCTTCCTTTGGTTTCTTTTGTGCTTTTAGTCTTTAAATCTAGCTATTACGTACCGTTTCTGAGCAGCAATTTTGGGTATTGCAGAGCCTTTGCAAACGGATCAATGCAGGAAATTGATTGTGCAGTGCCACTGGTTTCTCCCTCTCTGGTAGTTGCTGCTGACAATGCCCAGGTAATCCCTTGTTCAATCTTTATGATTTTATATTCTGGATTGGAAATTTGCAAATCCCGATGCAAAATTGCCTGCCTTAACAGTACTGGTGCTGATATGTTGCTGGTGTAGAGAAAGCCACTTCTTTGCATTCATTGAAAGGTCAACGTTTATAGTTCTTTTCGTAATTCAGAAATGATATTTTCCGCGAGGACAGCGGATTCAACTTGTGATTATGTTAGCCTGGTATAATGGCATTCCAGCTTGTATTTTACTCCTTATTCATGTTTTGTTCATCACTGTAGTAAAGCAGGCTGCCTAACCGAAATTTCTCTTAACCGAAACGTTTCTCTCTCCAGGTCCAGCATCATGGTGTTGAGGTCAATCTGAGTGGGATGCTTCCAGAGCTTCACAATGAACGGCTTGCTTTGGAGCAAGAGGTAACTCACTGATCCTAGATAATCGGTGTGCTTCAGGGTTTGCTTCATGCGTCATGATCTCTTTTAAAAAAAATCGGAATGGGAAGCTTGTTGGTCTAAAAGCATTTCTCCAGTAGTCTTTTTCTTCAACCTCTTTGTTTTTATCCATCTGAATGTTTCGATTGCTACTGAAAATGTAACTCCTGCTCATAATTGTATCACATTATTCATTCAGGTTGCAAATTTGAAGGAGAAGCTTGTGCATGAGATTAAGTTGCGAGAAGCCCTGAAAGGTGGCCTGCAGAGAGCTCCGGGCACTCTGCCCAAAATTCCTGGATACGTTACCGCCAAGGTTAGTCTCTTCAGCTCAAATACTTTTATGTAGTTGGGTCATCAGGTCTTTTGTTATATCTTTTACTATGGTTTTGCTGGAATTGTAGGATATGTCTTTGTACATTTGCTAGTCTCAATTCGGCTTTAAGAACCTCTTATCCTCCATGGCATCTAGCTTACGGCTGACCATCTGATGTGCAGACTAGAGAGCTTCTATTTGAAGTTGCGGTTTTAGAGGAGGAGGTCATTTTCCTTGAGAAGCATGCAGTATATTTGCGGAAGGAGCTACGGTGTGATATTAAATCTGAATCGTCCTCATCGTTGCGAGTGGACGGTGGAGAAGATGCTGTTATTGTTTCCAAGGAAACCGTCGGTTCAGAGACCAAGATTCCAGAATCTGAAGTATCGGAGCCAACGACACCGAATAACCCTTTGACTCCGTCGTTGACACCGTATGGTACTCCCGAATTGAGACCTTCGGCTTTGTCTTCTCCGTCAACTTTGCACGATACGAATGTGCCCCTGCCCTCATCTGCGCCTTCCGATCTTGTGTTACCGCTCTCTGTGAACTCCCCTCTCCCTCATGGGGACAAGCCTAGTTGTGTACCTCCCCAGGTATTGAACAGAAAAAGAGTGATCGGAAAAGGTTCTTCCTCATCAGAGTCAGTACCCTCAGACGCCCGTGAACCATACGATGTAGATATAAAACCCTCTAGAAAGAAACCAAATCACAAAAAGTCTCAGTCTCTCCCATGTGTCGTCAGGAAGAGGGACATAGATTGTGACGCCAAATTTGCTAGATCTTCTCCAGTGAGCAAGGAGGCTGATAGAGATGTCTATGAGAGGCTGTCTGCACCAAAGAAAGGAGCACATGCAAGATCGTCGGCTCGTCCCTCTGTCCGGGAAAATTCTGACAAATCAAGTAATGTTGTTCCCAAGTCGTCCGCTAATCGGAAGGAGGTTCAGAGGTTGTGTCGTATTTCTCCTCACCCAGCCGCTTCACTGGACGAGAAAGTCCACAATCGTGACAGAAAACCTGTGAGAAAGAAGGAGCTCCCTGGGCGATCACCACCTCTTGCTTCTCCGCAAGTAGAGACCAAAAGGATTCCTTATTTCCGACGTTCTTCCAGTCTCAGAGAAGTGGAATCTGAATGTTCTCTCGCTTCAACTCCGTCTCCGGTATTTGAAGACAAGGCCATAGCCTCTATTAAGCTCATCGTGTCAACCATGAGTCCAACTGGGTCTCCACAGCTGAAGTTTCACAGCAACTATAATGACTCACCAATTACCCCAACCGCGGAGCAAGGATACCAGGATCGCCTGGTGACACCCTTTAAATTGCCTACATCTATGGAGAAGGTAAATGCCAAGATGTTGACTCCCAATGATGAGCGACGAAGGACACACGACCTTGTTATTACCAAGTCTCTTCCTCCCATCAAATTAAATATGGCTTCAAGTCTGTATTCGCCTTTGAGGAGTGCTGGTCAACATCGCTTGACGGCATCGAATAATTTCTCTGAGAATGCCAAACTGTATGCCAAGTCAAAGCTCGCAACTACACCAACGAAGCAAGATTTTAAAGTGAGACCTGTCCAGGTTCAGAAGCCTTCGTGTCAAGGCGACGACTGCGAGCAAAACACTTCAAAGTTAATGAAGTTTGATATGTCAAAACATCAGCCTGAGAATGACTACTTCGACACGGATCAGAAGGTATGTTTCTTTTCACTTATCGCTAATCCGGGTGCAATGTCATATCTCATGTCTGCTTCACTTTTACTGTAGATCCATATTCAGTAGACTTCAGATCTATTACAATGAAAAGCTATCTGCATTGACAGCGCAATCTTTCAATTTGACTTCATTCTCGTTTGATTGTGTACATGTCTCTTGCTCCAACGCTTGTTCTTAACCACATCGTGCGAACTAAATAATAACTCTGATACATCTTGTGCTTTGACGAATCTTCCCTTACTCGATGGAAGTGTTTTGATGTTTCAGGATGATAAGGTGGACATGGCCTGTGGTCCTATAGCAGACGCTTCCTGGCTCTCAGAAGATCTGGCGAAATTATTTGGTACAGTATGCAGCAAGATCCGTAGGCACTCTTCGCTTTCAGACCAGGCCACCAAGACGGCTGCGAAGCCTCTCGTTCCTCCGCTTGGAAGTTCTCAAAGAGTACCATCGTTTGGAAGAAGTCAAAGTTTTGATATTAGGAGTCAAGGGGGCTTACAAATGTTGGAAGAATGCTGTTCAGATGGCATGGACATGGTCGATTCTTATGATGTCCACAAGGAACGGTCAGCGAATTTAGGGCCTCATCGGCACTATTACAAAGCAATCAAGCTACCACTTGAGCAAAAATTGAAGTAAGTTGTGTCTCGCCTTTTGTACTGGCTATTAACGCATTGATATTCTTGGAGTAGAAGAGGGTTTGAAAAGTGGGCTGACACTGGGACGTTTCAGTTCAAGGACCTTGCAAATACAAGCAGTACTGACTGAGAGGTTTCTCCTTGTAGGGCCTAGATGCTTGCATTACTCCGGTGAAAGGAGGAGCTTGCCACGCTGTGCTTGTTAGCTGTTATCGCATGGAAAGAAGGAACAAGGAGAACTCGAATCCTCCAGCAATATGATTTGTGTTTGAAGAGGAGAAAAAGCTGCCTTGTATGTCGCATCATAGCGTACTGAACTTGTGCATACGTCGACTTCGAGTAGCAAAAAGGTGTTGGTTGAGGCCATCAACGGGTGTTCGAAAGCGTCCTGTATGATTTGCAAGCGGTCAAATCCCGGCTTCCTCAGCAGTTTGTGTAGAGTGCATGGAGATCACGTCTTCTCTGAGATCTTCCGCGAGTCTATGCATTCTGATATAACTTTCGTCAATTGTGCACTGTAAGCCCTCTATCATTTTCGGTTTTCCAGCATCTATTCATGAACCCCTCAATGAAGAAGATATCTTTGAGGTCTGCTTAATTTTTATGCATTGATGTTTCATGTGAGACTCTGAAGCTGTTCCATTCTGCTGCAAAATCTTTTTTAATGTTCTCACTCGTGTATTGCGAACTTCTTGAACAGGATCGTGTTGTATGAGGTTCTTATCATTGTATCAACTCCACGGTTGAGGACTGCATGATAGCGGAGTGTATCTGCTTCGGACCTCTTTAAACTGTGGAAGGCGTCAGCAATTTTTCTGCTTCGATTCCTGCGTTGTGTTAAATTTAAATTCCTGGCTCCCAACCAATTCTCACATACCAAACTTTGACATTGTATCATATTTCATTTCGCTTATAATACGAACTCGAGGGTTGCCAGATTGTTCACTTTGACCAACGGAAGAACCATCTGGAAGGGGATTTCTTAACGTCCGATTGCGTTTGAAACTGCGAACTGACTAAATAGTCACATTGAGGATCAACCGAATGTTTGAACTTTACTTGATTGTTTCATTGTTCAAGCTTAGATTAAGTTAGAGGTTTTTATTTACCTCATGCAGCTCAGATCTAAGATCTGCAGTAGGTTCTGTTATGTTTCTTGCGGTTGACGCCAATTTAATTATGAAAAGAAATGTGGGGTGGGGGCTTCCTGCCACGCGGGTGTAGAACGCTCACTGGTACATTGAACATATGTGCAGTACAGTACTAGAATCATTCTTGGTATGGGGCCTAAGTTGATAATAAAAATATGGTTAGTTATTTTAGTTCCTAATCTTTGTAGAAATACAGCGAGTTGACATAAGAATCTGTTAAAATCATTAGTTCTTCAAATACAATAATAAAAAATTTAGTATGATTGAATGCAATTGGCCCTTAAAAGGGAATTGCTATTTTAACATTAGGCTGTTACTTGGACACTATCTTGATTTGACTCAAGGTTTGAATGATCAAAATTATGGTTTGAACCAGTGTCCGGGGAGGTTTTTAAACAGACTCGTTACATTTCCTACTCAGTATTTTATAGCCTAAACATGTATTTTTTGGTCGGCCAATAACCTTTGATTTTTTTTTCACATAATTGATGTATGAGGTTTAGAAAATCAATTTGGTTAAAACCCAAATTTCAATGTATTATATTAGATGTTTTGCTTTTTACAAATGCTACAAATAGATCCACCTTTTGTTTACCATGTGCATGACATAGCAAATCAAGGCAATGATCAAGGCAACAACCTAAAAATCAAGCTACACCTAAGCCCCAACCAATGTAAACTTCTTTATAATTTAACCCCTAAAGGACCAAGCCTTTTTTTTTGCTAAAATCATTAAGAGGTTTAGAAAAAAAGGATTTTATGTTTTGTTTTTGGGAAATCCAATTGTAGGATCTTGCCTCAAATTGGAAGAGGTACTTGTGGGAAAAAAATCAGCTCATTCCAAATGGAGAGGAGTGAGATATTTACATCTAAAGTGAAAAAAAAAGATTTTTTCCATGCTGCCCAAAAATTTCAGAAGCCTTTGACCACTCTTATAACAAAAAAATTGCTCTACCCAAAGTTGCACTTTATTTTTTCCATGTAGGAGATCAAGTTAGGTATGTGTGGGAGAATTTTCAAATCAATTAGAACTATACAACACATGGGAAAAAATAGTAAGTAAAAAGAAGTAGAGAATGAGTCAAAACATTATATTGTTAAGAATTTAATTATGGAAATGAAAAATGCTAATCCCAACGGTGACAATGTTGTGATAAACAATTTACTTACTTTGGTTTAACTTTTTTTTTTTCCAAAATATTGAAAATTGAGTAAAATAAAGGACTTCAAAGTTTATATGAGAGTGGAGAACCCATAACTGCCCGCAAACAAAAACTCATAACTTTCATGTCATTGATTGAAATTGAATGATTCAAAGCTTCTTATGAGTAAAAATATCTAAAGAACCAATTTCAAATTAATTTTTAAAGAAGTTTTTGGGCTGCCCGGACAGGCAATCCTCTCCAAATTTTCATAAATTCATGCATAACTTCTTCATCAAATGTCGGAATGAAGAAAAAACTAGATGCCCACGTAGATTTTTGAATTCCCCACCTTCAATAAATGTTTTATACACAAAGTAGTTTAGCCATAGGTACATGCCCAAAGTCCAACTTGTCCCTCAAAGGGACAATGGTCCTTTAGGGGTTAAAAAGGTTTATTGTTGACTTTTGTTGTTTAAATATGCTTAGCTAGATTTGATCATGGTCAAGTTCCACCATCTTGGGACCAAATATTCAATCTTCAAAAAATGTTTGGATTACAAATTGAAAGTCCACACATGTTTTGGAGTCTAGTTAGTACATGAGTCTGAAGTCAAAACTTGGACTTCCAAAATTAGGATTTACAATTGAGCGCCATGTGTCATCCAAGGATTGGTGCACCAATTGCACCTCTTATCCCAACAATCATCACCCATTCACCCACTCACCCTCTCATGTACTCACCTACTCACCTATTCACCCACTTGGCCACCTCACTCTTCTTTCTTGCTTTTTTAATTTTTTGAACTTTAGCATTGTGTAACTGTTTGTGAGAGGTAAATTTTAGGATTTTGATAGAATCTACCCTCAAATGGACATTTAGGAAGTGATGATGTTCTTTTCACAAGTTCAAAAAACATTTGATTTTTGTGTAGAAGGTAGGAAAATTTCCTTACATAGGTTGATTTCTTACAATTTCAAATTTCATTTGGCCCATTTCCTCATTTACAAGTGTAAGTGTGGCTAAATTTCCTAAAGATGGAATTGTAACGACTGATTTCCTAAAAGCATGTTTTTAAGGTCAGAAGCAAATCCGTCAACTTTCATTTTATTTTGACAATCCTCAAAAAAATTCAACTGACTTGTAACTAAAAGTCGGTTCCCCCGGACTATGGTTTGAACAATAACTTAGATAACTCTTGATTAGATCTTCTAAGCAAGAACTTACAGACGTCAAGATACATGAAGGGCCAAGCTTGTTATCCTCCTTACCCACTTGTCAATTGGTTCAACATGTGTGGTTTTTATTACTCTTTCTAAATTAATCTTTTAAAAAAGAACGTGTGAGCCTTGTTATCTAAAACATAAACCTAAATACTCTAGTAGTAAAGCTTACGTCAAATTTTGGAGGCTTCCCAAATGTCCATCACTAAAACAACAAATTACAGGTACCATTAAGCAAAAGTGATAAAAAATAAAAGTTTTAAACACAACATTTATAAACAAGGTAATGATTTGTAAGGCAGTGAATTTTGCTACTGTTTGAGCACTTCAGCTCCTTAACCCCTCATCGTTGGAGGGGACAGAAAGTGTCCTCTCACATTCTGCCTATGTAATTCAAATTGCTGTAACTTTTGCATTGATAGTCTAAACTCAATAATTTTTCTTGGTAAAGTTGCACATACAAATTTAGTTTTTATGAAAAAAAATCTAGAACAATCTAAGAGGTATTAAGTTTGTGAAAGTCATTCAAAGTTCACAAGTTTAATTTGAGTTCACCACATTGCAAAATAATGGTTGCAACTTTGGGGCTTGTATCTTTTTCAATATTATTATTATTCAATAAAATTTATTGAGTTTTATTCCCCTTGAATTCTACTAATAGTGGTAGAATTTTCATGTCAATCCAAGTTGTTTTGAATGTTTATGAGCAACTCAAAGTTCAAAACCCACACACTTTTTCATTATTGTGAACTTTGGTGGCTTGTAACTTCTTCATACAACTTCCATTTTTGATTATTTGTATTGTAAAAGTTGCGCATGTTAGTCTAATTGTTGTTATAATTTCATTTCAATCCAAGAAGTTATGAGTGAATGAGAAGCATTCTAGTAGAGGGAGGATTAGCCATAGATGTGATTTTTTACTACTTTTTTCATTGTCTTTTGACACTTCAAAACAATTTTGCAAACATAATGAGTCTATTAAGTTAAATTTTTTTCCACCAATGTGTTTGTATACTAGTTTTATATCACTTTGTAATTTAAGTTTTTTTTCATTTGAGCACGTTTAGAAATCAAAATTCACCTCCAAATGTGTTTTTTAGAAAATTTCAGAATACTTTTTAACACTGAAACATTATATTCTTTCAATCTATGCGGTCAAACGACCTTAAATTTGATCTACATAATCTGCAACAAGCATACTAAAAGATTGTACAGTTGAGATTTTCATAGTTTATCGACATTTAGACTTATAGCAATTGAATTGCAAAGAGACTGTTAAGGGTCTTTGAACCTCAAGAAATGACGGGTTAAATCCCTAAAGCACTAAACACCCTTTTTTGGCAACATATCAATTTTGGGCAACTCACTACCAATGGGGTTTTCAGTTTTTTTCTTTGAATTTTCACACATGATGTGTCCAAGGAGTAGCTTTAAAGTCCATCAATTTTCATAACTTTTGACTTCATGGTTCAAAAGTTATTGAATGATATCTAATTTTCTTTGCTTGACACGCAGTTAGAAAACTTCTTCAAAAATCACATTTTTTGGATTTGTTTTTTGAAATTGGTTCTTTAGATTTGTACATACTTGGGAAGCTTTGAATCATTCCATTTTGATGGATGAGATGAAAGTTATGAGGAGATTTTTTTGCGGGCAATTATGGATTCTTGACTCTAAAATAAACTTTGAAGTCCATTAATTTACTCAATTTTCAATATTTTAGAAAAAATAATAATCTGAAGATGTAGATTTTGTATCACAACATTACAACCATTGGGATTGGAGTTTTTCATTTCCATAATTAAGTTCTTAACAAATTTGTGGTTTGAATCATTCTCTACTTCTTTTTACTTACTATTTTTTTTCCATGTGTTTTACAATTCCAAGTGATGTTAAATTTTTTGAGTGTGTATCCAACTTCCTTTGAAGAACAAATCCAAAAAATTACAACCATTTTGGAGTTTTTTTCATACAAATATGACCTTGTGAAGTGCAGTTGCTCGGATTTTTGCAGAGACAAAAAATGGCTTTTTGTCAATTCAAACTCAAATATCCAACAATGTACATGGTGAAAACTCCTGAATTTTTTTCAGATCTTTTGATACTAATGCAGTACAAGATCTTTTGGCTACATTTGTCAAAAAACTTTAAAAATATATATTTTGGTACTTGTACTAGAAAGGCAGTTTTAGAGCAGTTTTGGTAAAAATTTGAGCTTAGTGCTTTAGGGATTAACCGCTGAGCGCCTAAGGGGACCAAAAGTGTCCTCTCATAGTCTAGCAAGACAATTGGAAATGCTTTAACTTTTACATATATTGTCCAAATCCAATAAAATTTGTTGGCAAAATTGTGCATTCTAGTCTAGTTTTTATGGTCAAATTTTCAGATCAATTTGAGACATATTGAGTTTGTGAGAGCCATTCAAAGTTTGCGTGGTCAATTTGAGTTCACCATACAGCATTGTGATGGCTGCAACTTTGGAAGCTTGTATTTTTTTCATCAAATAAAAGTTTTCAACAAAATTTGTTGGATTTTGTTCCTCTTAAAGTCTAGTCATTGTTGTAGAGTTTCATGTCAATCCAAGTTCCTTTGAATGCTTGAGAGCAGTTCAAAATTCAAAATCCACTCATTTGTACATTGTAGTGAACTTTGGTGGCTTATAAGGGTAGTTGCAAGAATGACTTACAAATTTTGTCTTAAACACCCTTAAAATTGGTAGTACTAGGTAGTACTATGAGCTTTTGAAATATATTTTTAAAAATAAAATAAAACATGGAAAATTTGTAAAGCACTTAAAATAGCATACTTGTGAAAATTCAATACTAAAAAAAATTTATTCTAAAAGTTATGCACAAAAATAGAGGGACAAAAATTACCAATAAAAAGACAATTTTTTTTTTTGCTTTTTAGAAAATAGTAAAAAAATTCAAAAAAATAAAAATAAAAATGGCCATTTCTCATCTCTCTCATTAGCTTGAACTAATGTAAGTGCTTTTTGGAGGAAGGTTTTTGCCTTTCACTAATGGAGGGAGAAAGGATGCCCACTTTGGGACAATGTGCAGGGTAGAGTTTTCTGAGTTTCATAAAACCAAGCTACAAATCCATGTAATGCTTCCTAATGAACAACTTCCTTGATTTGTGGCATGAGGTATGCTTTTTTCAATCCAAAATAGTACTAAAAACCACCAAAACTGCCAAGGTAGACATGCAAACGGGGTTCACTTAAAAATAGTAAAAATAAATTTATAAAAAACAAAAAAATTAGTGAATGTCAATAACTTTCATGTCCACCTTACTCTGAAATTTTATCTCAAAATGACTAAAATTGCAAAAGATAAGACCCAAAAACCACCCGCATGAGGTGAAAGAGATAGAAAGCAGGAGAGGTCATTCTTGCAATCACCCAAAACTTCTTCATGGAAACTTTGTTTCAACATTTGTTATTGGAAAAGTTGCGCATACTAGTCTAGTTATAGCGGTTAAAATTTCATATCAATCTATGAAGTTATAAGTGAATGAGAAGCATTTTAGTATAGGGAGGTATAGCCATATTTATGAATTTTTGCTAATTTTTTCACTGTTTTTTGACATTTCAAAACAATTTTGCAAACATAATGAGTCTATTGAATGATATTTTCTTACACCGATATGTTTGTATACTAGTTTTTAAGCACTTTACATTTTCAATAGTTTTCATTTGAGTAGGTTTAGATATCAAATTTCACACTCAAATGTGTTTTTAGGAAAATTTCAGCATCTTTTTTCAACACTAAAACATTATAATCTTCCAATCTATGTGGTCAAATGACCCCAAATTTGATCCACATCATTTGCAACATGCACACTGCAAGATTGTAAGGTTGAGATTCTCACAAGTTATTTATATTTAGATTTATAGCACTTGAAAAGCAAGAATGTGTTTGGGCCTTTTTAGACCTAAGGAGCTGAGGGATTAACCTTTGAGTGCCCCAACGCCCCATATATTGCCACCTACAATTTCAAAGGCTTGTTTGAGGCACTAGTTCTACTTTTTTGATCTTGCTATAAACTACAATTATGAAGGCATTCAAGTTGTCCATGCCAATGGAGTAATGGCAAGGAAATCTAAATGTTGTACAAGTGTTGCAAGAGATTTGATTGAGTGAAACACCATACGGGGCATGGTGGCAAGTAGCGTTTTACAAGCTGCAATCAGTCAATATCCCTTGCAAGCTTCCTTGTGTAAGCTTTGTGGTAGTGGGAATGTTGTTGGCAGCGCAGCTAGATTGTGAGCAGGAAGCGGTGAGCAGTGAGCAGTTAGATTTAAGCAGTGAGTGTTCACATTTTACTAGAAAATATTCATTTTTGAATAATAATAAATGAAGTTAGCCCATAAAACAATAATAGAACAACTATTAAAGATGAATAGATCATCAAAAAACTTGAAGGAAGAGAGCTGTTATAAACTCATACATTGTCCAAATAAGGGTAGTAAAGGAAAATGGTAGAAATTCTAGTTTATGCACATGAAAGGAAATTTGAAACAGATGAAGAATGAATACCAATCATCCATGATCAAAAAATATTCATCCAATCATCCATCCAATTATCATCCAATGAATGAGATTATGATGTGAGTTTTGGATACATAATGAATAAGCTTGCATAAATAAGACACTAAAAAAAAACCTCAAATTTCAATGAAGCTTTAAGCTATGATATACTAACATTTACAAGTTCATTTGCACACTATAGACCCCCTCTTTGGACCAAATAGAGGGGGCTTAGGACCCTCTTTGGAACCAATGAGGTCATCTTGGCCCCATTATGGGTTTTGTAAAGTGCTCCTTGGAATCCGAGGAGCCCTCCTAATTTATTTATTTATTTCAAGTTCTTTTGCTCCAAATTTAGTTTTTTAGTTTATTTAGTTTTTATAAGTTGCCTCTTCTTTTCTTGGGGCCTTCCTCGGAACCAAGGAGGTCATCTTGGGCCCATTATGGGTTTTGCAAAGTGCTCCTCGGAATCCTAGGAGCCCTTCTACAATTTTATTTTTACTTTTTTCAAATTTTGTTTTTTGTGTTTTTGTTTTCAAGTTACCTCTTGTCTTGCGACCCTCCTTGGAACCAAGGAAGTTATCTTGGGCCCATTATGGGTTTTGCAAATTGCTCCTCGGAATCCAAGGAGCCCTCTTACACATTTTTTTGTTTTTTTGTTTTCCTTAGCTTTCTTGGTAAGTATTTGTCTTGATGTCTACGAGAGCTAACAACAGGATATTCATTAAATTGAGAAAAACAAAGGTACCATTTTGTACTCCACCTCAATCCAAAATAGTCACCCTAAACCAAATTTAAAAGTATCAAATTCAGTCTAAGCCACTAAGATTTTTTCCCTCACAAATTCCTCCTCTCAAGTGAGGACATGTGTACCAAAAAACACTAGATCTCGGTTGGGGGCCTGCTTTGGGGTGATCACCCCAAACCTTCAAAAAGTCCCAAAATGACCCTTTTGTCCCAATTTAACGAATATCCCGTTTAGCACACAAGAGTGACTAAAATAGCATATGAACTATCTTGTAAATTAAGCTTCTTACAACCACTCTATATGCTTTACAAGTAAGCTTGCTACAAATCTTTAGACTCTATCACCCAATATTTCCAATTTTACATACATATAGCCTTCCAAGCTTACATGTATTGGAATTGCCCGGCTAAAAGCTAGATATAGGTCTTGCTCTCGTGGATAGCTATTGGTGCTTACACTATATACAATAACTCCTCTAATAAATATGGATAAGGACTCTTATAGTTTAAAGCTAAAAGAGATCTACTACTATAACAGATAGGTACACTATAATAAAGCTTGTCTTGTGTACCTAAAGCTCAAATGCTCATACTAGGAGTCCAATGGCCTTTCTCTAAAAATGATACATGACAGCTTGATTTACAGGTTTATTATGAGTTCCCAAAACTTGAAGTGGTTTCTTATAATTTTATATAAAGAAAATGACCTTTTGAGGCCTCTACCACTCTTACACTCAATTTTTCCGGTCTTAATTCAATTGAGTTAACTTACATATTTCAATTACAAGAATCTAGGCTTAAAAGAGCTATTTGCGTAGAATACTTTGTTCCTTAACCCTTGAATGTCCAAGGCACCCAATTTGGGTGCCCAAAAAACTTCTAGAATCTTTGAAACCTTGTTGGAGGCATAAATTTTATTGTTTCATGTTTTGTTTTTTGGAAAAGTTGCGCGCTGAAGTTAGCTTCACCATTCAAATTCAACTTCCTTCATATCTGATTCCAATTGTTTTTGGTGGAAGGTAATCCGCAAGCATACATTTTGTGTCCTGAATATTGTCGTGAATAGTAACATGAATAGTACCACAAAGCCTATGAGAAGTTGCCACATTGAAAAGATGGGCATCAAGTTGAGCAAAAGGTGAAGATTTCCTTTGGGCACTCCCTTGGGCAGTATGGGACCTGTTGCTGAAATTTTGACATTTAACAAAATCTAAGAGTACTTTTGGACTAATTTCAATTGGAATAGCTTTGTTATAGAAATTAGAATCCATCCACAGTTGAATTTTCTTTCATTCAAATTGATTTTGGTCAATAATTGAAGCTAAAAAAATTCTTTGTATTAGGTGTTTGCACTTTGATAGTTGGGTTGCAAGCTCATTTGTGAAATTGTGGTCACGGATTTGCAAGGGGGGCCATTAGTTTTGAAGTAAAAACAAAAATTACTAAAACATCCTAAGTGGTTGTTTCCCAATTTCGTATGCAAAAATTGCCAAATTCAGCATTAGAAGTATCAGGCAGCTCTAAAAAAAGCAAAAAATTCTATACTCATCATCATTCAATCAAAAATATATGAAAATCTACACGGCCGTTTTGGGTTTTTTTTGGATAGTGCCATCTGGTTGCCTTGAAGTTCAAGATTCAATGGTTATAACTTTGTTTTGATGTTTAATAATGATTTTACAAGGACAATTTAAAAACATCAAAACTGCATTTTGAGAACAAGAAAAACACCCTTGGGCATGTAGGGGTTAAGCATACAACCCTCTAGTATTTCAAATCTTGCTTTAGCAGAGAGCAACTAATGAAGTGTCATGTTATAAAGGAAGGAGGCTCACCTTCCAATCATCATCTCCGCTCAACACGGCCTTACCCTAATCAGGAATTAAGAGAACCTGACCCTTAAGTTTAATCACACTGCTTACACTTACCACTGCATATTGGTGCTTTGACTGCTGCAACAAGCTCTTGCGTAGGTTTCACTGTAATGTTGGGTATTGTACGCTGCTACAGTAGTCTTTGTGGCACAATTCAAAATCAAACAGCACTCCAATTGCAATATGTACATCTTAGTTTAGGGCAATATCAAACCATTTTGATGCAGAACAATGTTTTATCTTGCCATGAACATGAGACTGTCAACAATATCAAGTGCATTGCAAATTGATCAGACAAACAACTACTCCAACTAATCAAAAGAATAAATTCTGGGAAAAGAAATGAGATAAAAGATCATTTAAGGATAAAAACTTAAGAAACTAGAGAACCCTCAAACAAAACCAGTTGCAATATCACCATTCTCTCCTAGTTTGAAATTGAAGAGCCTCTCCCTTTCCTCATTTGAGTTGAAAGCTAGACTGTACATGTCCATCTATGAGGTGGCTTGACACAACTTCAACAGCTGTTTGAATTTGAAAGAGCTTAGCTTCCATGTTTATCGATCACTCTTAGATCTGCTCAGTTGATTTATTTAGTTTCTCTAGTTTCTAAACGTCTTATTATGAGCTGTTCAATTTCAAAATGGGTCACCTTCATCTAGAACCAAGCATTCTTGGAACTTCTCAAATGATTGTTTCTACTTTCTCCAGTTTCCAAAATTCTTCTTGTGAGCTATTCAAAATTGAATAGCACAGGAGGGGTCACTATTGAGGAAATTCAAAATCTGAATTTCCAAACAAATGGCCCCTCTTGCGCTATTTGATTCCGAATAGTGGTAGACAGGCAGAGAATTCAAGTGCATGATTGTTCCTTGGCAACTTGCCAATTGTGCGTCCCAGCTTCTAAAGATGCATTGCGACAAAACCAGCCCAGAGCCCTAGCAATCTCTCTTTTTAGCTCCTGCCTTAGACGCCATTTTGGTTCTAATGCCATTCTTTGCATATTTCTCCAAACTGGTCCCCATGTGAAGACCACTCTTGTTGAACTCAACTATATTAATGGGAAGACTCAAGTGTATTTTACACTCGTAAATGGCAAATCAATGTGAAAAGCCCAACGTTTAAATAAACAAGTGTAACAAGCGAGAGTAGCAGTACAGAATTTGAAAAGGCCCTAGCACCTCATTTATAGGTGTTTCTATGTTACCAAGTTAACAATGTGGGATGAATTATGCAAATATGTTTAAGAATATCAATGTCAAATTACAATTGTAGACGTCTTATAACGTCTTGTATGTATATTGAAACTGTGTAAGGTCTGGTCAAGGTTATTCTCTTAGTGACTACTCAATGTTTACCACGGCAAAAATTCTTATCCATACTAACGAAATCAAACAAGTGAAAACCACAATAGAGAAAAGTACCACACAACCAATTAACCATACATGCAATTGGACTTGATCAAGATCAATATCTTTTGCCAGGTCAAAACAATCTCGCTCCAAGAATAACAATTCATATAGTCAGAAAATCAGCTGCAAAAGTTAAAAAACCTATTATCAATCTTTAGCAAAAAATTTGTTTGTAAAAATAGGAAGGTATAGACTTAGGGCAGTGAAATTACATTGAGTGTTGTCCTCGCCCTTGCAATGTTAGCCTCCAAATGCCCCATCCACCTCAACATAAAAAAATTGAAGAGTAAGGTCACAAATGCAACCATTGAGCTCAATACCATTACCATCCATGCTCTCGAACTATGATAGTGGAGGTGATGGCCCGTCAAGCACACAGTATATAGTACGCCTTGGAAAACTAAGAAAAGAGAAAGCCACGTGACCAAGAATTTGAATGTGCTGAAAAGCTGATTTGTCTTCCCCATGATTTCCTTGCTTGACTCCATGTATCTTATTTGCCATATTTTATGAGCTCTTGCAAATCACTCATTGCTCACTTCTGATAACGACAACACAATGATGCCAAGGTTTGAGCAATGAGCGTTGAGCAGTGAGCAGTTAGATTTGAATAATGAAAATTCCCAATTTACCAAAAAATGTACATTTTAAAGCAAGAAAAAGTGAAGTTAAGCCAAAAAATAGTAATAAAAAAACTAATAAAATTGACAAATTACTAAGTAAACTTGGAGGAAAAGAGCTTTTATAAATTCATTTAATGTCCAACTAATGTTTGCAAAGGCAAAAATGGTAGAAATTCTATTTTATGCACATGAAGGGATCTTTGAATTGGATGAAATTGAATTTTAGTCATCCATGGTCAAAATCCATTCATTCAATCATCCATCAAAATATCATCCAAAAAATGAGATTATGACATGGATTTTGGGTACATAATAAATAGGCGTGCATAAATATGAAATTAAAACAATTTCCTATATGATACATTAACATTTACAACTTCACTTGCACACTACAGACCCCCTCTTCGGAACCAAATAGGTATTACATAACTTGCCATGTGAATTGTCAAAAGTTATACAACTAAACATGCATGCATAATTTTGACTTTTAGATTGCCTCCTTGGATTTTGAGGAGGCTGCAAACTATATTGAGCTCATATTGACAAATTTGTTGGCACATACTAAACCCCCGCTAGGAACCAAAAAGGTATCAAAGGAGTTGCCACAAAATTTGTCAAAGACTAAAAATCTAGATTAATGGGCATAAATATGATATAATAACAACCTCCTCAAACTCCAAGGAGGCTCCAACTATAGGAAATTCATGCTTACAGATTCATTGGTACAAAAATGTGCTCTCCTTCTAAATTATACCAAGTCACAAAATGACAAAGTTACAATTTGTAAATGACAAATAAGCTAAACTAACAACCTTAGGAACAATACATATTAAGCCTCCTTAGAATCCAAAGAGCCTTGAGTTTACAAGACTAGTTTGTTTGACTTAAAATATGATCACTTAATTATGCAAAATGTGCTCTTAGTATACCTTGACAAAAACAATAAGATAGAGCAGTACATGTCACTACTTATGCCACATCAAAAAAATAGAACAATACACACAACATATTTGATTTGCTGCAAATGACATTCTTTTTTGTACTTTTTTAATATTCTTGATTTTATGGTTGTGATTGTGTAGTCAATACTCATTTGAAACCTAAAATGAGAAATGTAACATAGTGAAATTTGTTTTTGTCTCTAATTGCAATCCAAAACAATTTAATACCATCCATAACGCTAAATCAACCCTATATATAAATATGATCAATAAACAGATTGAACAATAGCCTTTAGTGATCATTTTGTTAAGTCTTTGAAATTGTGTATGTACAAGGACAATTTCAAGCCATACAAAATGTGATTCATTTAAAAAGCTCTCTATAATATATTTGGCAACACTATGTAAACAGTTTGAAATACTCAATTGGAATTTGAGCTTGCTACTTTATGTGGCTATTACAACTCTTCTCTATCCAAAAAAATGGTATATTGGAACATTACTACATATTAGATTAAATCCTAGTCTTACCGGCCTACTTTTTCTTGAGCTGAAAATTTCACATAATAAAGGTAGCTTGGAACTTAGACATAGTTCTAATCATTGATTGCTTATGTTGTTACTTTCTACAAAACTCTAAGTTAACAATGTTTATCTAAATTTCTCCAAATTCAATAAATGCCTAAAAAGCCATCATTGACTTTTATAGTACTTATTTCAAGAGAATTTTATTTTGACAATTATGATTTTGAAAATCATATGTTGAGGTAGTTTGCGTAAAATCTTAAATATTGTTGGTTCATATGCTTTTGCAACACAAATCTTTTTTACATTGGCACGTTAAGAGCAATAATTTTTGTTGTACAAAATAGAGTAGTGGCCTTTTGGGACGTACTTGGAACTTGGATGGGATATATGAGGGTTCAACTAATTTGTGTTTAGAAAAAAGTTTCATTTTCATTGGCTTTAGAAGCACAATTTATTTCTTGTCTTTTGTTTTTTTTGTATTCAAATTCTTTTTTCTGCTTTTAACAGAGTTTGGTCTTAGTGTCATAGGACCCCTCTCAGAACCCAAGAGGTCTACTTTTGCTTGTTACGGGTTTTATAATGAGCCCTCTCGGAATCTAAGGGGGCTTTTTAAATTATTATTATTACTATTATTTATTTGTTCTTGATTTTTTCCCCTTTTCTGTTTTTGTTTCTTTATTATGGATTTTGTTTTTGTGTTTTAGGACCATTGTTGGAACCCGAGAGGCCTATTCATGGTGGTCTTGGATTCCGTAAAGGGCTCCTCGGATTCTGAGGAGCATTCCAATTTTGTGTTTTAGGACCCTTGTTGGAACCTGGGAGGCCTACTTGTGGTGGTTATAGATTATGTGAAGGCTCCTCGGATTTTGAGGAGCATTCCAATTTTGTGTTTTAGGACCCTTCTCGGAACCCGGGAGGCCTACTTGTGGTGGATTTTAGATTCTGTAAAGGGCTCTTCAAGTTCCAAGGAGCATTCCAATTTTGTGTTTCAAGACCCTTCTTGGAACCCAAGAGGCCTACTTGTAGTGGTTATGGATTTTGTAAAGAGCTCCTTGGAATCCGAGGAGCACTTCTAAAAATAGAAATTTTTAATTTTTAATTTTGTTTTTCCCCTCCAATTTTTTTTAAAATTTATTTATTAATTTATTTTAATAGACTTTGATTTTATGCTTTAGGACCCTTCTTGGAACCTTGGAGGCCTACTTGTGGTGGTTATGGATTTTGTAAAGAGCTCCTTGGAATCCCAGGAGCACTTATAAAGATAGCATTTAGTTATTTTATTTTATTTTTTGTTTTGTGTTGTTTTTTCCTCATTTTTTTTTTTTTTTTTTTTTTTTTCACAGATTTTTATTTTCTGCTTCAGGACCCTTCTCAGAACCTAGGAGGCCTACTTGTGGTGGTTATGGAAATTTTAAAGAGCTCCTCGGAATCCAAGGAGCACTTTTAAAAGTAGTAGGTTTGTTTTTTTTTTTCTTGCTTGAAATAAAAGTTTTCTTTTTTAATTTACAGATTTCAATTTCTTGCCTCAAGACCCTTCTTAGAACCCAAGAGGCCTACTTGTGCACGTTATGGATTTTGTAAAGAAGTCACAAAATTTTTTGACTGCACAATTCATTGAAATGATAGCATTTACTAGCAAAATATAGATAAATGTGACAATTGTCTCTCTAAAAAGGTCATTATAGCTAATTTCTAGCTAAAACAACTATATTACTTATTCAAAACCCAAAATTATTTTGAGCTTTCATGAATTGTGCAATCAACAAATTTATGACTTCTTTACAAAATCCATAACGTGCACAAGTAGGCCTCTTGGGTTCTAAGAAGGGTCTTGAGGCAAGAAATTGAAATCTGTAAATTAAAAAAGAAAACTTTTATTTCAAGCAAGAAAAAAAAAAACAAACCTACTACTTTTAAAAGTGCTCCTTGGATTCCGAGGAGCTCTTTAAAATTTCCATAACCACCACAAGTAGGCCTCCTAGGTTCTGAGAAGGGTCCTGAAGCAGAAAATAAAAATCTGTGAAAAAAAAAAAAAAAAAAAAAAATTGAGGAAAAAACAACACAAAACAAAAAATAAAATAAAATAACTAAATGCTATCTTTATAAGTGCTCCTGGGATTCCAAGGAGCTCTTTACAAAATCCATAACCACCACAAGTAGGCCTCCAAGGTTCCAAGAAGGGTCCTAAAGCATA